>OV049873.1:7022820-8222820 GCA_920104075.1 Melanargia galathea
TACTCGAGTAGCTGCCTCCATCGAGAATTTTCATAGATAAAAAACTTGGTCGTCTCGTCGAAACGAACTCACGAAGATTCAGCTTGTTATTAATCACTAAAAAATTTGTTCCTCGGCTGCCTGACTATAACTGTGGCAAATTGACAACAAAATCTATCGTCTAATGGACCTCTTAGTTAGAAAGTGTTTGTCTATAGAAAATGACGTCTATTCACTCTTGCTTTGAAAGAACTTACCTTGCCTGCTAAATGGCGGGAAGGTGGCAGGAAACATGGACGCCGGAAGAGCATTCACACCTTTAGCGGTACACGCGTTGTAAACGTGAATGTACAACGTTCAAGTCACATTAGCGGAGTGTTGACAAAATTAGGGTGTATATAATATATACACCCTAATTTTGTCAACATGTATATATTATGTACATGTTCATGTCTATACCTAGACATAAAAATATAAGCAAGAAGAAAAGCCCTTCTTGCTTATATTTTTAATGAATGAATTTTGTGTATTTTTGGTACTTTATAAATCTGGCCTATTTTTTAATTAATAAATAAACATTAATTTCAAGCTAGTCATACTTAACATTAATTTATTATTTAATGTAATAATTATTATATATATAAATAATTATTTTATTAGACCCACAGATGGCTTTCATATCAGCTTAAATTTTGCAGCAGTGGTTTATAGTTATACCAGCAATCAAGCTTAATGAATCAAAAATATATCAGGTATAAAATATATGTTCATCAGATAAAATAAAATAAAACAAACACAAATTTTGCACCAACACCGCCCAATACTCACTTACTCACGCGTTTTTTTATTGAATTCAGTTTATTTTAATACAGATTAATTTATTCCTAGTAAGTAAGTAGGTAGGTATAACTTTATCGTTTGGCGAATTAACGACGTTATAACAAGACGAAATGGCGGCTAACCTCCGACAGTGGAGAACGAGAAGAAGAAAATATTTTTTATATAATAATAAATAAAACGTGATTTAATATCAAGACTGTCAAGTTGTCCGTCTTGCTTGGAAATTCTATCGCGAGCTTTCGCGAATTTCCACGCGAACGACGGTGATTTACTTGGAGGGCCGCCACGCCGCGCGCCGCATCGCTAAAATGTTCTATCCGCTCGCATTTACTTCCGTTTATGAACCGGAAACTACATTATTTTACATTAAACTCGTTAAATGGAAGTCTGATTGCGTATAAAACGCTTCGAGAAAACGGAGTGACATTTTGATTTCCACCTAACACACAGTTTTTTTAATGATAATAATTATTGTCATGTTAAGCGCAGATTAATACCTCTTTCCGTCGAAATAAGTGCAAACGTTGTGGTATTGGTATCTATTACAATAGTGCAACGGGTGGGGTTTGAATCGTTGAACTTTCGGATTTCAATCCTCCATGCCCGTTGATTAAAATAAGGCTTTAAGTTTCATTGCAGCGACGTTTCAGCACGTTTCAGTTTTAGACGATAGCATTGTTTTATTGTTCCTGTTTTTTACTGAAGAAAAGTTCCGGGTCCTATACCCGGCTAGGCCAGTATTTACACATTTTTATTCTTATTATTTCCGAAATATTAAGCTTTCATACATTTTAATGTCTGAAAGCAGCTTTACCAAATAAATGTTAATAACTGTAGGATTAGTTTTAAGGTAGGTATCTAAGTAACTCAAGGATTTTCAGCCACTTATTAAAAATATTAAAGTCTCTATTCATACTCATTTTTACATACGAATTTTAAAACATTTAAGTTAGAATCACAAAAAAGGCTCCTAAAAGCAAAAGTTTGAATCAAAATTAATCTGATTTAGATTCCTGTTGATTCATAAGCGAGGCATTTGTATCGCGGCTCATCAATAAGTTCGTAAACCTTTCAAAATATTCAATTTATATTTTGTTCCCAGCAATTTGTACTTTGTATTGAGTTTAATACTATTGCCATTGGGAAAATTCGGTTGATTTAATAATAAAATATTTGCTGCAGCTCAGTCGGAATAATTCAAAAGCAAGTCCAACATTTATAATATAATGCTATGAATTTAAAAGGAACTTTAGATGTAGGCAACATTCTATGCAATCAGTAATCTTTTTGAATTCATCTTTCTTGAGCTAAGTTGCCTATTCATTTGCTTTTAATAAATTAATAATTGTCTATTTCTTGCATAGCTGATATCGTTATAATCATTTTTGCGCAGAGACTATGAAAACATTTTTTTAGTTTTACAATCATTTTGACGAAACAATCTTATAAAGTGACTATGGGAACTATATATCTTCAAAAATTACAATGTTATTTACAATTTGGTATTTTCTATCTATTTCTTCCTAGCTGACCAAGCAGATTTTGTATGGTTTACCCATTCGAAAAAACATTTTAAATTATCGCGAGTTTTACAATTTTTTGGACAATTTTTATAATTTCTAATTTTTCTCTCCCTAAAAACCTCAATTAGACTATTATGAACATAGAAAAATAAAGCCAAATCAGTGCAGCCATTCTCATGTGATGTTCTTACCAATGAATAGCATTTAATTTGTATTTCCTACAGATTGTAGCTTATTTCGACATTTCTATTTTTTGTAACTCTGAAAAAAATCCGAAGCTATACAAAGGTAAAAACATAATATTTTAGCAATAAAATCATAAGATTAGCTTTTCTTCTAAGCATATGACTTGGAGCCAGACCAAATTATAAGTAACCAAGTAACTATATTAGTGAAAATAAATTTTCTCTTATTTTCTTATATATTATTACGTATCAAGCTAAAATAATTCTTAAAAATCTCATATAAAACTTATTCTAATTCTCACCTCATAGAAGCAGCCACGTTAGTTGAAAACACGGGTTTTTTTACAGCGCCGTAAATATTAGATTTGGAAACAACACCTATTCAATAAGTAATAGTCAACAGTTAACACAGATGCGAGCATATCAACAACAGTCTTCTAAATATATTCAAAAGTACAAGTACAACAAACGCGGGTAAAGGGCTCGCGTATACGTAAAAAAGTCATTCGTAACAATAACAATACTAAGGGGAAGACTAATGAATTATTGACTGAAAGTAACGAGGACCATAGAAGAATAGACATCACAGATCGGAGAGGGCAACATAAAACGAGAGTGTAAAAAAATAAATTGTAATTATAAAACACGCGACGTTCGCACGTTCTCGGATGCGTTATTAAAAGTCTGTACTGATTCAACAAGTGGGAACGCACGGGCGGGCGGCGCGGGTTCCTCGGAGAACCTTTCAGCGGGAACGCTGGCCCGCGTGTGGACCTCTCCCGCCTCGCCGAGAGACCAGCGTGCGCCTGTGTGCGCAGGCTCCACACTCCCTTCATTGTTACAGTTGCGAGTGTGTTCGTGTGCCGCCCCTGTGTCTACAGGTGCGGTGCGCTTGTGTGGGAGCGTGACGCGCCTACGGGTCTGGCACAGGTGAGCCCCGGCGGCCCCCAGCCAACTCCCCAGCACCCTAGTCCCTCACCTATCTATACCCGCTTTTACAATGAAATGGCTGGCTGAACACAAACTACCTGCGTGGCTCCTGTAATATTAACAAACGCATATAACTGCTTGTATGGAAAACAACGCTTGGCTATTTTGGTATCGAGGGTATTATAGGAAGGCTAAATTAATATTACATTTATCGGTCACGAGCTGATTCTTGCGACTTCGTCCGCGTGGATTCATATTATAATCTCATACAAACTTCCAACCCCTATTTAGCCCCCTTAGGGGTTGAATTTTTCAAAAATCCTTTCTTAGCGGCATAAGCCTACGGCATAATAGCTATCTCCATGCCTTTTAGCAAGACCCGTCCAGGGGTTTGAGCTGTGCGTTGATAAATCAGTTAGTTAGTTAGTCACCTTTTCCTTATTATATTTAGATTAGCTGATGGTCCACAATTTCATCCGCGTGGATTTAGGTTTTACAAAAAATCATTTTCATACAAACTTCTTTCCCCTTTTTACCCCTTTAGAGCCAGAATTTAAAAAATCTGTCTTTAGTGCATCTCCAAGATACTCCAGGAATAACATTTTCTCCACATTCAAACTAGGTCCCCCGGGTTAGGATGTGCATTGTCTGTCAGTCGCGGAGTTACTCTGTGGAAGCAATCGGCCTTGCATTCCATAAGATACTTGTAATATGATTTGTTATATTGATATTCGTTGCTGTAACAACATATTGCTTTTGAAAAGAGTACCTATCTACTTACTGAATTTCTTACAAGCTCGTCTCAGATCTGCAATCTGATTTTCTAACCGATGAAAGAGTCCTGATATGACATAAGAGCTGTATTAATTTGGATTACTTGATTATAGTAGGTATTTTTGACTTGGGGTGCTAGCCAGGTAACCTCCAAGTGTGCCTGGGTGCTGCTGGTCCTCTTGGATACGTCCAAGGGGAAGAGCAGTATTCGGGCCGGTGCGCCCCGGTAACATGGTTAATAATTTCGGGGATATTGTTAGCCATGGCCAATGACCTGGCGGAGGGAGGTTTCTCCGCGTGTCCCTCTGATTAGCAGAGGGCACTGCGGATGAAACTGGGGGTGAGACACCTCGGGGCGGGGTGCAGCGATGCCCATCGCGGGAGGAAGAAAACCTCGTTAAAAAATTACGGGAGGGCGCGAGCCTCTGGAGGGACAGCCCAGAGGCGAGCCGGAGCCCCAGCTGGGGCGGCTGCCGGACACCTGGGATGCATACTTTGGGTTCCCCAGGCGTCCAGCACAGACAGCATGAGGGTCATGCCGTGGTGGTTTTAGTGGGTATACCTGGTTGGAGTCCCACATAACCTTCGTTCTGCCGCATTCGGCCGCAGAACAGGGGTACCTATAAAAGGTTTCCACCACGTCAAAAAAAAAAAAAGGTATTTTTGACTTGATTTAAAAGTTTAAGTACCTGTAGGTAGTGCAAGTACCTGTAACTAGTCGTCACTGGCAAAGTGGAAGGGAAAAGATTACGTGGCCGCGTAGTCCCATGCGTTGGTCCGACCAGATTCGCTCCACACTCGAATCCACCGTCTACGATGCTCTCCAAGTAGCTGGAGATAGGAAGATATGGCGTACCATCATGAAGAACAAAGTCATGGGTGGGGGTGGTCACGACCCTCAGACATGAGGAATACGACTGAAGGAGGACGAGGTAGTGCATGTGTATACCTATAGTGGTAAGTATAAAGTTTTGCATATTACGGGTACCGTGTCGGGCCTCGATGCATTTTATTGTTTAGCATACTATCCTACTATCCTACTAATATTATAAATGTGAAAGTGTGGATGTTTGGATGTTTGTATGTTTAGATGTTTGGATGTTTGGATGTTTGTTACTCAATCACGCCGCAGCTACTGAACCGATTTGGCTGAAATTTTGAATGGAGATAGATTATGCTCTGACTTAAAACATTTTATCCTGGAAAAATCCACAGTTCCCACGGTATTTTGAAAAAACCGAAATCTATAGCTATAAGTATAGGTGGATTACTATAGCAAACTTTCTTGAAAGTAGGTATAAAGTTTGGAAGAGGGAACGGGAACGGGAACCAGAAATTCACAATTCCCTCGGGATTTGTGAAAAACCGAAACTCTTGCGGGCGAAGCCGCGGGCATTCTCTAGTACATTATATAAATTGACCTACATAGCTAGTTCTACCTGAGGATGCGCTCAGGTAAGGAGGCGCAGCCTCACAGACCAGGGAATAATAGTCAGTCTCGAGGCTCGCACTTTTCGATTGATCAAACAGTCAAAGAAGAACCAGAAACAAAATTATGTACCTACTTGAAGGAACTGTAATAAGTCGTTCACACAACGTAGCGCGCGTAGAGGTCAGCGTAGCGCGCGTAGATGTGCTACACACACGCATAACCCCGCTAGAAAATATTAAAAAATATATTAAAAAATATATACTGGGTAGCATTAACTGTAACATTTTTCGTACATTTCTACATTAGCCTACTACTAGCATTTTCCGTACATTATGTAAGGTAAAGTCTCCTTATTCCGTGGTATTCTAAAATTGGCACCCAATTCCGAGGTATATAGAAAAACAGCGTTTTCAACCGATCACCAAGCTATTTTTTACTGCAACATATTTTAATCAATTGATAGTTTATCATTCCATAGATAAATGACAAAATTGTTGGTTTTATATGTATATGTTTTAAAATAACCGGCAAGTTTTACACTAGCAGCCGGCCCGAACGCATGTTTCATACATTTTGGACCTCGTGCACGAAATACCTACATTTTTTTAAATAGTGTTTATCCGTTAATTTTGAGCTTTATTTGTTTTTATTTAGATTTGAATATTTGAAGGACTATATTTCAATCGAAAACAATCAACTTTTGTGAATATTTGTAGGTTTTGGAAATACCTCGGCGTTAGGTGCCAAATATTTTAGCCGGTTCCTAACGCCGTGGTATACCGCGGAATTGCAATTTCATAGACTTCATAACTTTTTCAATTTTTAGAGTCGTTTTATGTTAAATACTTCTTGTTTCGGTTTTGAATATTTAAATAGGCAATAAGGTTACAGAGTCCTAATTACGAGGTACACTTTGGCGTCTCAATCACTAACTATACCGTGTCAAAGTTTACCTATTTAGGTAATTTATTGATAGATTGTATGGGAAAGCTAAAGAAAATTAATTTTAAAAGAAAATTAAAATTATACATATTTTGATGCAATTTTGCGAGAGTATTGTACATATTTACGAAGATAATCTAATTAAGCTTTAAATTATTTGTTTATTATGGAAAAATCTTTTCTTTTTTAATACTCGGAATTAGGAAACGTGTTTTTTGTTACAAAACTCAATTCCGTGGTATTACCTCGGAATAAGGTTCTATGAGCCTCTAATTATGTGGTATGTATAGAAATAAAATACAGGATGCTCACAATATTTCAGTATGGTTTCAGTTACACCAAGTATCATTCGCGTTCAGTTACGCAAACATTCATATTCTAAAACGTTTATCTTATTATTGCTCGTGCTGATTCATTCACTGACTCACTCATTGATCACCCCTCCTGTAAAATTTTGTATAAAAAAATTTTTTTCATTTATGGTTTCGTATAGAAGACAAAAAATCATGCGAAGGAAAAATATTGAGACAGCTGATGATTGAGGATTTAGGAGACGGATGAGGAGCACGGCCAGTGCACCTATTGAAGATTGGTGGGTGGTGCTAAAACAAATATCACTCGAAAGTTCGAAACATCATCCGATTGGCAGTGAGCTAAAATAAAAAAATAACCTCAACCGTCTTCCAAACCCTCAATCATCATGTCTTCCCATATTTTTCTTTGAGAGTTCTCCAAAGAACCGCATCAAAGGCCTGCATTGTTCACAACTTCTCTCTCTCAATATTCGCCATACATTTTCTATGGAAAAATAAATTCCGCCATTTTGATTTTTTTTTTCTATTTATCCAATAAACCATCGGATCTTGATCATCTTTTGCCAAGAAACCACTCTTCTATCTTTTATACCTTCCGAAATGGAGACTGACGAAATTTGTATGGCGGCCATCTTATTTTCGCCATTTTGAATTTTTTTCAGCTCACTGCCAATTGGATGACGTTTCGGGTGACATTTGCTCGAGCACCCGCCACCTATCTTCAATACCTTAAGCGTGCCCATCGCTCGTCTCTGAAATCCTCAATCATCAGCTCTTTCCATATTTTTATCCTCTCTAAGAAACCATAATTTTTAGAAAAGATTTCTTTTTAAAGAAAAAAATAATTTTCATATAAAATTTTACAGGAGAGGTGATCAATCAGTCAGTCAGTCAGTGAGTGAATGAATCAGCACGAGCAGCTATATATATATTAATAATATACATATATTAATATTTTACACACAAACATAATTAAACAATTACATACGTATCGAATTGATTTTGAAATCTATTAATAAATACAGTTCATTTTTGAACACCATGTAGAATTCATTCTACTCGTTTCCCTTTGTATTTTATACCCTCGGAATTAGGAGCCATTTGCCTCGGAATTAGGATTTTTACCTCGGAATTGGAGCATTCGGATTTTCTTCATATTTAATTTAATTTTACATTTAAATCAAGTTGTAATTGTTGTCCTTTTAGGATATTTCAAGAGTTAAATAAATAACGCTTCTGATAAAAATAGCCAGTTCTTCAGAAAGGTGTAGTAAATGCTTAATTTTTGACGTTCTTTCGAGTTTTTATGAAAATACCACGGAATAAGGAGACTTTACCTTAGTCTTTAGAAAAGTAGAAAGTCCACAAAAAATTAAACGTAAAACTAGTACATATTTCGAACATTTTTTTTTGATGTCAGAAAAAGAGCCACGATGCTATATGCCTCAACCAGAAAGTACATCAAATCAAAATCAAATCAAAATTCATTTATTCAAAGTAGTAGTACACTGTACACTTTTTGAACGTCAATATAAGAAGTACATGGAAGTGAGGTAATGGTGATAAATACTACGACACTTAGGTCTTAGGACACTTAATTAGTATGACACTTAGGTACTGTTTCACCACCTTCTGATAAGTATCGGATAACTTATTCACAGCCTAGCCACACAGTATCGAAATCGTCGCGCGCCAACGCCATCACGCACTGCAGTATACTTCATTGTTTGCAGTTTTTTACACGTATTCAATGAAATTTTCTGCCGTGTCGCTGCCGCCGCATGTCGCTGCAGTTGCGCTTTGCGTTTTCCCAGACCTTTAGGTAAATGGGATGGGACGGGTGATAAATAAATAACAAGAGTTTTTATAAAGCTTTTACTCTCCGTTTTTCTTTGTCGAGCTTTTTTATACTTTCGATTTCTTTAGTAAGTAGATAATTTTAAGTAGGCTCTTACTTATACTTTAAGTGTTAGCTGAATCGCCCCAACTTTGCAAGGGTAGTACGTATTCTACAGACAAAAATTATTATATGATTGTGAAAGGGAATATTATATTTTGTGAATCTCTACTAATATTATAAATGCAAAGGTGTTTCTTTGTCCTTAAATTGCGCTGCAACAGAGCTACAGATCTAGCTATAATTGGGGACCTAGCTAGCTAGAATTGAGTGACACTAGCTCATTTTAATTAGCTCATTTTAATCCCGGTAAATATATTTAAAATATTATAGATTCCTACGAGAATTTTAAAAATATCTGACTCCGCGCGGACGAAGTCACGGGGATTAGTGTGAATATTATTTGTGAATACTTTTATTTGTGAATACTTAATATTATGAACCTTCTTCGTAAAATTAAACTAACGACGATGATGATGAAAATTGAATTGAATTTGAATAAGTTCATGAGCGTTGTATGTATGTATGTATGAATATATGGAGGTAGTTCATAGATTATGTGAAATAATACAATATATTATTATTAGTTATGTTACATTTTACCAAAATAATGTTTCGCGTAGTTCCCCATTCCAGAAGTATTGGATTGCGAAATGGAACAATTCATTATCCTCCTAAGATATGAACTGAAAATGATAGTGATGAAGGGGCTTTTCAAACTAACATTTACGTAATAAATATTGTTTGCTACGATGCTACGTTGGACTTATACTACGTTTTGGTTAGCTCGTAGGAATAATAGACTTACGTAGACTCGTAGACCTCTACGTGCTACGAGTTACGACTTTCCATAATAATTTTAAAGCTGTTTTAGAGGTATTGTATTATATATAGTGTGTGTGTGTGTGTGTGTGTATGTGTGTCTGTCTGTCTGTCTGTCTGTCTGTCTGTGTTTGTGTGTGTGTGTGTTGTGTGTCTGTGTCTGTCTGTTCCACAGTAGCGCTCAAACGGGTGAACCGATTTGAATGCGGTTTTTTTTGTTTGAAAGGTGAATTAGTCGAGAGTGTTGTTAGCTATGTTTGATGAAAATCGGTTCAAGATGGCCGCCGCTACAAAATGATGTAATGCATCATATTTTTATATATTTTCACAACTACCTAAATATGGGTATCAAATGAAAGGGCTTGACTAGTAGAATAGCATAGCGTAGAAAGCACTATGCCAATCCAAGATGGCCGCTGCCACAAAATAACGAATGTCGGGGGTTTTTTAAATTTTTAATTTACACTTGTTTACCTTTTGAGGTACGGAACCCTAAAAGTCAACAAACCAACACATTTTTGCCTTCATAATATTAAGTAGTAGGGATTATGTAGTCTGATTTTTATTTTTAATAGGTCCTACTTAACGTAAACTATTACGAATAATACGTATATTTTATAGATACACTTTCAAAATAATGTCCTCCACCTGGCCGAATTTCGGCCACGGCTAGCTAACTACGCAGGATAGTATACAAGTGTGTGCGAATACACAGACGCACTCTATATTCCTTCACTCTCATAATCCGTTGGGACGCCAATGCGACATGACCGAAAAGAGATCAGGCGCACGATCGACGGCTTTAGGTGCTCTCCGAGGCACGGGGGTGTATCTAATACAGTCAACTTCCAACTCCGTGCTGGCACTGACAAATTCTTCCAAGGAAAACACAATGGGAATCTAACGTAGGATCTCGTAATCCGCAGTTGACCACGCTAACCGCTAGGCCACCAAGGTCCAAGACACTTTCAAAATATTGTAAGTATAGTAAAAAATATTGTAATTATATAATTATTAAGTATATTATTTTGTAAACTGTGTAATATAATATATAATATTGTGTGCACTAAGTGTAGTGTTTTTATTGTTAAATAATAATCTCAGTAAAAGTGCCTTGCAGTTGTACCCGTTCTCGAACACAATACAAACATAAAACTGTATTAGCTAGGTATACAAATTTTCATAATATCCTACTTCGCCTACTTCCACAGTGATATTGTACGGATATGTATATGATGTATTTTCCACAGTGATTTTATTGTTAGAGCAGTGCTGCTAATATTGAAACTATTTTATAGGTACTGCAGAAAAGCATCTAATCAATTTAGAAATTCGGATCACGCGAATCTCTCTGTGAAAAGTATAGATATACTTCTGACCGATGATTATATCGATATGTATAGTTTGTACGACCAGAATTTTATCCACCTTAGGGCGTTTGTGCACTTATTCGTTTTCGATTCGTTTTCGTGTTTCGTGAAAACACGATTCGACATAGCCTTCCTTATAACTGTATGGGCGTTTGTGCACTTACTCGTTTTCGATTCGTTTTCGTGTTTATATATTCGTGAATTCTTCACATCGAATCGTTTTAAAATAAGGACGCGAGTGGAATGGTGTGTGGAAAGAGGGCAGAGATGAGTCCTGATGTTCTGAGGTATTTGGAAAACATAGGTATTTGCATTTCTTGAATTCCAACAAAACATGATTCAAAGCAGTTGATTATTATTAAAAGTTAATACCTACTTAGTTTGGCATTAAAATAAATCGTTTGTTTCATTCAAATTAGTTTTACTTCGAGTAAAATACCTAAATATTGTAGTATAATCAAAATTTCCATACCTGTGGTTGGTAGTCAAAAACTATCAGCAAAATATGAACATTTCATAAAAAATATCATTTCTGATACTTAGTTGTTACTGTTTTCTTACAAGAGCGTAATGTCCACTTGGAATGTTCACAAAATATATTATGACGTATGCTTAGATAATTTTGATACTAACCGTACCGTGTGAAATATTCATAATCACTTACCTTAGTGTTACTGCCAGCATTTTTTCTGGAGTTATGCATTCTCTAAAACGTGTGTCTTGCCGAGGAATCTTTTTTTTATATGACACAATATGAAATCGAAAGTAGCAACATTCTTTCGATAGTAATTAAAAAAAGTTTTTCATGATGTCATGTCATGTCATTAAGTGATGATCGCCTACGAATGTATAAGAGAAGTGCGAAAAGCTGACGACGATTAAATGCAGCACACATTATGAACACGGTTTTATCTACGAAATGCTTAAAACGTATAGTGAAATCACGATTAAGTGCACAAATGTCATTCGTGAATTTCGTATCCGTTTTTATGATGTTCATTAAAAAAACGAACATGAATCGAAAACGAATCGAAAACGAGTAAGTGCACAAACGCCCTTATTGTTAGTAAACCTTTTTTTGGTAGTCTGATTAAAGAGTAACCCAAATAAAAAATAAAAAATTTGAAAGGAGGATGGGCAAAGTGGTCTACCTACTCAACACAAATGAAACCTATTTCAATGAAAAGCTTATTTTTAATACTTAATTTTATTATATGGAAGCAAAGCTGTAAGTCTTGGGGTTCAAGAGATTTTCGAGAAAAACATAATGCAGCCCCACGGAAGTCCCTTACCTTATTTTCTGTTTTATGACCGCAAGATATAGAAGCATTAGGCTATGAAGGACATAATATGCCACCTAGTAACGATAGGAATAGTTCACAGCTTTCTAACGATAAAGCTAATCTTGGGAAGGGAAGCTTCTACAAGCGGCCCGCTGTAGGTACACGCACACATATGCGCATGTTTGTCATCTAACTGAGCTGGTTGGAGACGCGGGCATCGATGTAGTTCTAATACATACATCGATGGACGCGGGCGTCCGTAAACCGTTGGTGAGTGTTTGTGTGAGTGTACCTACAGCGAGCCGTTTGTATGAAGCTTTCCCTCTGTACCTATCTACTTGTGTGCTAATCATCATCATCATGATCAACCCATTACCGGCTCACTACAGAGCACGGGTCTCCTCTCAGAGTGAGAAGGGTTTTGGCCATAGTCTACCACGCTGGCCAAGCGGATTGGCAGACTTCACACACCTTTGAGAACGTTATGGAGAACTCTCAGGCATGCAGGTTTCCTCACGATGTTTTCCTTCACCGTTAAAGCAAGTGATATTTAAATACTTAAAACGCACATAACTCCGAAAAGTTAGAGGTGCGTGCCCCGGGATCGAACCCACGACCTCCGATTAGAAGTCGGTCGTCCTAACCACTAGGCTATCACAGCTTTTTTTTATTTGTGTGCTAATAATCTCGACTTATTATTATTATTAGTTATGTTGGGCCCGATATTAGGCCGGTTTTGTGCCCCCTGCTTCCAACTTGACCAATATATTTTAATTCTAGACGCTACGCCACCACCACCTACAGCCTTTTAACGTCCCACTGCTGAGCACAGGCCTCCTCTCTCATAGGAGAGGGATTTAGATCTTAAACCCGCCACGCTGCTCCAATGTAGGTTGGTGGGCTTTAACGATTATTGTCACATGATAGTAATAATAACCGGGGCCGACTGCCTAACGTGCTCTCTGAGGCACGGGGGTGAAACAGCGCCAACTACCAACTCCGAGCTGGCACTGAGAATTTCTTGACAGAAAAACCCAATACCTAACAATTATTTGCCTGACCCGGGAATCGAACCCGGGACCTCGTGATCTGCAGTCAATTATGCTAACCATTAGACCTAAGAGGCAGTTTAACGTAGAAGGCTACGCACTATTAATTAAATTCATAGTAGAATTACTAATATAGAGTATTTTTAAAACATTTATTTTTTAGTGAATTTTAAAAACTCCCATATATTTTGGCACAAACGCTATACGTAATTTGATTAACTAATTATTAGCTTCTTATTTCCATAGAGGGCGTTTGTGTTGATTAGGTAGACCAACGTTCATACATTTTTGCCCATCCTCCTTTTAATATAGAACAACGCCATCTAGTTTCAAGCTACAACATTATAATATGGAATAGCGCCATCTAGTATGGAAAAGTAACATTAGGGCACATAATAGCGCCATCTAGAATGAAATAGTAACACTAGGTCACAAAATAGCGCCATCTAATATGGAATAGTAACACTAGGATACAAAATAGCGCTATTATCGCCATCTATTGGGGAATAAAATTATTAGTTAACAATGATAATAATTGATTTCAATATTTAATTTTTGCTAATAATTAAAATAAATTAAAACGATTGAATTTTATTTCACAAGCAATGAAAGAAAAGATAATGTTTTTTTTTAATTGGCAATACTGAGATTTATGTAAAAGTCACAATGTCAACTGTCAAGTGTCAACTGTCAATTGCCAAGTTGAATTTGAAGTTGAAGTGAAGTTTATTCACCCCGCGTCGATTCAGCAGTGCGGTTTACCTACTTTAATTATTCGATCGCAATAAATCAATTTGTCGAAAGCTATTCAGCTTATTTCTAGGATGGAGATTAAAGATTAATTACAATATAATGCTGTGAGTGTGAGTCAATCTCAACAGAACGAGCGGATGCGGAGTGCACGGACGTGCCCTGTACAAAACTGCGACAAACCCAGTGACAATAAAATGCCTTTTGTGAACATAAAGAAGCAATATTTAGCTATCGGGATGTTGATTTTTGTAGTATTATTTTTCTTCAATAGCCGACCAGCTTTTCAATGCCAATTCACTCCAGAGGTGACTCCGTATTTGCCAACTATATACGGGATCACACCGACGTATGCAAGACTGACTCAAAAGGCCGATCTCACAAGGTAAGATTCATTTTGTCGTGATCATTCTACCCTTGAGTGCTGTGTTGATGTTTGTACACGTTTGTTTAGCTTCCAATTTGGCGCCCGCGAATTTAATGATTGTCAAGTCGATGGGTGAGAAATATAAATGAAGTTGCTACGTTTGATCCTTTGTTGAGAAATCAATACTTTGTTGTTGTGAAGGGCGCAATTTTGGTTCTTATCTAAAGTTTAATCATTTTTACGGAGACCAATAACTGGTCATAATTATTCAGAAGCTACTTCATCAAAACAAAATTAGCATTGAAAGATGAATTAAAATTGTTAGTAAGTGACTAAGTCTTATTTGATTTATCAGTGTTCAAAATACTCTATAGAAACAAACTGTCTAGTCAGTCTAGTTCTAACCTAATAGCAGAATTTGTTTTTACATAGACATGTCTATTTCTTCTGGCAATACAGGACAGTGTGAAAAAAATTAATCTATCCTATAAACCATTTAGTAGGAACTTTGAAATTAAAAACGAAATTTGATTGCCCACAGATTGTCACAAACATTGATGCTCGTAAAGAATTTCCACTGGATCGTCATTGAAGATTCGGAGACAAAAACAAAATTGGTTGAAAACTTGCTTAAGGAATCCACACTCAAATACACACATCTCAATGTGAAAACACAAAAGTCAAAACATTTATCGGTAAGTGTATTTTACTCTTTCACTGTTAAACTTCCAGTCAAGAGTGAATATGAATTTTCTAGGCAAGCGCGTTCCAACTTAGACCTCATCATTGCTTTCCAAGCATGATTGTCGTCAAGCGTAAGCCTATCATACAATAAAAAAAATTGAAATATACAAAATTGTGAATGTACTCATGTCTGAAGTAAAATATTTTTTACTTGTTCGATGTGTATGTTGAAAATTAATTTAAAAATCCAATGGGATCTCTACAATTTTCTAGGATAGCTAGCTTGTATTAGTCTCAAAAAACAAGCTATCTCCATACAAGGTATATTATCTGATTTTCATCAAGATCAGTTCAGGGATTGAGCCGTGAAAAGGTAACAGACAAACAAAGTAACTATCACAGTTGTAAAGTTAGTATATAGATGTAAAAAAATAATTATTTATTTAGTATTACAGATTCTTTAGATTTTATGAAATCTGTATTTGATCCATAAACTGAATAAGCTATTTGTATTTAGTACCTACAATTTTTTATATCAAATTGTTTGAATAATAATTTAAATAAAATATTTCAGGATTTGGATATCAATATATGTATTTTTAAAACATCCTCCGTAACCAGATGGTATTGTGTATGTTATATATTTTTTTTTTGATATTTTTTGATTTAATGTATTTATCTAGTAACCATTCTTTTATTAAAATACTAAATTTAACTTAACCAAATAATTTTTTAATCATTTCTAAAGTTACTCTTATAATATTTTCAAGTGTTCTTGGCTGAATAAACATTTTTTTATTAAATAACTAATCCTTTCTTTTAATATTCTCGAACAATAATCATGCAAATTATATCTATAAAAATTTTACTCTAATAACTATATTCAAGATTTTTGTTACTTGTAACTAAGTATTTTATTTGTGAAAATCTATAATTATTCTATTAAATAGCTATACAAATCTTATAATTATTTATTTTATTTACAATAATTATATGTATAACTAGATGATGCCCACGGCCTCGCCCGTGTGTATTTAGGTTTGTAAAAATCTCGTGGGAACTTTGATTTTCCAGAACAAAAAGTAGCCTATCTGTAGTAAGTAGTAACCCGTCCACAAAACGGAAAAATTCCGTGGGATCCTTACGATTTCGGAATGTAATTCCTTACAACATCAGGGTTGAGGAGTTGGACATGTACCTACTCGAGGTCATTCAACAATAAAGTCTTTAATTGGTATCCCCAATATCAATTTAAATAACCGACAGTGCCTAAATCCCTAGTTTTGGGGATCAGATCCCCTACAGCATCAGGATTGAGGAGTTGGAATCCAAATTTTTTGTAGGACAGTGTCGCAATGTTTCTCTATCGATTAAAAAAAAAATTACGCAAATCGGTTCAGAAATCTCGGAGATATCGGTGTACATAGGTAGAAAAACACAACTCCTCCTTTTTTGAAAGTCGGTTAAAAAAGTAGCCTATGTTACTCCCTGGTTAATTTTCTACTTGTATGTGAAAGTCCCGTCAAAATCGGTTCAGCCGTTCCAAAGATTAGCCCGTTCAAACAGACAGACAGACAGACAGACAGACAGACAGACAGACAAAAATTTTAAAAACGTGTGATTCGGTTATAGTATCGTTCAAATAACCATATGAGCTTAATATGAGGTAGTTATTTCGATATTACAGACAGACACTTCAATTTTATTTATTAGTATAGATATAGATATACATTTCAGTATGTAGAGTACTTTGTAAGTTAAGAGTCTTAAAGTAGAATTAACTAATTAATCTTTACCAATAGGCATAGAAGGACATTTATTGCTTAGTATAACAGTATTTACTATTGTTTGTGTACAATTAAAATTATGAAAATCATTATGCAAGTCTTCATAATATAATAAGTCATTAGCAGGTTTTTTATGGGTTTATTTTGCATCAAATAAGTCCATAAATCTATTCCTCTAACTGTTTACAGGCAAGCGGAGTGGAACAGAGGAATATAGCTTTAAACTGGCTCAGAGGACATCTAGTCAATATTGATGACAAGAAAGGGGTTGTGTATTTCATGGATGATGACAATACATATTCACTCAAGGTCTTTGATGAGGTCAGTCGGTTTTATACAATACTAGCGAACCCGGCAGACGTCGTCCTGCCCGCTATTAGCGCCACCTACCGGGTCCAATTTTTCTACTTACAAACCTTCCTCTTGAATCACTCTATCTTTTAAAAAAAACCGTATCAAAATCCGTTGCGTAGTTTTAAAGATTTAAGCATACAGGGACATAGGGACAAAGAAAGCGTCTTTGTTTTATACTATGTAGTGATAAAAATAAATTAGTAAAGTAATTTACTACATAAGCATCAATCCGCAGGCTGTCCTATGCACCGACAGGGCACTTTTCAGTTTCATTCTAGACCATGCTGCACCCTGTTGTGAAGACAAAAGTGTATTAACGATTGCTCAGTGCGTGCACCATGTTAGACCATAAATTAGTTGAACCTAAATTTTTAGTAGGTAGTGATAATTTCTTTGTATTTACTTATTTGTATTTTCTTAAAACTGTTTGTAAGCTAATAAAGATTTGGATAACTATAACAATTCACATCTTTAATATTTAAAGAGAATTTTGTATCAAGTCAAAAACTCTTACACAATGTATGAATCATTAAAATGTTTATTTACTTCTCAGAAAATTTTGTGGTATGTAAACATTTTGTACAAACAATTGTAATTATATTATGTCATTATATTGTATCAAACATTTCATAAAATATGTAAACATTCCATGTCTACTCAGCAGTTTTTATTCACAAACATTGAATAAGGCTGTTCATTGGCAACATTGGCTTCTTATCGCCTAAATCTCTAGTCTAGATGCCAAAGCGTCTATAGAGAAGCTCCATTTTCTCTACACTATGAAACACTCATATCCTCCATAGTTTTTTTTTTTATTATTTATTTATTTACAAACAAAATATAAACTATTTAAAACATTTCTTGGCACCCTTAAGTCTTGACGACTTATCAGGGTGCTGCACATTCCTCTATATATAGTTGAGATGCCCTAGCCACCCTGAAACCTAATAATGCCCTAGATAAAAATCAGATGCTCAGCTTCTGAAAGGAGATTAATTAGAGATTCTTCTTCTGATTCAATGTCCTTAAATTAATGTAGCTTCATTAAAATAATGTCACAATTTTTCTTTGAATACAATAAATAGCACATCTTGTGCAACCAACTGCAACAGGAAGACTGTTTTCTTGTTTTTCTGAAAATAATTAGAATACAATCTGTCATTCAATTTCCTTAATGATGGTTTGAACTGGGCTGGAATCTCGGCTGGCCCACTGAGAATTTTTTGACCAATAACCCAATAACATTTATTTGCCCGACCCGGAATAATTTACATTACATGTATTGGAATACATGCAATGTAAATTAGTTATAGTATCGATTCAATTGTTTCGATTACAGATGCGGAAAATACGCAAAGTAGGCGTGTGGCCGGTCGGCATAGTGGGCGGTATGCGGATCGAGATGCCTCTGGTGACCGACGGCAAGATCTCCGGCTTCAACGCCGTTTGGAAGCCGTTCAGACCATTCCCCATCGACATGGCGGGTTTCGCTATCAATGCAACGGAGTTTTTAAACCATCCGGAGGCGAAGTTTTCCAGAAAAGTTCAATCAGGATTTCAGGTTTGTAGTTTTTGATACAGAAGCGAATACGTAAATCCTTTACTATTTATTAGGCCTGCGCAATATATTGAATCCTTAAAAAAAACGCCTACCGATACAATAAAAAAAAATTACTTTGCTATAATCCGCTAACAGTGACTGTTAGCATATGTAGCCTATAGCACTCAAGGATCACGTACATATCCAACGGTGAAAGAATTTTTGAAATCGGTTCAGTTGTTCCTGTGATTAGCGCGTTCAAACAAACAAACTCTTCCGCTTTATTATATTAGTATAGAAGTATAGATAAGGAATGCCAGGCACCGACACCAGTGTGTCGGTCGCCTGCCAGTACTACTTAGAAAATTAGAATCCGTATCTAGCTTCAGTATCAGACTGCCAGTAGCCATCGCGACTGGCAAAATGAAGCCCTAACTAGTCGTGGACTCGGTGTCCGATTAACGTTTTCTAGATTCAATCTATCCGTGATCTGGGGATTAGTATGACCATAGTCCATATCTAATCAACTTATCGATTAATAAAACTATCGATTAACACCTAATAAACTTTACAAAAAATGGGCCTCTTTTGACAATAATGTCATTCCTAACTTGAATAAATTAGTGTGACTATTTTTTGCGTTTAATGACGTAGACTAGTTATTTCTACGACAATTCCCGCGTGAAATTCGCTTTGTCACAAATCCCGAGGGAATCGTGGATTTCCGGTTCCCGTTCCCGCTCCCTTATCCAACCTTTATACCTACTTTCAATGAAGTTTGCTTTAGTAATCTAAGTAGCTATAGATTTCGTTTTTTCAAAATCCCGTGAGAACTGGATTTTTCTAGGATAAAAATAGCCTATGTGTTAAGTCAGGGCATAATGTATCTTCATTCAAAATTTCAGCCAAATCGGTTCAGTAGTTGCGGCGTTAATGAGTAACAAACATACACTCACACAAACTTTCGCCTTTATTAGTATATTAGTGTGATGACTCACAATAGAAGTCGTAGTTGGTTACAATATTACATAATTAGACAAAAATAAATATATAGGTATATGAACTCTATTGAGACCAATTAATATTCGACGCTGTAATGTATAATATAATAATAATATGAGTATGCCGTAATTATGTATTTTTAACGATAACAAAGGGGCCGTAGGTACTAGTCCCTACTGACGTATTAGGTCAAACGCGATGTTTTTATCACGCTTTCACTTATAAAGCACTATGACCGGTTTATATTAATCCACTAGTATTTCATTTCATTGACTGGCCCGTTGGCGTGGTTGGCAGTGACCCTGCCTTCCGCTCCGGGGTCGCGGGTTCGATTCCCGCCCCGAGTCTGGGTGTATTTATAATATTATGTATGTATGTATATATTTATTAAAATAAATATGTATTTATATGTAAATATGTCTATCAGTCGGCTGTTACCTATAACACAGGCATTAAGTTGCCTACTTTAGGAACAGACGACCGTGTGTGTATGTGTCAGTATTTATATATTTATTTATTTATTTCACTAATACAGTGCTCTACATTAGGTACTACGAGATTAAAACAAAAGTAATTAAATAAAGGTTTTATATTGACAAAACATAAAATACACAAACTGTATGTCTGTGTGTGTTTAGCAAATAAAAAAGTTGATTAATGATCTAAATCTATAAAATATATATACATAATATATAAAAATGAGTCCCCATTCACTCAATGACTGACATATCAACGCCCAGCCCAAACTCTTCTACCTAGGAAGCTAAAATTTTGCACAGAAGTTGCCTTTATAATTTAGGCAAGGAATAAGGCGGTATTTTCCGAAATTCCCATGGAATAGAGTATAGCTGATAAATATCCACATGAGCGAAGCAGTGGGCGTCCGTTAGTTATTTACTTATTTATCAATACTAAATCCATCCATACTAATAATATGTATGAAAAGTGTGTCTATCTATCTGACACCTTTTCACGGCTCAAACGCTGAACAGATCTTGACGACATTTAGTACAGATATAGACGTGTACTGGACTACTATAATAAACTATGAGTATATAAACTTACACACTTATAAACTAAAAAGCTGTGATAGCTTAGTGGTTAGGACGACCGACTTCTAATCGGAGGTCGTGGGTTCGATCCCGGGGCACGCACCTCTAACTTTTCGGAGTTCTGTGCGTTTTAAATATTTAAATATCACTTGCTTTAACGGTGAAGGAAAACATCGTGAGGAAACCTGCATGCCTGAGAGTTCTCCATAACGTTCTCAAAAGGTATGTGAAGTCTGCCAATCCGCTTGGCCAGCGTGGTAGACTATGGCCAAAACCCTTCTCACTCTGAGAGGGAGACCCGTGCTCTGTAGTGAGCCGGTAATGGGTTGATCATGATGATGATGATATAAACTATGAGTGTACTGGAATAATTAAAACCGGCCGCTATGTTTCTACCGATATAGGGCGACTTCCTGCGTTTTTGTTGATAATAATAATTAATCGTTCGATTTGTAAACAACGCATCAAGTAGTCAATTTATTTGTGAATGAATGCGTTCGTATCTTGTTATATCAGTGTATATATAATTGTTGTAATAATAAACATAACACCGAAACAGCTGACCCGAATCAAAATTAATGCCGAATCAAAATAAAGTTAACCATGCTGATGTTATTACAAAGTAAACTTCATTATGCTACTGTTATTTTATTATTTTGAGCAAGTATATTTTGTGTTATAGATATTCTCTATCTTACCTTGAAAGTTTGCATAACTACTAAATCTGTACAAATAAATGAAATTGAAGTATCTTTTTTTTTTTGGGATTTTGTAATAATTAATTAATTACTGCATTATATTGACTGATAATTAATCCGACATGTGTTTTAAAATTTTATCTGTAATACGTTGGATGTAAATAATCAAGGGCCTGGTTCACCACCTTCTGATAAGTATCAGGTAGCTTATTCACAACTTTTCTGTCACTTGATATAAAGTAAGTGAGTGACAGAACCAATAAGGTTATAAGTTTATAACTATATATTATATGTAAACACTGGAAACTATGCCTAAAACATTGTAGTGAAGACAAGGTCATTCACCTGGGATATTTTTTCTCTAGGAATAGAATAGAATAGAAAAGTTTCAAGAAATTCAAATAAACTTTTACAAGTACTTTTGAATCGTAAATTGAATCTACCACGCACCGGTTAGAAATGCCATTCCAACCGAGAAGAACCAGCAAGAAACTCGGCGGTTGCTCTTTTCTAAAAGGTTTTCTATACCTCACATACTCTATTTAAGTAGTTGGAGAACGAGACAAAAAATTATCCAGGCATCAGCAGGGCGATTCAGAACACTTCGATTCGGTTCCGGTTTCGACAACTACCCTGTCGATACGGTTATTCTGAATTGAAAATACATCTTATCGTACGATAACTTACCGAATCGATCGATAATTACGTTATCGAAGTGTTCTGAATTACTTATCGTACGATAAGATGTATTTTCAATTCAGAATAACCGTATCGACAGGGTAGTTGTCGAAACCGGAACCGAATCGAAGTGTTCTGAATCGCCCTGCAGGTCTGGATAATTTTTTGTCTCGTTCAAGGCCAAATTTCTTTTGGCGTTTTTGCGTCCAACGTTTTGTTTGCATTTTGTTCTCCAATGTTTGATTCCTTCTTGGACTAAATTGGAACAGATGAAAAATAGGCTATGCGACACTTATCAGAAGATAGTGAAAGAGTAAAATAATATAGCCTCATGTGAACAGAACTAGCATATTCCAAGCCAGAGGGGCGATTCAGAACACTTCGATTCGGTTTCGGTTTCGACAACTACCCTGTCGATACATACGGTTATTCTGAATTGAAAATACATCGTATGGTACGATAAGTAATTCAAAACACTTCGATAACGTTATTATTGATTCGGTAAGTTATCGTACGATAATATGTATTTTCAATTCAGAATAACCGTATTGACAGGGTAGTTGTCGAAACCGGAACCGAATCGAAGTGTTTTGAATCGCCCTGCAGGTCAGCTAGTCAAGACAGTTTAAAAGAGAGCTTGCTATCCTAGCTTGAAAAACTAGCCTCGTGTAGCCCGGGCATTACCCTCGTTTCTCATTTCCAGGAAAGTGAGATATTGAAATATTTCACAACCAAGGAGCAGATGGAGCCACTAGCTGACAATTGTACAAAGGTGTACGTGTGGCATACGCGCACGCAAAAGCCTTCCATACTCAACCCCAAGAAACTGAAGAACCCGCCGATACCCGATGGACATATTGAAGTCTGATTTGACAATACAATGTATTCTGATTATTTATCATCATTGGTGGTCGCATACCTTAAAGAGATGACCCTCAAGAGGTGCAAGTCAACGCATTGGATATACGTGTGACGTTGGTAATATTTTACTAAATTTAAATTAGTAGAATTTCCGGACTATTCAAAAATTCGGAAATTCTACTAAATTAAAAAAAAAATTGTGTTGAAAATGCGCCTTTTAAGGCTCTTGCAGCCGTGTGTGGTCTCCTTAAATCGAGCGTTGAACGCTTGTGTCGCATTCCAGCAAAGTAACCATACCAGTGGTATTGTAATTTGTAATGTATTAAAAAAATGTAAACATCATTTTATAAAAAAAATAAATAAACATCATTTTTCTAGTTGTAACATTGAAAACGGTTTGAAAATGTTCATAATGTGTTGCACTGTTCCATACAGTTGCTTTTGAGTATTATAAATTGTACGGGCTATGTGTCTATGGCGTTTATAGCGTGAGAACAGGGATCTAGCGGAAAAAACCAGCCAAGTGCGAGTCAGACTCGCGCACGAAGGGTTCCGTACCATTACCTATAAAAACGGCAAAAAATCACGTTTGTTGTAATGGGAGCCTTCTTAAATATTCTGTTTTTTAGTATTTGTTATAGCGGCAACAGAAATACATCATCTGTGAAAATTTCAACTGTCTTTATATCACGGTTCATGAGATAAAGCCTGGTGACAGACGGACAGCGGAGTCTTAGTAATAGGGTCCCGTTTTACCCTTTGAGTACGAAACCCTAAAAAGCGTGTGGAAATCTGCTCTACCTATTGTGTAATAAAAAAAACGCTCTCGTTTTTATCCATGGCCCAAAAAACCGCTCTCGTTTTTATCCATGGCCCAAAAAACCGCTCTCGTTTTGATTCATGGCCCAAAATACTGCTCTCGTTTTTATCCATGCCCACAATGAGACTGCGATATACGAATTCTTCCAGGAAATAGTATTCATGGTATCTACTAATGCGTCTTACTCACACACACTGCTGGCGTTATTTCGTCTCACTCTTGCAGGGATTATTGTATACTTAAAAATACAAATTCTGAACATAGCACCAATTTTTTCTATACTACGACACTGTTATCTTGATAGTTTTGTATGACTAATAATATTATAAAGATAACGATTATTATATTCTAAAATATTGAATTTTAGAATACATATACCTCAATAATAATTGTTCTTTATATTGTATTGTTTGAGAATACAAACTCTTCAAACAAAGTAATTTGAATTCATTTTAATTATGAAGTAATATAATACTCGAATATTACTTGACATACTAAGTATAATGTATGAATACTTTTACATTTAAAAAATAATCATAATATATGTGACTTATTATTCAAGATTAGGAACAAGTAGCTAACTAATATTTCAATAAAAAATATCATTATAAAACAAGCTCTAGTAAGTAGTTTTAAACTTCACATTAAAAGATGTACAGAATTTTAAATAGGTTGCTATTTTTTGTCGAATTTAACAGGGTTGTCACATAATATATTATTGACAATGTACAATAATAATACTAAACTAGCTCATGCCCGCGATTTAATCCGCGTGGATTCATATAAATTTCATACAAACTTTCAACCCCTACTGAACCCCCTTAGGGTTTGATTTTCAAAAATTCTTAGCAGATGCCTACAGCTATCTGTATGCCAAATTTCAGCTCGATCCGTCCAGTGGTTTGAGCTATGCGTTAAATTAGTCAGTCAGTCACCTTTTCCTTTTATATATTTAGTTTTTATGTATATTTTTACAATATAACGTATTATAGATGCTTACTACATTAAACGCATATGGCTCTTTGACACTGTTTTCTTCATAGTCTATGAAGACTTCGTAACGTGGATTCTTTTGACGTCCATTGCTGGACAGTTTTTATGCAAGATTCCCACAGAACACGTTTTATTTATTTTTTATTTAATTTTGTGCTGCTTGTGTCTATCGACTCCGATGTTCAGACCGTTCGTCTGCCTAACATTTCTATATTATGTACATTGTCATTGGTGGACGCTTGCATTTATTTTTAACATTTTAATGATAATAAACTAGACCTATCGAAGAAAAAATGTCATCACAATATGGGTAATAATTAAATCAGGGTCAAAAAGACTTAAAATAATAATAATTAGAAAAGATGTGGCAACCCTGATTTTACTTAAACGCAGCATTGAAACAAAGGTATGTAACACGCAAAGGCAACCGGGCAATTCACTAAAATTAGTAATAAAAATTAATTAGAGTAAAGTACTGTATAATTTTCCAAATTATAAGCGCCAAATCACACGTGATACTTTTAGTATCGTCAATCGGCAATTTTATCGCTTTTCGATGTGGTCGTCGATTGCAGTTAATATTACACTTTCCACGCTCTTATGCGAACGAATTACTCTGATAATGCTAATATTTTTTGTTGTAGATATGTAGCCAGATAGAGATTTATCTCTTCACTATCTATGATTCAACAAACAACATTGTAAAATTATATATTTTTTTTAAAGTTATGACTCCTTGAAACTTCTCCATTTTAGGGCAAATATTAAGGCAACCTCGTACGTAAAACCATAATTTTTATATTATTGTAATAAAATAAAAATTGCAAAATTAGAAACGTGGAATCATACTTTATTTTAATTTAAATTTAGATTAAAATAGCATGCTTTTGTGACTGCATTGTCATAAAATCGCTGATAGCCGATGCTAAAAGTATCGTGTGTGCTTTTGCCTTACGGAGGCTAGGATTTATTGTTATTATTCGCCTAAAACGCTGAAACACGCATAATATTTATATTTATTAGTAGAAATGATTGTTCCTATGTGGGCTATATTCCATTTAATTCAGTATTATTTTTATAAATACTAACGTTCATATTATCAAAAGTCTATTCGGTCGAAATTATCGCACGGCACCGACTCCGAATATGCTCCTTTAATTAACCTAATTACTTTAGGCACGTTTTACATTATATCGGCATGATACTTTAAGTTTTAGTTGGTAACTGTGGCAAAATTAATTACAGTAAAAGCTCTTTATTCGCGGGGGATACGTTCCGTAAATATGCCGCGAATACAGAAACCGTGAATATGGAATGGCAATTTATATGGAATTATGGGGGATACGTTCCTAACTTCCTAGACGACGAAATAAAAAATAAACATTATTGAAAAATCAATTTAATTGAAGTTTTTGACTATATTGATTAATTATTGTCTTCAGGTTTAGGAAATGGTTTAAAGAATTTTGTATAATTTTTCTTGCTTGGCAGTTTTCTCCTTCAATTCAGACTGATAAATAGATAGCAGTGGCGTTAGCAATTTGCTTCTTAAAAATCTTCGTTCTAGACGGATCAATTTTCATAAAGAAATCGATAGCACAATATTTTAACAACATATACCGTTGTACAGTTATACTGATATACCGTTTAGATCCGCGAATAACGAAATTTTTCGCCGCGAATACAGGAATTGGGTCGCAAATTTTTAATCCGCGAATAGTGAAACCGCGAGTGAAGGAAGCGCGAATAGGGAGCTTTTACTGTATACACACTTCCAAAGCACTTATTTTAAAACCTATGCACACTCAATTGTTTCTTAATTTATGTGCAATTTTATTTGTAAATATTTTTTTTTGATATGATTTATACTGCCGTGCTAAAGGAAAAAGCGGTATCTCAGTAAAAGTTTAGAGAAAATGTATGTTTTGTAAACATAGTTTTCTTTTCAAATTGTGAGTTGATTTTCTTGCTTTTCAATTTACGCATACAATTTACGCATTTTATTGCGTACTTTATCTTTTCGTGTATAGAATAGAATAGAAAAGTTTTTTATTCTTACAAGTGCTTCTCATTCGTCAAGTGATCTAGCAAAATTGAGATAGGGAAACTCTTTTTAAGGGGTTTTTTATAATGTTTTAAATAAGATAACACTATTTGGTTTAACTCATTAGATGCGTATTTCATTATTATAAATCAAAAAAACTATATTTTTTTTGAGATACTGCTTTTGTGCTGGCAGTACAATGATGCTAGTTTTCCTTTTTGTATAATTTGTATCATAGTACAATCGTTGTATAATATTATATTATAATAATTCTGTTTAATTGTATATTGGAAAACAATATGAATTTACGTGAACAGGATATTTATTTGATAACTCACTCACTCACTAAAAAACTAATATAAATAGGTTCCCAACCTTGGATAAGAAATTACTTTTCGCGGAAAATTTTCGCAACCGATAGCTGAATATTTGATCAAAGTACTATATAAAAGTATTTTCTCGACTTCGAATTAGACTAGTCCTAAAGCACTACCGCGATTGGAAGGGTTACAATAATGTACCTAAATATACTGTTTGGTATATTATATTCTAAATAAATGTGATCTTAATCATTAACTATAGAGAATTACTCTAAAAACTAAAAGAAACTGTGGCCGATTCTATTGTACACAATCTCTAAATCTAAACTAAAATTACAGGTCTAAATATATTCCTGTCTCTTTCACAATCCTCCCTGCTGAAGGGGATAGCACTATTTTTAAACCTGTCAATTTAGTTTAGGTTTAGAGATTGTGTACAACAGAATTAGCCACACTGTTTACATTATTGTCTGTGTTTTGTATTATTATAACTTTACTTTTAATTTAGTTATTTTAGCGATCAAAATGAGCAATACCTACTAAAATTATGTATACTTTAAAATTTAAGTACCTTTAATATCTTTAAAATTCACTTGTCTGTTTTGACTCAATTCTGCTTAAAACAAACAAGTGAAAAGAGTTTTCGACCGCTCTTATAATTAAACACAGTACGTAACAGCAGCAAAATGTATAATATACATTTATATACTCGTTTAACAGTTATATTTAGCTCTAACCCCGGCACCACACATAGCACAAACATTTTAACACACATTTGCATTTGCATCGGGTTTTTTGAACGCACGTCAAACCGTTTAAAGTTCAAATTCAAATGAAGCGAACATATTTGCAAAGTCTGCCTGACTGGTAACCAACCTATGCTCAAATGTGTGTTCAAACCTGTGCTCAAATGTTTGTCCTCCTTTTTTGAAAGTCGGTTAAAAATGCAATATTAATGACATTTAGTTTTATTTTTATTTTACATAATATATTGACTTAACAATAATAGTAAACGTGACAACATTGGAGATTGTGTTCAATAGAATTATTACCATTATCTACTTCCAATATTGAACTAGATATAATAATAATAATATGTTGACTTCTGTATAAAACTCTTGCCGTGATTCTAATGCAGTAGTTGATTCTAATGTTTAAGGTAAAAGCAAATAACCACAGATTAGCATTTGTTTTACCGAGGATATTCAAACTTTTCTAATAATAAAGGCCTAATACTTTAGTTCTCTTTATTGTACTTTTTTATATTGGCATTGGGTTTTTAATTTCCTTTGACTCGCCCTACTTGGAAATGTTCTTCTCTTAATAATGTTGTAGCTTTAATTTTTGCATAATAATAAAAATATCAACTATTTTTTAATGTTACGCATGCTCAAAATCAATCGGTCTAACTATATTAGTCTAGGCGCGTATGCTGTCGATTCATTCGACTAATTTTATTTATACATAATATATATTTATTATAAAAAAAAACTTACGACATAATAGCTTTCACCTAGATATATAGAAAAACGTACTTATTTTTTATTTTATTTTTATTTAATTGAATGATATTCCATGTTAGATCATTTTTATTTCCACTAACAAAAGAAGTATTCACAAACACAAATATAATTAATTTAGCTGGTAGTTTTAGTGTGATACTATGATCAAAAATATTATTTTACTGTTTGTGTAAAAGGTATGATAAAATTAGAATTAAGTAAAAATGTTTATGACATTGTATTGTAATGTCATGCTATAATTTGTATAGTTTTGGATAGTTTTACTTCTAGTAATATATTAATTTGTAGTAAATATTATTTTACAAAATATACTCTTAATTCTTTAATGTGAGAAATTATTTGAAATTATATAAATTTATTTATTATTTAATATAATAATATTATTTGCGAAATTATACAAGAAAAAAATAATTTGCAGACTGTTACTGTTGCAGATTACTTGAACGCTGATATCGGTAGCTGGATGGGTCATTGCGTTTAGAGAAGTCTCCTTAGCGCGTGCCATACAAACGATGTTTGATTCTTAGGGACCGTTCAGATAGACCGGCGCGGAGAGTATCGGAGAGCATTTCTTTTTTAACACAGACCGGCCGTTTAAGTTTGCTCTGCTCTCCTTGCCGGTCTGTGTGAACGGACACGCGGATGCGTTCGGAGCCGAGCGTACGCTCTTGGGCCGGACGGCAGAGCAATTCGGCTTACGGTCGGCTGTGCGAGCATGAAAGAGCACGCGAACGGAGCCGGTCGGATGCTCGAGCGAGAAAGAGCACGAGCATAGAGCAGCCGACCGGCTCGACGAGCAGCCGAGCGGATGCTCTTAATATTTCACACAGAGCGTATTGGGAGCATCCTCGAGCATCCTCTTATCATAAAAGAAATAAAATGTAAAAATAAAGCTTATTTCAATGTCTTAAGATTCTATTTTAAATGCGATTAAAATTTGCTCTGCTCTCCGCGCCGGTCTATCTGAAAGGTCCCTTAGAATATTAAGCATCTAATAAAAAGTCATTAATTTTTTGTATACACGTTCTAGAGACTACGAGACTGTCTCTAGGGAGACTTCTCTTAAGCGCCACACTGACAACACAACATCGCATTATGAATAGTATACACAACCGACGTCGCCCTAAGAGTAGGTATCTCGGGCCTTAGAATGATCGTGTAATACTGAGGAGACCGCTTCCGAAAACTTAGCGCTATTATTATACTACCTAAACACAATCCAATACCAATAACCATTTATCTTATAGCGTAGGTATCGCGCGCAACAGTATGTATCTACCACACGCTGGAGGTTAAGGTATCGCAGTTCGTCGAACTCCAGCGTCAGCTGATTTTATTTGAATTGCGTTGCGAATTAAAAAAAAATACATGATTTTTTTTTTGCAATTACTGTGCTGTTTAACCCCCCAAAACGGGTGTTGCGTAAAAAATTCAATTTTTTTGTAAAAACGATTTTTTTTCACGGTTTTCTTATAGTAGGTAGGTATCTTATCAGTAATCAGTAGTATCACCTATCTTCGTTTTCGAGAGCGTTCTCCTGATAACGTATATATGTTATGTTGATTGATAGATAAAAAATACACTGAACATACTTTTTGTTTTGCGCCGTCGATCTTTTTAATCCAAGGTCACGGGTTAAATTGTTGCTTATTTGATCCCAATAAAGTTCATAAAATTTTAAACAATAACATGTAGCAATAACATATTGGATCCTTGCACTGACTGGGAAGAATACTTATTGTATTAAATATTTTATTGCAATCATTGATTGATTGATAGTTTAGTAAGTAAGTATTATTCCTATTATTTTTTATTTATGTAATGTGCAGTAAAATGATGACAGTCTGATAAATAAATTATACCTATCAACAGTTAGTCGTTTCATTTTCATGTTTAAGTTACAAGAAAATGCTAAATAATAAAGCCTAACTAGACGGTTCCCTGTTCATCGTTATTTTTGCGATACGATATTTGCTATATGATACGATATTTACTATGGCACAGTGCATGTGAACGATGAACGGTCGGTGTTTAGACAGTTCATTTTCGATGATTCATCGATGAAGCCTCGAAAATGAAAGCACAAATCCCGAAAAATGAACAGTCTATGGTCCGTTTCAATAGAGTTGAGCTAAAATGTAAACCATAACACCTTTTTGCTAAAAAAACTACAGAATGGATTGAAATGAAACTTGACATGATTTAAGTTTGTAGTGTGAACTTAAATCGTGCCAAGTTACATTTCAATCCATTCTGTAGTTTTTTAGCAAAATGGTGTGTTGGTTTACATTTTAGCTCAACTCTATTGAAACGGACTAGGTATACCTAATTTGGGCTCTTTGAAATGTTTGTAGGTCCTGGCTATAGTTTGTATTTTCGTGAGAACGTTTGAACAAATAAATACAAATAATGGGAGCTCAGTCGAGAAATATTAGATGGTCAATTGATTAAATTGCCTCGTTGGTCTAAACTCTAACCGCTAGAGCACTAGAGGCGGTTAGCGTGTTCGGTTCCCGGATCTGTCCAAAAATTGTCAGGTAGGTATTGGGTTCTTCTCGGTGCTTCTCGGTGGTGGTTATCTATAGATACTTCACCCTGTGTTAACCCTGTTTTTTACCCAACTACGGCAAAGCCAAAAGGAAGGGTTATGATTTTAGCAGTCTATGTATGTATGTGGCCGATTTTTGTATGAGATTCTGTGTGTACCACCGTAGCGCCTAAACTACTGGACCGATTTTGATTCGTTGTAATAGTCCGGGTGACATAGGCTACATTTTATTTACGAAAAAAATCGAGAAGTGACCTTCGCGCGGCTTTTAGATTAATTATTAGTTTCGGATAGACATGACAGATGGCGCCACTAGCTGCTTGCCCCGCGATTTCGGGTTTCGCTTGCGTAGTCGGGTTTTAGTTTACGAACTTTATACTTGTCATACAAATAATTCATTCTATTTTTAAATGACAACTGTCAGAATTCCACCGAATTAAAAATCAGACTACAATATAAAATACCTCGTAAGTACACGCCTTGCGGACAATGTAGGTACCACCTACCAGTGAATTATTTTTTAAATAGGAATGTTAAAGATGAATAATTGAACCAATAATCATAACAGTGACATTAAAATGTAGGTAAGATTAAATACAATTTCCTAACTTGAACAATGGCTGCTAAATGAAAAAAAAAATATCGTCCGATCCTCAGTTCTTTCAATAACAAGAGTTTCTGAAGGCACCTGGATGAGATTAATTTTTCAACTTCGGTAACTTCGGACAATATTGTGCCTTTTTTAAAAAGAAAGAACTTCCAATATGAATTAACTTTTTTTCATTTTGTTATTATGGTCGCTTTAGCATTTTTTGACGCATTTGCAAGCTGTATGATATTACGGGGTGACCTCTTAAAACTTACGCAATATAATTTGAAAATGAAATTGAACATTCGTAGGGGTAAGTAATTTTTGACGAGATCATAACGAAGATTTTTGACGATCTCTCCCTGGCGCAGTGGTGAACGCTGTGATCTTATCCGTGGGAGGTTCCTGGTTCAATTCCCGGCAGTGGCAATATGGGATTTTATAATTTCTAAATTGTGTTTGGTCTGGTGGGAAGCTTCAGCTTGTCCATGCCGCCAAGCGATTTAGCGTTCCGGTACGATTAGAAACCGATCCGTATCGGTTTAACAAAAACTGCCATACCTCTTCCAAGTTAGCCGGCGTCCAACTTAGACTGCATCGTCACTTACCATCAGGTGAGATCGATCGCATCAAGGACTAGGTTGTAGATGGAAAAAAAAATTACCTGCTTAATTGGAGATTCTGCAGCCATTGGAGTAGATAGTTACGAAAGAAACGAGTTTGCAACGGATTGGGTTTAAACTATCAGGCGGATTTAGTTTTGGTCTTAACCTTTGAACTACTGAAGCTTTTAAAAATATAATTTATGGTTAAAATTAATTTAATAAATTTTTTAAGATAAGTAGGTAGGTAATAGGTAATTACCCACATAAGTTGTCTTTTATATAAGTGTGCGGTTAGCCGTTAGGCAGACTTCTATTTACCTACGTCCTGTAACCAAACTGAAAGATTAATTATCTCGTGTTCCACCTCCGTAACGTCACGATATCGGTACGATAACCTTAATAAGTTATTACGTGATAACCGACGACGGTATCCACGGCTTACGGCTGGTTTGGCCACATAATAAATTCGCTTGATGGCTTTGCAATATTGAAATTTCGCTACGGCGAAAATGAAGATTCATTGATGTTTAAATTGAAAACCGTATAATTTTATTAGATTAGGTAGGTAGGTGAGTAGGTACTAGGTACCTAATAAACTTGTAGCTACTTACATACTCAATCCATGTTGAAACACCAGAAAATACCTACCTATTTAAATGAAATAACATTAAGCCATTTAAGCGAATTGGAAAACTTGGCCACAAACTTTTTTTAACAACTTAGAAAAAATCAGTCTTTTCTTTTTATTTTATCTATCCCCTTTCCATTTCAAAAAAGCGTAAAGCTTGTGCTCTTGCTACGACAAAAATGCATCGCCTGGGATTTGAATCGTCGACCTTTCGGTTAACAGTCCTCGCCCTCGTATTGCGCTATTGAGGCTGTATTCAAAATGTACCTTAGTTTAGTAGGTATTCGTTTAAGTTAGGTACATGCCAAATCCTTTTCCAACGGTAGGTAAGTATGCAAACCATATCAGCAAGCTTCACAATGATTTTGGAATAGTAAGCATTCCTAGAGATAAGCCACCAAGACTGAACTGAATGCGCGCGTACGTGTGTACCTACTATGTAGTTGCCATTTAAATAGAGAATGCAATTCCTGGAAAAATAATCAAAGTTCTAATAATAATATACTTAGGTACGAGTATAGTATAATTAATACTTGTATGGTCTAAAAGTATAGATACATAGGCACCCAAAGTAGTAGGTACCTAACGTCTACGTAGATATTTACCACCTGTGTCAGTCTGGGTAATTTAGCACTAGTATCTTTTAAATAGCCAAAAGTTTGCCAAATTACTTGAATTGGTAGAAATTTAGGCACCTACCTCGGTATAGTCAATGAATATGTAGGTCTGGCTAAAGGCATTTCCGAGATAATTCTGGCTGCAGTGCAATCGCCAAGGCATTAGGCAGGGGTGCGTCAAGCTCGCTTGCATCGTGATCAATCAATGTTACAAAGTCTGCTGGTAAATTTGATACTGAAACCCCTAAATATAAACCGTAGAAAAATAGTTGGGGAGGTAAACAAAAACACTTTTAGGGAGGGGAAATAAAACACTTTTTGTTTATGTAGGTATTTTGGTACATTTTATTAATTTTTACATAGGATGCTCAATTGCTCATCGCACATTCCTGAATCTATTAATATAGGTACCTACTTAATAATAAAAGGCGCAGAATTTAGAAAACCTAGGCGCAGAAGTGGTAGTAAATCTTCATCACGAGTAGAAAATCTTTCTACTCGTGTGGTAGAGGTGCGTGAACTTTTGTGTAGTGAAACATCAGTGAACATTGCGTTAAGGCTCTTCAGGCATTATATAAACTTACCACGGATTACATTACGTAAATAGGAACCGACTCTACATTTGCGCGGCACTATCTATAATATAATAAGACTGTAACAGATCCAATTCTGTACATTGAAGATATTTTGAAATTTTTTATCGGAGGGCACTCTATAATCGATACCGAATCCAAAACTGCAATTTTTTTCATTTTTGTCTGTCTGTCTGTCTGTCTGTCTGTCTGTCTGTCTGTCTGTCTGTATCTTGGCCGCGCATCACGCCGAAACTACTGAATGGATTCGAATGAAACTTGGTACGATTTGAGTTGATACTCCGAGGTAGGACATAGGATACTTTTTATCCCGAAATTCAGCACGGTTCCCTTGGGAGAGGGGAAGAAAGTTAAAACGTGTATTAGCTGTAATTCATTAACGCGTTGTTCGATTTAACTCATTCTTTTTTTGATAGAAAGGCAGTACTTTAAGTATTGTCCCGTAAATATTTCAAGGTCATAGGTTTCTTAGTTCAGAAATGACATACATTTATTTGGTTCAAATAACTTGGGACCCGGATCTTTGAACGTACGGCTTATTTTAAAGTGGTGTGCGTTTAGAGTTATGTTTGTCGATCTTTTTATTTGTTCCAGCTAATTTCCAAAACGGCTGGATCGATTTTGATGGAACTTTCAATGGCAGATAGGTGATGTTATATGGAATAACTTAGGCTACGTTTAGTTTAGGTACACAAAAGGATTATGGGATCCAATCCGATCCTATATAAAAACCTATATAACCACGTGGACGAAGTCGCGGGGGTCAGCTAGTCATGAAATAAATTCTTGCCCTGTCCGGGCACGGGCTCGGTGTAAGATAAATCCACCCTTAAAGTTCACAGTGTTTTATTTAAATTTAAAAAACAATGGAAAGAAACCTGCAGCTAGACACTTAAAAACTTTGTGTGAACTCGTGAAACCCCCTTCGGATGTTGGGTAAGGCCCTTAAGGATTGTAAGCTCATGCATAAGATATGCGGTGAGATAATATTTGTTTAAATTACCACTCCCTCGAGAGAACCTTCGAGCGGCTGAATATTTGATGCCTGTATCGCTGACAGCCTCAAAAAAAAAAAAAAAAAAAAAATTGATACAATAGACTTTCATTCGTTAGCATCATATTGTCATCGATTTCAATCCTACTTACTTAATTACATCCTACTTAGGTAATTACATATACATAATACTTACATAATACTAACCTAATTTCAGTTTCATTTTAATCATATGTAGGTATTAGGTTTTTCTGTCAAGAAATTCTCATTGGCAGCCCGGAGTTGGTAGTTGGCGGTGTTTCACCCCCGTGCCTCGGAGAGCATGTTAAGTAGTCGGTCCCAGTTATTATCACTATCATGTGACAATAGTCGTTAAAGCCCGCCAGCCCGCATTGGAGCAGCGTGGCGGGTCTAAGCTCTAAATCCTTCTCTCCTATGAGAGAGGAGGACGTTGATAAAGGCTGTGGTGACGGTGGTGGTGGCATCCGCTCTTCCTCCTTGAAAAACACGTTACCTGCTCACATTTCACTGCATCTCTGAATGCGAAAAACAAAATGCTAATGTACCTAAATAGGTATCTATAAAATTGCAGTGACTTAGATATAGAGAGATGTATGTAGGTTTTCGTTAGCCGCATTTCGCAACGACCAACAAAGAACCCTTGTGTACTTAATCTATACTAATAAATAAAATTGAAGTGTCTGTCTGTAATATCGAAATAACTACCTCATATTAAGCTCATATGATAATTTGAACGATACTATAACCGAATCACACGTTTTTAAAATTTTTGTCTGTCTGTCTGTCTGTCTGTTTGAACGGGCTAATCTTTGGAACGGCTGAACTGATTTTGACGGGACTTTCACATACAAGTAGAGAATTAACCAGGGAGTAACATAGGCTACTTTTTTAACCGACTTTCAAAAAAGGAGGAGTTGTGTTTTTCTACCTATGTACACCGATATCTCCGAGATTTCTGAACCGATTTGCGTAATTTTTTTTTAAATCGATAGAGAAACATTGCGACACAGTCCTACAAAAAATTTGGATTCCAACTCCTCAATCCTGATGCTGTAGGGGATCTGATCCCCAACACTAATGGGATTTAGGCACTGTCGGTTATTTAAATTGATATTGGGGATACCAATTAAAGACTTTATTGTTGAACTAGCTTTTGCCCGCGGCTTCGCCGGCGTGAATTTCGATTTTTCACAAATACTGAGGGATAAGTAGATTTCTGGTCCACCCGCCCCCCGCCGCGCGGCGGCGTACCGCGGTACCGCGTACGGCGGGCGCATGGCGCAGGGGCGCGTGGCGCGGCGCAGGGGCGCGCGAGCGTCCGCGTCGGCCGTCGCGATCGCGCGCAGCGAAAATACCTATCAGGGCGTGTTTAACTGTATTTACCGATTTCAACACAACTCCTTTTTTGAAAGTCGGTTAAAAAAGTAGACTATGTTACTCCTTGGTTAATCCTCTACTTGTCTGTGAAAGTCCCGTCAAAATCGGTTCAGCCGTTCCGAAGATTAGCCCGTTCAAACAGACAGACAGACAGACAAAAATTTTAAAAACGTGTGATTCGGTTATGGTATCGTTCAAATAACCATATGAGCTTAATATGTGGTAGTTATTTCGAAATTACAGACAGACACTTCAATTTTATTTATTAGTATAGAGTATAGATGTATTAGTATAGATGACCTCGAGTAGGTACATGTCCAACTCCTCAACCCTGATGCTGTAAGGAATTGCATTCCGAAATCGTAAGGATCCCACGGAATTTTTCCGTTTTGTGGAAAAAGTAGCCTATCTTGTAGTAAGTAGTAGCCCGCTACTACTTACTACAAGATAGGCTACTTTTTGTTCTGGAAAATCAAAGTTCCCACGAGATTTTTACAACCCACACGGGCGAAGCCGTGGGCATCATCTAGTTAACTTATAATCTTGATGCTACATTTCCAGCGTAGATATGTACCTATGTAAATATCAGCAGAAACTCAGCGTTCCTAGGTATTAATCTCCGAAGTGTCGCGGGCCAGGTCACGTAGCGCGCATTAGTTCAGCAGTCGCTAGCAACTCTCTAATGGAGTGAGCCGAACGTGCCGGCAACGGATAATTAAATTGAGCAATTCGTATGCGTTACTATGACATATAAGTATACCTTCGGAAAAGTTTCATTAATCAATCATTCGCCACCACTACGATCACTACAACTTTATCGTCCCACAGCTGGGCAGAGGCCTCCTTTCTTTCAGGAAAGAAGAATTTCGAATTCTAACACCCGCGACGCTGTTCCAATGGGTTGGCGGGTTTTAATGACTATTTTCACATGATGGTGATAATGACCGAGGGCGACGGCTCCAAGGCCACCTTGCCTCTAAGGTAACCTCGAGAATTGAACCTAGGACCTCGTGAACATACTGACCAAAGAGGTATCCAGCCTAGCTCGGTTGCCACTACGTTGGATCTTTGAATACCGTGGAATTTTCGTCGGTTCAAGTAGGTATGACACCAGTGGCGTAATTATAGGGTGGCATTCCGGCAAAATGCCACGGGCCCCCAGCTGGAAAAGGCCCCCAGTCCGAAAATATAAACTTTAACGTTGGCCAAGCTTCTATAAATATTGGGTAGGAGAGGCCCCATTCGATGAATTTGCCACGGGCCTCAAACGGTATAGTTACGCCACTGTATGACACATACCTGCGATCAATGCACGATGATGCTTATACCTAAACAGAATGAGGTAAGTAGTTGCTGTTTTTATTAAAAAAAAAGAATTAATTAAAATAGAAATAAAATTATTATCACTACATAGTATAAAACAAAGTCGCTTTCTCTGTCCCTATATCCCTATGTATGCTTAAACCTTTAAAACTACGCAACGGATTTTGATGCGGTTTTTTTTAATAGATAGAGTGATTCAAAAGGAAGGTTTATAAGTAGAAAAATGGGACCCGGTAGGTGGCGCTAATAGCGGGCAGGACGACGTCTGCCGGGTCCGCTAGTTAAAAATAATTTAAAAATCATTGTAAACTTTATTGAAGCAATAGCTTTAGTAAAAAAGTATTTTAGAGAAGCTTCTGAACTACCTACCTGCAGGGCGATTCAGAACACTTCGATTCGGTTTCGGTTTCGACAACTACCCTGTCGATACGGTTATTCTGAATTAAAAATACATTTTATCGTATGGTAAGTAATTCAGAATACTTCGATAACGTAACTATCGATCGATTCGGTAAGTTATCGTACGATAAGATGTATTTTCAATTCAGAATAACCGTATCGACTGGGTAGTTGTCGAAACCGAAACCGAATCGAAGTGTTCTGAATCGCCCTGCCGTTCAGATAAAAATAAAGAACATGTTGATAAGGTGCACTATAACTAAATAGTTAATTACCTATAACTTCCTCTTGAAATATTGCGTAAAGAGATCCACCCTTTCATACCCTAAAATTTTGTATCCTTATTTAGAAAAATAAACCACGCCACCCGAATTGGACCACCGCTACAGACTTTTTTTAATGTCCCACTACTGGGCACAGGCCTCAACTCTCATAAGAGAAAGTGAGAGCTTAGACCCGCCACGCTGCTCCAATGAGAGTTGGCGTGCTTTAACGACTAAATCACCGGTTATTAACACTATCACATGATAGTGATAATAACCCGGACCGACTGCTTAACGTGCTCTTCGAGGCACGGGGGTGAAACACCGCCAACTACGGGCTGGCACTGAGTATTTCTTGACAGAAAACCCCAATACCTGACAATTATTTGCCCGACACGGGAATCGATTCTGGGACCTCACGATCTCGTCCTCTCGTCGTCTCGACCTCGTGATCTGCAGTCGAATATGTTAACCACTAGACCAGGGGTGGCGAACCTTTTATGTACTATGAACGTGATATTTTTTCTAAACAAATGTTTAATAATGCCATAGATATGTGGATAATCAAAGCATATGTAGATGTGACGTCAAATAATTTTGACTTCGTGATTATTGGAAAAACAATTTTACTAAATAAGTACAACTCTTTATTTACTTACTACGAAAAAATATATATTGCAATGTATAATACATAAATGTTAAAATGTGTAAAAATTAGTTATACGCGTTATTAAAATTAAAATAATATTATGGTGAAACTTTATGGTGAATTTTGTGATCGGTGGCGTGCCCAAAATATTGTGTCGTGCACCATCAATGGCACGCGTGCCGTTGGTTCGCCATCCCTGCACTAGACCAACGAGGCAGTTGGCAGTCCCGAATTGGACACCGTGATATAAATCGGTCATTTTTAATTAAACATCGTCAAACGAAGAGGTAAAGAATAATTCACGGGGAGACGACACAGTGGGTGGGTAATTAGAGCGCACCGCTCACTGTCCCTGCTGATGATTTATGAGGGAATGCAACTTTATCATTTTTTTTATCAACTGATGCAGCAATATCTAGCCATAAGTACTACTATACACTAGAAGTGAAATATTTAAGATACATGACGACTATAGTGAATACTTCAAAAAGTATTTCGATATTTCCTTAAGGCCGCTCTTTTCACGCGCTTCTCCATACAAACGTATTACGCCTATTATTCTAATATTTGTCGCAATAGGTCTAAAGTTAAGCCAGATATCAATTTATATCTCCATTATCTATGCCATAAAATAAAAATATTAGTAAAATTATATTTTGAAAGTTATGACGCTTAAAAAATCACTATTTTTGGGCAAATTTTGGGGCAACTTCGTGCGTAAATAAACTATATAAGAAACTAGAAAATTGAAAAACGACCGAAGTCTTGTCATAGGTTACTTCATAATAATTACAAATGTCTTTAGTTCATGTAAAAAATTGCCAAATATTTGCTAAAATAGGCGAAATTCCAAACCTAGATTTGCATCTTTTTACTTTGCCGTTTTTCACTAAAAATCATGATATATCAAGCAAAATTGTTTTATTTAATTAACTAGATGATGCCCACGGCTTCGCCCGTGTGTATTTAGGTTTGTAAAAATCTCGTGGGAACTTTGATTTTCCCGAACAAAAAGTAGCCTATCTGTAGTAAGTAGTAACCCGTCCACAAAACGGAAAAATTCCGTGGGATCCTTACGATTTCGGAATGCAATTCCTTACAGCATCAGGGTTGAGGAGTTGGACATGTACCTACTCGAGGTCATTCAACAATAAAGTCTTTAATTGGTATCCCCAATATCAATTTAAATAACCGACAGTGCCTAAATCCCACTAGTTTTGGGGATCAGATCCCCTACAGCATCAGGATTGAGGAGTTGGAATCCAATTTTTTTGTAGGACAGTGTTGCAATGTTTCTCTATCGATTAAAAAAAAAATTACGCAAATCGGTTCAGAAATCTCGGAGATATCGGTGTACATAGGTAGAAAAACACAACTCCTCCTTTTTTGAAAGTCGGTTAAAAAGTAGCCTATGTTACTCCCTGGTTAATTCTCTACTTGTATGTGAAAGTCCCGTCAAAATCGGTTCAGCCGTTCCAAAGATTAGCCCGTTCAAACAGACAGACAGACAGACAGACAGACAGACAGACAGACAGACAAAAATTTTTAAAACGTGTGATTCGGTTATAGTATCGTTCAAATAACCATATGAGCTTAATATGAGGTAGTTATTTCGATATTACAGACAGACACTTCAATTTTATTTATTAGTATAGATTTATTATTTATTTATGTATATATTTTTAGTACTCTTCTTTACTGAAGGCGTCTCGCTCTCTAAATGCAGAAATCACTGTTTTAGACTCCACTCACCAACGATTTGTTGCTGCCATGGAGAGGGCTCTTAAAAAGTAGTTTACCCATTGACTTGAAGTCACATAACTAGGTATCTATAAAACCTAATATTATGAATTTACTAGCTGATGCCCGCGACTTCGTCCGCGTGGATTTAAAAAATATGATAAATGAAGAACCGCTCGACCGATTTTTTGCAAACTTCACATAAACCATTTACTAAATAGTCCGAACAAAGCCTAAACATTTGGTTTGGATAGGTGAGCCCGTTCTTGAGTTATAAAATTACAATGAAAAGTGGCATTGATTTTTATATAATATAATATAGGAGATAAGTCTTGCTATTAATGGTATCGAATAGCTTCAAAGAAGAAAAATCGTAGTTTTGTTTATACGTCTATGTGGTTTGAGTAAGAAATTGTGTGTGGTTTTCTTTTAACCACCATAGTACGGTTGTAGGTACATCTAACGATCGTTCGTAAAATCTGTTAGCGACTGCTCAATGCTTGCAACGGGCACTTCTCACGGCAGCCGGCGATTCACTCGATTTATGGCCTTTTTAATCGGATGCTCTCCGCACAGGTGTCGATAATGGTTTCTCGTGATGCTTTTTCTCTTTTCGTGTAGCAGCCACTTGGTATATTTCATCTGAAAAAGGCATACAGGGATCCTACTGCCTAAAATTACCTACAATCATTTCTAAAGCACGAGTCATACAAGTTACTTTGTTGGTGGATGCTGGGATGGTATTAACTAGGCAAAGATTTTTTTTTACTCATTGTAATGAAAATTTCGGTCGTTTGCATTTTCAGTAGGCTCATCATGATTATCATCGTCTCAATCGATAGTCGTCCACTGCTGGACATAGGTCTCTTGCCAGAGTCAGCACAGAACACAATCCTATGCTGCTTGTAGCAGCGGCTGCCAACGATTGTCTTGAGATCGTCCGCCCGCCTATTGGGGGGTCTTCTTACGCTGCGTGAGAGGATGCGGGGTCGCCGTTCGAGTATCTTGGACCCCGACTTATATTTGTCCTGAGTATCTAAGTGTGCCACGCCCATTGCCACTTAAGTTTCGTGACTGGATGAGGTACGAGTATGTCTGTAAGTCTGGTTTTTCTACGGTTTTCCTCACTTATGATTTGATGTTGCAGGGATACTCCGAGCATAGCTCTCTCTATCGCCTGCGGAGTGACCATGAGCCTTCTTACGAGGCACATAAGATTTTCCCTAGCCGCCCTAAACGCATAGGTAGTGTAATAAAATGGCTGACAAGGAAAGTTGCTATACAAATTGTCTCCCCAAAGTTTCGCAGACAACAATCGTAGTTGTGTATTTTCAACGCTCATTGTTTAAGATTGCATTAAAACTTAAGAGCTGTGCTAAAGCGAAATCTCTAGTTACGACAAAAAATACGGGCAAGTCTGAATAGGCTCGCGCCCTGTGAGGGTTCTGTACCATTACATTTTCGGTATCGCACAAGTTTATGTACCTTTTACACGAAAGTAAATACATCATGTTTTTCACGGAACAAACCTTTATATCTATTTCGGTTAGGTTAGGTAAGTATGAAATACCTATAGCGTATATTGCGCTTCATGAAATCGCTTACGTTGTTTGAAGTAAACAACTAAAATATAAGTTTGCTTTGTAGTCATTTCACACAGACCGAAGTTATGGAAATCATTGGTTTTCATATTACTTAATAATTAGTTTTCGTGCCAATATTTATTCAAAATTATATCTTCCGCCATTTTCCAGTAAGTACTTAGTACCTACTTTTATTAGGTATTAGATATGTATTAGGTAAATTTACGATTTGTTGCCCGTGGTCCCATCGCGTAGTCCCTCGAAGGGACCACGGGCAATTTTTTTTACCCGTGGTCCCTGCGGGAAATATAATGCGACCGAATTTAAAATGTAATAGTCTGATACTTTACATCACTACCAAGAAGGTTATAAGTATAATTATATTCTATCACTACATATGAACAAAGTGAAGTACATATGAACATACTGACATAGTTAGTCGAAAATTCGTGTTCGTAGTTTCTAACAAATTTTTAACCGACTTCATAAAAAGGAGGAAGTTCTCAATTCGACGCGTATTTTGTTTTTGGCGATGTTTCTCCATAACTCCATCAAATCTGAACCGATTTCATAATTATTTTTTTATTTGCAAGAACGTCCAGCAAATATTCTTATTTTTAACCGACTTCCAAAATGGAGGAGGTTCTCAATTCGATGCGTATTTTTGGAGAAGGGCCCGTGGTCCCACCGATTAGACCTACCGGTGGGTCAAACGCTATACTACCTATACTACTGAAGGGCCCGTGGTCCCACCGGGCTAGGTGCGAATGCGATATAGTGTTATCGATGTAGTTATTTTTACTAATGAAATATTCAAAATTACAATATTTTTAACCGACTTCAAAAAAGAAGGTTCTGTATTCGACACGTATGTGTGTGTTAGTATGTATGTATGTATGTTTGCGATGATTTCAAAAACCAATGAACTGATATTGATGATTTTTACACTATCGTAATCTACATACTTTCAGGAGGCTTTATATAGTATATCTAGTGATCATCAAAATCGTTTCATTGGTTCTTGAAATCATCGCAAACATACATACATACATACTAACACACACATACGTGTCGAATACAGAACTTCCTTTTTTAAAGTCGGTTAAAAATATTGTAATTTTAAATATTTCATTAGTAAAAATAACTACATCGATAACACTATATCGCATTCGCGCCTAGCCCGGTGGGACCACGGGCCCTTCAGTAGTATAGGTAGTATAGCGTTTGACCCACTGGTAGGTCAAATCGGTGGGACCACGGGCCCTTCCCCAAAAATACGCATCGAATTGAGAACCTCCTCCATTTTGGAAGTCGGTTAAAAATAAGAATATTTGCTGGACGTTCTTGCAAATAAAAAAAAATATGAAATCGGTTCAGATTTGATGGAGTTATGGAGAAACATCGCCAAAAACAAAATACGCGTCGAATTGAGAACTTCCTCCTTTTTATGAAGTCGGTTAAAAATTTGTTAGAAACTACGAACACGAATTTTCGACTAACTATGTCAGTATGTTCATATGTACTTCACTTTGTTCATATGTAGTGATAGAATATAATTATACTTATAACCTTCTTGGTAGTGATGTAAAGTATCAGACTATTACATTTTAAATTCGGTCGCATTATATTTCCCGCAGGGACCACGGGTAAAAAAAATTGCCCGTGGTCCCTTCGAGGGACTACGCGAAGGGACCACGGGCAACAAATCAAATTTACGCTTTAAAAGGCCATACTTACCTTTGGATTTTTTAAACGTTTTCTATTTTTATGAAGTAAAGCGGAATGTGCCACGGAACCCTAAAAAATAAATTTTCCCTCCGAGTTTTATTCTCCGCATAAAATCAACTTACAAACGAGGAAAGTTTGCGGTAATGAATGAACCGGCTAGGGAAAATATTAAAATACTTACTCTGAGTATTTTTAAATAAAGTGCATTAACTGTTTTGTAATTAACAGGATTCAGCCTTGCTGTTGAGCTTCGTGTACATTAGTTATTTAAGTACTTATTCTGTGCTTTTGTTGAACTATTTTATACAAGGCACAAACATATACTTATAGGTAGGTATAACCATATATCGCATCGCGAGTTACAAGTAATTACAATTTGGTAAGTATTTTCGTATTTATGCTGTGCATACAAAAAATATTACCAGCGTATTTTAAAATCAATAACGCAATTTTTTTTTTCAATGAAACAAAAGTAAATATTTTCAACATTTTTATTCTTAAATCTTTGGCATAAGTATAAACAATATTTAAAAAAGCAAAAATATTCTTACAGATAGGTACCTACTACTTACACTAAATTTTATTAGTGAGATATCGTAAAATACTAATGTTAATTACTGAAATATTCTATTGGTACATTACTTAAAATCATTTACCATTAAAAGTAACCGTTAAAAACATATTTAATTAAGTATTATTTTAATTTATTATGAAAATACGCATAATACTTATATACACAATACCGTACAAAATAAATATTGATCAGTGGTTTGAATATAGGTAGGTACTCGTACTACAAAACCTAAGCTAGAATGTCCCAAGAATATTCAATTCAACAAGTATCATAGTTGCATCATAGTTAGTTAGGTACTTTAAACTTACATAAAATAGAATAAATAAAATAAAAGGCTGGCTGGCTGGTCTTTACACAAAAAATATAACAACATAACTTATATTACCTAGGTAAGTAACTATATTATACAAACTTAAGACCCGATTGTACGCGCTTACCTATAGTCTACTGGTACTGTGTTAGTATTATATTACTGCAAGCCTCATAATAACCATTGCGAGTTAGTAGCGAGATTCTAGTTCAGTTTGCACTGTTTCCACAATTTTGTAAACCGCGCGACCGAGATTGTAAAGACAGACTTTTACCCGTTGTCCGTTGATTAGCTCTCGCGGATCCCTCGTAAGCGCTGATTGGCTCTCCATTCGTATTGTGTCCCGCTCACTCGTACGACGCTGCGCGCACTTGAAGGTCACCGGTCGACTTACGTGCCGGGGGTTATAGATGTTTTCTCCATAGAGTGGCACCGCGTTGCGTCGCATTGCATTTGTCGTTAAAGACAACGGGTTATGTGCGCGACACCTAAACGTCACGCTAGCGACTTTATCTTTGGCTTACATCGTGCGTCGCAAGTCGCCCACCTCAATGCTCTTTCTCCTTACAAAGCAGTGTGCAAGTGTCGACTTCCAAGTGTCACGAGTCATGATCACGTATCTCAAAGTCTAAGTACCACCTGGCCATCAAGTACCCTCGCGCCTTAACGCACGGTAAAACCAATTCGAACCCTATCGCGTCGTCACACATCAGCTCGCTGCATGCGTAGCTAGCAAGTATATGACGGTTTTATATTTCTAATCTTACGAATTACATTACGCAGGTTCCATTACTATGCAGCAAGTATATATTACCTTCGCGCATCCGCCATAGTAGACAACAATGTTTCCCTTGAGACCACTTTCAATACAAACTTTCAATAAAACTAATATTCATATTAAAACTGATCGCACATCTGTCAGCCACCACCGTGCACACCGTAATGGCTAAAAAACAAACACGACTCAAAGACCAAAGTATACAATTAAAATGTGAGCGAATGTTAGTGAAATCTGATTGAATGTGTAAGGGCCTGTTTTGCCACCGTCTGATAAGTATCGGATAGCTATCTACAATTTTTGTCTTTGTTACTTGACATAAAGTAAGAAAGTGACAAAACTTACGTTTAGGCTATCTGACACTTATCAGAAAGTGTTAGAATGACGTCAACTGTATGCTTCGACGCAAAAAAAAAACAATGTCATGCATTTCTTCGGCCCGTTGGGCAAACTAGGTTCCTACTAACTATCATCATTCGAATTTTCAGTAATCTACACAATAGTCTATCTTAATATTATGTATCTATAAATTATTATTGTAGAACCATTATAAATTATCAAATTGACAGTTTTTAAGAACGTATATAAAAGAAAATGCATGCGTAACCTGATGCCATCTGTAGGTACTTCGTATTGACGTGAAGTGCGTATTGACAGTAAATGCGGCGCGTACGGGATATAGATACTGTTAGATGTACGATCACCTTTAATAGCTATTTATATTATTATACAGCGGAATGTTTTCCGGTTATAACGCCGGTCGTCTTGTTGTATTCGTACTCTCTATGTCCATTGCTCGCTCGCTTTTGTACGTCGTTGGGTTCTGGGTTGTCTCTAAGAAGGCCTTTCCTGTCTCTACAAAACAATTATTTTTCATATAAGTAAAATGTTAACAATAAAAAGAACAATGTTAATGTCTAAGGTCAATTAATGTTTTTTTTTTTTTTAGTTAAACCTCTTAGTTAACTTGGTATATTTCCATAAAAATGTATGATTAAAAAAATTCAATGCCCAAACAAATCACCCATTTTTGTTAGATAGAGAGCTTGATGTAGTTCAAGTTCAAGCAGTCAGCCGTAGGTAAATTATAAACACAGTCATTGAGAAAAATGTCTGCTTCTGATTTTCTCCTTTCAATTCAAACAGTTTCAGAAAACGGGCAAAGATTTCTCCTTCTGATTTTCTCCTTACAGTTTAAAGAGTTTCCTTTCAATAGGGAAAATTTTTCAACGAAAAGGGACAAAGGAAAAGTTCTCCGTTTTAATAGGAAACGCTTTTGGAAGGAGGTAATCAGAAGGAACATCAGAAATATTCTCTCAGACCAAGCTCTATATAAAGGTACCTGCATAGACAAAACCAAAACCTATGTTAGAAAACCAAAAGCGCTATCAAACAAACAAACCAAAAAACATCTATGTTAGCCCAAGCCCAGCCCTTTACAAACAAGAACTTGCCCTCTTTTTACCATTTATGTCGTCATTTGGGGATCTGTTAAAATAATAATGATTATTATTTATAAATAAATTTTTTGATTCACTAAGAAAAAAAATGCTGTAGGCGTTTTGACATCCTTAAAACACCTACAGTGCTACATTGTAATTTCACGATTCATATGGCAAACATTATCTTAGAGCAAATGTTACTAAAAATAATTTGCCACAAAAGTTGTGGCAAACCATTTTTAGTCTAAATGATCACGACACAAAATTCATGTCATGGATTTCAGGATATTAGACCGCAACGCGTTGTCACTATTTTAGAAAAGCCGGAACTGTAAATGATACAACCACTATGTGATGTATTTATATTGATTTAAATTATGTAAAATAGGTAGATAGTGACACCATTTCAGACTTCACGGTGTCGTGGATTTTTTTTTTGTTATCAGCCCTATAAGATTATCGTCCCTTACATTAATTAATCATATAATGGTATAGGTTCAATAAATCAACAATAATGCGGGCTCGCAGATTCTGTCGCATAAGACTTCGACTCTTTGGTTTAAACCAAATAACGTTAGAACGTTAACGTTAATGTTTAGAAGCAGTTGTTATCGAGAATAACCGGGACTGCAATCTTAATATGTCTTACGAGGCACAGAAGAATCGTTAAGGCCAAACAGAGATCTTAAACGTTGTAAGGGGATCACACTATCCTTTGGTAGTTTTTAGATGTATCTTTTCTAATAGCTAGATTTTTTTAAATTCATCTACAAGTTAGAAAGTACAAGTAGGAAACAGGCTAACCTGGAAGAGATATGGCAGTTTTTAATAAACCTATTACGTACTCTTTCGGTTTCTACGCGGCATTGTACTAGAACGCCAAATCGTGTAGCGGCACGGCTTTTATGGCAGTGTGGCAACTAACAACGGCTGAAGCCACCCAGAGACAATTTAGAAATTATGAATTCCGAAATTGCCTCTGCCGGGAATCGAACCCGAGACCTCCCACTTATAAGATCGTAGCACTCACCACTGCGCCAGGGAGGTCGTCAAAGGCATGATAATCTTAATTTTATTTAGACACTATTAATTACAAAATATTTTAAATCGTTACATATTTTAAAGAATTCACCCAACGAACTGACCTTGAATTTAAACTCACTTCTCTTTTGTTCGTCTTCTTCTTGTGGCAGCAGTGAGCGATGATGCCCTGCTTTCGCCACAGCAATAAAACCACGTCCAGTAACACGAGGCAAAGGAAAACGACTACTATTGATATTCCAATTAAAGCTCCAGCAGATAATAGATTTTCTTCGGCTGAAATCAAAAAAGTGTCTGTGTGCAATTCATACACGGCAGAAGTGAAATTTATATTCTAATTTTTCGAATGCTCCATAATATTATGTACTCAAATATTATATTATATTAAACATTAAAACTATAACATACAACGTTTTAATATATAATATATACAAATATTATATAATAATATTATATATTATATAATATTTGTAAAAAATGTGTTTTAAGTTTTAATAGTAAGTTTTAATAATAAAAATAACAATAAGAAAAGCATAATAAGTAATAAATAAAATACTAGTGCTACCTGGTATTGTAAACATAATATGCGCAGGAGTCGATGATCCATTAGAATTGTGCGCAATCAATTCAAGATAGTAAGTCGTGTTGGAATCTAATTCGTCCAATTGGAATTCTGCGGCCGGTTCGATTGTCTTGTCTTTACATGTTTCATCGTCAATAATACCCTCGTTCATCTATAAACATAAATTATATTATATATATAAATTATAGTATATAATTATAATAAATTATATACTATATATACTACTATATATATAATATATACATAAATATATATATATTTATGTATATATTCTATATCTATATCCTATAGGGTATATGGAGACCGCTTACGAAAACTTAGCGCTATTATTATACTACCTAAACACAATCCAATACCAATAACCATTTATCATATAGCGTATGTATCGTTCGGATCGGTTTAGTTTCTACCGCACGCAACGTTCGTTGACCTCCAGCGGCGGCTGATTTTATTTAAATTACGTTACGAACTTTAAAAAAATACAGGACATATTTTTTTTTGCAATTACAGTTCTGTTAATCCCCAAAACAAGTATTGCACAATAAATGCAATTTTTTGTAAAAACGATTTTTCTTAATGTTTTTTTATAGTAGGTATCTTATCAGTATTATTACCTATCTTCGTTTCCGAGAGCGTTCTCCTGATACCCTGTATTCATCTTGGTATAGAAAAATCTTTTTAATTCACTTCCGGTAATACCATCGAGGCAACTAAAAGGATTTACTTTCACTCTGTCGGTCTAGGCATAAAAGGATTTTAATCTAGGCTTTGTTCTGTGCTCTACTTTGTCGTAATCGGTTTGAGTAGCATAATGCTGTTTTTATATAAATAGGTTTCCATGCTGAATTATTTTATCGAGTTAAAAAAAAAAAAAAAAAGTTAACTCTGTATTTTCTGTACTTATGCCCGTTTTCACTAACAGCGAACAAGGCAACGCCTAGTTAAGTAATGCCTAATCTAAGGAGATCCCTAGGCATACATTTACGTTTCACCAATCCATTTTCACTAGGCAATTCCTAAGCTTTGAATTGCCTAAACTTGTCTATGAATTTTTGTTTCATGCTGTCTATACATACTCTGAGTGTACAAAACTGTCAGTTTTTCTATTTGACGTTTAACAGATAATCTTTCTCTATGGCCTGTGCCTGCATCGTAGGCACATCGTAGGCCTGCATCCTGCATCTTACGCGACGTATTTTGTGTATAAACTTTGGAACTGAATTAAAAAACAACCGAATATCGATCGTTTATTTCGCAATTTTACTTATTAATAACATAAGATATAATATTAACAACACTGTGTTTTTGAATATTCTGTATCTTTTGAAAAAGTTTACATCATCAGTGCATCATCATATTAATTTTGGATGTTATTCATTCTAGGTCCAATCACTCTTGGTCTAGCATAAGAACGGATGTCCAGATCATTTACATTATTTAAAAACTCCAAAAATTCTAATATATTTTCTGAACTCATATTAAAAGTTAATTTAATTAAAAAGACAATAATATACGATAGCTAACACAAAATGACCACGAAAATAGAAAACAAATATTAATCTGAGCGGCAAATGTCATAGGTACCTAACTGTCATTTTATGGGTTGCCTAGCATTACGCACCGGCCAATCGGTGTCGTAACTTTAGTTGGCGCCTAACGTCGTTAGGCATCACCTAAGGGTTGGTGAAACGTTTTTTTCCCCTAGGCATGTCCTAAATATCTAAGCATCCGATTTAGGCGTCTCCTAGGTTTAGTGAAAACGGGCATTAGTAGCTTAAAGTTACAATAGTTAAAATAAGTATAAATCTGTTGAATATATCAAAATCTGTAACTATAAGTATTAAAATAAAATTAAATAAGAAAATCTGTTGAAGAGATAATAGCGACGCTTATACTACGTCAATCATGATGTCTTAACGCTAAGGTATTTAGATGAGAACGAGCATTAGTTACGAAGGGCAGTATAGGGTTACCAAAATGAATGGCAAACAAAAATATCTTACGAGAATCAAAGGAAAAATCGTAAGTATGGTCATAAAACTTACTGGACAGAATCGTATGTTGTAAGAATCAACGGACTCTTCTTGTTTCCACTTCAATTTACGCTCCATACCAGCGACTTCTTCTACATCTTCCTCCCAGACAGGCTCTAGTGGCACTGACCTGAAATTGGTGCTGTAAAATCCGTCGAGAAACTTCGTTACGTGAGTAGGTATGGGCGTTAGGTGATAATGTATCAAATTAGTTTCTACTAAAATGATTGCAAATCAATCCGTTAGTCTCCAAAATATTTACATTGAAACAAATAGTAAAAGAAATTAGCAAAGCAACACAATTTTTAAAAAATTGAAAGTCTTACCACAAAATATTTGTAACCATATAAGTCTCATGTCGAATAAATACTGTCAAATGTTATTCATCAGTTCTAGGATCATTTAAACTGGCTTAAAATGTTTTGTGGCAAAACCGTCATCTAATCGGTGAGCCTAATAAAAATATTATGATTATTATTCTTTTTGCGTAATAATTCTTCTGAGTTTGCAAAATGTCGAACAATTCGTTTATGTAAGTTACATAAACATGTATTTTTTAATATTTTTATAATATAATTCTTGTTTCTTCTTGCTTATTGAAAGCAAGAAGAAACAAGAGAATTAAAATTTTATTAGGAGCATCATAATTTATAGCATATGTTTTGCAAACTCTATAATTTCACAGTAAGTATTAGTAACAATTATGGAACTAAAATATCGATAAAATTAACTAAATTATGATAGAACTTACTTTTCAAGCGTGTAGAAATCGTAGATATCGCTCCAAGGACCGTCGCCAACGTCATTAATAGCTGCAAACCTTATGTAGTAAGCTGTACTGGGTATCAGTTTATCTATTCTCAACGGTCTATCAATAGACCAAGTTCTATTTATGTGTATGTCTGTTATGTTGTAGTTTTCAGATTCATCGTATTCCGCTTTATAAGCTTTTATTTTAGGTCCGTTGAGGATTTCTGGAGCGATTATATAAAATGTGGCCGATGTTGCTGTGATGTTTGTGATTTTTACCTTGAAAATGAGTTCTTAATTAAAACTAATAAAAAGATCATATCTAGATATTTTTTTCTAAATCAACTTTATAACTAGACAAGCAATCCCTCATATGACAATATGACAAAAGAAGTCAAATATTTTATATTAACTTACTCGTATTTGCATTCAAAATAAATGTTCATTAATTAGTATAATGTTATATAAAATAAATATATTTATTAAACTTACATTATTAACTGACGGTGGAACAAATCCTTGTCTCAAAGCAATCACTTTTCTGTCTTCACCGAATTGGTTTATGGCAATACATTGATAGGTTCCATAAAGCGATACGTTTTCAATTATTAATGGATTGTTGTGTATCTTGTCGGCCATGATGTTGTTAATTTCAGTTTGCTCCTCTTCCGATAAATCGTTGCCTTGATAACTGAAAATGTGATTTATGCGATCTATACTTTTGTGGATGTAATTTTCTGTGATTAGTTCAGTTGTTACATATGAAAGACTCATTAAAGGTTAAACAAATACACACGATACGATGTCGCAACGTGCCACGATGCGATGTCGTGTCGTGGAACTCTACAACGTGCATAGTAAAAAATCGTGACACGACGTCGCATCGTCGTATAATGCACGGCACAACGTTATCGGTACGATGTTGTCGTCGGGAGATATGACTGACTAGACGTGCTCTTCTCTTGGTACAATTTCTCTTCTCTGGCCGTAAAATGTCGTCGTCAACCGATAGACCTCCACTACATACGAGGGCCTGACATAAGTATCCGGTCTCGCGCCACCTGTATTTAAGTGCTGCGAATCATTTCATGTCATCTGTCTGCCTAGTAAGAGTTTGCCAATACTGTGCTTTTCACTGCTATAGGTCGCCATTTCTACTATATACCCCGCCGCAATCAGTTCTCTGTAACTCCGGTTCGTCTACGGATTACCTATTTCCTGATTTGATCTCCACCGTCTGCTGAGTGACTTCTAGATGCCAATAGCTAGCAATCATATCTCGGAATTGTATACCATCACTGGTAGGTAATATGCATTGTTCGAGGAATTTCAGACGAGGAGGCATTCAAATAAGTCTACAGTCAAATTATCCTAAAAAAAGATATAAGAACAGTACTTACTTCCACGTAATGTTCGCCGGTGGATTGCTGTGATTGTCGCAACTCAGGTTGGTACTATGTCCGCTCCAACCCCAGGCGTGTTCAAACGGTTCATCGAAGTGGGGCGCGTAAAGTACCGTCAAATTGATTTCTTTTTGGTCAGTGTCCACTGTAAAAAAAAGTAATATAACATAAGGACTTTTACGTGGTTATCGCTTTTGTTTTGTCTACAATGGAGCCAATTCTGAAATCATTTCTTAAAAATTGCAGACGCTAAAATTGAAGATAGCGTGTATTCTGAAACACACATAAATGATATTACCAATTCACAAAATAGATGCTCAATTACCGTATCATGGTTTACGTAGATTGTAGATGATGATCCTAATTTCATTGTTCACAAAATCTTAACTTAAATTTTAACAGGTTTGATAGTGCTATCCTTTATACAGCCTTCCGTGCGGAAAAACTCATAGAAAACCGAATAAGCGCCAATATCTCTGCTGCATTGTTTTGAAAAATTAAAAGATGAAGTCTTTTATTCTATGAAGTTAAAGTCTCCTGGTAAATTTTTGTGTGAATAAAACTGCTTTACACTAAATAGGTATTTTAAGTGGAAGTTTATATAAATATGGTGCATGGATTTTGAAACGGCACCATCAGAACTTGCCTGATGTCTGATGTGCATTATATTCGCTAATAATCAGCTTTGATAATAATTAAGTCGTTTTTAACCAATCACCGCTAATTAAAGAAAAATTACAGAAATATATCAGCAGAATATTTATTAAAGTAAATAACGGTGTAATAAAGTAAAATCTAAATAGATGGGATGCTCGAAATGCCGAGCAAAAGTTTTTAAAGTAAATAAAAGCAATTAAACTCACGGAAGTTGGTCGCGTTACAGACGTAGACTCCGTCCTGAGTTCTGCTGACTTTGAGGAAAGTCAAATGGAACTCTGATTCGATGTCGCTAATATTCTTCATGTCCCACACTATGCTGGAAAGCAATTACACAATTTTAATACAAACGAAAAGTTCACATACCAAACGGGAACCTGATTTCCTATGATATTGAAATTTTAGTTGCAAAGTTTTACAAAGTTCTTGAAATCTTATAGAGAACAAGGTTACGCTATAAACGCAACCTTGCTTTAACTTGCTCTAAATAGCTATTTTTGAACTACAAATGAAAAGCAAAGTAGATTATACAGTCTTCATTCGTCCCTCTATGGTTAAGGTTGAAATTTTGGTAAAAAGTTAAAGATCCCTGACTTGTGCATACAAAAGTGTATTTTTTATGACGTTTAACTTTAAAGATCAGCTGTAGGTTAGGTATTTGATGACCTTTCTAACACAGTGGTGAGCGGTATTTTAAGTAGTCCTGAATTTTACTCCCGTCAGGGTCATTTTGAATTTATAATTTTCAAATAAGGTCAGATCTAATGTTGTGAGAGCCGGGAGGTTTCGGCCGTAGTTACCATGATAATATATCTTCCTCAAGTAGGCACAAAATAGCTTTTCTCTAAAATTAAGCTACTTAGAAGATTTCTTGGAATAAAAGCCAAACTAGTCAAAAACATTAATTGCAAGAGAGAGAGTACCACCTACTTAGGTCAGTATGTAAAAAAAATCACTCATAGCAGTTTTTACCTTTACCTTTACTAATTGATAAAACAAGTATAAATTAAAAATTAAAAAAAACCCGGACATTCGCCATTTTGTGGCAGCGGCCATCTTGGATTTTCAATATTGCTATTCTACTAGTCAAGCCCTTGAATTTGATACCCATATTAAGGGAGTTATGAAAAAAGTATTTTGTAGCGCCGGCCATCTTGAAACGATTTTCATCAAACATAGCTAACAACACTCTCGACCCGTTTGAGCGCTACAGGGGAACACACACACACACACACACGCACGCACGCACGCACGCACGCACGCACGCACGCACGCACGCACGCACGCACACACGCACGCACGCATGCACGCACGCACGCACGCACGCACGCACGCACGCACGCGCACACACACACACACACACACACACACACACACACACACACAGACAGACACAGACACGTCAAACTTATAACACCCCGTCGTTTTTGCGTCGGGGTTAAAAACTCATAGCAGTTTTTACCTTTACCTTACTAATTGATAAATTGATTGCACAATTATTCTCACCTTCGTTCATCGACTTCATCTCCTGAATATTTTATACTCATCTGGGGCATTGGTTGACCTTGCGCCCTGCAAACTATTTGAACTGTCGATCCTTCTATGGCCACGACACTGTCGTGTTTTGTTATATTCGGCATAAAATATACCTAGAAAAATACGTTAATATATGTTAGTATAGAACTTTCTCATTATTGAGTAATGAGACTTTTAAGTTCTAGGCCATTAAAAAATTGGCCATTTTACGAATTTCTACTATCTTTTTTGTTATACCTATTATATACGAATTTCATCTAAAGTGGACAAAACTTAGTAGACACAATATAACACTTGATTACTTTCTGATGTTATAAATTCGGAAATGTATCCGTGTATCTGCTAATTTTTCTCGTAATAAAATAAGCAACTTAAGTAGCAAAAGGATTTACCTAGATTAAATTTTGGCATCGAGATAACTTATAATTCTGGAGATCGATATAATATGTCACTTGTTAAGTCCCGGAAAAATATCTCGTAGAAAACAGTAAGATTTAAAAATAGATTATTTTTTACCGACAGTTTTGTAATAATAAAATAAATAAGAAAGAAAATATGAATATTTACATCTATGTTGATACTCCCCGAAGAAGAACCAGCTACATTTAAAGCAGTGCATTCATATGCCCCGGCATCATTTTCATTCACTTCGTATATTGTTATCCTATTACCTTCTTGTTTCCAATGCTGCGATGAGCTCATATTTCCGATCGGCATAGACTATAAAAGTAGTACCTACTTAATGTTGTACCAATACAAAATATTCATTTAAGTAAACTGAATAATATCAGAAGATATGGGGAGTCCACTTTAATTTAATTAACGTCCTTATTGAGACAATAATAATTTAAATGAGGCCAAATACAATACACCTTCAAATAACTAATTATACTTATAGTATTGTTTCCTCATAACTTGACAAAATATGTATTATAAAACGACTTCCACATTGTAAATAGAAATTCCATTAGTTTCAGAGCATCGATGGCACAAACAGGAGTAAATAGCGTGGCATATAAATGATCTTCACGTGTATTGACATTGCGGGGTTTAAAAGGAAAATCAATATAGAATCCTCTATAGTTCAACGATAGGCGGTCCCAATGAAATCCGAGAGGCCTGGCGTGGGTTCAAATCCTTCGGACTATTGCTCCTAACATAGGCTTTAGGCGTCCGAGGGGAAATGGGAATAATCATCATGTTAACAACCACTTACATATTTCGGAATCTTTCTCCATACGTATTCTGGGTGGGGGTTGCCAGTGGCCATACAAAAGATTTCTAGTACGCCTCCAGTCACCACGTTACTATCTGGAGATGCTACAATTTCTGTTATCTGTGGTACTGATACTACCTATAATAATAAAAAAAATAGTATTGATATGTTTTTGCTTTTAAGAGTTATTTTGCTCTCCGTCCGTCTATCAAACCCATTATCAAACCCTTCTTTCTCAGAAATCGCTAAAATTGATAAATAAATTAAAAAAACATCAAAATCGGTTTATTGGTTTTTGAAATAATCGCGAACAAACACACGGGTCGAATACATATCCTTCTTTTCTGAAATCGGTTAAAAATAAAATGATGTCTATAAGAAATGTGAAAGAAATTCTTATCAAAATAATTAATTTATCGACATGATAAAAATTGCCTTTTACACAACATTTTTAGATTTCGCGATAGTTTTATGCAAAAAAAACGTCTCACTGAACATTCGCCTATTTGTCGCATTTTATTTCGGGGAACGAAAGGGTTCCCGCGAGATTTTTAAAAACCTACCTTAACTCTACACGAATGAAGTCACGGCTAATGTACAAATATCTAGACAAGTATAAATTAAAAATTTAAAAGACCCCCGACATTCGCCATTTTGTGTCGGCGGCCATCTTGGATTTACAATAGTGCTATTCTACCCTTGTCAAGCCCTTTCATTTGATACCCATATTGAGGGAGTTGTGAAAAAATATGTAATCCGCCATTTTGTAGCGGCGGCCATCTTGAATCGATTTTCATCAAACATAGCTTATAACAACACTCTCGACTAATTCACTTTTCAAACAAAAAAACCGCATTCAAATCGGTTCACCCGTTTGAGCGCTAAAGGGGAACAGACAGACAGACACACACACACACACGCACGCACGCACGTACGCACGCACGCACGCACGCACACACACACACACACACACACAGACACGTCAAACTTATAACACCCCGTCGTTTTTGCGTCGGGGTTAAAAATTATCCGTAGCCGTGTAACAAATATGCAAATTATCCAACTTAAGTTTTACCGCTTCAGCAAACAACGTAAAGCAAAACTGGGTCAAATGTTCAGCATCGGCTTATATTCGAGCACCTTTCAATATTCATATTCGACTTCATAAAAACTGAATAGTGAATAGAAACTTTAACAAGTATAAATTAAAAAATTTAAAAACCCCCGACATTCGCCATTTTGTGGTAGCGGTCATCTTGGATTGGAAATTTATCATAGTATTCTACTAGTCTGAGGGAGTTGTGAAAAAATATGTAATCCGCCATTTTGTGGCGAGGGCCATCTTGGACCGATTTTCATCAAACATAGCTAAGAATACTTCCAACTAATTCATCTTTGAAATAAAAAAAACAAAATCAAAATCGGTTCATCCATTCGGGAGCTAAGATGCCACAGACAGAAAAACACATAGACACGTCAAACTTAAAAAACTCCCAACATTCGCCATTTTGTGGCGGTGGCCATCTTGAGGATTTGCAATAGTGCTATTCTACTAGTCAAGCCCTTTCATTTGATACCCATATTAAGTGACTTGTGAAAAAATGTGTAATCCGCCATTTTGTAGCGGCGGCCATCTTGGACCGATTTTCATCAAACCTAGCTAACAACACTCTTGACTAATTGACCTTTCAAACAAAAAAAAACCGCATTCAAATCGGTCCACCCGTTTGAGCGCCACAGGGGAACAGACAGACAGACACACACACACACACACACATTCACACTCACACTCACACACACACACACACACACACACACGCACACACACACACACGAAGACGTAAGACACACACGAATAAAACGAAGGACGTTTAAATAAACTGAAGCAACTTTTGTTTTATACTATTTAGAGAAGAAAATAGGTAGCTGATTTCAGTGACTTTAATCTCAAAATTTAAAAAAAGGTTACCTCTACTTGTATATCTTTGGTTATTTCCTCCCCAGTTTTGAGATCTGATGCTGCACATCTGTAAAGCCCTTTATCGTCATTTGTTACTCTTTTTATGATCAATCCTTCCGATGAAGTTGCGTATTTATCGTCATCTTTAATCTAAACAATATGCAAATAAAATTTATTAGGTCTCTTATATCTTATTATCTTAGTTAATTTTTGTTTTGAATATAAAATTTATTATATATTTAAAATTATTTATTTACGACAGCTTAAAATTATGAGGATTCCAAACATGGCCAGAAGGCCTACTACAATCTTTAATCTAACGATCCAATTCCGATGCTATTCAATATCAGCGCTTAAAATAAATCGCATTGAATTCGTACAATGAAGTATCTTTTTGTTTCTATATTTTTATACTAGGTTTTTGTTTCGTCTATAATATCGTCTATAATAGACGTCATGACGTCATGACGTCATGACGTCTATTGGTCGGATAAAAGAGTTCATGGTACGAAATAGCGATTCAGTTCAGTTTAGGTCTTTAATTGAGTCGCGATTATAGTTGATGGTAGACCCAGTCTGAGAAGATCCCATAACAAACTCAGCAGGGTAAAATCTTTCGATCTATTTCAAGACATCAAGATGTAGATAAATGTTGTTGTACATACCTTAGTAAGGCCATCTTGTTTGTACCAAATTATTAAAGGATCCGTCTCACTTCGAGCTGCACAGAATATGGTAGCATCCTTCCCGCTCACGACGTACTGGGTCTCATTTGTGTTAATGAAGTAAGGACGATCTGTTCATTGCAATTAAAATCAACATTTAACTAACTTTAGTTATTACTTAAAAGATATTCAATCAAATTAATAAACTAGATTAATTGAGGTATATAATAATTTCCGCTGGCTTTATTTTTCATTTGGAAAAAACATTCTTGGCCCTGAGCAAAATTAGAACATTTAAAGCCAGTTAAACAAAGTTGCGTTTTTATCGGTTGATAAAATTGCATACTTCTATCGAGTCTTTATTATTGCAGAGCGCAGTAACATCTCATGCGTCCTATTCTAATACAAAATGCACTTAAAACAGATATTTCGGTATAATTATTTACGACATTTACAACTTAACGAGGCTTATAAATTTTTGAATAGAAAATAGGATAGGTACTGTTCAAATAGTACTGAATTAATAAAGAAAATAGAAAATAGCCTTTCACTTGACACGTTTCGCAGTCTCCAGAGATCGAATATTTTATAGTTTTCTACCTACGGTATCTAGGTGATGCGAGCGGCATGAAGATTGATCGAATTTTCATTATGCGGCTTGAATAAGCAACGCTTGTGCAAAATGATTGAACGTGTTTATGCCTTGTGTTAGGAGAAACTTTTTAAAATAAATTTAAAGCAGCTTGAACATAGAATAGATTTATTGAATAGATTCATTACTTGATTGTAATTAGGTACATGATACGACATTGACCAGAGCTTAAACAAAAACTGACACTCTGTGTAGGGAAGTTGTGAAACTTTGCTCAAAATTGTTGTTTATATAGGCTTGTTAAGCAGTCCCGTATGTGACCTTTAAGGTGGCTAACTGGCTACATAAGTAATTTCAAGGATGACGGCATTCACAATCATTTGCGCAAATATTACCAAGCGGCATGAAGATTTTACAAGCTACGCTTGTGCAAGCATGATAAATGAGTTCAGCTTGCGCAAGCTTGCTTTTCATGCGCATGCTGGGAGGTAAAGCTAGCTTGCTAAAAATGATTGTTAATGCAGGCTTGTCAAGTTTGCATTTACGCGTTCATACAGAAAGGATGTTGTGCAAGCAAGTATGTAGCCATCTTAAGGAGTCAATCCTATAGCCGCGTTCTGAGTTCAGAGTTCTGCATTCAACTTTCACTGTAATCTACGCGTTGTCTTGGATCTGTATACACAAAAGTAATTAACCGCAACGGTCAAAAAATATTCAAATGTCTTTGATTGCTCAGTTTTGCGAACTCTGGACTATTGACAGTATGATCAACGCATTAAATGGAATATTAATTTTAATTACAAATTAGTCCTACGGCACATTTAACATAAATACCATATTATTGGCAATAAACGATATATCGTTAATTATACGCACCATATGCTTCGACGTTGTACGTCAGCGCGTATGTTTGACCATTGTGGTTAGTCACGCACTTGTACGAGCCAGATATTGATCTACCGAGGCTCGAAATGAATAGCCTGTAGGTGTCTTCGTTCACCCATTCTGAATACACGTTCGATTCTATACCTGGTCTTGTGAAAGTAATTATTTACTTTAAGGAATAACAGTTATTAAAAAAAATAGTTAAAGTCTCAAAGCTTTAAAACATTATGATCCTGTTATAGTATCAAGATGATTCTGATCTATATCTTTCTGATAAAGTTCTACACCGTCTGTTAAGGGGATGGTCTTTTCAAACGTGCCATTTCGACGCTACCAGATTAGATATATCCATTACCGATTCGCACATATCATCATCAGCAGGGCTATTCTGTAAAGCCATTTTCGAATAATAGCGAGTGGATTCGAGATGAGTTTGTTAATTTGTATTTTGTAAAACTCGATAGTACAGCAGGGCTATTCTGTAAAGCCATTTTCGAATTATAGAGAGTGAATTCGAGATGAGTTTGCTAATTTGTACTCTGTAAAACTCGATAGTACAGGTCTTCTCACTCAAACTCACTTCACTTCGCAAGTGCATAGCAGATGTTTACAGAATATCAAACCAAGGTGAAGTGAGTTTGCTTTCGAAGCGAGTTATCTCACTTGAGTGAGCTTCGATATCGAGATGGTATTTTAGAGAATAGCCCTACAGGTCTTCTCACTCAAACTCACTTCACTTCGCAAGTGCGTAGCAGATGTTTACAGAATATCAAACAAAGGTGGAGTGAGTTTGCTTTCGAAGTGAGCTAATGCGAGCTAATTCACTTGAGTGAGCTTCGATATCGAGATGGTATTTTAGAGAATAGCCCTACAGTGCCGACACAGTTCCGGCACAGTGAAAAATATTCTTTCATACATTCTCTATGAACGCGTTCACACCTGTCCGTATCAGTGACAACGCAGTGTTTCAGTGTTAGTTCATAGAGAACGACATACTTTTCACTCTGGCGGAACTGAGCCGGCCGCGGCACTGATGCTTCACTGATATATGCGAATCGGTCTTTATATACTTCCTTCCAACTTATTTCCCAAAAAATAATAGCTTCGACGTAAAAACAAGCACATCTCTAACGTTTAATATGTAAGCATAATGTGTAGCGTTATATTACCTTAGTGGTAAAATTTCCTGGTCATGAGAATCCAACCATTTTAAGTTGACTCCTTCTCTACCAGGTTCGTCACATCTGCATTCCTGGTAAAACCGACTTCCAATTCTCATTCGGGTGAAGTGGTTATGATTGCTGGTGAAGCAAGCGTTGCTCTCTGAAACAAAATGATTCTGTTAAGGGCCTTTGTAGACGAAAGATACAGTCCTCGGTATACTTTTGTACCTCAAAATAGATCACTTAAAACTATATCGTGTGACGCATACGAAGGACTGATAGTACGACGAATTTTTTATAGTTAGGGAATGATATAGTATTGTTCTGTACGGACAACAGTTCCTGGTCTGTGAAACAAAAGCTGTGATAGCCTAGTGGTTAGGACGACCGACTTCTAATCGGAGGTCGTGGGTTCGATCCCGGGGCTTTTTAATCGGGGCATCACCTCTAACTTTTCGGAGTTATGTGCGTTTTAAGTATTTAAATATCACTTGCTTTAACGGTGAAGGAAAACATCGTGAGGAAACCTGCATGCCTGAGAGTTCTCCATAACGTTCTCAAAAGGTGTGTGAAGTCTGCCAATCCGCTTGGCCAGCGTGGTAGACTATGGCCAAAACCCTTCTCACTCTGAGAGGAGACCCGTGCTCTGTAGTGAGCCGGTAATGGGTTGATCATGATGAAACAAAACCCGCAAGAGCCGTAATAGCCGCAAGAAATATAAGAACCCCAAGAGCCACTAGAGGCGCAAGAGCCATCAAAGCCACAAGAGGGAACCTCTTCAGGGAAGCACACATCGCATGTTTTGCTACTATTGCTAAAATATAATAAGTAGACGTCAGCAGTAAAATTCGGCCACATAGGACGCATCGAAGAAACGCTGAAGACATCAGCAGTGCATTGAAATGACTTCAGTTCATGCATTTATATGGCGCGCCCGATGTTACTGACGTCTCTTGGAGTTTCGGTATTGAAAATGAATGAGCCTCGTCGGCATCCTCATGCAACTCTTACGCCTTCTGCGGATCTTGCGAGTTTTACAGTTGTATGTGATCTTCATATGGTAAGGGACAAACGAAAATGGAATTTAATATTCCCATGCTATGAAACATATTAATTATTAAAATATTGAGGAAGTGGCATATCTGCGAGGACGAATCGCCGAAGAGAACATCAAACTTTCTAACTTTTAAAATTTCGTTGGCGTTTTTCCGTTAGATTTGTCCCTGGCCTTAATGCCACCCACGCTAACTCATCCATCAATTAAGCTGATATTTTCGGGCGGCATGATATATGGGTCATATGAGTAACACGTTGGGATATTGGAATAAGTGGTTTTGTTTAAGTTTACTGTGAGGGATATCATTATCTAGATACTATTTGGATATCTCTCTAACATTATGTTAGATCCAAATAGAAATCAAATTTCCGCCCGCACTTCCGCTCATGTTGTCCCACTAGTTCGTATTTCTACGTCTTGGAGCTTCAGTTATGTAACAGGTTTTTATAAATTGCGAAGTTCATAAATACCTAATAATAAACCGCGTTTAGGTACTTTAAAAATCCCTTGGGGATTCTATGAATTTCCGAAGTAGCTATAAAGTATTCTATGTACATTTCCAGCATGTTAACAATTTCTGAGTCTTTCACTCACACATACACACACACACACATACACACACACACACACACACTTTTAGGATATTTAATTTAATATTGTATTTAATTTATATCTTAAATATACCTATTGTAGTTACTTCATTTCTATATATAAGATTTTCATAAAGATTGTCTACGGAAGAGCGGGACATCCTGGCACAGGTATAAATTTACCTAAAAGGATGTCCCAACAACTGATTAATATTTTGTAAAAAATCTTTTTTCTATGAATAAATCATTTCATTTCATTCATCAACATCGGTTCAGCGGTCGAGCCGTAAAAAGTTTACATACAGATATACAGACAGTCAGATAGACAGCCACACGTCCTTCGTTTATAGCATTGTATTAGTATGGACTAGCTGATGCCTCAGACTTCATCTGCTCGGATTTAGTTCTTTGAGATTTCATGAGAACCTTAAGATTTTCCTGGATAAAAATTATCCTATGTTCATATCTTTATGTTAAAGGTACCTAAGATATTTTAGAGCCTTTTGTCAATTCAGTGGTCCATAGACAGATAGACAGGCGCACATCTCATTTGAGTTTGGATTATCTACCTGGCAAACTTAACAAAACTTAACAAAATTAACAAAATTAATAAATACTTAGTTAATAGGAAACCAAAATCAATCAGGTTTTAGTTGCCTCGTGACCAGATTTTAGTTATAACCATCAATAAGCCAGTCCAGTCCACCGAGGCTATCGCTTATCATATTATAATATGGAATAGCAAGCGAAAGGTTGAGCGGAGTTTGTTCGAATCTTATTTAAGTTCTGCAAAAGTTTGAGAGATCGCCATATGGGGCTTTCGGCTAACATCGTATCGGAGTTCTGTATACTAATTTATCAGCTGCTCAAGTCTCAAGATTGATCGTAACGTTGGTATATGTTTGTTTAGCAGCAGATGCCTGAAACAGAACAGTTGAGCCCTGCAATAGATACACTATTGCAGGGCTTGCTTACACTGGGCTATATCAAAGGAAGAACTTTCGTCTGAACTATTGTGCCTAGAAATCCATCTGATCCAGTGATTTACAGTTAGAAGATTATTTATAGAGCTTAAGTATTTCCTAACTCTATATATTATTCCGCACAGTAACTTAATACCGTATGTAACAAGGAAGCCGCTATGAACTTGATGGCTCTTACTTCTTAGTATACCTACAATGGTATATCGTATTGTTACTAGAAACCGCAACAGGTTGTAAATAATTCAACTAAAAGAGCTTCCGTTACAGCTTTATTATAAGAGTCATAAGTCTTTTCGGTGAAATAACGGGCATTTAACTAGGTATTGTGAGGTCAGTTCAGACGTGAGAAAACGCGCGGATGCAAACCGCACGGTTTCGAACCTGGTAAAGTGCAGATTTACCTGCACTTTATCTGCAATTGCGGTGAGATTATTGTGTAATTTCACCGCGGTTTATATTCGAATAGAAGGATTTGGTATGCGCACAGATATGTGAAAGGTGAGATGATGGATTAATGCGTCTGAAATAACCCTTATCTATCTATACTAATATAATAAAGCGGAAGAGTTTGTTTGTTTGAACGCGCTAATCTCAGGAACTACTGGACCGATTTCAAAAATTCTTTCACCGTTGGATATGCAAGTGATCCTTGAGTGCTATAGGCTAGGTATATACATATGTACCACGGGCGAAGCCGGGGCGGACCGCTAGTAATATAATAAGTAAAGCGGAAGAGTTTGTTTGTTTGAACGCGCTAATCTCAGGAAATACTGGACCGATTTCAAAAATTCTTTCACCGTTGGATATATACGTGATCCTTGAGTGCTATAGGCTATATAATATGTACCACGGGCGAAGCCGGGGCGGACCGCTAGTTTTAAATATAATATAATAAATTTTATATTCAAAACAAAAATTAAGTAAGATAAAAGATTATAATCAGTGATCATTATCAACAGCTTTTTTTAAACATGATAATATTCAGTCCCTCTCCTTTGCTTCAAGCAAGAATAACTTGTACTTGTAGTGAAATCACATTTTGATCAATCAAAAAAAAGTAAGAAACCATTATTTCACAAAAGATTTTCATAGCAAAAAGTTCACTCAGTTCTCAAATACAGGAAAGGGTTCAGAAAATATTTACGATACTCTTGTCAGATGATAGGGATCTTTGATCTTTTTAAACAAGAAAATTGTAAAAGATGACGTATAACTTTTGGTCTCACGGGATGATTAAGAGAAATTTTCAACGGAAAAAAAATAAAGCTGAATAGCGAATTCATGTTGAAATTAGGTACAAGGAATGGTAGATTAAGTAATTTTTAGATTTCGCTACTTTCGTAAAATGTTACAAGTAGATAAGTACAGTACACTAGATACTTGTTTACAACTAGCTTTTACTACTTGTTTCTGGGTGTGTTCGTATAACGTTCACCTATTTTCTCGTAACTCCCAAACGACCCATTGGATTTTGATTAATTATATATAAATATATTCAACGTTGTCCGGCACATTAAAATCACAAGATTGCAATGGGCTGGACATGTAGAGCAAATGGATGAGCCTGTCAAAAAAATTAATGGCGTCACTCCCAGATAGACGCAGAAACATTGGTCGGCCAAAGCTTCGATGGACAGATGGAGTAAACCAAGACGCCAATCGGATTGGTTTAAGGAACTGGAAAACGAACACTAAAGATAGATATCGGTGGAAGAATCTTCTTGAGCATACCCGGGCTCAAGGCTGTAGCGAAGATGATGACGATGACATACAGCCAAACCCCATAAACCTCACTTTTATAAAAATACTAGCGGATCTGGCAGACGTCATCCTGCCCGGAGACATAACGACATCAACGCCACCTACCGAGACCCGGTGGGTTACCTGTACCTACCCGGTAATTGTGTTTTCGAACCATCCAGGAACCCATTGATAAAAATGAAAAATGTGATAAATGAAGAACCGTTCGACCGATTTTGTGCAATCTTCACATAAACCATCTACTAAATAGTCCCAAGGTTTGGATAGGTGAGCCCGTTCTTGAGTTATAAAGTTACAACGATAAGTAGCATTAATTTTTATATAATATATAAAAATCAATGCCACTTTTTTTCTATATATTATATAGAAGAAGATGTCATAGCACTACATTGACAAAGCTACAAGTTGAGAGGTAGACTACCCTCACAAATCTAAGGCTCTCTGTGTTAATGATATAAGCAAATAATCCTGCAAAATGTGGCGTTAAACTAGATAATATCACGTACAGACGTCTTCCCTTAGTGGTGCTTATGACATTGTTTTGTCTGATCGCTCTAATTTCACAGTGTATCAGGAAGTTGCATTGTTAAAACTTTTATAAATGCGGAAGTTACGTGGGCTTTACGACAACCTCGAGTGTCATTAAACTTGAGTCATGAGTTAATGAGACCATGCGGTCACGTAGATTGTACAGATTATTGTGTAACCTTAACCGAGTGCAAGATGTTTGCATCTGCAGGTTTATTACTATGAGATCACGTTTTAAATCAAATCAATGATGTGAAGATCATGTCTATTTAAAAATCTGGAATGACGGTTCTAACGCTATTATTATTCATGTTTATGTCATTTTTACTATTTAGTGTTTATGTTAAGAAGGAAGACGTTCATTTTTCTTAGTGATTGGCGATATACATATTTATGCTTGATATTTTATGCGATTGAATCTAAATCCAAATACAGCTTTTCCTTTTTAATACTGAAAAGTTAAGAAATAAGATCTTACGTTTTAGGTACACGAATTTCATTTAATTTCGAATAAAACTTGACACTTAATATTATAAATAAGAGTACATTAAGAGAATTTAATAAGGTCATAATTAAGTGCAATTAATTTACTATTAGAGAAAGATTATTTTTATCTAATAAAAATTTCATGAATTTCAAAGAAATCTATAAAATTGCGGATTTTCAAAAAACCCTCGTAGAGTTACCCATTGGAGCAATTTTTTAGAATTCCACCCCTAAAGGAATGAAAAGAGGATGTAAAGTATGTATGAAGGAAATTTTTTTTTAAAACCTAAATCCACAAGTTGTGGGCATTCAGCTCCTTAAGAATATACATGACAATCCCCGATCCCCAAGAATTGGCTCTATTCTTCTTCCATACGAAACGTAGATTAGCGCTGCTACGTCGCTAGCTGACACAATGTTTCTACGACACTTAAACTAATCTAATGCAACAATGCAACACTGTAATAATTTATGTAGGGAATTTATGTAGGGAATTAAACTTGCTTCTGTCGCTCATCACAAGCACAGTGGTAAATGGTGTACAAGGCCGTTTTCATTTAGAAGAATTTGTTGTCTTAAAAGCTGTTGTCAAGATTGAGTGACACGACAACGTTAAATAAAGCGGCCAAGTGCGAGTCAGACTCGCCCATGAAGGGTTCCGTCGCAACAAGTAATATAATATAATATATAAGTTCTTGTAGTTCGTTGTAACTTTGTCTATTCAGTTAAAAAAATTATATTAGAAACCTCAGTATCATTTTTAAAGACCTATCCATAGATACCCCACACGTATGGGTTTGATTAAAAAAAAATGGAGTTTCAGTTCTAAGTATGGGGAACACCGAAAACTGTGCCGGAAAATTTATTGTTTTTTTTTTCTATTTTTGTGTGATAATTTATTTATACCAATTATAAATCCATACCTACTAATATAAAATGCAAAAATGTGTCTCTTATCTTGAGACCTTGACGAAAGGCTTATGAATTAGCTTGCATCCTGAAGATGGACATATGATACTTTTTATCCCTAGAGATACCTACAGGATTAAAAACAAGTAGGTATAAATTAAAAATTAAAAAAATCCGACATTCGCCATTTTGTGGCGGCGGCGGCCATCTTGGATTTGCATAGTGCTATTCTACTAGTTAAGCCCTTTCATTTGATACTCATATTAAGGGAGTTGTGCAAAAATATGTACCTAATCCGCCATTTTGTAGCGGCGGCCATCTTGGACCGATTTCCATGAAACATAGCTAACAACACTCTCGACTAATTCACCTTTCAAACAAAAAAAAACCACATTCAAATCGGTTTACCCGTTTGAGCGCTATAGGGGAACAGACAGACACACACACACACAGACACGTCAAACTGATAACACCCCGTCGTTTTTGCGTCGGGGGTACGAAGTCGTGCTCAGCGAACATCAGCTAGTTTATCATAAATTCAAATAAAAAATATCGTAACAAAAATATGACAACGCCCTTTACAAACATGACATTGAGTATAAATACTACTCTAGCGGCACGCTATGATGGCCGGTTTGACGTTTGTCCGCTCATGAAGTTCCGTATTAATTGATAACGACTTTGAAGGAAATAATTGTATTACTTTATTGACGATAGTGATGTGCAGAGATTCATAAATTTTATCGAATGTAGTTTCTCATGAAGTTCCGTATTAATTGATAACGACTTTGAAGGAAATAATTGTATTACTTTATTGACGATAGTGATGTGCAGAGATTCATAAATTTTATCGAATGTAGTTTTAGGTTTAGGACTCAAAATTTATTTATTAAATTGATTTCTTAAATGTATACAAGTGTAGAAAAATCAGTTTGCACCATTTAAGGGGTGAATGTACTTGTGAATATGAACAATTTTCACTATGTGGACAAACCTCTGAAATCGCAAAAAAATATCAATAAATTTTTAAAAATGGAATCTAATACGATCGTCACATAGGATCGCTGGCTAGCACAACTACTACCTCCGGCAAACTCGCGTCAATGCTCAATGCAAAACAAAGCAGTTTCGAATTGACGTTGCTTCGAAAAGTATAAACTGTCAGTGCAATGCGATTGTGATATAGTTTTGACCTGGCTTTGGATTTCAAATATTGATACTGCATTACTGTTGACCCTTGCTCGTTAATTTGGACTCTGTTCAAGCCCTTTGTTGTGGATTTCGTCGATATGACCGAACGTACGCAGAGAACTGTTCTAAATAGTCAGACACGTGAGTTCGTAATACGCCTTCGTAACTATTTCGATCGTGAAGCTCAAAATGGAGGGCCAATTTTACCTATAACGTCAGTGGTTGAACGCGTAGCTGATGCGCTTAATATTGGACAACGAACTGTTAGACGGATAACTAAAAAAAAATATGGCGAGACTGGCACAGAAGAAAATAAACTTCACACACCAAAAAAGAGAAAACGAGCAAAACCAGTCGTAGGCATCGATAGCTTTGATGCCGATGCTATCCGAAGACATGTTTACGGCTACTATTTACAGAAGGAGTATCCAACAAGAAAAAAGTTGGTGCATTCACTGAAGGAAGCTGGATTATTCTTCGGTGGGGAAAGTTCTTTAACGAAGATTTTGAAGACCATTGGATTTCGATACAAAAAATGTAACAAACGCAAAATATTGATGGAAAGATTTGATATAGCGATGGCAAGGTATACTTTTTTACGGCAAGTGAAAGAAATCAAAAATTGGCAAAATGTTGTGTTCTTGGATGAAACATGGCTTAATGCTAACCATACTGTAGGCCGTTCTTGGAACGATGACACAGCAGCATCTACTTCCAAAGTTCCTGTAGGAAAAGGATCGCGACTTATAATTTGTCACGCCGGAACCATCAACGGGTTTGTCGAAGGTTCTCTCATGGCTTTTGCGTCAAAAACCACTGGAGACTATCATGAAGACATGAATGGAGAAAAGTTTACTGAATGGTTTACCTCAATGTTGTGTAGCCTCCCTGAACCATCTATTATAATTATGGACAACGCCCCATACCACTCGATGCAAATTGACAAGCCACCTGCCCAATCCCAAAAGAAAGCTGATATCGTCGCATGGCTTCGTAAAAATGGCGTAGATGCAAACATGAATATGTTAAAAGCGGAATTAGTACGTCTTTTAAAAGAAAACAAACCAACCAAGATCCGATACGTCATTGACGAAATAGCATTAGAACATGGGCACAGAGTTATACGGTTACCGCCTTACCATTGTGAGTATAATGCGATTGAGTTGGTGTGGGCTCAAATTAAGGGATATGCTGCAAGACACAATACAGAACCCCCATTTACCACAAAAAAAATGCTAAAATTATTAGAAGAAGCTTGTGAACATGTGACTAAAGGAGACTGGGAAAAGGTTGTGAATAGAACTGTTAAATTAATAAGGGAAGATTATGAAAGAGATGTGAAAATAGATAATATTATAGAAAACGAACATATAATTTTTTTTGGTATCTTTTGTATTCATATGTTTCTTGTGTGCATATAAAGTATGTATATTCATTTTCGTTCAAATATTCAGTTCGTTCAAATAAATTAAATAAACATATACATTTTTGTTTTATTAAACCTATTTAATCAGGTACAAAAACAAAACTTAATTGTTTTTTGTTCGAGAATAAATTGACATTCCACATCACTATTGTAATGTGTCAAACCGGCCATCATAGCGTGCCGCTAGTTTAATCAACGTCCATCTAAATAAACCAGGAATAGCTAGCGCGTCACGGTGGAGACACTGTGTTGAATGTTCACAAAACAAACGGAGTGTAGGTACACGTAATTAATAATATTGTGTGTTCACTAAAACCAACAATGGAAGTTGCAGATATTGCCCAATAACCGCTTGCATGTTAGGTGTTATATTATATGGGGGCTTAGAGGAGTTTACCTGTCTCTGCACCCCATACAAACGAAGTTTTATTTTTTATTCATCTAAGTACAAGTTAGCTCTTGACATCTCACTTGGTAACAATACAGTCTGGAATGGTATGGTTGGAAGGGGTGTGGCAGTTTTTGTTGAACCCATACCTATCCCTCATCGGTTCCTACGCGGCATCGCACCACCACTACAGCTTTTTTAAAGTCCCACAGCTGGACACAGGCCTCCTTTCTCATAGAAGAGAGGGATTTAGAGCTTAGACCCACCACGCTGTTCTAATGCGGATCTGCGGGCATCGCACCGGAACGCTAAATTTTTGGGCCCGTGTTACTTTGAAAGTACACATTTCTACGGAACCCCAGATAATAGTTTCTAGAGCGTATCCATAAATTTCATTAAATTTCAGTGTTTAATTATAATACTTATTCAAATAGGAATCAAACTTCGTTGCGAGTACCTAAGCTAAAGAGAAACTTTTCTTTAATGTTGTGGGGGACGCGAAAAAGACGAAATCAGCATGATGCTTGTGAGCTAAATAAAATAGCTGTTCGAGCTACGTACACTTTGTGTATAAAATTGCTCGGAAAATATAAACTTGCATTTCAATAATATAATCAAATTAAATTACACTAGCACAAAAATGGTAACGCTGTTTTTTATAAAGTTCATAATATGAAATAAGGTGCCCTTGTAGGTACATATTTAAGTACGGAGTCCATTCCTGAAAAGTGAGAAGAAAGAATTAAAAGCATTTATGTAAGATCACGTCTGGGCTCAATGTGTCGGTATTACCTTTAACCTATATTACAATGCACCTTTAAGATCCTATTCATTAAAAGCTTATACTTAATTAGATTGCTTTTTTCGTATTTTGTGTTTTGGTCAAAATTCGGAACTGATTTTTCGAGCACTTTCAAGATTTTGATCTACCCGATATTTGTGATTTGGATGAAAATATTTGGTTATTGATTATAACAATATTGTTCTAGATACCTATCTGGTATGTTGAATAGAAGCAGGCGTTACTTTGCGGAATTCCATGATATACAATGAATATAAAATTACTTTGCTATAATCCGCTAACAGTGACTTTGCAATCGTCCGTTGTGAAGTCAACATCTCTGAAGATGCTCCAGTGTCGGAGCGAAACGATCGTCGAGTTCATTTTGTGGTGAATTTGTGTGGTGTTGTGCCTACAAATTTGTCACTGTTAGCGGATTATAGCAAAGTAATTTTATATTCATTGTATACCTATCTGGTATTCCTTGCGGCGCGCCGAGAGCCGCCGCGGCGACTCGCGCATTCCACGGAACTTGGTCGGCTATTTATATGTCACACTCGAATATGAACTTCAAATGTCAAATAATACATTTGAATTTTCTTTACTGCATTGCCGCAGCGCGTCCGAGTCCGACGCGCTAAGTCAGGTATGAACCGTAGGTAATTAAGTAACACTATGGGACATGGATTATGATCGTAAATGTAAATCAAACACTATGAGCTATGACCGTAAGTATAAATTAAGACTGTGCCATCATCATCATCATGATCAACCCATTACCGGCTCACTACATTGCACGGGTCTCCTCTCAGAGTGAGAAGGGTTTTGGCCATAGTCTACCACGCTGGCCAAGCGGATTGGCAGACTTCACACACCTTTGAGAACGTTAAAGAGAACTCTCAGGCATGCAGATTTCCTCAAGATGTTTTCCTTCACCGTTAAAGCAAGTGATATTTAAATACTTAAAACGCACTTAAAACGCAAGACTGTGCACTGACACGAAATGGTTTGACTCTATAGAAAATTTCAGTCGCGTTGAACTTGCGTTCATCAATGGATTGAAAACCAGCAATGGATTGAAAAGTATAGAACGCATAGAATTATAGAAAGCATCAAAAAGACGCTCAATTCAGTTAATAAACTGGATTGCTGATTGGATCGAATACACTATACTGGAATCAAAATGATGTTCCAGACTTCCAGTGGATTGTATTGCATTGTGTTAGATCGCTAGTTGGACTGGAACGCTGCTGGAATAATGTGTACAAGGCATTATTGATATACATAGCTTGTATAAACGAGAGCAGTCAAGCGATGTAATGATATAGATTGATCTCAGATTACGTTTTATATTCACGGTCGAGGGTATCTGGATTTCCTCATAAATATTTTATTTTTGCAAAAAAATATTTCACAAATTCTTGGAAGGAAAACATTACTCTTATATGTACGTGTTTCGACTTTTTCATTAACAAAAAGTAACATTGTACAATAACGTCCTCCCGACCGGATTTCGGCGACGGCGGCCAATCTCAACCGAAGCAACAAAGGAAAGTAGCCAACTCCGGAAGCCAGCCAACACAGGAGATATTATAGGGCACAAGTGTGTGCGCATACACAGGTGCGCTCTCTATGCCCTCACTCTCATAGTCCGATGGGACGCCAAGGCGACACGTCCGGAAAGAGACCAGGCGCAGGACCAACGGCTTTACGTTGTATAGAAAAAGCGCGTTGTTCTTCGATTATGACTTAGTATATACTAATATACTAGTAGAATAGCACTATGCAAATCCAAGATGGCTGCCGCCACAAAATGGCGAATGTCGGGGGTTTTTTAAATTTTCAATTTATACTTGTTGAATCGTTATATCTCAAAAACGGTGGCTCTTAAGAAAAAATATTGAGACTTTTTTTATAGATAATTATTTGATCTACAATTTCGTCTACCATAATTTTATGATAAGACTTACCGTTTGTCTGAAAACTTCCCGTGAAAACTTTGACCCCGAGTAATTTTTTTCCAGGTGTCGGATCGATGAGGACTTTTCACATTTCATTTATAATAGTAGTTTTCACATAACTTTGATATGGATCAACAAATTCCTTAAAGTATGGCAACGTATTAGTGGTTCCTTTGGTGCTGCTAATGTTCATGGGCAGCGGTAATCACTTAACACCAGGTGACCCGCTTGCTCGTTTTCCCGCAATTCATATATATAAAAACAAGTATTACGCACAGAGACAACACAAACAGCATGTGAATAACCCTTTCCAATCCAACTCAATATAAGAGCAGCCAGTGTACGTAATATTATTAATTCATCGGCGGGCTTCAATTGAAATGGCTTCCAGATTCCGATTAACAATGTTACGTTATTAACGCATCGATATCGAGTGGACACTTTTATTTACCTACCTTCATTATATTGTTCAACCCAACTTTTATGTTAATAATTATATTTATTATTATTGCGTAAAGGACCGACACTCAACGCACTCAACGTAGAAGTACGTCTAGTAGTATTACGTACAGCGTTATCCTTATCCCCCTCTATATAAGTACATCCTTTTCAACAGCGAGTTCGGAAGTGACAGAATTTTGTCTGCATGCGGAAAAACGTGCGTGGAAATTGCTCGCGTGTTATATCTATACTAATCTATACTAATATAATAAAGCGGAAAAGTTTGTCTGTTGTGTTGTTTGTATTTCCTTTCTAACAAAAAAAGAATGAATGAAATCGGACCACGCGTTAATGAATTACAGCTAAGGTCACATTTTAACTTTCATCCCCTCTCCCAAGGGAACCGTGCTGAATTTCAGGATAAAAAGTATCCTATATATTACTCTGTAGTATGAACTTAAATCATGCCAAGTTTCATTTCAATCCATTCAGTAGTTTTTGCGTGATGCGCGCACAAACATACAGATAAACAGACAAACAGACAACGAAAATAGCTTTTTTACTTTCTATTACTTATCCCTAACATCCCCCAGTTATTATTTTGCAAAAATCTTTAATGTACAGATACGGCAAGTCTACGATTTTATTATAATACTAGCTGATGCTCGCGACTTCGCCCGCGTGGATTCTTATAAATCTCACTTGGGGGTGGAATTTCCAAAATTCCTGAAACACGTAATTCTTTATTTTTAACCGACAACACAAACACCGATTTTCATCGATATAACTTGAAAAATGACGGACTTTCATACAAACTGTTATCCCTTGTTTAACCCCCTTTGGGATGGAATTCGGAATAATCCTTCCTTAGTGTGCGCCTACGTTATAAAAGGAAGCTATTGTAAAAATTTCAAGTTTCTAGCTTCAGTGGTTTTGGCTGTGCGTTGATTGTCAGTCAGTCAGGACAAGCTACTTTATATTATTATATAGATATATGTATAGAATAGAAGATAGATGTATAGAGAAGATAAATAAAAAGAGATTGAAAATCGTCCCTGGTCACGGCTACTATACCCATTGCGGACACCACGCGGACACAGTAAGTGGCACGGCACTGTTGTTGACATCCAGACATCCAGAGTTTATTTTTAATTTTCCGACAGGAATTTGGCAGGACAATGTCCGCCGACGGAGTCCACGTATGTATTTATAAAATATCAACAGTTCATCCACAGTAGTGTTTTTAAGAATATCTTGTAGTTAGTAGTCGTTTTTAGGGTTCCATACCCAAAGGGTAAAAACGGTACCCTATTAATGTCACTCTGTTTGTCCGTCTGTCCGCCGGTTACAGGTCTCTAGCTCGTAGACAAAATGAGTTACAAATCTGAAATTTTGGTATTTGGTGTAGAACGTTGACCCAAAACCAAATATTGAATTAAAAAGAAAAGAAAGAATGAAAAAGGAGCCGGAAAAAAATTCTTACCCTAGCTTGTGGGGTATCATTGTTTAGAACTCATTAAGTAGAGTACGAATAAGTATATATTTTTTTAATTTTTAGCTCAAAAAATAAGGAAATGGGGAGCCATCAAAGTTGTCAGTTTTAGACCATTTTTGTGACGGGGGCTATCTCAAAAACTAAACTAGTTAGGAATATGATATTTCAGTATATTATGTACCATATGTTTTAATTAAACAACAGATACTGAAAACAACGATTCTTAATAGTTTCTAAGCTGTGACCAAAACAAACGAACATTTTTTTGGGTTTTTCTTTCACGGTTTGTTGCGATGTCTAGCTCGGATAGATAAATTAAATATTTCTTACACCCAAAATATTATATCGTTCATATTTATGTACGGAACCTTAAAAGAGCGAGGCCCGACTCACACTTGGTTGTTTTTTTTTTTAGTAGTTTTACCACTCTATGGTGTTCCTTTCGTGCAACTAAATATACCTTCGGAACTAGAAAAGAATTCAACCAGATTTCAACCATTACTATCTCTACAATCTGGCAATGACCCACATAGCGGAACGTTCAACGCAAATTCAAAACATAAACCAGATCCAAAATAAATTATCCTTGAAAATCGTCGTTTTAATAACACGGTTTTTGTGAAGTGTCCACTGGCAAACTATTTAACAGAAAGTACTTTACGCTCTTGAATAATTATGTATCAAAATTTTCGTGACGTTTCTTTTGCAGAAACGGTAGTTACTAAAAATATAATAAGCGCCTTTGCATAATTTCTAAAGACATGATTCGAAATGATTTTTTTCTATTTCATGAATACTATTTGAAAAAAATTGGATTGGTCATGTGATAAGGTCTCCCAAAGAAAAATGGACCAAGGAAGTTATGTCATGGTACCCCAGAGACGGGAAACGAATAAGAGGAAGGCCACCAAAAAGATGAGAAGATGATCTGCCGAAAGGATGGCGCCGATTGGCACGAGATCGAAAAAATTGGAAACTTCAAGAGGAGGCCTAAGTCCGGGAAGAACACCCTGATCAGCAAAGTGCTGGTGTTACTAGATTCATAGACAGTTTTGTTCCCCTATGGATCTCCCCATTTCTAATTTGATCCTACAGGCATACTCCAAACACACTCCAAACATAGCTCTCTACACCGCCTGAGAGTGACCCTGAACCATCGAACTATTACGCTTAGAATGGAAGTTTCTAACAAATTTCCGCTCGAAACGTAAGCTATAAACCAACCCATGTGTGCCCTGTAATTACATTTGCCGACACGCACACAAGCGCATGAGTACCTTGAGCACTGACGCGACGATAGACGTACCGAGTCTTTTAGGCTTGCTAAAAACGGCTTATCGCCGCGTCGACGACTGCCTTTCTTTACCTATTTATTCTAAGCCCTGAACCTTCTTACGAGGAGTTTTAAATTTAAAAGTAATTATTAATAATGAAGTATCTACTTAATAATTATTTAATTTACAATTATCTCCTTCTTAGCTCGTTGAATTTACTATTAAAAAATTGGTAGATCAGGAAGCGTTTTTAATAACAAGTTAACTACCGTCAACCCAAATATTATTTAACCGAAGTAGGTACCTACGTTCATTAGTGCCACTACCATCATGACACCAATATGGCGCACATAATTTCAGGAATTGGTACCATTTGCTTTAACGAGCTCAACTAGCTAGTGACCGAACGCATCAAATTGATGTGTGTATTGCGTTACTCTTTTTAATAACACATGTATTGTATATTGTGTTCAGGAAATACTAGTATTGTATGGCATAGGTATAAGGTGGCCTTGTGGATTGGTCTTCAGTTGCCTATTGGCATTGTTGTAGGTATCTTGATTGTGTATAAATTACCTTTAACGTTTTGTGTTTTGTACTTGCAAAATCATTGACAAAGTCATTTACATGTCCGATTTATTTTAGGTTATATGCTCTTTTGAAATTTCAAGTCTGTCTGTATTAAAGTGGTTCCACTACTATATTTACAGAATTTATCCCACTTCTGATGGTTTGGAAGCTTTAAAAATTCTGGATGGTCCTAGATCTACTAAGTAGCTTCAAAGTTGAACTTTCGGTAACTACCCACCCCATTGAATACATTTTTTATTGTCCATTTATTGCAAGTTGGAACTGTAACAAACTTTTCATGTAACTGTAACAAACATGTTCTATACTAAAGTTATTATTATTATTATTAAGTTTACGCTTATTTAACGGTGGAAGAAAAGTTTATAATATTTATTTTTAACTAATTAAAATGTTTGTCAAACAAACTAAAATGTTGGCAGTTTATTAATATCAATAATTGTGAAGCAACCTAAAACTTATATTATGTAACAACAGGAACTCGTCCAGGAATTGAACCCTGTGTGGGCTACTTAGTAAGGCTTCACGCGGCTTAGGCCACATCCTTATCAAATGATTTGGGAATAGGTATAATATTAAAGTATAAGTTTTAATTATTATTTGCTACTAATTTTGACATGTAAAGACATACATTAAGGTAACTTTTAAATTTAATGTTAGAAATGTAAGAAAAAGTTTAATTTGTATAAAAATAATATCAAAATTTTAAACGTAATTAAATACCTAGGTATAAATAAAAAATACAGTTTACCATTTTAATTTAAAAACGAATTCTCATCGCGTGAAAACTGGAATCCAATTAATAGTTCCGAAAACAATATTGAAAACAAAACAAGAGTTTTTAAAATAAAGGCCAAACACAGATTCGATCAAAGTATTTGATATTCAGTATAAAACTATTTTATCACAAAATTATACTAGTAGGTGCCTTTTTGTAATACGCATACGATTTGCAAAGTAAAAAAATAATATAAAACTCACCTCTTAAAAGAACACAAAATAATAACGCAATTAACTCTAATTTCTCCATAACAGAAACAAATAATTATTATTGACCTATTAAATAATTAGATCAAGAGCTAAAAATAATAAACCAGTGAAAACAAATCGCCTCATAAAACTTCGAGCGATGTTATTTCAAAAATTTAAAATTAGAATATGCGTTCCGTAACGCGCTCTAATTGATTAGCGCGGTTGTCTCCATGCACGCGGGCGACTAGGCATTAACCGACTGACGTTTGACTTTTGCTTCAGCGTTGCGTTCGGAAACGGGACAATAGCTGAAGAGCTGATGGGAAATTATGAGAACGTAGAGTCAAGGTGGGTAACATTCGAGTCGCGTGGTAACGGGGAGTGTTCTGAAGAGTTGCTCTATTTTCGGACTGAGTATGCTGCATGGCCGCCACTGCATCACCGTCGGCTTGTCGGAGAGCGCGAAGCTCTGCCAGGGGTTCAAAGCTCTGTCAGGGGGCTGAATTCAAAGAACTCTGCAGAGTTGTTCGACTTAATACCATCTTCTCCTTTTCACCACCGCACCGCACGCTACCGAAAATGTTATCATCCTCACCACCTGGATCATTGCGCACCACAACCAAGCGGTGTGTGAAGTATTTCCTTCCGCGCACTCTGAAAATGTGGAACCATCTCCCTTAAGTGGTGTTTCCATATAACAAATTGACATGGGGTTATTCAAGGGGTGGAACAACAAAGTCGGCAATGCATAAGATGCTCCTCTGGTGCTGTAAATGTTCATGGGCGGCGTCAACATCAGGTGATCTGCTTGCTCGTTTGCCCGCAATTTATATTAAAAACTAGATGATGCCCACGGCTTCGCCCGTGTGGATTTAGGTTTTTAAAAATCCCGTGGGAACTTTTAATTTTCCAGAACAAAAAGTAGCCTATCTGTAGTAACCCATCCCCAAAACGGAAAAATCCCGCGGGATCCCTACGATTTCGGAATGCAATTTCTTACAGCATCAGGGTTGAGGAGTAGGATATGTACCTACTTGAGTTCATTCAACGAAGTCTTCAATTGGTATCCCCAATATCAATTTAAATAACCGAAAGTGTCTAAATCCCATTAGTTTTTGGGATCAGATCCCCTACAGCATCAGGATTGAGGAGTTGGAATCCAGATTTTTTATGGAACAGGGTCACAATGTTTCTCTATCGATTAAAAAAAAAATTACGCAGATCGGTTCAGAAATCTCGGAGATATCGGTGTACATAGGAAGAAAAACACAACTCCTCCTTTTTTGAAAGTCGGTTAAAAAAGTAGCCTATGTTACTCCCTGGTTAATTCTCTAATTGTATGTGAAAGTCCCGTCAAAATCGGTTCAGCCGTTCCGAAGATTAGCCCGTTCAAACAGACAGACAGACAGACAGACAGACAGACAGACAGACAAAAATTTTAAAAACGTGTGATTCGGTTATGGTACCTTTCAAATAACCATATGAGCTTAATATGAGGTAGTTATTTCGATATTACAGACAGACACTTCAATTTTATTTATTAGTATAGATATATATAAAAAAACATATGTAGATAGCGTCATATTACCTAAATATAATGGCTAATCTATCATATCTTTCCCTGTAAAACCTTTCATCATGTTAAATTGCACTAAGAATAAATAATACTTTGTTAAAACCGAGCATATTATGTACTTACAACGAAACCTCAAATAATTTAAATATAGCATCTCTCTATCGTGAGTAAAAAAAACAAGACTTCAACAAGAGATCTGGAATTCAGTAGAGGAGGTAGACTTTCAGCTTTTATCGAGTACCTGCTCAAAATTTCCCACCAGCACTTTTACAAAAACGGGACGCATATTATAGTAAACATCACGCTTATTTTTAGAGCGGCTTCTTAGTCTTTTGCCGTAGAATGGAATGTCATACTTAATGGCAAAAGGTTCCGAAACGGTTACTTTATGGGGCTCTATGAGTTTAAATTCCATCTAGAAATAGATTTGTAACAATGAAAGTGCGTGCTGCTCATAAAAGATCGCCCGAGAAGGCGCCATTTTACATTTGTTTAATGTGCAAAGGAAAAATTTTACATTGAAACTTACAGCTATACTTTATTATATGAGCCCTGTTGCTATAAAACTGCGATCAGATTATATTGTAACATGAATCCTATAGAACATAGTAATTTTATTTTATAACATTTTTCGACTGAACACAAGATCTACAAGATCTACACTCTACAGGTGTAGAGTGTAGATATTGTAGCAAAATTAATTTAAACAAATGTGATCGTATTTTAAGACAAACTTTTTATTATTGCTATTATATTCTTTTTATTTTGCATTATTGCTGCTATTATTGCTATTATATTATTATATTAAGGTAATTATACTAAAGAACTGGAAATACTCGCACCCATAGACCCAGTGAGGTGTAATAAATATAATACATCATTGCATAGACCAAAAACAATGTTTACTTCGCGGTGATAATTTTTTCTTTTATCCACCAAACTTTGTGCTTATTGTTCAGCTAATGCGATGATATTTTTTACAAAGTATACCCACCCTTTCGCGAATCTTTTTAGCATCTTGCTATGGAGGGCAATGAACAAGCAATGTTCTTCCCCCCACTTAAATAAATCGCTCCTTTTTACTGAAAAGAAAAGCATTAAGAATAGGGAAACGTTTTAGGAAAGGGTGGTGGAAAAACTGCAACGTTGCTTAATCACTTGTTTGAATTTAGAAATCTTGGCATAATCGTTCATTATTTGTCTTGATTATACAATGATTAAACAAAATGGATATTATTTCAAGATTTCTCCTAATAACTCACTTTAATATTAGGTGCGCAAATCATTCTGAAATATAATATAACAGTAGGTAGGTATGTAAGTTATTTAACTCTATTATTCTATAAATATTATATGACTGAAAATACTATTAGTTTTATTTATCTTCATACTCTTCAATAGGTAACATAAATATAAAACTTGGATATACTTATCTTATGTAAAAGGGAAAAATGCATTTTTTTCTTTAAGAGCAATAAGTAGGTATCTAATATTAAGTAATTAATGAAGAATCTACGAATGTGATCTACTCATGTGTGTGACGATTCGATCCGTTTACAATGTAATTAATGCATCCCAATATTGCAATCTCAAATTGCAATAGGAACAGGAGAGTTGAATAGGTTGTTCCTTAAACCAGCTGTGCGCAACAAGGGAAGGGTAGCAATATTTATGGTTATAAATAAAAAGTAATGCGTTTGTTTCCACGCATAATTAGAGTCATTAAGACAACCTTGCGATTTATAATAGTAATTTATCTACTCTCATATCTTAAAATCCTGATTAAGAAATCAAAATGTATCATATATTGGCCTACTTTATTTACATACATCTATAATATTAGTGTCAGGTGATGTCTATTGTCTATGGTCGTTATTTTTTTAAATTATGGTAGCTCCACACTCTGGCCGCCGCGCCGTCACTTCTAAATAAAAATCCAGGAAGAAAATATGCTCTATACTAATTCGTATAATATCTAAAATATAGTGTAGTATAGTAGTAGTAGGTAATACAATAGCCATAGACAATACAATAAGTCTCACGTAAACGACCAAGGAGGTCGCGCGAATTTCCCACCATGGCTCAAAAATCTAGAACCCAGAGTCGTGACTCGACCATACCTGTACTATAATGGAAAAAAAATTATTTTATAGCATTATTTTGCAAGAATTTCCTAACAAAAAAGTGTTATAATTAATTCTTTTTAAATATTATAGATGTATGTGAATAAAGTAGGCCAATATATCGATACCAGAAATTTCAATTGTCGTAAAGGACATGGACAGGCCTGTCCCTTACGACAATTGAAATTTCTGGTATCGATATGATACATTTTGATTTCTTAATCAGGATTTTAAGATATGAGAGTAGATAAATTACCTTTTGGGTTTGTAAATCACCTACAACATTGAAGAAGGTAGGTATTACTTATAACATCCATTGTAATTGATTGTTCATCATTTAATGAGTGCACTGATATTCAACAGTTCGTGCGGTCAATTCTCCTTCGTTCGACTACATAGCATACGAAGCCGTAGCACAAGCTTTATAACATGCTTTATACTAGCGATATGATCGATCGAACAATAAGAGAGGTACAACTCGTCTGTTCTGACAGATAACAGGCCTCCCGAGTCCTGACCAATTTTCGGTCGGAACAGAGGCGATATTTTAGCGCACAAGCGCAAACACAGGTGCACTCTCTATTCCCTCACTCTCACTTTCCCATAAGAAGCCAATTTAAACAAGTGTAAATTGAAAATTTAAAAAACCCCCGACATTCGCCATTTAGTGGCGGCGGCCATCTTGAATTTGCAATAGTGCTATTCTACTAGTCAAGCCCTTTCATTTGATACCCATATCAAGGGAGTTGTGAAAAAATATATCATCCGCCATTTTGTAGCGGCGGCCATCTTGGACCGATTTTCATCAAACATAGCTAAGAACACTCTCGACTAATTCACCTTTCAAACAAAAAAAACCGCATTCAAATCGGTCCACCCGTTTGAGCGCCACAGGGGAACAGACAGACACACACACACACACACACACACACACAGACACGTCAAACTTATAACACCCCGTCGTTTTTGCGTCGGGGGTTAAAAACAGGTAAATCCAAACCAATGTTATACTTAGTCACCAACCAAATGAACAAGTTTTTCAAAAGAGTCAATAACTATAATTATAATTATCGCGCGAAATAACAAAGTGACAAACTATCATTCCTCTAATAAATTCGTAGTTCATTTTCCAGTCATACCACTAAAATACTGCAGAAAAATTACACAGTTAATCAGCTTAAGCCTGATTGCGCTGACATTGCAAATGGGTTGGAAAAGTGGATAATATGGGCCAAGCCTTTAGGCAGGAAAACAATTTGCCCCACAAAGGTTGCTCAAACCACGTTTCTACCCTATAATCGTGAGTAAACGCCCGTAAGGGATGTTTTGTGCGTCTTCAAATAACTATACTCACATTTAGTATCTAAGCTATGTATCCTATATATGTTTTTACTTGCTTCGTATCAGTGAAATCAGTTCCTCTGTTGATTTATTCTTTACTCTGGCTGTAAAATATAAAGTTTGGCGTTATTTTGTCATGCATAATAATATGTAATATCACTTAGAGAATATTTACATTTTTCTTTTACAAAAGAATTTAAATACTCAGACTTTCCCCTCCCTTTTTAACGGTCTTTTAGTTCTATTTTCTTCGTTCGTTTCAACCAATGGACGTCCACTGCTGGACATAGGTCTCTTGCAAGGATCGCCACAGCACACGATCTTGTGCCGCCTGATTCCAGCGGCTGCCAGCGACTCGCTTGAGATCGTCTGTCCAACGAGTGGGGGGTCTACCTGCGCTTCGTTTACTGGTGCGAGGTCGCCATTCAAGCACCTTGGGACCCCAACGTCCATCAGTTCTTCGAGCAATGTGCCCCGCCCATTGCCACTTCAGCTTTGCGACTCGATGAGCTATGTCGGTAACTCTGGTTCTCCTGCGGATCTCCTCATTCCTGATTTGATCCCGCAGGGATACTCCGAGCATAGCTCTCTCCATCGCCCGCTGAGTGACCCTGAGCCTTCTTATGAGGCCCATTGTCAGCGACCATGTCTCAGATCCATAAGTCATCACTGGCAACACGCACTGTTCGAAGACTTTCGTCTTCAGACACTGAGGGATATTGGACGAAAAGACATCTCGAAGTTTCCCGAACGCTGCCCAGCCGAGTTGGATTCGGCGGTTGATCTCTTTCTCAAAATTGGACCTACCTAGCTGGATCGTGTGTCCTAGGTATATGTACTCGTCTACAATTTCGAGTGCAGAGTTCTCAACGATTACCGGGTGGAGCGGAACATGAGCGTTAGACATGATCTTCGTCTTACTCATGTTCATTTTTAGGCCCACCTGTTGAGAAACTCTGCTGAGATCGTTGAGCATTGTATTGAGATCTCCCAGAGTCTCTGCCATCACGACTATATCATCGGCAAACCGTAGGTGAGTGATGTACTCGCCGTTTATGTTGATGCCAAGTCCGTTCCAGTCCAGAAGCTTAAAGACGTCTTCCAATGCAGCGGTAAATAGCTTCGGGGAGATAACATCTCCCTGACGCACTCCTCGCTGTAATTGGATTGGCCTCGTATTCTGGTCCTGTATACGGACTGACATAGTGGCGTTTTCGTACAAACACTTCAGCGCTTGGATGTACCGATAGTCGATCCGGCATCTCTGCAGTGATCTCAATACAGCCCAAGTTTCCACCGAATCAAAGGCTTTCTCATAGTCCACAAACGCTAAGCAAAGTGGCCGGTTATACTCTTCGGTCTTCTGTATAACCTGCCGCAGCGTATGGATGTGGTCTATGGTGCTGAAGCCTTTTCGGAACCCGGCCTGTTCGGGAGGCTGGAAGTCGTCGAACCTACGAGCGAGACGATTCGTAATGACTCTCGAGAACAACTTATAGACATGGCTCAGCAGCGAGATGGGTCTATAATTCTTCAGCAGGGTATTATCGCCCTTTTTGAAGAAAAGAACCACCACGCCTCTGCGCCATGCCTCTGGCGTTATACCCTGGTCGATGACGGAATTGAACAGTCGCTGAAAGACTTTAAGGACCGGTTTTCCACCTGCTTTCAGGAGTTCTGCTGTGATTCCGTCATCACCTGGCGCCTTGTTGTCCTTAAGTTGTTTGAGAGCCATACTAATCTCGTATAGGCTGACGTCCGGGATATCTTCAGTATAGTGTCGGGTCAATTTGGCTCTGGGATCTTTAGCCAAATCTTCAACAGGCTTCTGTGTTGATGTGTACAGCTGTCCGTAGAACTTCTCAACCTCTCTCAAAATCTCAGGTTTAGACGAAATGAGACTACCGCTGTCGGTCTTCAGTCGCGTCAGCTGGCTTTGACCGATAGACAGATCTCTCGCGAACACCTTTGAGCCTTTGTTCCGCTCAATGGTTTCTTTGATACGCTCGGTGTTAAAGTATCGCAGATCGCGTTTCTGTGATTTAGAGATCTGTCTATTAATCCGCCGATAAGCAAGGGCGTCTCCTGAAGACTGCAGTCTCATTTCATGTCTCTGTTCCATGAGATTGAGAGTATGGTCTGAGAATTTTTTGGTTCTACTTCTACGGTGGGTCTTAAAGAACCTAGACCCGACCGCATGGACAGTTTCCACCAGCCTGTTGTTCAGTTCGTCCACAGAATCGCAATCTGCCAGACAAGCGAATCGGTTTTGCAATTCGAGTTGGAAGCTCTCGGGGTTCTGGAAATGGGCGCGAGAAGGTCGGAGCGTTGACTTCATCAGTCTGGCCCTTTCGAGCTTTATGTTCAGATTCAATGTGCCTCGTACCATACGGTGATCGCTGCCGGTTTTTACCCTATTGATCACAGAAACATCATTGAATACATGCCGCTTGGTAGACATGATGAAGTCGATCTCATTTCTCGTAGAACCGTCGGGGCTCATCCAGGTCCACTTCCTGTGTGGCCGCTTTTCGAAGAAAGAGTTCATCATAAAGAGGCCCTCTTTCTCCATGAAGTCGGCCAACATTTGGCCCCTATAGTTCCGTCGCCCACAGCCAAATTGTCCCACTTTCAACTCTACACCGCTTCGCTTACCCAGCCTTGCGTTGAAATCCCCCATCACAACACTGTAGTAGGTATTAGAGGCATGCATGGCTTTTGATATGTCCTCATACATGACCTCTACTTCCTCGTCGGTATGTGTCGATGTCGGTGCGTAGACCTGTATGACCTTCAGCGAATACCGTTTGGTTATTCTGAGTATAAGGTACGCTACCCTGCTCGACACACTCTCGACTTGCACAATGTTGTTAACGAGGGACCTGTGGACGAGAAACCCGACACCACCCTGGGATTTTTGATCGCCCTCCCGGTAGTAAAGCAAGTTGCCGGATTTAAGGGTTATCGAGTCCTCCCCCTCTCTTCGGACTTCAGATAACCCTATGACACCCCAATTCAACTTGCTCACTGCTTCTTCCAGCTCGATGATCTTTTCGTCGGTCCTCAAAGTGCGTGCGTTATATGTTGCCAGGTCCAGTCGTCGGGGTTGGCAGCGGAATCTCTTCCGGAGATTCTTGACACCCCCTGCCCCGCCGTTACCGTAACCGCTGCCAGAGCTAGGAATAGCGGGGCCGCCGGGGACTAGGGGCTGTGGCTTTATTGTACAATCCATGCAAAGGGTTATGCCCTTAATCGCCACGCTGGGCAGGCGGGTTGGCGATCGCAGGGCTAGACTATTGTACCGATGTCGCTGCTGCCCGACATCGGCCCTTGCCATTTTGTAGTCTAGCCGATATGAAATGGTTATACCGCCATTTGTCGGTCGTCAGAGCCTCGTCTGTTGATTAGCAGGGGGCACCACGTGCAGGTGAGGTTGACAATTGGAGTGCTGAGATGGAAGTGCACTCCCTTACCCCCCTTATTTTCTTAGGTAAGGTAAAACCATTAAGTACCTACGTCATTTTGACACAACATACAGGATAAAATTAGTAAAAACAGTAATTTCACGAGAAAAATGATATTTAGGTAGTCACGTTCATGGTTTTTATACTATGATAAACATAGGGTTACCAATATATGTAGGTGGTATTGGGTTTTTGCCTAAACTGCTGAATTAATTACCTCTAAAACATATTATCAAACTGAAATATTGCTCCCACTTTGATCTAAATCCACTGAAACCCGAAACATATAGCATCTCTAAATAGAATTGCATGATTATTAGATACATTACCTCGAGCAAACTAAATTGAAAATCCTCGCTCTATCCCCAGTAATTAATATAAAATAAACGGTCAGTCCTCCGCTACGGATCCTCAAGAGCTCTATCAATATTCCACATCTGTTCATTTTCCATTCGTCCAGCTGTTACTATGAAGTTGACCGACTAATGCCTCTTAGAACGTGCAACTTAATAAAATCAACCTAATAGATACTCAAAAGCTATAGTTTATATTGAATCTGCTCAGAAGTCAGTAAACGAGGTCAGACTATCTTTAATATTAGGAGACTGTTTACTGTGTAAACGAACGAAAGTTTATTGTGTAAACGAAGTGCCTTAAACACGTGGAATAAAAAGTAGATTAAATCCCATTAACATTTAGGAAGTGCATGTCTACTAAATCTGGTCCAAATTATGAGGCTATGCAACTATGTGAAATACAATTATTCTAGTGTGTGTCTATAAATAATTCTACTTACTATAAATAATTCATAAGTCTAATAAAATAGTTTACCACAACTGTGATTACCAGATAGGTAGTTACTTAAATTGAGGATTGGTTGAGACTTGAGACCAATCCCTAATCTAAGGGTGATTTTCCTGAATCCAAGATAATCTTTGTAATACCAAAGCAATGTTGTCTAATATTTTTGTTACACTGTTAGGTATAATTTTTATAGCTATACTGTAGAAGTGGATAAACATATTAGGTGTTTATTAAACAGCCCCATTAATTGTTCAATACATTCATTTCCTTAATAATAGTCCGTGTTAATAATAGACCTTATTTAATTTCTCATAACTTGTGTTAATCCTTTTCATCTAAGTAAAGGCTTCCCATTGATAAATAACCAATATTGTCCGAGGGTCTAAGCTTTCGGTATGTTATAGGTAAAGTTTCAGCACCGCTTAAACTTCATCTTGGCTTACTTACGGGCTGCGGAGAATTTATGACGCTGGACTAAGTTCCTGGACGAAGTTGCAATGAGTTGTTATCGTGATGAGGATATCAGGTGTTTGGGAGAAAGACTGTTCCTTACTTGGAATCTTAAACAATCAGGGCCGGTGGTTTAGTTGGCAAAATTAATAACACTTTAATACATGTATTCTTGTAAATAAAACGTTGAGATAACCACAAAAATAATTTATTGAGTTAACTAACAAACAAAATCTCAAATGAACACAATAATTCTAAACAACTAAGCATGAATGTACAATTGGACAGCGAGACGGTGCTATGACAAAATTCAATCGATGAATGCGTGCCTCACAATGGCGCTCAGCGTATTTATGCTCTTCGAGTTACGCGAGGTATATAGTGACGGGTTTTTTGACTATCTCCTACAGTATATATATCTCAATTTAAAAAACCAGATATTTATTAAAATGGTGTTTACTAATTGGTACACCGATTGCAATCTCAATACGTGGATTGATCACTCAATATTATTGACACACTTTACAACAATATCTGGATTAAAACGACCTTCAATCTGTAGATTTTGGTTTAGATAAGTTATTAATTTGCAACCGAAGCCTTGACGTGCGTTTTCAAACCTCAACATGCTGTTAGAATTTATAAAGTTCTTATTAAGTTCTTAGGTTATCCCTTTACCGCATAGGAATCCAAATATGGATTCAAAATTTTTAAATTAGTTTTTTAGTTTACAGAAATATTATTTTTTAATAACCAAATATAAAATCTTATTAAACAAGGCTTCCTGTAACGATTCGCATTTTTTGCTGCCTATGGTAAGAGTCAACTGTCAATCTATTTGATGTTATGTGGAGACTATTTGACGCGTGTGGTGTGATTAAACTTTGTACAAATTTCATCGCTTGAAAAAATATTTAAAACGGTATGTGAGAAATCTGATATTGTTTACATTTGCTCTCTGAATATCTAAGAATGTGGGTTTGTTGCGTTTGTTGTGATTTTTCTTGTTTTTCTTCATTTTTGAGCCTATTTTTTTATTTGCCATATTTGGCTTCGTATGCATTCCCGTCAAAGTACTGTCGATCAAATATGGCTTCGTATGCATTCACGCTTGCTTTGTTTTGTTTGCAGAAATGGATTCTGCTCGCTTTTATGTTGCTATTGCGCTTTTTTTTTACTATGTTCCTGTTTGTATATTCCATTTGACTATGGCTAGAAAACGTGGTCGTCCCAGCTAGTATTCTCGGAACACCGTCCATAAGTCACTGCCACCAGAAGTTACTGCCAGAAAACGTGGCCGTCCACGTAGCATTATGGGAACACTAACCTCAAGCTGAATTGATACTCCATCCAGCGATTCACTGATACCTTGTAAAAAGGCCCAAAAGCGCCAACTGGGCATCAAGATCTGCCTTTAGATACTGTTCGTTGTGATAACTTGGCTCATTTTCCTAACTGGGCAAAAAATCGTCAAATATACCAGAATTGTACGAAATTTCGTTCATTCAGAAAGTGTGAAAAATGTCAAGTTTATTTATATGCTACAATGACAAAAGAAACTGCTTCACAGATTTTCATAATGCATAATTTTGTTTTTCACTAAATGCATACGAAGCCAAATATGGATCTTATATGATTTTACTAGAATGCATATGAAGCCATATATGGCTTCGTATGGCAATTTCTAAAATTAATAACTTTTTTTTATTTTGCTGACTAAGACTGCTTAGTAAGGCCAAATAAAAGATATTTTCACTATTAAAAAATTTTTAATTCATCTCCTTCATAATTCATGCAATAGAGAGTTAAAATTAAGTCTAAGTATTGGTAGGTCAACATAAATTTCATCAATTTCGGTTTAGCGTAGCTTAGATGAAACAAGATAACCAAAAGTCATACAGATTATCATAGGTACATTGTGTTCTAAAATTTTATGTTAGAAATGCATTAATTTTTCCCCCTAATTTGAATCAAAGCGAAAATATACAACAACAGTTTTTATTACCCATATAAATGGCTTCAGCTGAAAGCCACAGTGATTAAAACAATGGACTTTAGAAACAAGATTTGTCTTCTTTGCTATAAAGTAGAAACTGTTGGCTACTTTCCAAATATATTTCCTCGAAAATAGTTGTAATAGAGCTTTATTAAAACAAAAAAGCTAACAACGTACGTACCAAGCGATTTATTAATAATTATAAATTTTTCCTGCATCCTAAAACACCTGCCTGTCGTATGTTTGAAGTTCAATGACTTCCAGCTTCTAGAACCATAGAACTAAGAAATTACCTAACTAGAAGATATTTCGTGACTGCGAATATAAGGCCAAAGTAGTAAATTACCGAGAATTTGCGTATAAAATATTTGTATTAGATAGGTACATAAAACCAAATAATAGGGAACCCATCGCGTACGAGTAGGTATAATTTATTTATGAGTTACTCGAAAAATCAATCACTAAAGCAAAAGTAGTCCCGCGTTTTATACGCTTCTATATTAAGAGAAATAGGAAAACCACTCGGCGCGTCGCAAACTTTCCTGTGATTGCATTACTTATGTAAAAACTTCCGCGAGAGCTCGGTAGTCGCTACGTAGCGAAATTAACGATAAAACTTACGTGAACAAGTAGCGCTTAAAGTGAGAGATTTATCAAAACTTTATACCTACTTGTACACAAAGAATAATAATGGGCTACCTGAGTTTTTTTTTCTATTATCTCTAAAATATTATAAAACACATATTATGTGTGTGTCTCTAAAAACAATGTCAATTAAAGTCGCTAGAAATAAATGAAACAAATAGACGTAAAATATAAACCATTTTAATTTAAAAAATAACAATAGACCGGTATAGGGAAATGGAAGGCGGGACGACTTTGCCTACCAATAGAGCAAATTGAGCTCTACATTAAAAAAAAAAAACTTAAAACATTAAAATAGGTAAAAAATAATGCTCGAAAATAATAATTTTTTACTCTTTCGAACGAGTGAATCGACTTTAAAGTGGTCCCAAAGCAAAGTATTGGCAAACAGATAGCGGACATGAAATATTTACAAACACATTTTCAGAAAAGTGTCTCGCTACAATTTTTTAATATTTTCAATCTCACTTCAAAATTCACTCGAAGCTGTGAAATATTATAGGTATATAATCTATTGTGTATATTATATTCAAATACACTGTCGGTGAATATTTTTTGACGTGATCACGTCTTATAAATCGATGAACGCCGGCCGCACGCACGAAAAAGCATGACTCATTCTCACTTACCGCTTAGCCAAACATGCAAGCGAGAGCGCGGAACAAGCGATAGACAGGCAATGTTTTCTTATGACGTTATCACTTAAAATTATCTCCGTATACCGACTTTACAGACAACCAATTTTTTATGAATATTTTGACCAATTTTTAATTTGATATTTACCAAATGTATTAACTGGTATACAACTAAGAAAAAATTCATTTGTGTGTTACTTTATTATTACTTTTTTAAGCCTAATAGCTCAACGCTTAAAGAGCGGCCAGCAACCCGTAAAACAGACGGTTAAACCCCCTTGGTCTATTAGTTGTACTTACTAGTAGCACAAGATCAACTGATAAAATATCCACTTAATATTTTCTCTCCGCTAATTAATATTTTTCTCTCTCTTTCTTTAGTATGCGAACTTTAATTAATATTTTAAGCATATTAAACATTTTCACTATCAATAGAAGTAGGTAAGCTCTGAAATTCAAATGGGTTCTGATTAAATTTTCTAGGTAACAGAAATCGTATTACTGGCATAATATCTTAGTATGAAAAATGGGATTAAAAAAAAATACAATCGACTTCAATATTTTATCCTAGTCTTACTTATATATATAATATTATAAATGTGAAAGTGTGGATGTTTGGATGTTTGGATGTTTGTTACTCAATCACGCCGCAACTACTGAACCGATTTGGCTAAAATTTTGAATGGAGATAGATTATGCTTTGACTTAAAACATAGGCTACTTTTTATCCTGGAAAAATCCACAGTTCCCACGGGATTTTGAAAAAACCGAAATCTATAGCTACAGCTATAGGTAGATTACTATAGCAAACTTTCTTGAATGTAGGAAAGGTAAAGGTTGGAAAAGAGAGCGGGAACGGTAACCGGAAATCCACGATTCCCTCGGGATTTGTGAAAACCCGAAACTCACGCGGGCAAAGCCGCGGGCATTCTCTAGTAGATGATAATATCTAGTGACGTCATGATTTTTCTGTCAGTGTACACATTAAGTGCATTAAATTGTGCATGTTGACAGGCGGAACGTATTAACACAGAGTAGTATTAATTTAGGCAGAAATTAGTTGAAAATTAGACAGAAAATATTTTTCGCTCATTCTAACGTCCACAGTTCAAAGGCTTGCAGAATACTTAATCTATGATAAAAATTCTACGATTAAGTATACAGTATACCTATTTTGTACCTACCTGTATTATTTTAATACAGATTTTTTTACCGTAATATTTAGAGTAAGTATTACGTAATCGTAGAGAGCAGCGCCACCGCGCCGCTAAATGAAATCAAGTTATCCACTGAAAATGATTGATGGAATATAAATGAGGACATTTCCCTATGGCCGGTGGGTAGGTATGCGGTAACACAAAATTGCTTTTAGATTAAAAGCAACCAATGAACACAGGAGCGGATGAATGACGCCCGATGCTCTCTGGAGACCCCGTCGTAGGCTCGTTTTGTGTTGTACCGATGTTATGCTCTAGGGGGTACGAATATTATCGGTTGTAATAAATTATTTCAATGATTCTACTTATATTGATCTTTTTTTTTTGAAGTGATACCGTCTTATAATTTATAAATCGACGATCGCCAGCCGCACGCACGAAAATGCATCACTCATCCATCACGTACTCTCTTCTCTCGTCGTAAGCTCTCACTTACTCTCGAGCGCGGAACTAAGCGTTCGGCTTGTGACGCATATCTCTCTTAGTTTTCATATAAGTAGCGTTATCACGTAAAATTATCGTATGTAAACCAACTTTACAGACAATCAATTATTATTGGAAATCGTCATCATCGTCGTCGTCGTCTCAACCAACAGACGTCCACTGCTGGACATAGGTCTCTTGCAAGGATCACCACCGGCGGCGCATATGCATATGCGGTGCGGCGCGAGTTCGTGTTCTGTGACAGAACACGAACTCGCGCCGCGCCGCATATTGCCGGCTGCCAGCTTGAGATCGTCCGTCCAACTAGCTGGGAGACCCTTTGGCAAAAATAAGATATAAAATAAGACAAAACTTAGGCGTAAAATAAATTATTTATTTTTTGTGGTCTACGATTTCTTGTTCGGTCAACATTGTATCGGTATCAAAATAACTTTTTAGTTTTCGTATAGGTAAATATACACGAGTGTACACGAGTTTTAAAAGTATTTGAGTGGTAGCACAGAATAATAACTAGTACCTAAGTGGTAGCAAATAGGGGCCAAACGAAAACGTAACAGGACCGGAATAACTTGGATGCGTTCGCTAGGACCTGCCTCATTGGCCTAGCGGTTAGCATGATCGACTAGTGCGAATCATGAGGACCTGGGTTCGATTCCAGATTAGATAAAAGGGTTGAAAACAATTGTTAGATATTGAGTTTTCTGTCGAGAAATTCTAAGTATGGTACAGTTGGTAGTTGGCGGTGTTTTAAGGATTGTTCCCAGCCGTGAATATTAAAGGAATGTCGTCTGGTATATGAGGTAATATATACCACGAAGTTCCACTAACTTATAAAAATAAAAATGTTAACTTATAAAATAGACGATCTTTTCTAATGCAATGAGGAATAGCAACATCAACTTTTATTTATGCTTGTAGATTAAATGCACATCGAAGGTTCACATCGAAGGAAGATTACTCTTTAGTGTATGTTTCAATTTCAAGCTGTGATAGCCTAGTGGTTAGGACGACCGACTTCTAATCGGAGGTCGTGGGTTCGATCCCGGGGCACGCACCTCTAACTTTTCGGAGTTATGTGCGTTTTAAGTATTTAAATATCACTTGCTTTAACGGTGAAGGAAAACATGATGAGGAAACCTGCATGCCTGAGAGTTCTTCATAACGTTCTCAAAGATGTGTAAAGTCTGCCAATCCGCTTGGCCAGCGTGGTAGACTATGGCCAAAACCCTTCTCACTCTGAGAGGAGACCCGTGGTCTGTAGTGAGCCGGTAATGGGTTGATCATGATGATGATGATGATGATGATGATGTATGTTTCAATTTAGCATGCAAAAGTAAAAGCCTATTATACTAATAGCGATTTAGGTCAAGGTTTATCGATTTTTTTTATATAATGGATGTATGCAATATCAAGGTCTACTATCCTCGTACGATTAATATTTACTTTTACTAATAAAATAATTTTTTTCAAAGAAAAAAGAACCGACTTCAATCGATTCGAACTAAAAAGTTCAACTTCAGCAACAGGTCTGGCAATCTTAGAGAACATTTTAGTGACATACCTATGTGTACATTTATGCTATTAACTTCGCACATAAGAATGTTAACTCGATGTGTTATACTAAAACCTTCCTAAAAGTATATAGATTACGATAGTGAAAAATCATCAAAATCGGTTCATTTAGTTACGGAGATAATCGCGAACATACATACATACATACATACATACATACATACATACATACATACATACATACATACATACATACATACATACATACATACATACATACATACATACATACGGGTCGAATACAGAACCTCCTTTTTTTGATGTCGGTTAAAAATATATTTTATTCAAATCCATTTATCCAAGTGGTTCCACTCGGCTTTAAGTTATTCGAGAGGGGAGTGCACAGATGGTCAAGTTATTACCACCTTCGCGATCGGCGTGTTGAAAACGCTAAACGAAAATCAATTGTGAAAATCCCTACTAATATTGTAAACTAGCTTCAAGCGAAGTAAGGTTTTTTAAAACCCCGTGGGAACCCTTTGTTTTACCGGGTTAAAAAGTAGTCTATGCCAAAAATTCTTGAATGAATTAGTATATTTTTACTATCGGTGTATAGTGGTATACAGAAGATACAGACAAATCAATAAATTAGCCATATAGGTAGGGATCAATTATTTTTTCTTCAATCGGAATAATATTTTTGTGAGGGTAGATCTTTAACTTAAATTGTAATTTGCATCAAACTGCCAAACAAATCAATATTGTACTTAATTATTATGTTTTTCAAGAAATAAAATTCTTTAACCCGAAATTTACCACATACTGTACGCAATAAATTACTTTTATTTTATTTGTATGCTTAAAAATGCAAGATTTTAATATGGCTACTTAAGTATACAAAGCCTTTAAGTTTCATTTACTCTTTGTAAAATAAAAATGTCATTCGATATTTACTAGCCTGAATCAGGACTGCTAACCTAAATCGTCCTATACAATCTTAACAATACATTCTGCCCTCGGTATTAAACTCATCCGGGGTATCTTTTGTGAATTTGCTTAATCGGTTTATCCCCGAATGGTTGAATCTTCACAGTTGCAGCTTCCGAGAGGGGAAGGTCGCAGATGGTGCAATCATTCTCACGTCCTCAGTTGGGAAACAGAGAAAACTATATCTAATATCCATTCACTTTGACCATAAGGTCTGAAGCATATGTATTACGCGTTGCAGAGTTTAAGAAATCTATTTGAAGTAATCATAAAAAAAACATGTAAGTAGTTAATATAATAAATTATTGAAGATGATAAAAATTACAAAAAAGCGTAGCTCCAGAAATGCGTAAGACGGTAATTTAATTACGTACTTACATAACATTATAAGTAATATTGTTATTGGAATTTATTAATTTTTTAAAAGAGCAACCATCAGTGATAGATTCAACTTCCTTGAGATTATGACTAAACTATAAGCCGGCTGATCTAAACTTGTATCAAGTGTACTCCTGATAATACAAGTATAAATTAAAAATTTAAAAAACCCCTGATATTCGCTATTTTGTGGCGGCGGCCATCTTGGATTTGCAACAATGCTATTTTACTAGTCAAGCCCTTTCATTTGATACCCATATTAAGGGAGTTGTGAAAAAATATATATATTTTTAGCGCCGATTCTTGACCGCCGATCTTGAACCGATTTTCATCAAACATAGCTAACAACACTCTCGACTAATTCACCTTTCAAACACAAAAAAACGCATTTAAATCGGTCCACCTGTTTGAGCGCCACAGGGAAACAGACAGACACACACACACACATACACACACACACACAAAAACGTCAAACTTATAACACCCCGTCGTTTTTGCGTCGGGGGTTAAAAATATATTTATTTGATAGCTACAGATCTGGTTTCTTATAAGCATGTTTCCTGTGGCATCCTCTATTTCGGCTAATTGAGTTACTGGCTTTTAACCTATGACAAGTACGAGGGGTCAAATTTACCCCATAGTTAAAGCAATCGCCATCTGACTACCCCAACCGAAAAGTTCAGTTCATTGCCAAAACTTGAGAATAATTTCAGCTATGGACCCGAATACAATATTACTGATGGAAAGGAAAATGATGAAGATGGAAAAGAAAAATAACATTATTGATGAAATGGGTAAACAAGCATTACAAGTACCTTTCATAATACAATCACAGACATTATAATAATATGTCTGTAGATCGGCGATCACCACTGTATGCCTACTGTGGTTTACTAAGAATTCACGCGTGTCAAAATAAACACTTACGTGTGAGAAATACCTTCTTTTTGCAATTTATTTGTGAATTTCTGTGTTTACACTTCGAAAAGCGCAGAATAGACAAACAAATAAATTAACACTAAAACAAATAAATTGCGTCAAAATCTCGGTGCGTAGGTACCTACTGAGTGTAATTTTAAAAACTTGTGTACAAGCACAGAGTACCTACAGAGGGGAAGCTTCTAGTAAGCGGCCCGCTGTAGGTACACTCACACATATGCGCATGTTTGTCACCAACTGTACCGGTTAGTGGAACGAGCGCGCGTCCGTGAACAGTTGGTGAGTGTGTTTGTGTGAGTATACCTACAGCGGGCCGCTTGTGGAAGCTTCCCCTCTGTAGATTTACTACTCGTGTGGTACAAGTGTACACAAGTTTAGCACGCGTTTTCGTCCCACAAGGCCGTTCTATTCTTTATAATATATTTCTATGGTGTAGACCCACGGGACTCGAATCGTTATACTTATGCATAATTTATTTTTTATCCTCGTGTTTGTTGTTATTTCTTAGAACTCTACAAAATATGTAGGTAGGTACATTGCTCTAATATGACTAAAAACTACTTACTTTGACTGTGGTAACGTTACGATCTGAAAAGAGTTGTTTTAGTTTAACTTGAAATAATACAGTTAATCACTTAATACTTACTCTTTGTTGGCTTTGGAAAGCTGCCGATTAGAACTAACGTCGTGGCGAAGTATTGGAAAGTTGCCAATCGTTTCTTGCTTTGTAACAAAGGAAAGAAATATCTTGTTTCTTAAGTGCATTGTGTTAATCTTCGTAGCTTAGAGCTGGTATTGAACGAGAAAAACAAGAAAATCTGTACAGTTCTTTTTCCTGTGTCGGTGATCCGATAATGTTCTTTAACCTATGATTTTACGGTACCTACCTACGGTACCTACGAATAAGAAATCCGCGGGATTAGAACCGGGATGGACTACGGCCGAAACCCTTCTCATTCTGAGAGGAGACCCACCACCACCACCACCACCACTACAGCCTTTTAACGTCTCACTGCTGGGCACAGCCTCCTCTCTCATACGAGAGAATGATTTAGAGCTTAGACCCGCCACGCTGCTCCAATGCGGGTTGGCGAGCTTTAACGACTATTGTCACATGATAGTGATAATAACCGGGACCGACTGCTTAACGTGTTCTCCGAGGAACGGGAATGAGACACCGCCAACTACCAACTCCGGGCTGGCACTGAGATTTTTTTGTCAGAAAAACTCAATACCTAACAATTATTTGCCCGGGAATCGAACCCGGGACCTCGTAATCTGCAGTCAAATATGCTAACCACTAGACCAACGACCCGTAGGTACCTTATTAAGTGGGCCGGTAATTAATTGATAATGGTAGTGATGGCAGGTATATTATGCATTTAACGTAAGAGACATTGTGTGAAATGAGAAGACACAATAGGAGAGCCTGAGTTACAATAGCTCATCGAGTCACGAAACTGAAGCACATATTGTTATATAGGTCGAAGAACTAACGTTGGAGTCACAAGGAACTCGCATGTGAACGCATCGGCAGCAAACGCAGAGTTGAGACCCCCCACTAGTTGAATGGACGATTTCCAGCGAGTTGCTGGCTGCCGCTGGATACAAACGGTACAAGATCGTATTCTGTTGCAATTTTGGCAAGAGACCTATGTCCAGCAGTGGATGTCTATCTATGACTTCATGACGATGTAAAAGAGGCAAGAGTTTTTCGATTTTAGATTAAAGCGTATTTTTTGTTTCTCCCTGTAAAATTTAGGTACCCAGGTTTTAATTACGAAACATAAAACGTTAGTTGTTTATTCAACTACCAAATGGATTTTGCCTGCAGCTACGAGCGTAGCAATTTATTTTTGTTTCTAGATTTAAATGAAACCTTATTATTAAAGTAGTAATTTTTTCGACTTATATTTTTATATAACATAGGTATAATAAAATAAATATTAGGTATCTAAACCATTTTTTTTTATTTTTTTTAAGAGTCCTTGAAAAGATGTCTCATGACGATGATTGGAGGATGAGCTCTTTGTAGAAAGTATACGTATGAATATTAAAATAAAACCTATCATTTTTCCATCCTGAAAACGAAATGATTTATTCCTTACTAGCTTTCGCCCGTGACTTCGTTCGCTTGGAGCTCGCTTCACTCTCTGGAACCCTTCATTTTACCGGCATAAAAGTAGCCTATGTCATATCATTGTCCAGATCTTCAACTGTATCCATGCAAAAAAATCAAGACGATTCTTCAAGGACAAACCAACAAAAAACACACTTTCGCCTTTATAATATTACTTGAAGAATACATTATGTATATATGCAGTATAAAATATTTCTTTGCGAGAAGTAACGCAATAAGGCAGTTAGCCAAACTAATAATACCCCCACGTGAAATTGATACCTCACGTTTACCGCAAGTGAGGAGAAAGCCGAGCGCTGTCTAAATGGATGTAGCGCTTGTAGCAGCTGTGCTACGAAGTTTGCACTTGATACTTTTACTCTTAACTGTTCGATGAATTTTCCGGTACAGCGTGCTGTACCTATCTTTATGAGGTAGTGTGTTCGATGCCAGGTTGCGTCAATAAACCTTTAAGACGACAGCTTCTGTTGGCATATACAGAACAAGCAGCGATGGTAAACGAAGACGAACGAATGATAGAAACGTAGGTTAGTAGGTGCGTGTTCAGCTCGTCCGAACAGAGCAGTAAAGGCAAGCAAAACCCTTTAACACTCCTTATGAATAGTGAATACTCATGAGAAACAGCCAGCCAGGCCAGAGAGCTAGTATGATAGGCTTATGCTATAATGTGGGGGTATATTATGAGCTTAATAATAGTCAATTATTTTGAAATATACTTCAATTTTATTTGATAAAAACCTAACATATTAACCAGCTTAGAAAGCCACCATTAAGCCACTGAAAGTATCCACTAAGTATCAATACGAACGCCGAGTAAAAAGCAATTAAAAGTTTAAGCTTTGATCAATACAGTGAAATGTTTGTCGATAGAGAGATACAAAGATAATAAAGCTAAAAGAATTTATTTTGGCCTAATAAGAATTTTGTTTTCATATTATAAATTCTATGGTTAATCACTAGAAAGTTTGTTGGCTTTACAAAGCTATCGATTGAAACTAGGTATCGCCGACGCAAAGTGCTGGAAAGTTTCCAAAAGTTTCGATGCTGTACTGTAATAAAGGAAAGAGGTATCTTGTTTCTGAAGTGCGCTGTGGTAATCTTGGTAACTTCAATCTATTGTGCGAATAAGTATTACCACTTTCAAGTCGAACGAACACGTCGACTTTTCCTATTTTTGGAAATTGCGAGCAATTTCGGGTGTTGTCGGGCTTTCTTATGGCAGATACAAGCTATAACTAAGTTAAGGAAAATGAAACTGATTATATACGAATATAATAGCGATTGGGTAAGCAAACTTGCTTTCAAATGTGTGAGCAAATTCCTTCAAAGCCTTTGTTCAAATGTTTGTCTGTGTCTGGCGCCGCGTAAGTGCGGGCCGGCCCGAGCGCTTGTCCACCGCCACCGTCACCGGGACGCTTGAGAACGAGAACGAGAACGAGATTATTTTTGGTCGAGAACAAGTTGACGTGACGGGCGTGCGGTGGACACACGGCCGTAGTAAATGTATGTATCACTATGTTGTGTATGTGTACTATACTATGTGTACTATGTTGTAAATCGGCGCCGTCATCTTTTTGTCGGTGACGTCCCGGTGACGGTGGCGGTGGACAATCGCCCTTACGGTAATGGCATCGGCACGTACTCTGGATAAGTTTCGATATCGCGTCGAGTCATTTCGGGACGATGATAATAAATCAGGCTTTACATCGCTATTTATCTTACAAACATCAATTTAGATGCAAATTCCCATGTCATAGCAATCAATAAACGAATTGCGCCAGAATATTTCGTCCATCGAAAGATAAGGGTTGCATCAAAATGTAATAGGTATTTTGTTATGTACTTAATAACGTTTTATAAATGTAATAAAAATGGTAACAAAATTCGTACATGTACATAAATTTCCTTTTATTTTTAGGGTTCCGTACCCGAAGGGTAAAAAACGGAGCCCTATTAATGTCACTCGGCTGTCTGTCTGTCTGTCTGTCCGTCTGTCCGCCGGTCACAGGTCTCTAGCTCGCAGACGAAATGAGTTACAAACCTGAAATTTTGGTATTTAGTGTAAAACGTTAACCCAAAATCAAATATTGAATTAGAAATTGAATTAAATTATTTTTCAGGGGGGCTCCCATACATGAAAAAGGAGCCGGAAAAAAAATTTTTTCTTTACCCTAGCTTGTTGGGTATCATTGTTTAGAGCTCATTAAGTAGAGTACAAATATATAATTTTTTAATTTTTATCTCAAAAAATAAGGGAATGGGAGGCCATCAAAGTTGTCAGTTTTAGACCATTTTTGTGACGGGGGCTATCTCAAAAACTAAACTAGTTGGGAATATGATATTTCAGTATATTATGTACTATATGCTCTATTTAAACAATAAATACTGAAAACAACGATTTATTAAATAGTTTATAAGCTGTGACCAAAATAAACGGACATTTTTTTGGGTTTTTCTTTCACGGTTTGTTGCGATGTCTAGCTCGGAAATTAAATATTTCTTAGACCCAAAATATTATATTGTTCATAATTATGTACGGAACCCTGAAAGAGCGAGGCCCGACTCGCATTTGGCTGATTTTTTTGAAGATCTCGTCGTGTAACTCCTCTTCAGTATTTTTTTTCTGTACCGGTATCTACCTGTTTTTACTGGTGATGCTTGATGAATGACGATGACATGGTTTAAAAACACCTGCAGTCAATTATAAAAAAAGGATAAAGTTTGTTTACGAGCAAAACTCAAACATTTCCATAATTGAAGTATTAAACAACGTCCGATTTTCGTTTCAGTATTTGCAACTCAATTTAACTTTCGTTACACTTGTATAAATTGTTAAATTGTCACAAAGCACAACAAAAGTTTTATAATTAAATTAGACGACTAATTTTAATGTACTGTATGCTATTCTATAAAGATATTAATTTCGTTACTCCATATTTGCGGAATTTAGACATAAGTAGTTAGTTATACTAGAGTTCAGGCGCCCGATGAGATCGACTCCTTTATCTGACAGCACTGTCTGCAAACTATCGCTGGAAATGCATGCTTACGCATGCTTCTTAAACTAATTAGTACCTACCTTTTTGCTTTTGGCTTAATTTAACTTACCATAATAATATGACCACACAGAAATAGCCAAGTTAAAAGTCATACAAAAACTCTATAATCCCACCCACCACCACTACAGCGTTTAAATGTCCCACTGCTGGGCACACGTATCCTCTCGTGTGGGAGAGAATTTAGAGCTTAGACCCGTTACGCTGCTCCAAGTTCCAAATATAATTTATGTAGATATTTTTACTAGAAGACGATTCAAACCCTTGTATTTAAGTAAAGAAATGAAATGTCACAACGGAATTCTCGCATGATTGTTTTAGTTATTTACGACGAATAATATTTCAGGGAGACGTAAAAAGGTATAAGATGTAGCCATCAAAAAATATCTTTATTCTTGGTTTTTGGGAATAAATAAATACGCTTGGAGATGGATGGAAAAGAAAATAGGATAATTTTGTGAATAACTTTTCATATTTTATTCAACGTATTGTAAGTGCCAAAGATTGTAGCACATTTTTTTTATCAGAACATTACACAGATAATGAAAAATATTTTTTTGTTTTTTATTGACATGGCATTAATAAAATAAGTCATCTTCAATGCTTGCGAGCGCTTGTGATGCAGTCTTTTGATCAAGCGGGCTTACTTGGAAGTGATTTGGCGGTACAAGGAGAATATGAAAAAAAAACTATTTTTGTCCTTCAGTCTGTTTGGCATTTACTACACAGAATAAACGTAACGCCATTTATGTGTAGTAAATGCGAAACTCTACACCTCTGGGATTGTGAACGATTGTATAAGTAGTTATCAAATCAAATCAAATAAACTTTATTCAAAATTGGTACACTGTACAGTGTACACTTTTGGAACGAATTTTAAAAACAAATCATCTATAATCCTAGACTATCGTAAAACGAATCATCTAGATCCTAAAAACGAATGATTTAGATCCTAGAGCTTCAAAAACGGTCCCATTTTAATTTTATTCTGATTTTATTACATTAATTAATTTTATTTCATCGATTTATTTATTTACCTGCGTGAATGCCATGAGATAAAATGATCATTATGGCTATGAGTAATCCATAAGTACTAGGAGGTCATCCATCCCGAAGAGGTTAATACAGGGTGGTTGCTACGCGACGGGAGAGACGTCGCGACGGCGCGACTCCGTGGCGCGACGCGTGACGCATCCGACACCTTTCAGCTACATTGTGCTCATAAAACATGAATTCTCCTAAAAATAAAAATATTTTTTTTTTGCTAAAAATATTTGCAAAAATTATCATTTTACAACACTTGATGTCTCTTTTCGTTTACGTACACTGTCGATCCCCGTATGAAAATCTGATGACTGAAAATAATTGTTATGTAGGTACTTCAGTAACGACTTATGTGCACTTCTATATTCAATCTATCTGCAATAATATTTCGATCAGTTACTTAAGAACGTTGTATCAATAATTGAATGGACTTTCTTGAAAATAAATAAGTTGCTAATAAATAAATCTATAGGTTACAGATAGGTCGAATGTATACTGACAAAAAAAAATATGACTGCTCTGTTGTGTTGTGGCCCTGAAATGCCCCTTTAATTTTTTATAAATGATATTTATTGTTATATATATATATATAAGGATTAGTATATAATTATAAGGATATTGAACTATTGTGTTATATATATTTTTGGAATCCACTCATCATTTTCTAGATGATGATTATGAACTTAATCTAATTTTCGAAAAACAAAAAATTCAACTTCATACTTTAATGTGGGACCATGGTCAGTGGTCACCCAATATTTTTTTTTAAATTTTACAACATCACCAGAATAAGCTAAGGATTCTAACGGTACCTCATTCATCGAAATTGGTTCAAGGGTATCGAAGTTATAGTGGAATATACAAACTCACATATATACATGAACCCTGAAAACAATATAGGTACTCCTTTTTTCAGGCAGTCGTATAAAAATGGACGAAAGTTTGCGTGGATTTAAGTTTTTTCAAAAACCCGAAGAAATCCTTTGTCTTTTTAAATGTTTGTAGAAGAGTATTGTATCAGGCTTTTGAAATCTTTTACTTGTAGGTAGAATATATCCACACTCCATGACACACCTTTTCATAAATAAATACACTGTGAAAGCTATGCCATTCAGTATGTTTTATAACAATAGATAATAAGCAAATTGGATAGTCACAGGAATAGTACCCTTCTGAATAGGTTCATGAGAGTTCAAGTATAAAGGTCACTCAGTTTTGTCAGACAAAGGAAATCCTTTATTCTAATATCAAAGCCTTACTTACCTCAAACGGACTACCAGACATAGAGAATGAGCGCATTAAATAAAGCGTTCTATATTAGGAGCGTTCAGCTTGCCAACGACAATGCCATTATCATATTAAATCATTTTTAACCCCCGACGCAAAAAACGACGGGGTGTTATAAGTTGGACGTGTCTGTGTGTGTGTGTGTGTGTCTGTCTGTTCCACCGTAGCGCACAAACGGGTCAACCAATTTGAATGCGGTTTTTTTTGTTTGAAAGGTGAATTAGTCGGGAGTGTTTTTAGCTATGTTTGATGAAAATCGGTCTGTGGTGGCCGCCGCCACAAAATGGCGGATTACATATTTTTCACAACTCCCTCAATATGGATAGGTATCAAATGAAAGGGCTTGACTAGTAGACTAGCACTATGTAAATCCAAGATGGCCACCACCATAAAATGGCGAAGGTCGGGGGTTTTTAAATTTTTTATTTATATTTGTATTAAATGTACCTATCTATATATTGCACAAATAATTTTAAGATATAGAGTAACTCCGTTTTGCGAATGACTCGACGCGAAAAATTATAAAGAAAAATATTTCATCCTCTCTTTATAATATTACAGCCACGTCGGAACTGTCTAGTAAAAATTAAATTAAGATACAGTAAAGACGTCAGCAAACTGTCTGAATCAACCAAAGTGCTTACTAAGCATAAATGTCGAAAATACGAAAAAAAATGCTTTAAGGCCAAATTAGACGGTGCCCCGTTCATCGTTCATTTTTGTTATTAGTAAGTATACAGTACATTTTCGATATTTACTATGGCAAAGTGCCTGTAAACGATGAACGATCGGTGTTTAGACGGTTAATTTTCGATGATTCACCGATGAAATCTCGAAAATGAAAGCAAAAATCTCGAAAAATGAATCGTCTAATTTGGCCTTAGGCAATTCGACATTTTTAGGGTTCCGTACCCGAAGGGTAAAAAACGGAGCCCTATTAATGTCACTCGGCTGTCTGTCTGTCTGTCTGTCCATCTGTCCGCCGGTCACAGGTCTCTAGCTCGCAGACGAAATGAGTTACAAACTTATTTAGTGTAAAAAGTTTATTGAAGAAATTAGTGTAAAACGTTAACCCAAAATCAAATATTGAATTAGAAATTGAATTAAATTATTTTTCAGGGGGGCTCCCATACATGAAAAAGGAGCCGGAAAAAAAAAATTTTTCTTTACCCTAGCTTGTGGGGTGTCATTGTTTAGAGCTCATTAAGTAGAGTACAAATATATATTTTTAACCGACTTCAAAAAAAAGGAGGTTCTGTATTCGACCCGTATGTATGTATGTAAGTATGTATGTAAGTATGTATGTATGTATGTATGTATGTATGTATGTAAGTATGTTCGCGATTATCTCCGCAACTAATGAACCGATTTTGATGATTGTTTCACTATCGTTATCTACATACTTTCAAGAAGGTTTTAGTGTATAACACATCGAGTTATCATTCTTACGTACGAAGTTATAAGCATAAATGTACACATATGTCACTAATATGTTCTCTGAGATTGCCAGACCTATTGCTGAAGTCTGATATAGCTATTCTGCCCAAAGACTTCACTCTGCTACGCCTACGAAACATTGACCTTTTGCAAAAAGTTTTGGGCCGAAGTCAGTACAGTTGCATATAGAGTGATTCCTTGGAGTTTGTGCATGGTTACGTGTATTTCCATTCTATACAAAGCCAAACCGCAAGGGTGTGAAACTAGTCGCGTATAGATTGTAAATTACGGTCTATCCAAATTATACAAGAGTTGTACGCATACAAACTAATCTTGAATAGATCAGAAGTTAGGTTAGGTTGGGTTAGAACATAATAAAACCACTCACCTTTAGTATGACACATAAAATGTATATGTCACAGGATATTTAATAATAATTAATAATATATAGGTCATAATCTATTTTGCATAGTTTTCATTTATATTATTATTACCTAATATAAAGAAAACAAATCACTAAAAAGCATAAAATAATTTTTTTCAAAGAAAAATGAACCGACTTCAAACGAATCGAACTAAAAAGTTTAAAATAATTTTTTATTCATTTAGATTGACGATTAAACTACCTAACTCAAATGATATATAATTTTTTGAAGTCGGCGCCAAACCACATTCAGTTCGTGTAAGTAAAATCAGAATATCCACTTTTGAATGCGAGCGCGGTGAACCTAGTCGCGGAGGGTGAGTCTGGGACCCGGGGGGCACATTTTTGACTTGAAGTGAACTTGAAGTCATTTGGCGCCGACTTCAAAAAATTATATATCATTTGAGTTAGGTAGTTTAATCGACAATCTAAATGAATAAAAAATTATTTTAAACTTTTTAGTTCGATTCGTTTGAAGTCGGTTCATTTTTCTTTGAAAAAAATTATTTTAATTTTTATCTCAAAAAATAAGGGAATGGGAGGCCATCAAAGTTGTCAGTTTTAGACCATTTTTGTGACGGGAGCTATCTCAAAAACTGAACTAGTTGGGAATATGATATTTCAGTATATTATGTACTATATGCTCTGTTTAAACAACAAATACTGAAAACAATGATTTATTAAATAGTTTATAAGCTGTGACCAAAATAAACGAACATTTTTTTGGGTTTTTCTTTCACGGTTTGTTGCGATGTCTAGCTCGGAAATTAAATATTTCTTAGACCCAAAATATTATATTGTTCATAATTATGTACGGAACCCTGAAAGAGCGAGGCCCGACTCGCACTTGGCTGATTTTTTAACGATAACAAATTCAGGTTTTATAATATCAACTTTTTAGGTAATATTGTAAATTGTTATTCATATTAATAACAAGCGGACACCCGCGACTTCGTTCGCGTGGATATTGGTTTTTAAAAATCCCGTGAGAATCATTTTGTTTTTCCTGAGCTTTTTTGAGCTCATACCTTGCTAAATACTGTTAAAAGTTCACTGGCGGATGTTTAGGTAGATCAAAATGTAAACATCCGCCAGTAAAAGTCCCATCAAAATCGGTCCAGCCTTTCAGAGATAAGCCAGTAATCTTTAAAGTATTTCCTTTCTAACAAAAAAAGAATGAATGAAATCGGACCACCCGTTAACGAATTACACCTAAGTACACATTTTGACTTTCATCCCCTCTCCCAAGGGAACCGTGCTGAATTTCGGGATAAAAAGTATCCTATATATTACTCCATACCTATATATAGACAAAGATTTCATTAAAGTTTTTACGTTAATTATTTTAACGTTAATTATTTTGTCTGGTGGCGTCAGCCGTGGCTGGTTACCACCCTACCGGCAAAGCCGTGCCGCCAAGTGATTTAGCGTTCCGGTACGGTGCCGTGTAGAAACCGATCAGGGGTATGCATACCTCTTCCAAGTTAGCCCGCGTCTATCTTAGCAGCATCACTTACCATCAGCTGAGATTGCAGTCAAGGTCTAACTTGTAGTTGAAAAAAAATTGAATAAAAAGGACCTGTTACTTTTAAATCTCATTACGTGAAGCTTGTACTGAGGGAAAATGTTGTTCAACTAACCGTCACCTCCCCATTTTAAGAGCGAAGTTATAAGTTCGTTCGGTAACTTAGTGTCGGTACAGGCGCAGGTGCTCTTAGTATTCTGCTTTTATTTTTATTACCTACTTTTTTTCTGTTTATAATATTTTTTCTATTCTAACAGAATCTACGAATAGTCTGCCAATCCGTACTTGGCCAGCGTGGTAGACTATGGTTAAAATCCTTCTCATTTTGAGAGAAGACCCGTGTTCATGAGAATATTATATTTTATGTTTATGGTTATATTGTAATAAAATACGAATATAAAAAAATATAAAACGGGAAGAGAATTTTAATGAAAAAATATGAGTAGGTATAAAACGCCAAAACCCCTTGTGCCTGTACACCCCGCGCGGCATGCTTTGAAGTCACGGCGGTGTCTTTGGCAAAACACCGCGCGGCCGAGGCGGCTAGACACAAAAGGCGACCGTAAGAAAACGAACAGACTATACCTGGATACCTATTTGCATAGCGAGTTAATATGCTTTGTCTCGGCGAATTGATTTTAGTATTGCATTAAAAGCAGTGTTTTCTATAATAATCTATCCTATCTTTTAGTCTTGTTATCCAAGTCATTATTGCAGAGGGTTGTGGCCCCTTCCATTATTTACATAATACACATAGGAGTTTTCTATCAATTTCGGAAAAGACGTTAATACACCAACACCGACTGGGCAGCGTTGAGGAAGCTTCGAGATGTTTTCTCGTCCAAAATTCCTCAATGCCTGGATACCAAATACGTAGGTATATATAACATAACGAGGCGGGTCTAAATCTCCATTTAAGTGATATGGTGATGATGTTGATAGATACTAATTCTAAAATGACGGTATTTTTAACCCCCGACGCAAAAACGACGGGGTGTTATAAGTTAGACGTGTTTGTGTGTGTGTGTGTGTGTGTGTGTGTGTGTGTGTGTGTATGTGTGTGTGTGTGTGTGTGCGTGTGTGTGTGTGTGTTCTCCTGTAGCGCTCAAACGGGTGGACCGATTTGAATGCAGTTTTTTTGTTTGAAAGGTGAATTAGTCGAGAGTGTTGTTAGCTATGTTTTATGAAAATCGATCTAAGATGGCCGCCGCTACAAAATGGCGACTACATATTTTTTCACAACTCCCTCAATTTGGGTATCAAATGAAAGGGCTTGACTAGTAGAATAGCTCTATGTAAATCCAAGATGGCCGCCGCCACAAAATGACGAATGTCGGGGGGTTTTTAAATTTTTAATTTATACTTGTAATATAGCATGTAAGTAATATAGCAATATATCATTAACACAAAATAATAATCAGCCATTGTCACGAAACATGCTAATCACATTCAATACTTACATAAAATCAATATCGTATTGAAATTTGAAATTGCATCGAAATTATATTGCCAGTAGGTATGCAAATAGTTTAATATACATATTAGGGTACGCCTGCATTTGGCGTGTAATTTGCTGGATTTGAACTATGACAGAACCCAATTACGAGGCTGACGTTACGGGCAATAATGATGGCTCGTACTCGTAGACAGTCAGAGGCGGCGGAAGGCGTGGGCGACGTGGGCCCAGGCCCACGGCCTCGCGCTCCGGAGGGCCTCGCGCCCCTTTTTTTTCATTTTATATAATCTTTTTGTGCGAGTAGAGGGCCTCGCAAAATATATCTTGCCCACATAACATTTAGGCCTTGCCTCGCCACTGCTCGTAGTTGTACTGTAAACACATCTCTTGATTCAGAATAATTATTATTAGATATTAATTATTCTACATTGTTGAAGTTAATATAGATTCAAACAAATAGATAATCCATTGCTTAGACACGCGCCTTGCAACAAAGTTCAACGTTCGATTGAGTATATCTTATAGATAATAAAATTCCGTAGCTTTTTTGAGCGTGATTGAAATAAGATTGACAAACTACAAACCAACAAACAAACACACTTTGCATTTATAGTATCAGTGCCGGATTAACCACGTAGCAAGAGTAGCAATTGCTACGGGCCCCGCGCGAAAGAGGGCCCCGCATATTTAAATTTTGAACCCACTCATCTTTGCCTGACCGTAATTTTTTGAGTGAAACTTATTAAGATGTAAAAAAGTAAAAGATGTGGTATATTGAATTTACTTCATGACACAAAAACATGAAACATTACAACTTTTGCTACTAAGACAATCCACGTCAGACAATCAGATATTATTTCCTTGGCGTAAATAAAATACCGAATTTCATACAGTAAGTAAACGCTAAATGCGGTAGATGCTTGTATAATTGAATATTGAATTATTTGAATATACATATGTATAAATTACTAAACACTATAAAATACTTAAGAACCCATAGCAGATTAAGGGCTCTTTCAAATAATTTGCTACGGGCCCCGCGCTTGCTCAATCCGGCACTGTATAGTATTACTAGACGATGCCTGCGGCTTCGCCCGCGTGGATTTAAGCTTTAAAATCCTGTGGGAACTTTTGATTTTCCAGAACAAAAAGTAGCCTAATATTGGACTCCCATACAAATCTTCATCCCCTATTTAACCCACTTAGGGGTAGAATTTACAAAAATCCAGAAACACGTAGCTCTTTATTTTTAACTGAAAGTCCAAATACCAATTTTTATGGAAATAGCATGAAAAATGACGGAGTTTCATATAAACATCCATCCCTTATTTAAACCCCTTAGGGGTATAATTTCCAATAATCCTTTCTTAGTGTGCGCTTACGTCATAAAAGGAACCTACTGTCAAAATTTCAAGTTTCTAACTTCAGTAGTTTAGGCTGTGCGTTGATATCTCAGTTAGTCAGTCAGTCAGTCAAAACTTTGAATCACTACATAGTATAAAACAAAGTCGTTTTCTCTGTCCCTATATCCCTTTGTACGCTTAAATCTTTAAAACTACGCAACGGATTTTGATGCGGTTTTTTTTAATAGATAGAGTGATTCAAGAGGAAGGTTTATATGTATAATAACATCCATTAAATTGTGGAGAAATACTGTTATTTTTGAGGTTTCTAATGTGATGTCGTAAATAATTACATTTTTTCCGCTTACATTGCAAACGCAGGCTGAACCCTACGAGATTTATCAAAATAATGTACTAAGTATTGTACACATTGAAAAGGTCTACAGAAAAGTCCGCGATGGTATATGTCTATCTCTTATGGATATCCCACAATAACATTTTTTTGTCATTTACTTTTTACGACAAATAATGGCTAATTTTCGAAGCGATTTCAACCAATACAGCATTAATCCTTATCTAATTAAATACCTTAAATGCATTGTTGATTTTATATAAATCCATATGGTCCTTTACAGCATATGATTTAAATGAATACTTTCGAAGATATTACAGATTTAAAAATTGCGGCGGCGCGGGAGCGTGCCTATAAGCGCGTCGGCGGCCGCGGTTCTCCCTATAGCCCATTGTCGATAATTTTTGAAACCAAAAAAAAAATCACAGTACGTAGGATGAAACCCATTGGAAAAGGAGGAGAATATTATAAAATACAAGGAAAAATAATTTACGGGCGATCTGAGCTCGGGAAAAAAGGGGGGGAGTTTTAAGGGTAAAAAACGGTTTATCTCGATTTCCGGCAAAACTAGAAGTCCTATGGAAAAAAATTAAATGGCAAAGTTGTAGGTAATAAAAAGATCTACAACTTTTATATTTACACTTTTTTCACATAACCTCAAAATTTATGTGAAAAGTTCAAAAAACCAAGTTTTTGGTTCTTTATTTTTATCTTTTAAAATAATTTTTTTTTTCACGGAATCTGGTGAAAACTTACTTTCTTATGTCCCAAATACACTAATTTATTTGATTTGAAATATTTAGTTTTTCTCCTTATTTTTGACTTAATATCGACTTAATTCTGACAGCTGTCATTTTCATTTACAGATGAGTTATTTATATGGAGAACAGGGTTAACATCTACGAAGTACGATTTTACCCCAAACTACTTTAATTCCCTGTCAACATATAAAGCTCTAAGCCGCTTAATAATATTAATTGTTTCGCCCTAAAATAGAAATTGCTAAGAATGGAAACTAGAAAGTCATATCTACATGCAGCAGTTGATTTGTATTTGCATAAGTTTTGAATTTTTCATCTTTTTTGTGGGAATTGTTTTATCTCTGGTAACATTATGAAACGTCAGAATTCCACGGAATTAGTAATTCGGATATAAGGTGAGATATAGTAAGTTCATTGTGGAAAATATCGTAAAAAGTCGTAAAAGCCGCCTGGGAGCTTTCATCGAAAACGCTGCCTAATCCCTGAGCGGGTAGTACCTACGCATAAAATGCTCTACTACCCGTGCGAAGCCGGGGCGGGTCGCTAGTTTTATATAATATATAGATACCTAAGATTCTAAATGTGGAACTTTACATTAATATCTAAATAAATAGTAAGGCGCCGTCAAATCACTGTTATAAGTTATTTGAAAAATCAACGATTTTTGAATGAAGGCGATAACAACAAATCTGTAAGGTCGATAGTGGCCGTAAACAGAATTTGCCTCCCGCTGGATGTGGCTGCCAAACAGGAAATAGCCTATGTATCGGAAAAGCCCATTACCCGTCGAACTGTAATTAATAGACCTCCCACCGGAAATGGGGCCAATCTACGTATGATCTGTCAGCTATTAATTTATCGTTAAATCTTACTGTAAAAAAGGATTAGGTATATATTGATTAGGTAAGTACGTGGTGAAAATAAATTAAAACTGACCACTATTGGACATTGCTTGGCAAAGTCAAATTGTAATTTAGCGTGGTACAATGCTAATGTTTATAAGGTTTAATAAACTATGCTATCATACCGCTCCTAGATAAGCACGCTTCCATTTTAGACAGCATCTTTACTTACTTACCATCTTTACTGATATTGTTATTTTTTATTTGTGAATGTGAATTATGACTATTAATTTTTTAATTTACTTAGGACCACTTGCACCAGACTGCTTAATTTAGGTTAATTAAATTTTGTAATGCTGGCATTCTGATTTTATTTCAGGGTGGACAAAAAAAACAGACAGGTTGGTACTTGGTGCAATGGATCTTTTTGAATAGAACAGAATTGAAAATAAACTTTTACAAGTGCTTTTGTCAAGTGAAACTATTTGATTTGTAGTAGCTACACACTTTTAATTAGACATCTATAGGTACTAATATAATAAAGCGGAAGAGTTTGTTTGTTTGAACGCGCTAATCTCAGGAACTACTGGACCGATTTCAAAAATACTTTCACCGTTGGATATGTACGGGATCCTTGAGTGCTATAGGCTATATAATATTATGTACCACGGGCGAAGCCGGGGCGGAAGGCTAGTATCTAATAATAATTAAGGCATGTTTTGCTCTTTCCACTTCAACATCAACTAAATTGAGGTAGATAACCCTGTGTTAGGATTAATGCAGTACCAAACAAAAGGAATTTGTTTTAGAGTCAGTCGACTTATTCACTCAAAGGTATCCTCGGTGCGCGAGCCTGATTCGCACTTGGCTAATTGTTTGATACATAATCATATAGCGCAGAATTTTTATGTACAAACTACTTATTATCAACAAAACAGTACAACAATTAAGTAAGCCAGACATAAAAGTTTTATAGTCATTGTTTATTGTTTAACTGTCATTCCGTATTTGCTCATAAAATATAGGTATATACTAGCAATAAACATATCGTTATCAAGATATTACGATTCCTATCACTATGAATAAATTTATAAGGGAAATTGTCTCAAAGATTTGTGACTCGCCAAAATACGATATAATGCATGAGGAATATATTTTTATTGTTTTGTTGCAGCAGGACTTTTATAGTGAGTGTGATTCAGTGGCAAACGATTAAGGGACCTTTCAGACAGACCGGCGCGGAGAGCGTCGGAGAGCATTTTTTTTTTCACACAGACCGGCCGTTCAAATTTGCTCTGCTCTCCGCGCCGGTCTGTGTGAACGGACACGCGGATGCGCTCGGAGCCGAGCGTACGCTCTTGGGCCGGACGGCAGAGCATATTCGGCCTACGGTCGGCTGTGCGAGCATGAAAGAGCACGCGAACGGAGCCGGTCGGATGCTCGAGCGCGAAAGGGCACGGGCATGGAGCAGCCGACCGGCTCGACGAGTAGCCGACCGGCTGCTCTCATATATTTCACACAGAGCGTATTGGGAGCATGCTCGAGCATCCTCTTATCATAAAAGAGTTAACATGTAAAAATAAAGCCTATTTCAATGTCTTAAGATTCTATTTTAAATGCGATTAAAATTTGCTCTGCTCTCCGCGCCGGTCTGTCTGAAAGGTCCCTTAGGGCGCTTGCGAGTTGCGGGATGTCCGCCATTTCCGATTTTACGCATCGTGGGGCCACCGCGCGATTTATACTTTAACTTTGGTGAAATAAAACCGCCATTTTAAAAATGTTTTATTTAACTGTTAACTCGTGAAGTTAACATTTGTAAAATTTGTTTTATGGGAAATATTTGACTACTTTCAGAATGTTTTAACATTTATGTTTTATCTGTCTAACGAGCTTTTTTTATAAGAAAGACAGAATTGAAGAGATTTATTGTTTTCATAATTCTATTTTATGAGAACTATATTGGTATAACTGGTAATGTATACTTTACTTTCCGAACATTTATGGAAGGGACAGGTAAGTACATTTTTACATAAATCGACTCAGTTTCATGAACCAGACAAATCAATAAGGTTTGTCTGTATGCCCTCTTATGACGAAAGGGTACCAACATATACATATACGCGTAGGGGAAGCAAACAATACACGTGCACTATATAATCAGATCCTTCCATTAACTTGAACTCTTGCAAAGTAATATGTGCTTTTAAACCTATAAAAATTATAAATTAAAAAAACCCCCGACATTCGCCATTTTGTGGCAGCAGCCATCTTGGATTTGCAATAGTGCTATTTTACTAGTCAAGTCCTTTCATTTGATACCCATATTGAGGGAGTTGCGAAAATATATGTAATCCGCCATTTTGTAGCGGCGGCCATCTTGAACCGATTTTCATCAAAAATAGCTAACAACACTCTCGACTAATTCACCTTTCAAACAAAAAAAAACCGTATTCAAATCGGTCCACCCGTTTGAGCGCCACAGGGGAACAGACAGACACACACACACACACACACACACACACACACACACACACACACACACACACACACACACACACACACACACACACACACACACACACACACACACACACACAAACTTATAACACCCCGTCGTTTTTGCGTCGGGGGTTAAAAAGAACATTGTTTCTCGTGAAAAGAGTAGCCCACATTGTCCATAACAATTATGTTAAAATACTTCATAAATAAGTGAAAGCACGAGAGTTAAGTTAGGTACAAGGTATAAAAAACGACAAACGAGAGGATTTTCTTTAAATATTCTCTCCACTGAATTGTTTATGAGGCGAAGTTGGGTTTGTGAACATGTTTCGCGGTGTAAGCTTGAGCTTTATTATTCCCTCAGCAACCGTTTTAAGGAGGCCTGTATAAATGTGAAATAAAATTGAAATATAAAACAAAATAAGTCGGCAAACAGACGCTCTCTCTTTGAGCTATTGTCGTGGCGTTTTATTTACTTTTTCGTTTCGTTACTCATTTTTTTTTTTTTAATTCTTTGTTTCTAACAGTGACATTCGTGTTGTGTTTATAACTGGTATAATAAAAAGTGAAAGTCAAAATAATTCGTTTTGACTTTCACCTATAGCCCAGTTAATTTAGACTTTCAAGGTTACAATAATTCACACCTGGCTGGAAATTAGTAGGATTGTTCAAAACACTATTATAAATGAAATGTGAAAAGTCCTCATCGATCCGACACCTGGAAAATAATTTACTCCTGGACACGCACAGTTTATTCACACTTGACTGAAAATTGGTAGGATTGTTCGAAACACTATTATAAATGAAATGTAAAAAGTCCTCATCGATCCGATACCTGTAAAAAAAATTACTCGGGGTCAAAGTTTTCATGGGAAGTTTTCAGCAAAACGGTAAGTCTTATCATAAAATTATTTTCGACAAAATTGTAGATCAGATAATTATCTATAAAAAATATCTGAATACTTTTTTTCCTAAGAGCCACCGTTTTTGAGATATAATGATTCAAAAAGATAAGTTTCGAAATAAAAATGAGGGACTGGGTTTCTTTTTACCCGAAATTCTAATATTTATAATATTTTATATGTGTAAGTGTGTAGCTTACACATAACGTACACATATAAAAATTACTTACACACATAAAATATTGGAAATATCAGAATTTCGGGTAGAAAGAAATCCATTCCCTCATTTTTATTTGGACACTTAACTTTTTGAATCGTTATATCTCAAAAACGGTGGCTCTTAAGAAAAATAGTGTGGAGACATTTTTTATAGATAATTATCTGATTTACAATTTTAGTCCAGTAACTTTAGGATTTGCTAGTATGGGGTACCTTGCGTTAAATCGGGTAGTTCTGATTTTTTGCAGACTTGTTTATGATGTTGGCCCAATGATTAATCCAAGTTTGTGACCTCGAGCGACGAACGCAACTTTGTCAAAAATCGAAAAAACAGCGAAAATTTGGGATTTTTTTCAGATTTTGGCGATTATAACCCAAAAAGACTAGAGATTGAAGTTTGTATGAGATTAAGAATTCACGCAAGTGAAGTCGCGAGCATCTCAGTAAGTAATGTACCTACAGAGCTGGTTCTGGTCTTAAATTGTAGCAATTTTATTCTACTTTAAAAACGCCCTGAAAAGGTAGTGTCAAGAACTAGTCCTTTTGGGTTATAATCGCCAAAATCTGAAAAAATCCCAAATTTTCGCGGTTTTTTCGATTTTTGACAAAGTTGCGTTCGTCGCTCGAGGTCACAAACTTGGATTAATCATTGAGCCAACATCATAAACAAGTCTGCAAAAAATCAGAACTACCCGATTTAACGCAAGGTCAGATTACTAAAGTTACTGGACTATTTTGGCAAGGCTAATTTTATAATAAAACTTACCGTTTTGCTGAAAATCGCGAAAAGCCCGTTTTTGTGAACTTTGACCGCGAGTAATTTTTTTTCCAGGTGTCGGATCGATGCGGACTTTTCACATTTTATTTATAATAGTGTTTTAAATAATCTTACCAATTTTCAGCTAAGTGTGAATAAACTGTGCGTGTCCAGGAGTAAATTTTTTTCCAGGTGTCGGATCGATGAGGACTTTTTACATTTCATTTATAATAGTGTTTTGAACAATCCTACCAATTTTCAGCCAGGTGGGAATTATTGTAACCTCACCCCTATATTTTGGTCTAATTTGACCGGGCTACTAGGAACCAAAAATGATTCAAAAGATAAAATATAGAAATTAATAAATAAAGTAAAAAAACATATTTTTCAATCCTATTAAATTCTCTTTATTTAACTTAAACATGACAATATTATTACATTTCCACATACAGCTACAAGATTGGTAATTTTATTATACCTAATGCAAATAATATTTCGAATGTAGGTAAATAATGTTATTATGTCTGTAGGTAGTGTTTATAATTAAAATTCTTTTATCGTCTTTCATTGAAAAACGTCAATATTGTGCATAAATTAAAATTATTGGATTATATTATTAATTGGAGCATGGTAGGCGTCAGGCATGCAAGAATGGATTACGCATACTCAACCATGATTCATCCCGATTAGAAATTCCTTGTACGTTTGCGTCTTATTTGAATAAAGCCACCCTTTGTCTCGTTGGACGGACGTTTTGTCACGACCGGGATTACCATAACTTTGATGAACAATTACAATTTATCTACACCCATGCTTTAAATCCTCTATTAAAGATTCTGAAACAGTTAGCTTATTGCCAACTTTAGAACACCCAATGTTGTAACAACCATTACATCATCCAAACGAGTGATGTAATGAAATGCGGTACAATATTACATCATCCGTTTTTAACCCCGACGCAAATACGACGGGGTGTTAAGTTTGACCTATCTGTGTGTGTGTCTATTCCTCCGTAGCGCTTAAACAGGTGAACCGGTTTGAATGCGGAGGTGGGAATGGTGGTGTGGGAGTGGGCGTGGGCGTGGGTTGGGCGTGAGTTGGTTGTGGATGTGATTGTGGGTGTGTGTGTGCGTGTGTGTGTATGTGTTGTGTGTGTGTGTGTTGCATGTGTGTGTATGTCTGTTCCCCCGTAGCGCTCGAACGGGTGAACCGGTTTGAATGCGGGGGTGAGGATGGAGTGTGGGTGTGAGGGGTGGGTGTGGGTGTGTGTGTGGGTGTGGGTGTGTGTGTGTGTGTGTCTGTTCCCCCGTAGCGCTGAAACCGGTTTGAATGCGGGGGTGGGGATGGGCGTGTGGGTGTGGGTGTGTGAGTGTGTGTGTGTGTGTGTATGTGTCTGTTTGTCTGTTCCACCGTAGTGCACAAACGGGTGAACCAATTTGTATGCGTTTTTTTTTTGTTTGAAAGGTGAATTAGTCGGGAGTGTTCTTAGCTATGTTTCATGAAAATTGGACCGCCACAAAATGGCGGATTACATATTTTTTCACAACTCCCTCAATATGGGTATTAAATGAAAGGGCTTGACTAGTAGAATAGCACAATGCAAATTCAAGATGGCTTCAACACAAAATGGCGAATGTCGGGGGTTTAGCAGTAAGCTAACTGTTTTAGAATCTTATAGAGGATTCATATTATGGGTGTAGATAAAGTCTTGTATGCAACTGTTGATAATTAGGTATTAAAACACTCATGTGATACTATTATCACATTCGGCTTCGCCTCATGTGATAAACCCACATTCGTGTTTTAATACCCCTTATTACACAACAGTTGCATAAATAACTATTATCAGCAACCAAATTGTATTATAGGTGTATTGTAAATTGAGTATTATAGATAAAAAAATATTTTTCAAATCGCGCCCGTTTCGTAGTAAGCCCGCATTATAGTAGCATGGCAGGTTTATGCTCTAAATTCTTGTTTCCTATAACCATAGACAAAATAGTAATCGGACTTGTGCTTAGTAAGGGTACCTTAAGAAGCTGTAATGGTGGTTGAGGTAATCGGTGAATATTATAATATGGATCAGACTTCGTTTGTATGTGGCGCGCCCGGGAGCGCTCAAGATTGACTCCGCTTACGTAAAGCCAATCCGCCACCTTATCTACTTGAAAAAAAAAAAAACCTTGAAGGGCTCTCAATGCGTGCTAAATACCTACCTATCTAAATACTAATCAACCAATATAATCGAAATACCCTTTTCTGGAGATTTATATTCATAATATGATCCATATAAAACCCACAGACAAATCTGACAACAGCTGTGTAGAGTAGTAGAGGTACCTACTACCTAGCCGTAAAATTCGGCGAACTCGTAAACTATAGGGGTTTTATGATTCATCTCCTGTGTTTGCTTATATTTACTAGGAAAAAGTACACTTGAAGAGAAAAGTGCTAAAGTATTCACTCCGGGAAATGGAAGCTAAATTCCAAAGTTATTAAATACCAAGCGCGCAGTCTTTTACATTCTTTTAGAATAACTTCCTTTTTTATGCTTTACGCTTGTTATTAGTCACAGTTATTGTCGCATTTACCTACTTCTAAGTTCTAGCACAGACTTTACACTTAGTTCGAGGGCATAGAGGCACTTAAATTATATCTTTCTATCTATCTATAATTATTAATTATATCTTTCTATCTATCTATAACTATTAATTATATCTTCTATCTTATATTCATACACACGTATAGATAGTTTGGTCAGATTAGGTCCTTCGAGATTTAATTTCCTAAGGGCCTATTTCACCGCCTTCTGATAAGTATCAGATAGCTATCTACAACTTTTGTCTTTGTCACTTGACATAAAGTAAGAAAGTGACAAAACTCACGTTTAGGCTATCCGACACTAATTATCAGAAGGTGGTGAAACAGGCCGTAAATATACTAAATAGGTATACCTACTCTATTCACTTATACAAAACAAAACGTTAAACACATTTCCATGTAACGGTACTAAGTGGCCAAAACCCAAAACTGCTCGTCGGGAAGTGTCTAAGTAGAGGCCATCTCACTCAATCTTGCTTTACGAGGGGGACGCGGGACGCCCAAACTATCGCAGCGAATTACAGGGGAATCAGTGTCTATCTTATTTAATTTACCCCATACTTTCATTGCTAGCTGTTCAAGTATGAACGTACGTTAATTTGAAAAATAGCACTGTCATCAGAATTGTTTATTCCTTTATTAACGACGTTCTGTAGTCTGATTTTTAATTCGGTGGAATTCTGACAGTTGTCATTTAACAAGTATAAATTAAAAATTTGAAAAACCCCCGACATTCGCCTTTTTTGGCGGCGGCCATCTTGGATTTGCATAGTGCTATTCTACTATATAATAGTTGTGTTATTATGTCGCTGCAGACTCAGCCATAAACGAACGAATTCGAATGTTATTATTCTATATGATCTAAATAAAATTCTCATTCAGAAAATAAAAGTATAACGTAATTCTACTGTTGCTCCTTTATCTTTAATTTTATTCTTGACCCTAATTAGGACAATTACGTCGAGGTACGCCATTTCTTGCTTCAATATTGTTTTATCCAATTTAATTTCATAGCTAACAGACTGCAGAGACATTCGGGAATTTCAATTTTCAGACGAGATTTAGACTGTGGTTTGGTATTAATGATATACTATTTTGCGAGAATATTGTTATTAATTAAGTTTTTAATAAAGAAACGGTTTAATTTTTTATCGTTAAGATGAGTTTTTAAGAATTCGTTTATTAAAAATTAGGTAGGTAACTATAGTACAACTAATTTATTTGTACTTGTAGCAAGTACCTACTTACATATTATAACTCCACGTAAATATTATATTTACACAATAAAATATTACCTCCTGCCTTATTTTTATAGCGTCCATACGAAAATTATTTTCCTGTTTGCGAAGAAAACTCTACATAGGTACCTATTTGCATTACGTAGTAAGGTTTTTTAAAAGAAAACTAATTTTATAAGGTATATAATATTATATCAATAGAACTTACTAACTAAGATATTTTAATACAATTTAAAGTAATTATTAAAATATATTTTTACCGTCGTCTCCGTAGACGTCCACAGATGGATATAGTAGGTCTCTTGTGAGGATCTAAGTATACGGCTTTATTCCATTAGATGTCCATTGCATGGATGCAATCCAAAAATCTATAGGTACTAATATAATAAAGCGGAAGAGTCTGTTTGTTTGAACGCGCTAATCTCAGGAACTACTGGACCGATTTCAAAAATTCTTTCACCGTTGAATATGTAAGAGATCCTTGAGTGCTATAAGCTATATATGTACCACGGGCGAAGGGGAGGGCGGACCGCTAGTGTATAATAAAATAATGACTTAATTTTACAGATAAAAAAATAATTGGCTGATTCGAGGAATTGTCAGATTGATGCAACAAGAGGCTGGCAGATAAAGCTCAGGAGGCACGTTCCACCTCTCACGATCTCCAATACAGGCAAATTGCATGAGATCGCACGTGTCTATTATGTTGTCAGCTACAATGTATCTGCACCTAATAACGGATAACGCAGTTGTTAGAGATGTTTTGTCAAATAGGCACGTGTCTTTCAAGTACGCTACCTACTAAATTGCTAAATGTGAAAGGAGTGGTATAGGATGCGCAGAAACCTTTTCTCGTTTTACATACGTTTTAATCTTTTTAATTACTAGCTCGCTCAGGTTTCGCAAGTAAAGTATCTCAGGGCGCCGCATCTGTCTTTTAACAACAAACGGATTTTATTTAGGAAATTTAGAGATATAATTAGGTATGCGTATTTTTTCGCGCACAAATTAGCTACACAAATGTATTTCACGCATCCCAAACAGTATGATCATAATGCGCTATTCCCGACGCGGGGTGCGTGGATTTTCACACTTTATGCGTGACGACACTGCATAATTATTATCTTTGAAAAGGATTTAAGTTAAATTTTGACAAAGAGACAGTATCTTTCCGAAAAGTGTCTTTTTACCAATTTTTGTACCATTTTCCTGAAAAACTACGAGACCAATTTTATTGCGGTTTTTGGTATTACACAAATCTAACCACAGAGCAAATTCTTATAATCTTTATGAAGGCTATATGTACCTACTTACCACTGGCTATTAGAGGACACTGCAGTTTGACGTAGTTTTAAAAATAATAATTTTATTCACTTGTAACTACCCTTGCGAAGTCAGGTCAGGTCAAAATTAGTATTTCAATAACAGGCCGCCATTAACATGAATTAATTACTATCCACAATAGTCTAAATAACACTAGCTGCAAACAATAGCCCCGCTCTACGAACACTGTGCATTGTGGTCATCGCTTGATAATTGTGGTCAAAGGCTGCCGTCATTATACCGAAATGTTATGATTATGCTTCCATTTCAATGTGATTAGATGAATACGATGATTTGCGGTACTAATAATGTAGTATTAACTCTTTACTGTATTGAATTGTGGCTTAGTTGCACGTACATTACATAAATGTGATATATCCAAAACATGATAAATGGGTAAAATTATTATTACAAGTAAGTATGTATAATGGTATTTTCTAGGGTTTTCAGAATCTCGAACGAAATATAAGAATACCTAACTGAGAAATGAAACCTAGTCACAACTCAAACTTATCTCGAGGTGCGAGCCAGACTTCGGATCCTGTTCATTTTCTAAATACTACATAGAATACATTATTGTACGTATTCAGTAAGCAAAATATCGATAGTTTTTGAAAAGAGCTCATTCACTAAATTCAATTAACCTTCTTGTAAAAATTAAATATTAAGATAGAATACTCTAATTTAGATAAGATTTACTATATTTAATAAAACAAGCAATAGGACTAAAACAAAGCCAGAACGTATAAATAGGACTGGTCTACTAGAGAATATTGAACTATCAGAGCGCTTAGTCTAAGTTTGAAGCGCTCCAAAACTAAAAGTATACTAGAAGTATACTATTGATTGAATCACAAATGACTTCAGAGCAAAATGAACCCAAAGACTCTTATTTTAGGTTTATTTTACTCTGAAGTCATGGTGATTCGATCAATAGTATACTAAAAGGTTTTGGAGCGCTCCAAACTGAGACTAAGCACTCAGGACACAAGCGAATGCAACTGACGTTTGTCGAGCAAAGGTTGGTTAGACCCTTGTCTGCGTCTTCATAATTACCCCGAAAGCGGTCGCAATGGGAAACCCGTCCGAATACCGCATTTGAATATCTTTCATGACTGATTTTGTTTTATGTAAATGTTCTTACATTTAGTTTAAAATACCTAATTCACTGTTAGCTTATTCAGTTCATCTAAACGACGGCCAAAGAATCAAATAAAAAACCGGCCAAGTGCGTGGCGGGCCACGCGCAGTGTAGGGTTCCGTAGTCACAATCCTCGAAAAACAGATATAACTCCTTAACCTGTGAACCCTACTTAGCCGTGATAGTTTTCCTTTAAAATTGATTATATACCGTACTGCTGTGAATTTTTTCAAGTTCCTATATACTGCCATTTGGCTGATAGAGGGGGGGGACACTTGACTCTAATAAAAATTTGCACTTTAAAACATCATATTTTACAAACGGATCTAGAAATCGCAAAATGATGTTCCCACACCCACAGTATTTTTAAAAGACCTATTCAACGATACCCCACACTATGGGGTAGACGAGAAAAAAAATATTCATCCCCACTTTACATGTAGGGGAGCTACCCTAAAAAAAAATATTTATCAAAATTTTATTTCACCACTTTGTCGGCGTGATTAATATTTATACCTGTGCTAAATTACAGATTTCTAGCATTAATAGTCTCTGAGATTAACCGAGGACGGACGGACAGACAGACGGACGGACATGGCGAAACTATAAGGGTTCCTTGTTTACTACGGAACCCTAAAAAGGCGCGAATAACCTATAGTTATTGTGTTGTAGATGTCACAGGTGTTACATAATTCCTCAAAAATTTTTAACATTCCCGTACCTGTACCTACGTAATAGTTTCTGGATTTGGATAGCCAATTTAATTATATTATATATCAAAATGTATAGTAATTAATTTAGGTAATGTGGGATGCATTAGATTGGCTCACGTAGACGAAAAAAAAAAACTTTATAAAAAAAACAGTTGTATTATGGGAACACATTCGTAAGATTCCCTTCGTTATAATATCAGCTGTTTATGAGTTACTACGTAATAAAAAGTTTGAACATAAACATGTAATAAGTAGTGATAAAACGAATGGTGAGGGGCATTTCATTGATCTTTTATTGCATTCAGCGGGGAGTGAAATAAAATCAGGCTGACAAAGAAATGAACTGTAAAGAAAGGGTTGATACGCGCGCCGAATAGACAATGTCGGGTAGGTACGTTGATTTGTTACCGTACCACTCGCATACAGATGAGGTGACTTATTAATTCAATTCGAGCTCTTTTTTGCTGATAGCGGCCTTTTTTCACTTTTCTTAATCGAAGAAAACATTTGAATAAACGGAAAAGCAGATTATTGCTGTGATCGATGGAAGAATGTATAAACGGAATGTATTTTTTTTTTGTTATCTCTGATATCTACATAGCGTCCGTGTACCCGTAGCCTGAAATGCATTATATTATAGCCATATGCCAACAGCTTCGGTCGGATTATACGTAATACAAGAATGTTATATATTATATTACGTACAAGCGGACACCCGCGACTTCGTTCGCGTGGATATTGGTTTTTAACAATCCCGTGGGAATCATTTTGTTTTTTCTAAGCTCCTTTGAGCTCATACCTTACTAAAAACTGTTAAAAATTCACTGGCGGATGTTTAGGCAGATCAAAATGTAAACATCTGCCAGTGAAAGTCCCATCAAAATCGATCCAGCCTTTCAGAGATTAGCCAGTAATCTTTAAAGTCAAACAGACAAACAGACAAAAATTTCAAAAATAGCTGTTTTACGTTCTATTACTTATCCCTAACATCCCTCAGTTATTATTTTGCAAAAATCTTCAATGTACAGATACGGCGAGTCTACGATTTTATTATAATGTATAGAAGAAGAAGATTATTATATGTATAGAAGAAGATATAGATAGAAGATAGATTTAAGTGTAAAAACGTTGGTATTATCTAGAATTTAGTTTCAGAATTAGAGCATGGCTCAATGAATATTTCAAGACAATGCTCAGCTTTAGGACCCTCAGAAATTTGAGTTTAAAAATTACTGCTCTACCAGCAGTAATTTTTTTTTTCGACGGAACTAGTTTTCATATCCATATTCGGAATTTTAAGCCTAATTATATTTATTAGTAATTGCACATAATTCATCGGTTACAGAAAATGTGTACAAAGTTCCTGTTACCAATCTTCAATTTTTTTTTTTGGAATAGTACTTTAGATGATCCCTTATATACCTAACAATAATAATATATATTGTGGCTTGATAAATTTTCCCCTCACCATTTGAAAAATGCTGGGGCGTAAATGGAATGACCAAACAATCTTAAAAATGTTTACAAAATTTATCCCCCGTCCGAACTAAAACACAGCTACGAGCACAGTGCACAACGTACGTGCGTAAATTGCAGTTCCCCGAACCATAACCACCGCTGATGAGGCAATAAACGTGGAGGGCTGAAAAAAAATAAAAGCATTTTGTGATTGTAGTACCGGGGGAGGGCAGAGTGCGGCCGCGGCCCCTTCAGTGTACTAACATGAGCTGACCACAGACCAATGTGTACTCGCTCGTCTGCAAAGTGAGATAGATTGCAGCATTTAGGTTTTACATAGCTATTTTTTTTTGTTTCATAATAATGCATTCTTAATACAGGCTCATGCCCTGAAAATGAACTTCTTTTTCCTATCGTATCGTTATCGTATCTTTTCTAAAAACATACATATATTATACGCCTCAAAATTATGCGAGTAAGTACGAAAACCGATGGGTACTTACTTATTTTTATATTTAACATCTTGTTTTTATCGCATTTTACCAACTGAACATTTTCTATAAGATTTAAAGTATAAGATTTCCTGGTAGAGATTGCTACTAAGCATTATAAAGTCTTCTTTTGTATTTCATTTTTATCTGTGTTTTTCTATTTTTTCAAGTAGATATTTCAAGTAGTATTCTATCTAATTAGGGAAGTTTATTTAAATGTTTATTTAAGTAGGTAGGTACAGGTATGTACCTACCTACTTAAATAAACATACTATTAGATTATGCTATATAGGTACCTATATTATTACAGCCATCGCAGCCCGTTTGCATTATTAGCAAGCTACTAGAATAATTTCCCACACCGTTGGTTTCAAATTTAGTGGCGTTCCAAAATTAGACTAAATTTCATTTAGAGTCCATTGACACGTACATTTTGCAGGCAAATAGGATCGTAGGTTAGAATTGTTACCTACGATAACATAAATAGATATTAATTAAAGTGCTTAATATTTTAATTCAATATTAAGTTTAATATTTAGTTCATAAAGTAGGTACCTACACACACATAATATCCTAGTATAGCAAATAAAAAAAAATACTGGCACATATTATATTTTGAAAATGTTGTTTTTACCTTGTTCAAACGATGCTCCTTTTATATGAAAAAAAAAACTTTGTTGTACCTACCTATGATTGAAGAATTATTTTACCTACCTACTTATTCCGCATCTCTTTAAAGTTCACACGTTTAGGTACGTTATCATGAAAATACTTGTGTAAAAACGAGTCGCGCTAGAAATAACAAAATAGAACTCCTATTTGGCGAGTGAATTTGAGGAATTACAAAAGTTTATATATAATACTTTCATCCATATATTAGATACATACAAAACAACAAAACAGAAAGCTTCAGTTAAGCCCGTGTAAAGCTGAATTAATATTTATGACAGAGAGCATGTAACGCGAGACGGAAAACCGTTCGTAATACGTAAAATATTAAGCAATTTTGTACATTAGCATAAATGCTAATGCCTCATTTTGGTGTGTTGTTTGCTGTTCCCATTTCGCTTTGAGTCCCACGAAAGCTTAGCGGCTACTCTTTATTCTCGAAGTCGTTTCACTTTTTCCCACTTTTCTTTCTGAGCGTTTGTACAAGTTACTTTGATCATCTCTTAATTAGATCAAAGTTACCAAACGATTAGCAAGCCGAAATAACAGTGTATAATATAATTAAGCGAAAGCTGTGATAGCCTAGTGCTTAGGACGACCGACTTCTAATCGGAGGTCGTGGGTTCGATCCCGGGCACGCACCTATAACTTTTCGGAGTTATGTGCGTTTTAAGTATTTAAATATCACTTGCTTTAACGGTGAAGGAAAACATCGTGACGAAACCTGCATTCCTGAGAGTTCTCCATAACGTTCCCAAAGGTGTGTGAAGTCTGCCAATCCGCTTGGCCAGCGTGGTAGACTATGGCCAAAACCCTTCTCACTCTGAGAGGAGACCCGTGCTCTGTAGTGAGTCGGTAATGGGTTGATCATGATGATGAATATAATTATTAAACATCAATTTCAGAGCTTTTGTCACATGAGTTCTGAATAATAAAGACTGTTCAATAAGTTCATGGCACGTGCAAAGAATACTATTATGAGGAGAAGGAGGAGACAGTTACTCCCTTTTATCGACCTTATCGTCGCCTTCCGTCGCCTGCAACGTAGAAGTACTCCTAGAAGTACGAGTAGCGTTGTTCTTTTCCCGCTTGATTTACGTATAGCCTTGTCCTCGTCATATATGTATAGCTTGTAAAGACTGTCGGGGGTGTGGCAAGTACTTATAGTGTCAAGATAGACAGTTCACCTCAAGAAGGTAGAGGGAGCTGTGTTGTGATAACTTGTCCAATAGCGTAGGGAAAAGTAATCAAATTAAATAAATACCATCTATAATACCTACCAGAAAATACATATTTGAACAGAATTCAAAAAGTTTTTTCTGTATTTATTCGCTTTCTCCTAAGACAACATCGCTTCAACCTATCTAATATCTAAGTTGAAGCTATGTTTGTAAGTAAGTACCTAATATTTACATAAACAAGTATACTTAAATTAAAAATTTAAAAAACCCCCGACATTCGCCATTTTGTGGTGGCGGCCATCTTGGATTTGCATAGTGCTATTCTACTAGTCAAGCCCTTTGATTTGATTTCCATATTGAGGGTGTTGTGATAAAATATGTAATCCGCCATTTTGTAGCGGCAGCCATTTTGGACCGATTTTCATCAAACATAGCTAACAACACTCTCGACTAATTCACCTTTCAAACAAAAAAAAACCACATTCAAATCGGTGCACCCGTTTGAGCGCCACACACATACGCACGCACGCACGCACGCACGCACGTACGCACGCACGCATACACACGTCAAACTTATAACACCCCGTCGTTTTTGCGTCGGGGGTTAAAAATATTAATTATAAAAACCAATAGTAAAACCCTTGTTAGTCATTTCACAATGAATTCAGCTTCTTTTAGCTGTTATGTTGAACATCCAAAATGTTTTTGTTTTCGCACTGAGCTCTTTCAACCTACTTTTGTTGATACGGCTTTTATATTGTTAACTGAAGCTGACAAACTCGGTCAGGAACCATTCAAAGTAATGCGTTTCTAAAATAAACTCTGTGTTATTAATTTTTACGAAGAAGGTTTTTACGCAGCAATGTATAGTTCGTTCGGTAACTTAGTGTCGGTACAGGCGCTGTACTGTACTGTACTGAACGAACTATACCTATAGCAGAAGCTATCTGTTCATTTATTTACCTACTAGGTGGATGATAATATATTTGTATGAATTCTCTGCTGTATAATTTTCATTGTATATTTTATTTAGCTTTGCGATGACATGACATCAAAATCAGGTTATCTGTAAATATCAGGTTCTTTTTAGCGAAGAAGTTACATTTTTAAATTGATTTTGACTTTTCTGCCATAGTGTTGATCGCTCTGGTCTTATAACCGGGAGGTTCCAGGGTTCAATTCAATTTGAAAATTTATAATATCTGAATTGTTTCTTGTCTGGTCTGGTAGGAAGCTTCGGCCGCGGCTAGTTACCGTCCTACCGGCAAAGTCGTACTGCCAAGTGATTTAGCGTACTGCTGCGATGGTGAGTAAAAACCTTAGGGGATAAGTTTAATTAAAATGACATACACTTTGCAAGCTAGCACTTGCACTTCCATTTTAGACTTCGCCCTTGGCTGATCTTACCTGGAGGCTGGAGGTAAGCGACGCGTTGTCACTAAGATCGCAGTCAAGGGCTAACATTTTTGTGCTGTGAAATTAACACACTTGTGAAATTAAAACATATAATAAAAACCAAATAAAAGAAAATAATATGCTGCTCTAACAGTTATATTATGTTCGTTTATCAGTTAAATCAGTTATATATGTTTGTTTATCAGTTTATACAAAAATAACTTACCCGGAATTGAGACGTGGATATGGCATGTCATATACATATTTCAAAAATCTGCAATGGATTTACAGGGGTTCGGGTACATTTCGCATACAAGCAGCGCATAAAGCACAATATCTGTCTCTCACAGGTCCATGAAAAATTTGATACGTTAACTGCCGTCTGCAGTGCTAAAAGCACAGCTTCGCTTTCAAATTGACAATACAAAGTACAAAATTGAATCTACAAAATACAAGTGTAAATTGAAAATTTAAAAAACCCCCGACATTCGCCATTTAGTGGCGGCGGCCATCTTGAATTTGCAATAGTGCTATTCTACTAGTCAAGCCCTTTCATTCAATACCCATATCAAGGGAGTTGTGAAAAAATATATCATCCGCCATTTTGTAGCGGCGGCCATCTTGGACCGATTTTCATCAAACATAGCTAAGAACACTCTCGACTAATTCACCTTTCAAACAAAAAAAACCGCATTCAAATCGGTCCACCCGTTTGAGCGCCACAGGGGAACAGACAGACACACACACACACACACACACACACACACACACACACACAGACACGTCAAACTTATAACACCCCGTCGTTTTTGCGTCGGGGGTTAAAAACAGAACCAATCAAAATGGTCAATATTTCGACGACTATATCAAATATGAACAAAAAGCATGGAAATATATTGATCTAACAAATTCTAATTATCATTGTGGTATAACAATTACTATAGAAAAATAATGCCCGTCTGAGGTTTTTGTAGACTTCACATACCATAATTAATATGTTTGGAATAGGTACACGTAAATTTATATTTTAATACATATTGACCAAAATAAAACTAAGTTTTTCATTGTGGCTAATTCTGTTGCACACAATCTCTAAACTAAACTAAATTGAGAGGTTTAAAAATAGTGCTATCCTTTTCCGCAGATATCGTTGTGAAAGAGATAAGAATATATTTAGCCCTGTCATTTTAGTTTAGGTTTAGAGATTGTGTACAACAGAATTAGCCACAATGACTGTTCAATTATGTTTTAACATAGTATTATTAAAAACAATAGAATATAAAAATATCGAGATCCACAGTGAGTAAGCAGTTTTGACGGATAAATTTCTTGTTTCAGTGGGTAACCATTTTTCTGATCCACGGAAAAGCAGTGATTCAATTTATTAAAGCCGGAACAGAATCTAAATTGCCAATCCTGCTTCAACGTTTGCATTTTGCGAGAATTGAAGTCATACTCAGTCTCGGGGATGAAACAAAATCGAAATGAAACTCTCGGTATGTCGCAAATATTCAAAAGAATCCATCCTCTTAAGCATCCTTCAAATCTTAGTTCTTTGAAGTTCTAAAATTCTTTGAAGCCTTTATGCCTGGTTTGAAAATTTAAGTTGATACTCGAAGCATAAAATTCAAAGATTTTCAGCATGAAGTTAAGTTCCGATAGACATAGCCAATGATGGACTTTGTTTTCAAATAATCATCGTACGATCGAGGTTTTCAATCAAGGAAGAAAATATTTTATGTGGATAATAAAAACGGCATTACTTTTTCCGTTCAAACACAGAAAACACAGAACTCGTTTACTCCAACGCAACATGGCGTATCTACGTCAGTTAACTTTAAAAGTTATAACAGAAGTATACTCTGGTCTCTGTACTTACCACTAAGACTATGTGATACTTACTTAATCTATATTTTGTTTGCTATAAAAAAACTGCCAAATGCCTTTCATCTTAGCATTAACATTATCAAATTAGCGTAGCGTTGTACACAGTATATATCTGTCAAAAATGAAAAATATAATGTTACTTTTACATTCGTGTAGATACTATAACACAGAAAGTATGGGGTAAATTAAATAAGACAATCCCACTGATTCACATTTAGTGCCTCCTCGCGACATCTCGCACGGCGACCCCTCGTAAACGAGGATGACCAAATTTACTTAGCCTCCACTTGCACCGTGATTTCGCTTCGGTCACTCCCCGGTACACTTGAAAGAAAATGTCACACATAATTATAATGTTATAAATCCGGAAAGTGGTTTTGTCCACATCATATTGATTTGTATATTTTGAAACGAGGAAGCAAAGAACATTAAAGCTTTGATACTTGTACATAATGTAATACTGATAAGGGTACAAACCTTCACGGACTTAAAATCTATACAATATCATTTGATCTGGAAAAAAGAGATCTTGTAATTCCGAATCAAACCTTACTTACTACATGCCATTTTTGAGCGTGATTTAGATCCTCTTTTCCTTAGTTATAGTACGCGACAAGGTGGAAGGAGTGCGGTAAGATGCCACGGCTTCGCCGATGCGTCCAACATGCGTCGATTACTTATAATCTTGCTATCAGTTCGCTTAGTCTAAATCGGAGCACTGGAAAACGAACTCGAAAACTATTGATCGATTTCAGAGTAAAATAGACCTAAAATGGCTTGTATTAAGGTTTGAGTTCGCCAATACATTCATCATTATTCGAATGCTGAATGTATTGGCGAACTCAAACCTTAATACAAGCCATTTTAGGTCTATTTTACTCTGAAATTGATCAATAGTTTTCGAGTTCGTTTTCGAGTGCTCCGATTTAGACTAAGCACACTGAGCCAGTAGTGTCAGACGCGGAGCCACGCGGACTGTCTGGTGCTGAGCCTGTGGTGAGAACTCATTGGCTCAGTTGGATGGCAAACGTGCGCTGTGTGTGAGTGTACCTACAGTGGGCCGCTTGTATGAAGCTTCCTCTGTAGGGATATTTACTCATGTGGCACTGCTGCCTTTAAAAAAGACTTGTTTTCAATCGAAGCACTTATCTGTCCGACTGTACATTTTTTAACTTGAGGGTATGCTCAAACATAGGAGATGAATCATAAAACCCCCAATAGTTTACGAGTTTGCCGATTTTATGGCTACACTGTTCTGTCCATTTGGATTTATCTTCTACCTTATATATCCGCAAGTTAAAATTAGCAAGAAATTGTTTTCACTTCTAAATAGTGCATTCCATCATATTATTATGTCATTAAAGAAAAAGTTTATTCAGTCATTTTCACTAGATAGGTACTATCACCAACAACACCATCACATAAAGCCTTTTTTCAGCATCCCACGGTTGGGAACAGGCCTCCTCTCTTATAGGAGAGAGGGATTTAGAGCTTAAACCCACCACGCTGCTTCAATGCGGGTTGGCAGGCCAGGTAGGTACTAATTAATACTAGGCACTTAGTAAGAAGGTTGGCACGGTTGTCTTTGTAAAAAAGGTAATGCTTTGAAAAAAAGCTCTAAACGGATTTAATTTGAAAACGATTTGGAGTTATATTATAGTAGAAGGTTTATTTGATCAGGTAAAATGAATTAAAAATGTACATTTAAAGACTTTAAGGTTTCGTAAAAGGGCGTGATAATTTTGTGTTTATAAAATGTAATTGTACACCGCGAAGCTTTAGCGGTTTTCAAAGCCCTTCGGAAGTCGGTAATCCCGGTAATGCCGGCAAAACGGCGACGAGACAAAGGGTTCGGATGGCTTAATTCAAATAAAACTCGAAAACGTGGAAGGAATTACGATTTGTGTCGAACACACGTAATCCATTGTTTCGTGAGATGAACGAAGATTAGGGCTTTTTGTTCCTTGTCTGTTAAGTTTAAAGGAGGTTTAATGAATCAAAAATACCTACTACCTACATACCTACATAGAAATACTAAAAACCGAAGTGTCTAAATAGGTGCCTCTTAATTAGCCTAGCACTATTTGAAAGATAATCCAAACACATGTTGGCTAAACCAATTTTGATGTAATTTTTACCTGAAATGCAGATTTCTTGTAATCCAGAGATATTTACAATAAGGTCATCAGTAAAACGCTTTAGAAACTAATGTCAGTACTACGAGTATGTATGAAATTGCAGTTTTAAAAAGTTACACGCGCTCAAAGATTTGTGTGTACATATTTGAGCCTCACCTAGAAACTTTCATTTGTAGGGGGCACACTCCAGATAAACTCTTCTTAAATGTAAGTAGCACATGAAAGGAAATTCAAAGAAATGGAAAGGCATACGTACTTTGTAACTTTACTACAAAGATATCCTGTATCTTTCCTGTGTGCTTAGTCTAAATCGGAGCACTCGAAAACGAACTCGAAAACTATTGATCGATTTCAGAGTAAAATAGACCTAAAATGGCTTGTATTAAAGTTTGAGTTCGCCAATACATTCAGCATTCGAACAATGGTGAATGTATTGGCGAACTCAAACCTTAATGCAAGCCATTTTAGGTCTATTTTACTCTGAAATCGATCAATAGTTTTCGAGTTCGTTTTCGAGTGCTCCGATTTAGACTAAGCACACTGTATACATATTTCGATATGGATACTTTCGTGTAGCAAGTGGCAGTATAGACGCGTCGTAAACTTTTGCGTGCTTTTGGCAGTTTATGTCACTTCACTCTTTTTACACGCTTTATTTGTTAAAGATGTTTATTGCGAATTTTTCTTTGCCGTGACAACAAGACTTTTCAATTCCGTGTATACTATATTTATTTATTTTTTTGATTATTCGAGATACCTACTTACGAGAAGGAATAGTAAAATAATATGAGATTTATAGTACTTGATTGTTAACCCGTATGACTTCGCTGTTTCCGACAAGTTCTTTAGTTAAAGAACTTATCGGAAGACAGACTTCGTTGGTTCATATTTTATTCTTACCGGTAGAAATTATGATTGTAACGCCTTTTTACGACATTTGTATCTAATATATTTCTATCGTGTCTGCATTGTCACAACAGAGTCGAGTTTGTAAGATCGCATACATCCTAATACGAAATTAAAAAATATAATATATCTACTAACTAAAAACAGGTATCAAAATTACGAATACGATATTATCTACCGTATGAAGGGAGGATTTATGTAGGTATCAACTTCGAAAGCCTTATTAAAAAAGAAGGATAGCTCATGATTATCTCTTTACAGTTGAAATATGGTTTGTTCATGTCGACAAATTTCAACGTCTAGCGCGACGGCAGTGTTATTTTCACACAATAATCTTTGCACTTTGATCCTTATACCATGAGGGATAAGAGCTATGAAATGGTGATTTTAAAACCTTATAAATGTTTATGGTAGTACAAGCGGATAGTAATGAAATGCCGGCAACGCATGCCCCCACGGCACGGTCGCAGAATATTGATATGCTGCAAATTTGGAGATGGCCCCCCCTTCGACAGGGTGGGGGAGAGTTGGGTGTCAACAAAATCGCGTGCATTGTAAATAAGTATTGTGACAGTAAAGTGTCTGGAACGGTTCTTACCTGCAACGGAATGGAGACGATGTGTTTGTTTGGCGTAAGAAGTTATGTTTTTCGTATTTTTGTGCGATTTTTTTGTTACTCATTTTTAAGGTGCGTTAGACGCTATTGGCACTCGGATTGTGAACTAATAAATGCTAGTCTTGCGGCTCCGATGACTCTTGCACCTCCTGCGGGCTGCAGTTGTATGCGATCTCTTTTATTTTTTCTTCTCTTTTTTTTTTCTTGAAATTAATAGGCTAATCCACACAAAACAGATTTAAGGTTAGAAATTGAATCCACATAGTTATGATATCGTAACGTACTATTATTATATAAATAATATTAGTAATACAAATTGCAATCTCAGTACGTGGATTGATTATGACGCGCTTTACTAAATATTATCTGGATTTTTATTTACTTCTTATTTTAGTAACTTTGATGGTTAGATATTATTATTATTAAATTACAACATAAGAAAAATATTGCTAAAGCTAAATACAAATCTGACAGCTCTGAGGCCAATAGAATCAAATATAAAAATATTCGTAATCATTGCAACAGGTTGTGTAGGGATAAACAACGACGCCATATCCATAAATCCATACTTGAAGAGGGTGATCCAGGCAGAGTATGGAAATTTCTAAAAACTCTTGGAGTTGGGAAAGCGCGTCAGAATGGTAGCTCCATTAATATTGATTTAAACCAGCTTAATCAGCATTTCTCTTCGTCTTGTGCCATTGATGATGCCACAAAATTACAAACTAAGAGTCAAAGGAGGATGGGCAAAAATGTATGAACGTTGGTCTACCTAATCAACACAAACGCCCTCTATGGAAATAAGAAGCTAATAAGTAGTTAATCAAATTACGTATAGCGTTTATGCCAAAATATATGGGAGTTTTTCAAAATTCACTAAAAAATAAATGTTTTAAAAATACTCTATATTAGTAATTCTACTATGAATTTAATTAATAGTGCGTAGCGTTCTACGTTAAACTGCCTCTTAGGTCTAATGTTAGCATAATCGACTGCAGATCACGAGGTCCCGGGTTCGATTCCCGGGTCAGGCAAATAATTGTTAAGTATTGGGTTTTTCTGTCAAGAAATTCTCAGTGCCAGCTCGGAGTTGGTAGTCGGCGCTGTTTCACCACCGTGCCTCAGAGAGCACGTTAGGCAGTCGGCCCCGGTTATTATTACTATCATCTATCTATACATATAATAAGATCGTAGAATTGCCGTATCTGTACATTGAAGATTTTTGCAAAATAATAACTGGGGGATGTTAGGGATAAGTAATAGAACGTAAAAAAGCTATTTTTGAAATTTTTGTCTGTTTGTCTGTTTGTCTGTTTATCTGTTTGTCTGTTTATCTGTTTGTCTGTTTGTCTGTATGTTTGTGCGCGCATCACGTAAAAACTACTGAATGGATTGAAATGAAACTCGGTATGATTTAAGTTAAGACTATGGAGTAACATATAGGATACTTTTTATCCCGAAATTCAGCATGGTTCCCTTGGGAGAGGGGATGAAAGGCAAAATGTGTAATTAGCTGTAATTCGTTAACGGGTGGTCCGATTTCATTCATTCTTTTTTTGTTAGAAAGTAGATACTTTAAAGACTACTGGCTAATCTCTGAAAGGCTGGACCGATTTTGATGGGACTTTCACTGGCGGATGTTTACATTTTGATGTACCTAAACATCCGCCAGTGAACTTTTAACAGTTTTTAGCAAGGTTTAAGCTCAAAGGAGCATAGGAACAACAAAATGATTCCCACGGGATTATTAAAATCAATATCCACGCGAACGAAGTCGCGGGTATCCGCTCGTGTGACAATAATCGTTAAAGCCCACCAACCTACTGCATTGGAGCAGCGTGGCGGGTTTAAGCTCTAAAAGGCTCTAAAAGCTCTCTTAGGTTTGGTCAAGTTGGCAGCAGGGGGCACAAAACCGGCCTAATGTCGGGCCCAACATAACTAATAAAATAATAGTAATAAGTCACACAAGTAGATAGGTACAGAGGGAAAGCTTCATACAAACGGCTCGTTGTAGGTACACTCACACATAGAACTACATCGATGCCCGCGTCTAACCTCCAACCAGCTCAGTTGGATGACAAACGTGCGCATATGTGTGCGTGTACCTACAGCGGGCCGCTTGTAGAAGCTTCCCCTCTGTATCTATCTACTCGTGTGATTATTAGCTTTATCGTTAGAAAGAAAACTATTCCTATCGTTACTAGGTGGCATATTATGTCCTTCATAGCCTAATGCTTCTATATCTTGTCTTGCGGTCATAAAACAGAAAATAAGGTAAGGGGCTGCATTATGTTTTTCTCGAAAATCTCTTGAACCCCAAGACTTACAGCTTTGCTTCCATATAATAAAATTAAGTACTAAAAATAAGCTTTTCATTGAAATAGGTTTCATTTGTGTTGAGTAGGTAGACCACTTTGCCCATCCTCCTTTCTGCTTTACCCACTTCTGATTATCCCTCTTTTATCTTTAGTCAAATCACTGATAGTGATGTTAAGAAAAGCATAGTTGAGGTCAACTCCGATGCCGTAGGTACAGACTGCATTAGTCGTAAAATGATCATTCCTATTATAGATATCTTGACTCCTCTAATAAAAACCATCTTTAATTACTCCATTTTATCTGGAAATTTTCCCACTTCCTGGAAAGAAGCACAAATTACTCCTATCCCCAAAAAAGCAAATCCCTCCAGTTTTTCCGACTACCGCCCCATCTCCATACTTCCATTCCTTTCGAAGGTTTTTGAGAGAATTATTCATCGACAATTGAGTCTTTTTCTATCCAGATGGAGCCTCTACAATCCTTTCCAATCCGGTTTCCGTACTGGTCATAGTACGACTACTGCCTTAGTCAAGATTACCGAGGACATTCACGTTGGTATGGATAACCAGTGTGTAACGGTGTTGACATTACTCGACTTTAGCAATGCATTCAACAATGTCGATTTTGATCTTTTATTAGCGATACTAGTTTCTCTTAACATATCTTCTGAAGTGATTGACTGGTTTTATTGTTACTTGTATGGTCGCCGGCAACGGATACGTGTTGACGATTCGTTCTCTAACTGGTGCACGATCAATGCTGGTGTACCTCAAGGTGGCGTGTTGTCTCCTCTTCTTTTTTCAATTTTCATAAGCTCTATTACTCTCCGATTATCTTCTCGCTACCACCTGTACGCAGATGATCTCCAGATATATGTTCAGGCTAAACTGGTGGATCTACCTAAAACTATAGACTTGCTAAATGAAAATCTTGATTTAATAGTGGAATGGAGTAAGTCGTATGGTCTTAAGGTAAATCCATCTAAAACCAAGGCAATAATAATAGGCAGTCAAAAATTGGTCACGCGTATTGATTTGTCTACTTTACCCGCTATCATATTTGATGGGACACTCGTGCCATACAGTGACACCGTAAAAAATCTTGGCGTTACCTTTGACAAATACTTATCATGGGGCCCACATATAAGTGAGGTGAGTAGAAGGGTATTTGCGTCGATTGGATCTCTCCGCAGATTAAGCAATTTCCTACCCATGCCAACCAAAATTGCACTTGTACAGTCACTCCTTCTACCGATTCTCGATTATGCTGACACTTGCTATCTCAATTTAAATGAGGAGTTGCTAAATAAACTTGAGCGCATTCAGAATCTCTGTATTCGGTTCATATTTGGACTCCGAAAATATGACCATATTTCTGAATTTCGCAGAAAACTCAAATGGCTTCCGATTCGCCTTCGCAGGAACACCCACATTCTTTCTCTTTTATACTCTGTACTATTCAATCCTACCACGCCTCCTTACCTTAAAGAGCGGTTTGAGTTTCTAGGGAACACCCACAGTCTGTCTCTTCGCTCTGATAACAATCTTATGTTAAAAATCTCTTCCCATAATACTTCATTTTATTCTAAATCCTTCTCCATAGTAGCCGCTCGGCTCTGGAACTCCTTACCGTTTCATATCAAGCGTGCGCAATCTCCTGCCATATTTAAAAGACTTGTCAAAACGCATTTTTATCCTCCCTGAACCTTTTACCTCAGATAGTACCCAGGTAGGTACTACAAATAGTTAACCATCATTCCTGGCGTGTTTTGGGCTTTATTTTACAAATGTTTACTCTATATATATATATGTATTTATATATATATATATATGTCTAATATGTATATTTTATGTAATTTCGTATGTAAGTATTTGTATGTCTATTATTCGTATATATACTTTTAATTTTCTCTAATTTTAGCGTACACCCTTATACACTTCTCTAGTTTTTATATTCTCCACAACGAGGTTGCCTGGAAGAGATCGCTTCTAAGCGATAAGGCCGCCCATTGTACCTATTTCTTTTAAAATGTTTCTTGTCAAATTTGTTTTTTGGTGTACAATAAAGTATTAAATAAATAAATAAATAAATAAATAATTTCGGTCGTTTTTAACTGTAGGTATTTTTACTATAGTTGATGTACGCAGAACCCTTGTACTGGCATATTATCTAATGTATTTGGAATGCTGAAAAATAACTCCCTTGACGTGTTAGGGTAATGTATCATGTATGGCTGGTTATTTGATTGATACCGCGATGTGCGGCCAAAAATAAACAACTAAACCGACATAATATCGATTCATCATCTCAGCCTTTTATTCAGTACCTACTCGTACCAATGGTGATTCAACTGTAGGACAAGCTACGACCCAAAGCTACGTAGTACTATTATATATTCTGTGCCAAAGCTACGACCCTTGGGACGTAGATTGCTACGAATTATAATTTCAAAGATATTCGTCTATGTATGTCTATTCTATCAATATTTCATCTTCTTCTTCTTAGAACTGGTAAGAAAGGATTTGAAGGAAGCCACTGATCTTGAAAATAAAAACTATATTTTTTGTCATACAACCAAAATTAGGTTTTCTCGTGTCGGGCCTGGGTCCGAAATGAGCATTTTTCTTTGGGGGAGTAAGTATAGATACTCGTAATATAGATAATAGTAATAGATAAAAGAGATAAAGTTTGTACTATATCTATACTTAGTTAATGGTAAGAATTTTTATTTTAAAAACTTAAACCATACACACCAATTTGTGGTCATCTGATAGTTAATTATATTTCTTTTATAAGAACGTTTTAGAACAAGTTATTAGCTTTAAAATTCTTTACTCTAATATTATTAAATTCTTAAGGTAAGTTTAAGTAAAATATCGTCGAAAATAAATCCAAAACGTAGCAGATGTAGCAACACGAAAAGTTGTGTCTAATTAGACGAGGAGCTTTGCCAACTGAAGGTTTTGCACAACAGCCAAATTAATTTAGACTGAGGGACCGGCGGTAAATTCAGAAAATCCGGATATTGCGATCCAATTCGGAATATTATTATATTCGAATAGGCTTAACAGGCCCCGTTATATTCACCAAGATTGGTCCGTTTGCATTAAATCTATTGACAGACTATATGTAGGAATCCCTACCATTTTAAAAACTATGAGTTGGCGAAGGATTCCCATAATAATCTGAAAAAGTTTATCAGGGATGGCTTCCTTCAATCAATAATATACCTACTAGATAAGCTGTCTGTCTTTAAAAAGTGGCGCAAAAAATTAGTTCTCACCACCATTGATAAAAAAAAGTGTACTTATAATAACCTCTCAAACATTTTAAGCCTCAAGGCTTAAAATATTTGATCGTAAATGTGTTTTACTTATTTTTCATATTATGTAAGTGAGTAATAAAAATTTTCACTGACTTTTTTTTCAATTAGAGGTTGCATTAGTAGTTCCGTATTATATCTAGTAACGTTTTTGATCGAAGGTTTCTCAGAGTGGTCGAATTTGGAAACCTTGGAGTTCAAGAATGCAATTATTACCAACTACTACAAAGTGCTGGAATGGCCTACTTTACACCAGGTGGTGGACCGACACCATCAGACACACTTAGGTACGATGTGTTGTACGTAGAAATACAAGAGACTTATGTCCACCTGTGGACGTTTAACAGTTCATGACGACGACCTAAACTTACACTAAAAATATTATATACGGTTGACAGTGTAAATAAAGAAAGAAAATAAATAATAAATAATTAACACCCAAGTCAAAGTTTGCCAATTAGGCATATATTTTATGTACCTAACAGTAAAATTAATTACTTACAGCGAAGTCGGCAATAAATTCCGAATATTCCAGATGTTCGATTGTTGTAGTTTGATTCAATTAAAAGTTTACATCTGTAAATTACCATTAATTTGTATTTCAAGGTCGTTTGACGCGTGATATTATATTACAAGTGGTTGGCAGTAGGACTTAGCGCTAATTCAGTTGTGCAAAATCTCTAAACCAAACTGTGACCAAACTCAATTGATACGTCCAAAGATATAGTGCTATCCCATAATGTTCCCTGCGGATGAAGACAGAATAACGTTTAGACCTGTTAATTGTAAGCCCTGTATTACGTAAGTATGTAGAGACGAGTATAATGACGCAATAATATCACAGTTACATGTTTCTTCTTGGAGTGTGTGTCCAAGTGTGTCCAAGCCCTAACTAAAGAAGAGACCATATTGTAGCTCTATCCATCGAACTATTACGCTTAGAATGGAAGTTTCTAACAAATTTCCGCTCGAAACGTAAGCTATAAACCAACCCATGTGTGCCCTGTAATTACATTTGCCGACACGCACACAAGCGCATGAGTACCTTGAGCACTGACGCGACGATAGACGTATCGAGCCTTATAAGGCCCGTTAAAAACGGCTTATCGCCGCGTCGACGACTGCCTTTCTTTACCTATTTATTCTAAGGCTCTATCTCTTTTTCTATTTTCGTACGTTTATAGGTAAGGTATACAAAAAGTTAACAATACTATAAAGCTACAAGCTCACCTGCCGCTATTCCAAGTCCCCTCTATACTTTGCCTCAGTACAAGGAAATAAAAGTAACAGCGTGTTGTCAGTGACATCAGATGTCCCGCGGGGATGGGGGTCGTTCACCTTGGTTACAGCTTGTGTGCAGTTTGTATCGGGCTTTATTAGTTACATGTATCTGTTCAATAGATAGAGGACATCGAAACTTTTCTTACCTATTGGTTTGTTGCTGTGTTGTGAGAAAACCTTTTCTAGAGAATCACTTGGAGTTCTTTTTTTACCCGACTGCGTGACATACATAAAAGAGTGCATCATAACTTTCTTGGTTCGTTGGTGTACAGTTTTTCGAGATGAAATTTTGTTTTAACCGGCTGCGCGACACAGCAAAGACTGTCTGATGACTGACAAAACTGGGCATGTTTTTCAGGCGTATGTATATAGGTATGTTCTTTATGTCCTTGAGGTATCCCAACAGCTGAATGGATTTTAAATTTTTAATTAATGATGATACTTACTATAGATTTTAAATATGAATCGTACAATGGTTATAGACGAGGTTCTGCTTTTCGTTATAGTTGTGTCTTAAAGCATTCTGATTTTGAATTATTTTTCAATATTAGGTATGCTTCTTATTTCAACATTTATTTTTAATCAATAGTATATTTGGTTTTTGCGATGTTTTTCCATAAATCTGTCATATCTATACCGATTACGACATTGAAAAGAGTCTAGGAGGTGTATATATAGTTTACTTGGCCACATTGCTTGGTAAAAATCAATGAAGATGTTTTGAGATGGAAGATAGGACTTAACGACTAGTAAATAACTGACAATCAGTGTTTTAGTCATAAGATAAAGAACGTTGAAGAATGTTTTTTTATTCGAAGAATATTTACGTTACGAATATATACGTTGAAGAATATTTTGGTTAAACAAACTTAAAAAGAAGTAAAAGTGACAGGGATAAACATGATCAGGATTATCATCATCATCATCATCATCATGATCAACCCATTACCGGCTCACTGCAAAGCACGGGTCTCCTCTCAGAGTGAGAACGGTTTTGGCCATAGTTTACCACGCTGGCCAAGCGGATTGGCAGACTTCACACACCTTTGAGAACGTTATGGAGAACTCTCAGGCATGCAGGTTTACTCACGATTTTTTCCTTCACCATATAGTTAGAGCAAGTGATATTTAAATACTTAAAACGCACATAACTCCGAAAAGTTAGAGGTGCGTGCCCGGGATCGAACCCACGACCTCCGATTAGAAGTCGGTCGTCCCAACCACTAGGCTATAACAGCTTAAACAAACATAAAAAGAAGTAAAACGTGATAGGGATAAACATGATCAGGATTAAGGGTATCTTTATACACCTTGCTATAAAATACCCTTAATTCTGTTGGGTAAGGGTGTTATACACCTTGACAGTTACATAGGTAGGTACTTAAAAATCTAAGGTACAAAAACAAAGGCAGCCACGGTTGTCCCAAAGGAGCAAAGGACGCTGTATCCCCATCTTGCGTCCCTAAATAAATACTCGATTACCGACGGATACCTTGCTTTGACCTTTAGGAAATTCGGAGCGGAACGTTTTTTTGAACCACGGGATTATATTTAAAGTGACCCAGCTGTAGCATCTCAGTGCTACTACGGCCAATATTAAGTATATTGTTTTGGAGAGTTCGCGGAATAGGGTATATAGAAATATACTAAAAATACTATGTTTGATACATATATTAATGTAAACTATGTTTTGATAATATATTTAAGCGGTGGTGATTGAAACTTTTTATCACTTTAAGATTTTTTTAATTTCTTAGCAATTTCTGCATGTCCAGGAAAAATCACCTGCAGGTCCATCGATTCAATGCCTCTTGTGAGGCAATTTCGAACTCTTTTCCTTCCAGCGTAACCACAGCTGCTGTGTCGGATGTTACTTTTTGCATGCTCCACACCGACCGAGCAGAATCGCGAGGAAAATTAAGCGCAATTAAACTAAAAGTTACCTAATATGTTACTATGTGCCTCACATCTGGCACCAAACTTTCACGATCTGGCATAATCTAAGTTTCGGAAATGTTGACGAATCGAAATCCAGGCAAAGTTGGAAACTGCTGCCATTACAAGCTTGGACCTATCCACAGAAATGTGACTCCGTTGCTTTGACGATTTGCTATATGTGCTGGATTTCATTTATGTATATTTTTAACGCAGGCTTTTCTTTTTTTGATGGAAGGGTTAGATTAAGGACGACCTCCCTGGCGCAGTGGTGAGTGCTGTGGTCTTGCAAGTGAGAGGTCCCGGGTATGGATTCCAGGCAGGGATAATTTGCAACTAAAGCAATATTTCCTTCAAATGCAACATTCCTTAAAACATGGTTCGTAGTCTGTCAGTCACAATTTTATAGACCGGTCAAATTAGACTAAAAAATAGAGGTGAGGTTATAATAATTCACACCTGGCTGAAAATTGGTAGGATTGTTCAAAACACTATTATAAATGAAATGTGAAAAGTCCTCATCGATCCGACACCTGGAAAAAAATTTACTCCTGGACACGCACAGTTTATTCACACTTGGCTGAAAATTGGTAGGATTGTTCAAAACACTATTATAAATGAAATGTAAAGAGTCCTCATCGATCCGATACCTGTAAAAAAAATTACTCGGGGTCAAAGGGCACAAAAACGGGCTTTTCACGATTTTCAGCAAAACGGTAAGTTTTATCATAAAATTAGCTCAAACAAAATTGTAGATCAGATAATTATCTATAATTATAAATGTGAAAGTGTGGATGTTTGGATGTTTGGATGTTTGGATGTTTAGATGTTTGTATGTTTGGATGTTTGTTACTCAATCACGCCGCAACTACTGAACCGATTTAGCTGAAATTTTGAATGGAGATAGCTTATGCCCTGACTTAAAACATAGGCTACTTTTTATCCCGGAAAAGTATTCCTGTGGGACTAAAATAGATATAGACTTCCAAAAACGTGATAGATGGCGTTGACTGTTCTTAGGTAAATCACGCTCACATAGCACATTATTACAATAGTTGCATGCATCTGTATGCGTATGCACTTTTTATCCTGGAAAAATCCACAGTTCCCACGGGATTTTGATAAAAACGAAATATATATCTACAGCTATAGGTAGATTACTATAGCAAACTTCCTTGAACGTAGGTATAAAGTTTGGAAAAGGGAGCGGGAACGGGAGCCGGAAATCCACGATTCCCTTGGGATTTGTGAAAAACCGAAATTCACGCGGGCGAAGCCGCGGGCAGAATCTAGTTATCTATAAAAATGTCTAAATACTTTTTTTCTTAAGAGCCACCGTTTTGGAGATATAACGATTCAAAAAGTTAAGTGTAGAAATAAAAATGAGGGACTCGGTTTCTTTTTACCCGAAATTCTGATATTTCCAATATTTTAGTGTGTAAGTATGTAACTTATATGTGTAAGTTATATGTAAGTTACACACTTACACATATAAAATATTATAAATATCAGAATTTTGGGTAAAAAGAAACCCAGTCCCTCATTTTTATTTCGAAACGTATCTTTTTGAATCGTTATATCTCAAAAACGGTGGCTCTTAGAAAAAAGTATTCAGACATTTTTTATAGATAATTATCTGATCTAAAATTTTGTCTCAGATAATTTTATGATTTAAGACTTACCGTTTTGCTGAAAACTTCACGAGAAAACTTTGACGCCGAGTTTTTTTTTCCAGGTGTCGGATCGATGAGGACTTTTCACATTTCATTTATAATAGTGTTTCAAGAATCCTACCAATTTTCAGCCAAGTGTGAATAAACTGTGCGTGTCCAGGAGTAAATTTTTTTCCATTTGTCGGATCGATGAGGACTTTTCACATTTCACTTATAATAGTGTTTTGAACAATCCTATCAATTTTCAGCCAGGTGTGAATTATTGTAACCTTGCAAGTCTAAATTGACTGGATTATTATACCTGTTTATGTGATATCAGTACCTATCCTATTTAACAACAAGAATATTTCGTTTTTGGTGTGTTTTCAAATTTTTTGTATTCAACATAATATATATATATATATATATATATATATGTATGGGGGTATAGGAAACTACTATAGGAATACCGAGGATCCTTTTATTTTGACTTATTGACGTTACAATCATTCTAGATAAAGGAAAATTCCATAACTGACCTAAATTAACTAAGGGTTGGATATTCGGATTCCCAAATAAAAATAAGCGTAAAATCAATCAAACTCTAACCATTAATATTCGTTATGACTTTTGGTTATTAGAAATCCTATCTGAGGAGGATAATTAATTAATTGACACACAATACAGAGGGCACACCTCGGAGGGAGGCAGACTAAATGCGGGGTCATTCTGCCTATCAATTACATGAAATAATATCATAGACTTATTTGCAGAAACGACTGTTGGTGTTATTTAGGGGGTATTGAATGTTGGATTTGAACTTTAAGATAGGAATGACCGAAAATTATTCCTATCAATGATGAAAACTGTGTTTAAATTTGTGAGTGGAAAAAATAATTTCAAATTAAAACTACTAAGTAATTATCACTCATATATACTTACTTAAGTTATAAGTAACTACAGCTGCCAACCTCTACACACGCGGTCGCGTTTCCAGCCAATAATAATTTTCGTTTTGTGTCTAAACACGTAGAATACTTAATTTTAATCTCATTAAGTTGTAGTTTTCAAGTTCTTCATAATAAATTTACTTCGAGGTAAATTGAAAAAAAAAAAAAAATTACCATAAAAGTGTCACATGTGTAATAACGACTAAACAACTGCAAATTCAGTAATAGTAATGTGAAAAGGAAAATTTTTATAGGCATTATGCAAAGTAGATAATCTTCTTCAAAGAGAAAGTTATAAATAATGTTAATAAAAGCGCCGTTACACGAAATGAAAAGAAGAATATTACAATGAAAAGAATAAATATCCTCCTTACTGTTTCATAGATGGAAATTTTCCACGGCGATGGTATCTGTCTCCATAACAAATCATGCCATTGTCCTATGTGCATGCAGCACGGGGCCCCTCGCCTTTTCCACTCCATAAAATTAAATATTACACTCCGGAAAAGAATAATTTTATAACCTACGTTTCATTTAAAAACTAAGCCAATTCCATTCGATGGCTTTTAAATTATTGTAATGTGGTTTTTTTAATTAATACAAACTTTAATAGACGTGTCATTTAAATCTACGTCTCTTTGTCATTAAGTGTGAACTGTAACGAACGGTTTCGCTCACTTTATAGAGCATTTCCCAATTCCCTCGTTTTATCTAGCGGAAAATTTGCTTATGGTCTAAGATCCCGCTATACAACGACCTTCACCGAGATGTTTATTTGATGAAACGTATTTTATATTTAACTAGCTGTTGCCCGCGGCTTCGCCCGCGTGAATTTCGGATTTTCACAAATCCTGAGGGAATCGTTGATTTCTGGTTCCCGTTCCCGCTCCCTTTTCCAACCTTTATACTTACTTTCAAGGTAGTTTGCTATATTGATCTACCTATAGCTGTAGATTTGGGTTTTTTCAAAATCCCGAGAGAACTGTGGATTTTTCCAGGATAATAAGTAGCCTATGTTTTAAGTCTATCTATAGCATTATCTATCTCCATTCAAAACTTCAGCCAAATCTGTTCAGTAGTTGCGACGTTATAGAGTAATAAACATCCAAACATCCAAATATCCACACTTTCACATTTAGATAATTATTTAATAAATAAATAGCTTTGAATTATTTATTTATTTAGTTATTTATTTATTGATTTAGTTATTCATTTATTTAATTAGTTATTTATTTAATTGCCTTCGGCCACCAGAGGGCGCAGCTGTCGTATCGACATTCCGCCTGCGGCCGTCAGAGGTCATTGCAATTACTTCGAGTTTCCAGCTCCGGCCGCATGAGTTTTAACTACAAAAGGGCGCTGCAATCGCTTCGAGTTTCCGGCTTAGGCTGCAAGAGAGCGCTATGATCGTTTTTAATTTCCAGTTTTGGTCGCAAGAGGGCGCTGCAATCGTTTTTTAGTTTCCAGTTTTGGCTGCTAGGGGGCGCTGCTATTGCTCCAAGTTTCCGGCTTAGGCCGCCAGAGAGCGCTGCGATCGTTTTTAGTTTCTAGTTTTGGCCGCCAGTGGGCGCTGCGATCGTTTTTAGTTTCCAGTTTTGGCTGCTAGAGGGCGCTGCTATTGCTTCAAGTTTCCGGCTTAGGTCACCAGAGGGCGCTGTGATCGTTTTTTAGTTTCCAGTTTTGGCCGCCAAAGGGCGCTGTGATCGCTTCAAGTTATAGGCCGCCAGAGGATGCTGCGATCGTTTTTAGTTTCCAGTTTTGGCCGCTAGAGGGCGCTGCAATCGTTTTTAGTTTCCAGTTTTGGCTGTTTCCAGTTTTGGCCGCCAGAGGGCGCTGTGATCGCTTCAAGTTAGGCCACCAGAGGACGCTGCGATCGTTTTTAGTTTCCAGTTTTGGCTGCTAGAAGGTGCTGCGATTGCTTCAAGTTTCCGGCTTCGGCCGCCAGAGGGCGCTGTGATAGTTTTTTAGTTTCCAGTTTTGGCCGCCAGGGGGCGCTGTGATCGCTTCAAGTTAGAGATTTTCCAGAATAACTTATACAGGTTTTTATCATTTAAAAATTATAATCTAAATGCCTAGTTTCATATCTGTAACTTCAAAAACATAACCTTCCTACCCCCATTTTACCCCCTTAGGGGACGATTTTCGTGAAACATTTTCTAGGCTGATATTTAAGCCCTAGAATTAACCTACCTTCCAAATTTCAAGTTGATAATAGCAAAATTATAATTAAAACTTCCCATTAAAATTTTCATCCCCTATTTTACCACCCTTAGGGAAAGATTTTTTAAAAATAAAATATACAGAGTTTTATTATTTAAAACTAATAATCTAAATGCCGATTTTCAAGTCTGTAACTTTAAAAACATAGGACTTTCATACAAACTTTCTACCCCCATTTTACCCCCTTAGGGGAAGATTTTAGGGATATTAAATAACCTGCCCCAAAAGTTGGACTACCAAATGCAAAAAGAATTTTTCAAATCCGATAGGTACTTCCAGAGATTAGCGCGTTCAAACAAACAAACAAACAAACAAACAAACAAACAAACAAACAAACTCTTCCGCTTTATTATATTAGTATAGATAATAAATAAAAAATAAATTTTTTTTTTTTAACATTTCACCGGTTTGATTATTAGACAAATTCTATACCAATCGAAAGTATGATGCCCATAGAATATGCAAACGTTAGGTTGCTTATTCTTTTCCGGTCACAACTCTCGGGTAGCCAGGTGTAAACAGGTAAATCGATACTACTTAGCATATTGCACCAGTCTGATTATTGAATTAAAATTAAAAGAAAATAAAGATGATTTCATTATGAATTTGTCTAATAATCAAACCAGTGAAATGTAATTTTTTTTTTTTCATTTATTAATTAATCATATCCTGGACTGGAATTTGTTAGGCAACCCATCTATACTCTATACTAATAAATAAAATTGAAGTGTCTGTCTGTAATATCGAAATAACTACCTCATATTAAGCTCATATGGTTATTTGAACGCTACCAAAACCGAATCACACGTTTTTTAAATTTTTGTCTGTCTGTCTGTCTGTCTGTTTGAACGGGCTAATCTTCGGAACGGCTGAACCGATTTTGACGGGACCTTCACATACAAGTAGAGAATTAACCAGGGAGTAACATAGGCTACTTTTTTAACCGACTTTCAAAAAAGGAGGAGTTGTGTTTTTCTACCTATGTACACCGATATCCGAGATTTCTGAACCGATTTGCGTAATTTTTTTTTTAATCGATAGAGAAACATTGCGACCCTGTTCTATAAAAAATTTGGATTCCAACTCCTCAATCCTGATGCTGTAGGGGACCTAATCCCCAAAAGTAATGGGTTTTAGAAACTTTCGTTTATTTAAATTGATATTGGGGGTACCAATTAAAGACTTTATCGTTGAATGAACTCGAGTAGGTACATAACCAACTCCTCAACCCTGATGCTGTAAGGAATTGCATTCCGAAATCGTGGGGATCCCACGGGATTTTTCCGTTTTGGGGACGGGTTTCTACAAATAAGCTACTTTTTGTTCTGGAAAATCTAAATTTCCCACGGGATTTTTAAAAACCTAAATCCACACGGGCGAAGCCGTGGGCATCATCTAGTATGCAATATATTTATTGACGTATTAAATGAAATCTATCTATACATATAATAAAATCGTAGAATTGCCGTATATGTACATTGAAGATTTTTGCAAAATAATAACTGGGGGATGTTAGGGATAAGTAATAGAACGTAAAAAAGCTATTTTTGAAATTTTTGTCTGTTTGTCTGTTTGTCTGTTTGTCTGTTTATCTGTTTGTCTGTTTATCTGTTTGTCTGTTTGTCTGTATGTTTGTGCGCGCATCACGTAAAAACTACTGAATGGATTGAAATGAAACTCGGCAAAATTTAAGTTAATATTATGGAGTAACATATAGGATACTTTTTATCCCGAAATTCAGCACGGTTCCCTTGGGAGAGGGGATGAAAGGCAAAATGTGTACTTAGCTGTAATTCGTTAACAGGTGGTCCGATTTCATTCATTCTTTTCTTGTTAGAAAGTAGATACTTTAAAGACTACTGGCTAATCTCCGAAAGGCTGGACCGATTTTGATGGGACTTTCACTGGCGGATGTTTACATTTTGATGTACCTAAACATCCGCCAGTGAACTTTTAACAGTTTTTAGCAAGGTTTAAGCTCAAAGGAGCATAGGAAAAACAAAATGATTCCCACGGGATTATTAAAATCAATATCCACGCGAACGAAGTCGCGGGTATCCGCTCGTATAAAATACGTTTCATCAAATAAGCATCTCGGTGAAGGTCGTTTTATGGCGGAATCCTATACTATTAGTAGTTGACAGTTAACTTACGTGCTCAGGGTATGTACACAGTGTATGTATGTACACAGTGTATGTATGCCCCACAATCATGACTGGTGCCTTAAACTTTGTAATAGCAACATCCGTTGCAGTAAACAGAAGACTTGATATTCCATTAGGCGGTCGCTTTACACAAACTTTACCACGCAAACTACTACACACTAATGATATCATCTTTTAATGCATATTGTCCTAACTTCAAGCGGCTTCCTGTTTAACGCAGCAAGGGATGTTGCTTTGGAAATTTAGTTTGTGATAATGCATACTGTGCATGGAAGACACTAGAACACCCTGTGTATAATAAAGTACCCACTCCCCTCCGGACTCAGCTGTTTGGTCGAGTTGAGAGTAGATGTTGCCATTTGCGCCGAGGTATAAACAGTCGCCAATGGTCTTTTATAATAATACCCCAAGAGCTAACGCAGACGAATGATAATAGTCAGTCCGATTAATGCCTGCGAAACTTACTACTTACACAAAAAATGATCCTAAAAGGTTAGAAACACAGAACTCAGAGTATTTACCAATTTAGATGACTCGATCGGATTTTTGACAATCGAATCGACATTTTGTATTAGGTATACCATTCACGTGTTGAAATGAACCATGAAGTTCATATTTACATGTGCCTTAATAAATTAAAAAAACCTCGCGGTTGCTGGCTCATTTCGCAGAATAGGTATTATGGATTATTTGCAGTATGCAAAATATATGAACTCAATTTTGTTTATTTCATTGTCAATTACGCTCCATTATAGAAGAATCGTAGGAAAACTAAGAAGATGTATTTATTATTATCTCTGTGTATAAAAACGCACAGCGCTTCTTGGCCGTAATAAAGTCGGTCGTTGACGGAGAAAAATCAGTCTCCAACAAAAAGTGGTCGTAAGCGTTAACTGTAGTTATGTTACTGTTCACGAACTTTTTTCCACGATCTACTTTTTGGACATTAAAATTGCCCAAATTTTAAAAGTCTTTTAATCAATGTCATTTTATGGGACTCATTAAACATAGCTTTATGAACATTAGTGTTTTTTTCTTCTGAAAATGTAAGAGGTTTATTAAAATTAATTTATGTTTTGACAAGAAAGTAAAACTCCTTTATTGTGTATTTATTTCTTTAAAATTTCTACTCGTACCTACATGGTTTTTTATTATTATTGTTCAGTGTGTAATTCTTTAGTGGTTAGGACGACCGACTTCTAATCGGAGGTCGTGGGTTTGATCCCCGGGCACGCACCTCTAATTTTTCGGAGTTATATTATGCGTTTTAAGTATTTAAATATCACCTGCTCTAACGGTGAAGGAAAACATCGTGAGGAAACCTGCATGCCTGAGAGTTCTCCATAACGTTCTCAAAGGTGTGTGAAGTCTGCCAATCCGCTTGGCCAGCGTGGTAGACTATGGCCAAAACCCTTCTCACTCTGAGAGGAGACCCGTGCTCCGTAGTGAGCCGGTAATGGGTTGATAATGATGATGATGATGATGATGATGATAATGATGATGTGTAATTTTTATATATGTAATATATTGTATGAACTATTCGAATACTTTTAAATATATAAGGAAAAGTTAACAAAAGGTTTTCAGTGTTTAATGGAGCTTCGCACACAGTCCCTGTGGACAGCCGCGAGGTCGCTGCTACATTTTTACTGCAATACAATTTTAAGCTAGAATAAGCTGTATGAAAATTCTAGCTAGGTTTATGGTGTAGTGGGAGTAGGGGTATATATGCTTAATTAACCTAGTTTGTTGTACAACAACAGTTTGCTTGTTCACTTTTCAAGTGTGTTGTTTCACTTCATCTTTGTACTCGTATTGACTAGATACTTGGCTTCTATACATCTTTTATTGTAATTTTAGAAATATGCTGTACTAAGAGAGTTATATTATTTTATCGATTAAAAAAACCCAAGCCAAGGGCGAGTCGGACTCGCCCGGCGAGGGTTCTGTACTTTGGGGTCTTTACTGTAAGTATGAACTTACTGTATATTTTGGGGATAAACGACTTAGGTAGGTACTTACAATTTTTTTTAATTTTCATCCATTTTCACTCTCACCATTTATTAGAAATATTTTAGGTACCTAGTACCTACCTACCTATTTAACTTTCGAAACACTTCAGATCGTCTCAGAATATTCGCTTTAAGTATGGTAAGGGTAAGTACTTATAAAGTGTATAAATTAATGTAAGTCGCATCTGCTTGAAGAGCAACTTGATATATACCTATCTACGTAGTCAGAAGTTTACCAGCCTGCGGTTTAGCTGCTTCTATGAGCTTGGAAGTTGTGTCATTAATGTCCATAAATTCTACTATTACTTTACTCTCTGCTCACTCGTCATATTGATTGCATTATAATGTGAGATTTTTACATAATTTTATACGTGTTATTAGTAAGTATATTTATATGTTAAGTATAGACCGTATCTATTTGTTGAACAATTGAAAATAATTTATTTGTCCTTGCGAATATGTCGTTACGTTGTCAATCATAATGATATCCTTATTTGGACGCGTGATTGAACTAAATGTGGCTAAGTGCTCTGAGTGCTCTATGAACCTACGCTTCCCGAGTCGAACCAAAAAATGAAATTGGTGCTGGGGGCCAAAAAGTAATAAATGTAAATGTAAACTCTCAGTAGCAGCCCAGTCGGGAAGTCGCAATGATGTTCTTTATTGTAAAGATCATTGGGAAGCTGGTGGTTTTATACCCTTGTGTCACCTGTACAAAATCGTAGACGCGATTTTGTAATCAAAATATTCTGACATCTGAAGGCCTTAATTTTCAGATTTTAGAATGTTTTTATTACTAACTAGCTGTAGCCCGCGACTTCGTCTGCGTATAGATTCATATAAATCTCATATACATTTTCAACTCCTATTAAACCCTCTCACGGGTTGAATATACAAGAATTTTCTATTTTATTTTCAAAGAACTTTCTCAGCGAATGCTATCTGCATGCCAAATTTCAGTCCAATCCGTCTAGTGGTTTGAGCTGTGCGTTGATAAATCAGTCAGTCAGTCACCTTTTTCTTTTACATATATTTAGATTTAGATTAGACTAGCTGACCCCCGCGACTTCGTTCGCGTGTTTATAGGTTTTATATACCTAGGATCGGAACGGATCCCATAATTCTTTTATGTACTTAAACTAAATGTAGCCTAAGTTACTCCTTATAACAACACCTATCTGCCATTGAAAGTTCCGTTAAAATCGATCCAGCCGTTTCTGAGATTAGTTGAAACAAATAGACAGACCGACAAACATAAATTTAAACGTACGCCAGTTTAAAATAAGCCGTACGTACAAAGATCCGGGTCCCATGTTATTTGAACCCAATAAATGTCTGTCATTTCTGAACTAACAAACCTATGACCTTGAAATATTTACGGGATAATATATAAAGTACTACCTTTCTAACAAAAAAAGAATGAGTGAAATCGAACAACGCGTTAATGAATTACAGCTAAATACACGTTTTAACTTTCTTCCCCTCTCTCTAGGGAACCCTGCTGAATTTCGGGATAAAAAGTATCCTATAACCTACCTCGGAGTATAAACTCAAATCGTACCAAGTTTCATTCGAATCCGTTCAGTAGTTTCGGCGTGATGCGCGGCCAAGATACAGACAGACAGACAGACAGACAGACAGACAAAAATGAAAAAAATTGCAGTTTTGGATTCAGTATCGATTATACAGTGCCCTCCAGTAAAAATTTACAAAATATCTTCAATGTACAGAATTGGATCTGTTACAGTTTTATTATATTATAGATTAGATTACTTATATCATGAGATTTGGGGCAAACCTGTAAAAGCACCTTTACGAAAAGCAAGCAAAACATAACCATAAAACACCCGTACCTACATCAGCAGAGACGCAGTTTCCAAGCAGAAAGATAACAGCTCCTAAGGGTGTTATAATTAAATTATAAACTTTTGTGTTCGGGCCCATTCGAAGGGTCAACTCGCTGTAAGTAAATGCCGTGCCGTAAAACTTTATTACGTGCCAAATAAAGGGGTTGTAAACTTTTACATTATTTTGTTTTGCGACGGTGAGATTGTAAAGGCTCCGTAACGAGTTAATTGCTGCGCGATTGTAACGTTTTTGCTTGTTGATTAATGTTTTATTTTTTTAAATTAGGAAAGTGACACCAAGTTAGGGCTCCCCCACACAGGCGCGTTATTATAGGTCGATAGTATCGGACGACGATAGTATCGCAGGACGGAGACGCAACGTCCTACTTCCATTGCGGCGTTATTATCGCAGCAGCGTGTAACTACATGACCATCCTAATACAAAATGTACTGGAAGCAGATATCGCAATAACGCATGCGATATTATCGACCTATAATAACGCGTCTGTGTGGGGGAGCCTTTAATTGGAGATGGGTCACACTAGCTTTTGGCCGCTGCTATCTCATGTTGTAGGTACCTAGTCACCACAATGTAGTGGACCGATTTTGATAAAGGTTAGAGCAGCGTGTAAATAGAATTATGCCTTTAATAGCGCTCACGACGAATTTTCTTTTTGATTTTAAAATAGCTTTTTTTGCTTTCTGATTTTAAAAAGTGTTTCGTTGTATACATATAGAATATACATTACGTAGGTACCTATTCCATGTATATTTATTCCATATTCCATTTGTGCAACAAAATTATCGCACGATTTGGAGTAGTATGAAATAATTATGAATGTTAGTAGTTTATATGATCATTGATCATACAAACAACTCACAAACAACTAAACCAACCAACGTCGTGAACTGAAGGTAATATTTTCATACACTTTTGCAGAAAGTACCTAATTCCAGTGTCACGTTTGCCTGAAAACTTTCACTCTCCGAATTTTATTCATTGTCTGTAACATATTATGTACATACACATAGATACAATACAAAACAGGCAGGTATATTTAGTAGGTAATTCCGCTGGGTACATATTAATACACGTATATGTATATTGTATACCTAGTACCTACAACCTTTTGTTCCACATCTGGGGATAACGTTCGATTCATTGTGAATTCGAACACAATCTGATTCAGATGGATTAGAGAGCATGCCAAAGACCATTCTCTGTGTTGTGTTTGGGCTGCACATTATTATAATATTAACAATATTTGTAGCGTCAGCAAAACTGTGTGAATTATCGTTATTTCGTCACTTATTCAAGTTTACAAATAACATAACTACAAATAGACCCGACAAACATTCCATCAAAATAGTTTTCGAAGATAAACCACACGAGTAGATAGGTACAGAGGGGAAGCTTCATACAAACGGCCCGCTGTAGGTACACTCACACAAACACACTCACCAACAACGGTTCACGGACGCCCGCTCTGTCCTCCAACCGGCTCAATTGGATGACAAACGTGCGCATATGTGTGAGTGTACCTACAGCGGGCCGCTTGTAGGAGCTTCCCCTCTGTACCTATCTACTCGTGTGGATAAACTGTGACTAATAGGCAGACACAGAGAGAAAAGTAATAGAGAGTTTTAGAGAGAATAAAATGGATATACCTATGGGTTTTTTATGACGTGTGAAGTTATTATGAGCTAAATGACAGCAGTTAAATGAGCATTTTTTTTTTTCGAAATCACGAACCGACACTTTAAATATATTAAATAACCTACGACTATTTTACTATTTTTCTTTGATAGTAGGTAGTTATGTAATTATTACTTTTGATATTATATTGTTATGCTGTCGGTACTAATCATAATCAGCATTCAGCAGTGAATATTGTCAGATAGCGTATTATTATACACGAGCGGATACCCGCGACTTCGTTCGCGTGGATATTGATTTTAATAATCCCGTGTGAATCATTTTGTTTTTCCTAAGCTCCTTTGAGCAAATACCTTGCTAAAAACTGTAAAAAGTTCACTGGCGGATGTTTAGGTACATCAAAATGTAAACATCCACCAGTGAAAGTTCCATCAAAATCGGTCCAGCCTTTCAGAGATTAGCCAGTAGTCTTTAAAGTATCTACTTTCTAACAAAAAAAGAATGAATGAAATCGGACCACCCGTTAACGAATTACAGCTATGTACACATTTTGCCTTTCATCCCCTCTCCCAAGGGAACCGTGCTCAATTTCGGGATAAAAAGTATCCTATATGTTACTCCATAGTATGAACTTAAATCATGCCGAGTTTAATTTCAATCCATTCAGTAGTTTTTACGTGATGCGCGCACAAACATACAGACAAACAGACAAACAGATAAACAGACAAACAGACAAACAGATAAACAGACAAACAGACAAACAGACAAACAGACAAAAATTTCAAAAATACCTTTTTTACGTTCTATTACTTATCCCTAACATCCCCCAGTTATTATTTTGCAAAAATCTTCAATGTACAGATACGGCAATTCTACGATTTTATTATATGTATAGATAAGAATAGAATAGAATAGAATAGAATAGAATAGAATAGAATAGAATAGAATAGAATAGAATAGAAAAGTTTTTTATTCAAATAAACTTTTACAAGTGCTTTTGAATCGTCGATTGAGTCTACCACAGGTTCGGAATGCAGTTCCAGCCGAGAAGAACCTGTAAGAAACTCGGCGGTTGCTCTTTTTTAAAAATAACATTATAACAATTATTATTATTAATGTACATGATTGAAATGCCGTCTCGCGCATTGCTGGAACGAGTTAAATCCAAGCTTTTTTATCGTTTATATAATCTTCAATTGTATAATAAGCTTTTTTTATGAGCATACTTTTAATAAAGTTCTTAACTTAAGTAACAGGCATTTACCAAGAACCGTATTTAGTTACTAGTAATAGGTACCTATTACCACAGAATAGATAATTAATAATAGTTGATCACATCTAAATTATGATTACAACCTAAGTATAAACTGAAATGGCAAAGGGTATAGGGAACAATTTAAAACGACATCAAACGAGTCGCTATGAACGGCTAGATACAAGCGACGCAAGATCCGATGTCCAGCTGTATCTATTGGTTGACAGATAAATCGTCTCCAAGAGATACGATTTCTCTGTCAACTAGTAGTGGAAACTTAGATAAACTAAGATAACATAAACATAGTAGTGGAAACCTACTAGTGGGCTATCTTTTTTATACTCATACATAAGTTTTCATACATAAGTTTTATATATGTAGGTATATTGTATTTGGTTGTATTTACAGAAGCAGTAGAAACTAAAGATCCCCTCGTATCACATTCTAGCTTCTTAAAATTCAATACAATACCGCATCTTGCTTTGTATCTTACGCGAAACAAAATACATAATTGCTTTTACACAGTACGATAATGTGAACTTTGAATATTAGATGTCAACTAAGTAGCTCAAGTTCTAATTTTAAAAGAAAATAATCACTATGTTTCACAATGACGAAACTTTAATTAGAAAAATTCGTCGTTCGATTCCCAGATTGATCAATTTATTTGGCTGTTGGATAACTACTGTTTTGATACAAGCGAAACACCATAAAAGTGAAATGCTTTGTAAGGCGGTGCACAATGCTTTGTTAATCAACGTGACGGGGCGTTGTAGCGTGCCTCATAAAGCAGTGCCCCAGTGACTTCTGTCTCATGACTCGCCTTAGGTTTGCGTGTCGTGATCGCGTGCGCAAAAAATCTAGGCTTTATTATACAACAATCATTACGAAATGTCGTCTCGTTCCCGTAACGTCAACACGAAATGCAAGTTCCCCGATGTCTGCCGCAACATTGTTAGTACAGTCGGCTTTATTATGTTGGCACTCGATGTCTCCATTCTGCTCACGATTACGAGCAACACACTCTTTGAACATTTTGAATATTTTTTGACCGATAAAATAGCGAAGAAAATTTACAACCGCTACGGTTTTCGGTTATATGAATATTTTTTGTAGTTCAAGTTTGGCAATATTATATTTTTACATCTTTTTAAAGCACACTGCGACAATAGGTTCGCAATCGTATGTGAAACTTATTTCCGCAGACATTTTTTGACGACAAACATCATGTCCCATCATTGGTCGAATTTCCTGTCTATGTAATCTTATATAAGTATATATTATAAAACAAAGTCGTGTTAGTTCGAACACTTATAACTCGAGAACGGCTGGACTGATTTTCATGGTTTTTGATTTGTTATATTTGGGACCGTTCCGAATAGCATAATAACTATTAAAAACATTGAAAAATTGACGAAAACATAAAATAAAAGTAAAAACATTTCCCCATACAAAATGTTCATTGGTTTGGCAACTGTCAAACATAGTTCATCTGGCGTCGATACGGTAAACTCTCTCACCTGTACCTACATTTATTATATTATTATTCTTCTGCACGTGTGTTTGTCTCCTAACTCCTCCTAAACGGCTGGACCGATTTGCATGAAATTTTGTCTAGATATTTCAATGGGTTCCTGCATGGTTTGAAAACACAATTACCGGGTCTCAGTAGGTGGCGCCGATGTCGGTATGTCACTGGGCAGGACGAAGTCTGCCGGTTCACTAGTATACCTATAAAATATAACAACGTGACAATCCGAACTTAACACCATATCTAAACGAACGCGCATTTATTTCAACGGTCACGCAAACAACATCTGGTCCACGCTTCCACGCAAATATTCGGGCATTAGGTGAGATTTGGCCCATTTACCCGGTCAATTGGTTGACCATCTGCGTCGGCGCGGGTAACACACCGATAAACACTTCACGGCATGTTCACGGTCGTTTTATTTATACAAACTCTGTATTGAATTTAACATGTACCTACATTCGAAATCGGGTGAATTTCGTAGGTCTAGAACAATAGGTAATTCAATTCAATTCAATATCTTTATTTTTGATTTAAGCTTGTGTAAGCTCTTTCAAACACCAAAAAAAAAAATACAAGATTAGTATGTATAACCAATAGTCAATACTATAGTTATGTCTAAAAAAACTTTGTAAATAAATAAATAGTAGAAACCTAAAAAATTAAATAACAATTTTGAAAAAAAAAAAACTTTTTTATTGTAGGTATAAAAATACATACCTACGCACATTTCACTCCGACACCGGAGCATCATGAAGGGATATTGACCTGCAGTCGCGCACAATTATTGCTAAATAGGTAAGTTTATTTTTCCTTGTGAATTAGGGACTTCCGCAAAGTAGCGACTGTTTCTATACAATGATTATTTAAAAAAATAAGTACCATTTCCGTACCGAATAGAATCAACACCAAGTGGCGATTATCGAATAATTTATCAAAAGCGTCAGAAATGATAGAAAAATAAATGTTATCCGCCGCTTCTGACCTGAAACAAAGGGGCCTTTTGTGAAAAAAATCATTATAACAGATCGCCTTGAGGTGAATTTTTGATAATGTTTTATCTTTTCTTTCAGAGTAATACCGCAGTAGATGGCTTAAAAAGATCAGTTTTATATTTTTGATCCCTATCGTATAGGAACAAATTCTATACAAACAATTATGGCACATGAGAGCTTGATATGTTTCAGATTAGTTAGTTCAATAGTTATAATGATAACCTTATGTGAAGCTCGCAATTACATTTAAAAGGGTGCTATTTAACCATATAATTATATTATACTAGCGGACCCGGCAGACGTCGTCCTGCCCGCTATTAGCGCCACCTACCGGGTCCAATTTTTCTACTTACAAACCTTCCTCTTAAATTACTCTATCTATTAAAAAAAACCGCATCAAAATCCGTTGCGTAGTTTTAAAGATTTAAGCATACGACATAGGGATAATAGGGACAGAGAAAGCGACTTTGTCTTATACTATGTAGTGATGTAATGTATTATGTGTCTAAGGTTTTTAAAATTCATGTTACTAACTTATTAGTTAGGTAAGTGATATGGCAGCGGTAGAATAAGAAATATATTCTATGTAGAAAACAGAAAGAAAAAGTAGGTAGGTACCTACTTCTTTTGCTTTTTTTTTTGGTGGCCAAATTTTAAGGGTAAACGTAACTAACTTTAAACACTTGTATTGCAACTGACCCCTAGTCTTTAGTCATCTCATCAGTCATCAATCTATAGTCTAATAGTCTGAATTCTGGAAAGGAATAAATTGGAGACAATGATAGTCTATTTCCTCCAAATTTATCACTTTCTAGACTTCCATGCTTTAGTTAAAGAATGGACAAGATGTTTAGTAAAGCTAAATAAAACAAAACATAAAACCTGGCGGTTGCAATGGACAGGCTTGTGTAAGCGCAATATGGACGATGGATTAATCGTAGCCCTTAATCAAAATGCATCAGCACGAATTAAGGGCGGACGATTTTTGCTTAACAGCTCCGACAGTTATACTAATGTTTTAATCCAGACCCTTGTTTGTATAATCTAATGGACCTATGAAAAACAAACATTGTAACGTTATTAGCTATTCTTTTTATGTTAATTTCAGTTTTAAGTTAAACCGTTCATGGAACCTTATGTTGGATTTTCTTGGATAGCATCCAAAACTTAAATTAGATTCTCGACTCGCAAGAATGCCTTAATTATGGTATTCAGCTGTGCTTTTAATCTGTGTTGCCGTTAATTGGCTCCTGCATTAATGAAAAGATAGAAAAAAGGTATTTGAACATTTCTTGTTTGTGAGGCGTTGAGAATTACTAGAGCATATTATATGCCCTTAATTAGGGCATAGAGAACCCATGTTGCTGTAAAATCTTTCACAATACTGCTCGAGATACAAATATCTCGTACCTACCTTGCGAACTTCTAAGATAAATTGACCTACTTTTATTAAATAGGTTTATGTAAGATATTATGTAGATGACATCATGATTTTCAATAGGTCATAGGCAACGAGAGGGGAACCAATTCAACGTAGAGAAAATTATTTTTTAAATTGACCCAAATATTTAACCCCATTGTGTATGAGTGCATGCCATCTCTATGAGTAGGTATATTAATTATCACATGGAATAAATGGCTTAGTTAAAGTTTGGTTAGATTAAAAAAAGCTACTTTAGTTTGCGGAAATCGAATTTCTTTTAAGTGATCATTTCATTCAACCTTAATTATGGAGGTTCGAATTCTGAATTAAACAACCTACTTTGCTTGTTTTTGGTAGCGCTAAATACCTGACGTGTCGACCACCACTACAACCCTTTAACGTTCCACAACTGGGCATAGGCCAACTCTCTCATAGGAGATAGAGATTTAGAGCATAGACCCGCCACGCTGCTATTATTAAGAGTGATACATCATAACTGCGACTGACGCACGTCTTAAAGTGCTCTCCGAGCTGGCTCGGACAATTATTTGTTGACAGAAAAACCCAATTTTTGACCCAACCGGGAATCGAACCTAGGACCTCGTGATCCAGTGGAACATGATAACCGCTTGACCAAAGAGGCAGTTGACGACCTGACATGCAACTACTTATTATTATTAGAAAATTGTAAAATGTCCTCATAAAAAAAAACTAATATTATCAATGTTTTTTATATAATTAGAATAGAATAGAAAAGTTTTTATTCAAATAAACTTTTACAAGTATAGGTACTTTTGAATTCTTATAGGAATTATTATAGGAATTAAGTCCTAAGAGCGAATTTTATTCGCGCGGTTTATATTCCGCATTTTAATATATTTTTCTCGCGAATTTTAAATCGCGTGTGCGTGCAGCTTCATACATTCCCATATGTCACAGAATTTTGCGAAAAAATTCGCACGAATTAATTTCGCAGTGCGGCCTAGGCCTTACAATTCTAGAAGTCCTACAATCCTCATGACGGAAGAGCTGTAGAGTTGTTCAACTGCGCAGGACACGGCCGGCGCCCCGTCAAGCACGAGTGTTGCACTCATCACTCAGCAAAGATTAAACTTTTTTGTACAGCTAAGCTCTGCAGCGCTGGGTTATTGAATGAGAGGGATTTTGCGCCATCTTGCATTGCCGCATTACCGCGACGACGGCTATGATTGATAAAATACAGATGATGCAGATACTTCTCCCTCGAGATATTTCAGTTTTTATTTAAAACTACCTGATGCCAGCGACTTCGTCCACGTAAATGGATTCTTACAAATCTCATACAAAGTTTCATCCCCTATTTCAACTTCTTCAAGCCTTTTTTCGCAACCAAAGGTACCCTTTGTCCTTTTCGAAGGTCTAATCTATCAAAATCAGACAGACAGACAGACACAGTTACTTTCGCTTTTATAATAATATTAAGTAGGGTGTAGTTTTTCCGCTCGGATTAGATAAGTTTGTAATAATAACATAGGAAGCTTTGATTTCCCGTAAGTGAAAAGTCTCCTATGTCTGTCTGTAGAGAGCATATTTAGTTGAACAAACTGACATACGGAATACATGATACCTTACGCGCTTCCATCTGAAGATAGACTTTGAGATACGACACCGCGATGTCTCAAAGTCTGAGCTAGGTATATGGAAATAACAAACAAAACATGAACAGCGGTTCGTAAAGTTGACTTTAGCTTGTTAAAACATTAAAACAATGCGCCTAGGTGGCACACGACTCCGAATCCTTACACTTAAGACAGGATGTTCCATGTACTTAAAGATCGTTGAAATTGTAATTTTCACCTTTTCACGTGATCTTAGTCAAGCGCTATCTTTTCAGTAAACAAAATTTAATTACAAATTACCTGACAACTAAATACGTTGTTTGCCTTGTTTGAAACAAATATGAATACGATAAATAACTTTGCGGACCAAAAACACACCATTTATAGAATGCGAAAACAATGCGACAACAGCAGAAATGGCTTTGAAAAACAAAATTGTTTTGCTGCAAAATTGTCTCTCTCACAATGTAGGCAAAATGTATTTTTAGACACAAATAAAGTTGCTAACAGTATCCGCGTTTATTTGAAACGAGGTATGTAATATGTGAGAGTTCTCCATAACGTTCTCAAAGGTGTGTGAAGTCTGCCAATCCGCTTGGCCAGCGTGGCAGACTATGGCCAAAACCCTTCTCACTCTGAGAGGAGACCCGTGCTCTGTAGTGAGCCGGTAACTGGTTGATCATGATGATGATGATGATGTAATATGTATAGCTGTTCAGGTAATTTGTAATTTATTTTGTTCACAACTCAATTCGAAGATTTTAAAGTCATCTAACAACTTACAAGTGCTTACGTTCATAACATCCACGGCCTACTTTAACATGACGGAAATGATCCGCAGGTCACGTTGTTTCCATGAAACTTTTGCGTCACACTAATATGTTTTCCCCGTACCTATTAAACCAACCATTGCGGGTTTCATTACACTGCTAAGATTTCCCGCAGGGCTGTGTTTTATTACCCGCTCGTCAATTTGTCATTGGTTGTTCAATAAATTTTTGGTATTGGTCGGCACTGATCGATATTTTATTAATTAATTCATTACATTCTTTCGGAAAATGTAAAATCATTTTGTAAGCAAACTTTACACTTATATTTCTGTATACCTACTCGTGATTAGCTAGGGAACTATCTCAGGTAGAGAGATAAGCTTCGTCTTGGTCGTTGTTAATTAAATTTTAGTACACAAATATAAATGTACCTGTACCACAGTGTAGGTATGTGACCTAGGTAGCTTAAAGTTACCTAATTATTTTAGTCTGTCTTAAATATTCTGTTGGAGTTATACATATACCTACAGCAGAAACGTTATGGAAGAGCGTGCATTGTCCAAACACCAACATTGTAATCAATGGAATTTTCCATTGATTAAGTAGGTACTTACATCATATTTTTGTCGTGCTTCACGCTTCTGAAAGTATTCTGAACCCTCAAATTTTATTCTTTACTTTAGTGTACACGTATGAACATGAAAATTTTATGATAATATAAATTAAAAAAAAATTGTTTTTAAACCTCGTCGTAGTTATATCAAACCGTATAAGGTACGTACACAATGGATTTATAAAAACAAGACACCTAGGTACGCGATTCATATTATAAAAAATGTCAGTTAAAGTGGACAACTCCTTTTTTTTTTCAGCTGGAATAATAACTCTTTTTATCGCCATGTAATATCATAATATATTATAGTTACTACTTAGGTATTATTCTGAAATATGAAGGACCCGAAACCAACCCGTTCTTTAGGAATTCCTTTCGCCAAAGGCTGCCTGGTAGAGATCGCTTCAACCTGTGGCTTCAACGATTCGACCCGCCTTGGGTCGCTAAAACTAGACTAAGACATCGATGATTAAGATACTGTTTTGTATTTTGCTGTAGGTATATTTTGTGTGCAACAAAGAGTTAAACAATTATTACTTATTAATCTTTCTGTATTTTATTGAGTACAATAGATATTATGATCATTTAGCATTACTAAACGTTTATAAATTGAAAAATACGAATACCATACGTACCTATTTCTAACAAGTCTACAATGTGGGATATTTTATTTCAATAAACAAAATTGCTCTCCACAAACATCGTATTCTCGGCTGTTGACAGTGTAAAGTAAAGATTTGATTTCATACGTGTTACAGGTGTGATAGCCTAGTGGTTAGGACGACCGACTTCTAATCGGAGGTCGTGGGTTCGATCCCGGGCACACACCTCTAACTTTTCGGAGTTATGTGCGTTTTAAGTATTTAAATATCACTTGCTTTAACGGTGAAGGAAAACATCGTGAGGAAACCTGCATGCCTGAGAGTTCTCCATAACGTTCTCAAAGGTGTGTGAAGTCTGCCAATCCGCTTGGCCAGCGTGGTAGACTATGGCCAAAACCCTTCTCACTCTGAGAGGAGACCCGTGCTCTGTAGTGAGCCGGTAATGGGTTGATGATGATGATGACAAGTGTGTTTCCGGCATGATCCTTTCCTTTGATAGGAGAGGATACTGAAAATTAAATGTTGAGTCAGCCCGGACTCATAAAGTGCAGTCACAGTGCAGTATTGCCAATTATTATGAAGGTGAAAAACGAAATGTGTAAGTAGGTAAAGTCTCTTCGTTTTCTTACGGTCACTTTTGTGTCTCCGCCGCCGCCGCCTCCACACGCGCGGCGTCTTGCCAAAGGCACCGCCGGTGACTTCAAAACATGCCGCGTGGGGTGTACAGGCACAAGGGATTTTGGCGTTTTACATCGAAGCCTACCTACTCATATTTTTTTATTAAAATTCTCTTTCTTTTGTATATTTTTTTATATTCGTATTTTATTACAGTATAACCATAAACATAAAATATAATATTATCATGAACATGGGTCTTCTGTACAATGAATATAAAAATTATTTTGCTATAATCCGCTAACAGTGACAAATTCGTAGGCACAACACCACACAATCTTGTAGGCACAACACCACACAAATTCACCACAAAACAAACTCGACGATACAAGATTGTGTGGTGTTGTGCCTACAAGATTGTGTGGTGTTGTGCCTACGAATTTGTCACTGTTAGCGGATTATAGCAAAATAATTTTTATATTCATTGTATATCATGGAATTCCGCAAAGTAACGCCTGCTTCCATTCAACATGGGTCTTCTCTCAAAATGAGAAGGCTTTTAACCATAGTCTACCACGCTGGCCAAGTTCGGATTGACAGACTATTCGGAGATTCTGTTAGAAATTAGAATAGAAAAAAAATTACAAACAGTAAAAGAATAATAAAAATAAAAGCAGAATACTAAGAGCACCTGCGCCTGTACCGACACTATGTTACCAAACGGACTATATCCTTGGTTTGAAATCAATGGCATGCATAGATATAGTTTTCTGGAAAGCACAGGGCTATTTTATCACCCCTGCAGGGGCTGTGATGGATAGCGTAATGCTATCGCGACGTCAATAGCTGCACTTAATTGATAGAGCACGTCGAGAAGCCACAGCGTAAAGTTATTATACGTACCTACTTAAAATTAAGTGCAATACCTAGGAATATTGTGTATCTACAATAGACGCCGAAGTCCCAGCGACGCAAACACTTACTTTTTAAAAGGTTTACACGCATACCAATTAGTAAGTGATTTAATATGAACTGGTTTTCTAAAACGTATGCTACTATAGTTGGGACATTACAAACGTGCGAACTGAGTCATAAAACAGTACGATCATAGGGTTGTGACTTGTGAGTTGTCTCCCTCGCTCTATATAGTTTCGAACCCATCCAGGGCCCTTAGTCATGACTAAGGGCCCCGGGTGGGTTCGAAACTAGTCGGGTACACTCTGACAAAAATACACGTGAGCTAAAGCCGGTGTTTCAATTCATTAAAATGAATATCAATCACGATAGTTTAAATGTTAAAATTCTTTAAGACGTAGGTATCTAAGCTGGTAGGTGACTACGCAATTACAAATTCAATAGAATATGCATGTGAGTACAATGGGTTCATATTTCATTAAACTTACATACGAAAATACTAAAATAGTGCCCGTCTATTTGAATGGTTAGTGGACAAAAGAAAAAGGTTTTATCCGACCGTAATTAATCCCTCTTTTTAACATTAAATTCCGTTTGTTCTTAATTACAATTGCAATTTATACCAAACGAGCTGGGGACGGCTGAGGATCATCTGCGTGCTATGGAGCCATTTTTTTCGTCCTATGACAATCAATAACGAGAATATTTATACCGTAAAGCATCGTACACAACAACGGTAATGCTTCACGACAATTTTATCTGTCTTTTGTTCCAACTCTGCGATGTAAACACTAGGTTTATTAGTGTTGCATCCCATGTAGTGTAGATTTAGGTATTTAAAAAATTCATGCAATGCAAAAAAAAATTTGTTTTAAATACCATTTGAGCCTATCGGTAGCTATAGTGGCGCTGGTACAGCGTCTCTTAGTGATAAGAAAGTCAAAAACAGCTTTATTCACATTGATATACGAGTACCTACTGAAAGTCTTTTTGTGAAAAAAAAAAAGACGAACGCACATGCTGGCCTGGGTAAGCTGAGCCTTGACTTACAGATAAAAAACTATATTCGTGTGATGCAAAAAGTTTCTCGTTTACATACAAGAGTTCACAGCAGTTGATTTTACAGGCTTCAAAATTTGCACAGAGTAACTAACAGCATACAGTAGTGAGTAGATTTAACCTATGAACCTATATAGGTAATAAAAATCTGAAGTCGTGAATTTGGTAATCGCGCAGTAACGTATACGCCAGTGTGTACAAAGCTTTAGAGCTCACTGTATCCCAGCTTAATCCCTGTCATCTGCTACCGAGGTAATTATTTAAAAGGGAGCAAACATAAGCTCCGGCGCGTGTCGATCCCTAATTGTTGCGTCCGATAACCAATAAGGGTTACAGGGGGTAGTTCGAAATTAGTTCGGACACGAACATTGAAAATATTACTTTTATTATGAGGGCTTTGTAAGAATTAAAACAGATTTCAGTCCGTTGTTTAGTAAAACAAATATGCTGAGTCTTTAGAGAACATTGAACATCACAGCGAGGTTTAGGCTTGATTTATATAGGCAAGGGCATGATCACCATCGCGCTAAATCTCCAGAGAGTAACTAAACTCTTTGCCTCTATATGGTACATGCGTCCGCGCCACGTCTCCAACTTAGGCATTTCGGGAGAAAGTAGAAAGACGAATTATAAGTGGATTTCTTGTTAAACCCTAAGAAATATTTATCAAGGGACTTGCAGTAGTGGAACACGAAGTAGTAATTTAAAATATTTAGCTTACAGTCTGTTTGCATAACGCATCCCATGATTTGCAGGACAGGAAACCTCTTCGGGTAGAATTTTCTTGATGAATTTTAAAGTAAAAAAGCATAATCAGCACGGATCTAAAGGCGTGACTTGGAATGCGCAGATGACATTTTTTGAATTTGAAATGAAGCCGGGCGTGAGAGACGCAGCATCCGTGATTGGTTCACTGTCATATCACATCATAATCTGCCTTTCGCATTGGTTACTACTGCCGTCTGCGTATAGATTGCCGCACACCTGAGAACCCTTTGTAGAGCAACCGGGTGAGTGTAAGCATGCGCAAGTATTATTACCTACGAACCTCATGCCTCGAGAGCCTTGCCTTTAATTATTATTATATTTTATCGATGGGACCGGACGTATATCGACAAAATATAAACCGTCACAATTTATTAGAGGTCGTGTTTGGTGTGGTAGATCAATTCCATCATCTCTCCCAAAACCGTGTAAAACTAGATAAAGCACGCATAGTTTCCCTTTAGTGAGCGAATCCATAAATAAAATGTAGCAGGGTGTGTCGTTGCTCCTTTCAAAACTTATTAAACCACAGCTATCGACTGTGCCCCTATTGACAGAAGCGTGACATAGCTTTCTCGAAATAGTGTTGGCTCTTTTATCGTTAACAAAATTACTTAAATATTATCAATATTATCGATACTTACCTACTTTTATTCTTCTACATTCTCTTGCAAAAACTTTTTTTTGATGGCAGCAACAAAATTGTTTTTAGGATCATTTTTTATTTTAGGACAAAATTACACTAATTAAGTTGTAAGTACACAATCTCTAAACTAAACTAAATTACTTAACAGTTCTAAATGTAATGTTCTTCTTAAAAGTCTTTTTCCGTATGGAAAATTGTGGGAAAGATGGCACTATTTTTAGATCTGTCAATTTCATTAGTTTAGTTTAGTTCAGATTAGAAATCTCTAAAAGAACATTGTGTACAACAGAATACCAATGTGAGAACCAGAAACATAAAATAAATAGTTCTATAATGTTAAGTATGAAATAAGACCTACTATCTAACTACCTTACAGGTATCTAGATTCTTAGTGGCAGTCATTTTTTCCAGCTTTTCAGGAGAGCCAAAAAACTATCACTAATTATTATACGATTCTAAAAATTGGGGTCATACATGACTATGTGGACCTTTATGTATTTATCTTTGAAACTGTATCAAACATTAGCATGTTACTAACTAGATTTATCGAAAGTCATATTTAACAGGATCATAAAATAATAATGTGTACTTCGGTCGATCTCGCTCTGAGATACAGCTATTAAAACACGCGCAAGTACCGAATATTACAATATCTGATTCTAATCCAATCAAGTATCGTGTATTAATCGGATTATCTATCTCTGCTTTCAATCCTGAGTCTTGACGTGTTACATTTCTGAAGATTAACGTTACGAAGTAGATGAGTAAAGATTTTGTCGATGTAGTTGCTATAGGTTTAACAATTTGTTTATTTTCGTCTATCATTACAACATATTATAAAACGCAGTCCCCCGCCGCGTCTGTCTGTTTGGAATAAACTCAAAACTACTGAACGGATTTTCATGCGGTTTTCACCAATAAACAGAGTGATTCATGAGAAGGGCTTAGGTGTAGGTAGGTATAATTTTTAAGGTTTTATGTAAATTGTTTGAAATATGAGGATAATTGTTGAATATGTCGGAAATAGTCAAGCCACTGGGGAGCTTTCATCGAAAATGCTACTTAATCCCTTAGAGATGTGACAAAACAATGTATGGTGGGATTAGGGATAGAAACGAGTAATTCTAATTACTACCCGTGCAAATCCGGAGCGGATAGGTTAAAAAATCAGATAGCAATTTTTATCGATATGAATCTAAGAACATCTCTATTAATTATTAATAAGTGTTGTTGCCCAACATTTCAGCTTTTGTTATCAATACGGGACTCGTATGCTTGTGCGCACGTCGCACACCCCAAAAGATTGCAACGTAATAGGAGCTGGATTAAAAAGAGTATAGCCATTCATATTATGACCCCTATTGTTACGGTAACAAGGATAAATCGCCTGTTTTATTTTTTGTTATTTATCTTCTTTAAATAGCGTGATGGATTGTATTAAAATTAATGAGGAATTACATCTCTATTCACGCGTACTCTTCCTTTTTTATTAAGTCACAACAAACGCCCATCACTCTGAGGTTTGAGATATAAAATTGCTGTAGGCATGCTCTATTGGCGGAATGTTTTGACCATTATTTAATACTGTATTGTTATATGAGGAATTTTGTCGCCAAGAAACTAAAACTCTACTAAGATTTAGTTAGTCACATTTATGAATGATGTTTGGATATTCTATACGACCAATGAAATACTATCTCTATCTACTATCAGGATTATTTGATACAAATAAAACGAATACATATATTTAAGACATTTATTTTATAAAAAATGCGCATTCTTGCAGACATTACAATATCATTTCTTCAACATCTCATACAAAGCTGACATAGATTCACGAGGCTTATTCCTATACCTATGCAAATAGTATACCTAGATAATAGTATAAAAGCTTTTATAATAATCTATATTTGATATTTTGATATCAATATGGGTAGATAATATGCATCAAAAGCTCTTTTTATTGATCTCAGTTATTAAATCGCAGCAAAATTCAGTGTACATCACGGATTTATATTCCTCGTATAAGATTTTGTAGGTATAAAAAATTACATCTAAACATGTGTACAGGATCAACATGTGTCTCAGTATACACTATATAAATTATGTCTAAAAATGTGAGATTATAAAACAGTGATCAAGCAATTATGAGAGATGATATTAAATGCACACTTGACTCGAAGATCAAGACTAAAATAAAACGTAAACTTCAATGATAAATAATTTGATATACAAGTAATTAAGTAGATAGGAAATTATAACGATGATAAACAATAAGGTGGTACAAAAGAAGTTAAACACTGATATACATAAACTTATTTTTTGAATAGATGCAATATTAAAACTGAAGTTGCCATGGATCAAAACATTTAAATGCCTCATTAAAAAAACTAAATTTAATTGCTTAATCAATTTTCCATTGAATAGACGCAGGTGTTTATTTGCGTAAATCCAGGATATACAATGAAAAGCCAAAATAATTTTGTTTTTCAGTGTACAATTTTCCATTGTGCATTTTTGTCCTCATCATAAGACCCTGAATCAGTACTTAAAGTAATTTCCTATGACTTAAATGAAATATGGATTAAATATTATAAGTAAAATCTATATGGGACCCGTTAACAATATTTAAGGTAAGCCTATGTATAGGATGTATTGAAATAAAACATAAAATTAAATACAACACTGATTCCACATTCATTATTCGTATAATTCTTACAATAAATTAATAATAAGAGAGAAATAGATGAAAATGATCCTGTCATAGCAAATACCAATTCAATTAGTGATAAGCATAATATATCTCTAACAAATATTCTTATTTACTAAGTATATAAACATAATATCTATATTTACAAAATTATAAATAACTTATTTACAGGACTTATAATATTTAATAATTAAGATAGTGCGTCTAATATTCTGCATTTGTTCACTATAAAAAAATTTAGGACAAACGTTCCTAATTCTCAGTTAAAAATATTTTAACGGAGGTGCAGATAAATTCGAAAAAGTGAGAATATCAATAAAAAATATGCGCCGAATCCAAAAAGGATAGGTAGGTTCTTAAACCTACCTATCCTTTTTGGATATTGGTTAAACATGTTGAGAATTAATCAATTTTTAAATTCTATTGTGACTTCAAAACTATTCTAGATAATGATAATATATACAATCTAGCCTGAGCTACAAATACCCTCATAAAAGTATCTAATCCATAAAAGGCACATTTTGTACCTCTCGAAGCAGTATTAAGATAGTCTCGACTCAACTCGAATAAAAACAAGTTTTTTTACTATAAAGTACAACAATTATCATTATTATTATTAGTTATCCAATGAGCAAAAGAGTCTTTTTAAACAAAAAAAGGTGATTTCATTTACCTTTTAGATCTAATATTATGTGAAATTAAGAAATCAAGACATTACTAAATCTAATTAAACGCGATAAAGCTGATAACGCACTTAATAATAAACGATATAATTCGTCTTTTGGCAGTTTCGAATACTGGTCGCGCTCGTCACAAATACACAAGCTTTAAATACTCATAACATTAATACCATTATATCCCGTTTCGAATTAATTTGCTCGTCCTATTCCACAAGCAACAATGCCTGATGGATATTTTGTGCGTATCATTATTTAAACAGCGGAGTTTTTGCCAATAATTGGCCCTCCACTTGTCGCATATACTCGACGTCCGTCGAACTCTACTGAAGAATTTCTTTTTATGCCGTCGTCCCCAGTATCTTTGAGAGGTTCCTTTTCGTCTCTGTGAATAATAAATTTAAAACTTTAACCTTCTATAAGGCTTTATATTACCTCTAATATCTACGTGTAATATTTACAGAAAAACACTATCACCAATCTGAAAATTTTTACAGTTGCGATGATGTAGCACACGGGATATAAATTGCAAAAAAAAAGTCACAATAATACGAGCGTAAAATATAAAAATAAAAAGGCATAACATTTTTTAATCAAGCAGTTAAAGTTTGTTGGCATTTAAAAACTCTGTGAAGCGTTGACAAGGTGCAGAAAAAAATCGCATTGTAGAATATCAATGTATCTTACATTGGAGTAGTTGGAATATAACTACAAGTGACCAGGATGTAGCAGCGTGGAGAAGACAATTTTACTTTATTAATAAATGTAGTGCATAATATTTAACTATAGATATATAAATTGAAAACATTACAAGGAATAACACAAATGAGAAAAAAGAGGACATAAAATCAAAGAGTTTTATAAATGTACTGATTGAGAAAATGAATATAAGACATGAAATTGTCGTAAGAGATGTTCCAGGCATTTGATAAACACGAATAATAAGTTAAAAAGATAGCGCCTGTTCATTTAATTGCACTTAATAATAAAATCATTTAAAAAGTCAAAGCATAGGTAGGTGAGAAAAATTAATGACTAAAATACTACAATGAACTTTCTGCGTACTACGCATTTAACGAATTAAGGCGATTACTCTATCTAAACGTACATTAACTAATACTGACATATTTACATAGGCTTTACGCAAAGCTTGTGTCAAAAATCAATATTTACAAATCGGTTGGCCCCAGCGAAAAGCATTACATTTTAGGTCACCTACGTTAACCTTGAAACATATTTTTTTATGTGTATCATATTCTCCTCACGAGGGCCAAACCATAGCATCCGCACACAAAAGCATGCAGGAAATCGTGGTGTCACTTTGTGCCTTACGTAGGAGTTGACACGAGCTTGACAGGCGGCGGCAGGGGCGCGGGGGAGGGCGGCGCGCGCGGCTTCGTGCTGCAATAAGGGAGCGGGAAGCGCCAACCGTACAGACTAGCGGGCAGAAACATCTCTCATCGACACTAACACTTGTTACGGAACGATAGGAGAACCAAAAGGACAAGGCGAAATTGGTAACAAGGACATATTATTTGATAACCTAATGTCGATGATGTGCAATATAATAATATTTTAAAATTTGATTGTGTTAGCACTGAATATGATTTCAAGACATGAAAATACAGATATATTTCAGTAGAATGAACTCAACGAGAGAATAAATTAAAATGGTTACCTTCCCAATTTGGCTTCATCGTCTGAATGTTTCTTAATCCGCCTGCCGCAGAGTGTAGCAATAACGCCTTGTCGCCTAAAGCACAGCAGAAGAAGATCGACAATGACGAGACAGATAAATACGCCAGCCAATGCCAATCCTATTATAGCTCCACTTGATAAATGTTGAGGGACAGCAAATCCAGATCGTTCCACACCTGTTAAATTAAAAATAGTTAAAGAATAAATTCTCTGAAATACATATATAAAATAGTTTAAGAGCAATAAACAACGATAAAAAAATTATGTATGGTAGATATTAATTTAAAATCTGCACAAGAAAAATGACTTTCATAGTTTACTGCTCTTAATAAGTTAGTTTTATGCATCATATTGAAGAAGCTGAATTTGTTAGGTGAAACGATAGAGATTGTAACAAATGCAAATTTGCTGATGAAAATATAATAACAACAAAATCTAGATAGACACATTTATTACAATCAACACTGGTGAAAAAGGAGTGCTTTCAGAATAAGATATCGTGCACCCAATCACCGACCAATTATTTTAAAAATATTGAAATACTAGTATAAAAATATTTTTTCAAACACGAAAGCCCTCCATCTGAATGAAATGGGGTTTGAATGTGAATTAAAGTAAAGACAATATTGATAGCGAAAGTAATGATGCATAAACATAATTAATTCGTATAGTTAACAATAAAAGAAAATAAGAAAAGTTGTCAAGATGCAAACATTCCAAATAACTTGAATTGACGCAACAAAAATTTTCAAACCCCATGACAACATATTTTCAAATCTAAAACAAGCGATATGAACTAGTTACACATAAAATAATATAACAGGAACAACGTATTTGTAAAGAGAAAATCGGTGGAATTCAATAACCATCACCGTTAACATAATTTGAGTACGCTTACTGTATAGTTTGGGAATTTTTACTTGTAGTTTGAACTTTGAACTTGTATTATTAAGTAAAACACTCACAAGATAATCGCATCAAAACAATTTCAATTAGCTTTTTCTTTCAAACTACAAATAACTTTAGCGCTACTTAATTTTCCATAAAAACCTTCGAAGACCTATTAATAATAGTACTAATAAAATAAAAACCCTTTTATGAATCTACTATTTGCCACTAAGCAAATTTATAACCGTAAACTTTAAAAAGATCATGCTACGAGTAAGAAGAAATAAATTTTAATAATAAAAATACGGGCTAATTAAATATAATTATGTATATATACGTCTACAAAATGACTATTTAATTTTAACATCTAATGATTCTAAACTATGAGGGATTCGCATGTAGTCTACTACATACGACGACGACGTATAATATAATTACGGACCATGCGAATGGTTTTAGTTTAATTAATATCGGAAGGGTGTACACAAATCTAGCTTTGAGAAGGACATGCAGTACATTCATTAGTACATTCCAAGGGTAGTGTAGCAGGTTTAATCTATGTAACATTATTAATATAAAATATATTTACCCATAATTTGATCAGGGCGACACAAACACACTTGTCAAAGAACATTCGATAGGGGTTAATGCATTTCTTGTAAAGCATCTTGACATCTTTCTTTAAAGGGTAATAATATCTATACAATAGGATTCAATATTTAAAAATCTAAAACTCTTGGGATTTAAATGTCGTTAATAGGAGGGAAAAGGATTATATGAATGAAGCTGTACAAATAATTACTATTTAAAAGACCACCAATTGCACGATTTTAAAAATGTTTATACTAAGATGAAAAATTGATAAGCTTATTCAGTTGAAAATAAAATATTTGTAAAACTTCATTCAAATTAACACAAAATAATTTTGAATCACAAACGTTGTCGATTTTTATATTCTTTATTTTTCACATTGGTCAGTTTCATTCCGATTTCATCACAATTCCAACTTGACACTTAGGATCTTTCCTACCTAACTACACTTAATTCTATTTTTCTTAATAGCTCAGCAGTATTACAATATTGACCATCCTTTTTTCATTCATTAACTTCTTTTGGACGATTTTTCTCATTACATTAATTATTTAGAAAGGTTTTACTAAAATGAATAAAATAGTCATCAAAAATTCGTACACAAATTTCTTATTCTACGTTGAGAAGTTTATCTACAATATTCCAAAACATGTCTTCCTTTTACATCGTGGCAGTGATAATGTGTTTGCCAATAAACTATCTACTATCTATTGAAAAATTTAACACCATAAAGTCTTTAATGAATTCTATACTAACAGGAATAATTTTTCGCACATTAAATTCAAATTAATAAATCTCTGAAATAATCCGTGACATTATTTTATGGCTTTATATGGTGAGACGATTTGTCTATTTATACAGCAACACATTTTATCACATAAATTCCTAAATAACAGTCGTCTTTGGACTTATTTATTTTAGTAAACTGTAATAGTAATTATAATTTGATACTTTATATAAGGATATATAAAATAAACATTATAACAAGGATGTCCATACTAGTGTGAGTCCATCGGAAAATGCTTGGACTTCCACTTGGGTTACCTAAAAATATTTTAGATAGCATAAATAATAATATAAATATATTGAATATCAATTTCATGAACAAAGTATGTTAGGTATCTACAATGACAAATTAAAAATAATTAAATATACAAAAGCAATATAACTTACCATTAAAAATAAAACAACTCGAACTCAAATCATAAGATCATTTAAAACATACTGTGATGCCGATGGGAATTTGAAGTTAAACTCAAACGCATTACATAAAACACATGCACTACAGAAATATTAAAAGACACACTTGTTAACTAATTAATTATTTATTGTTTACCAGTCTTTCCTAGAAACTGCAACATCAACGGTTTTTGTTAAACATAAAATAATAACGTATAAACCAAATGCAACTTAAAATATTATATCTAAAACAAAAGAAACTATACAATGAACCTATTGTTGACGTTACAGTTTCAACATTCCAATACTTTGCCACTTTTTCTAGTTCTCTTTATTATTAAGGGCATGAGATTGCACAACTGTATCATATTTTAATGCAAAAGCTTAAAGCTCGATTGTTATCATTAACTTAAAATACAAAAATAATCTTAAAACTGAAAATACAATCACAACGACTGGTTAATGATACCTTACTTTTTAAATAAAAATAATAATAATAATATTGTACTGTTCGTATTAAAATATTAAAGAAGTGTATAAAACAAATGGCTAAAGAAACGTCTACAATAAGCACTGAGAATAAACTGAGCACTGACCGAAAGTGTTTGCGGTTCACAAAATCATACGAACGAGATGGGATGAGAACAAAACGATAACAGAAGACGTGGTGAGGTATGCGGCGGAATCATGGGGATCGGGTGCAGTGTAAACATCGTAGAAACCGGCTCTGATCGGTATCTGGTTGGGTTCTTGGTTGTACTCACCGAGAGCGGTCTGGACGTAGAGTTGAGCGGGTTGCGAGAACCCGAGCGCGTTGTGGGCGCGGACGTGCATCCGGTACCGGGTGTCCGGTCGTAATCCTCGAATTTCGTAACTGATCGCTTCGAAAGATTTCAGCTCCTCCGTGATGCATTCAGACTGAGCGGCAACTTGCCAATTTCCATTGACTTTCAGGACCTATTGGTAAATTATTTTTAATAGAATCGAATAGAAAACATTTTATTGCATACAATATAAAAAAGAAAGAATACAATAAAGTAAGGTAGCATTCAAAGGCAGCCTTATTGCTAAAGCAATCTCTTCTAGGCAACCCTTTTCTAGAGAGGAAAAAAGTCAATATAGCAACTATTAAGTTTAAAAAAAACGCAAACACATATAAAATAAAAGATATTCTGCTAATAAATAATAATTAAATACTGCTATAGTTTATGAATAACATAAATAAAATATAATAAATATGTAGTAAATTAGTAAGTTATAAATTAACGAAAATATGTGATGAATTAAACATAATTTATATAATAATATGTGTTCATAATATGATTTATTATTTAAATATGTATTGATATACACTTACAGGACAGTAGCTCACGTCGTACATGTCAATCGGTTCTCCGTTATCTGCAGGTATTTTCCACTGCAGTTCATATCTGTCAGCGTATTTCCCATGAATAAGAGATTCTGAGCTCACAGATTCCCTCCACTTCGGCTGTTCAGGTGGCGACCTACAGTAAAAACATTAACGTATAAAAATAATACATGAATGTCTAATACATATGCACACAAATATTTATTATATACATTTATATAATATGTTTTTTATATATTATTTATTATTATATATACTAGCGACGCATCCTGGCTTCGCTCGGGTAGTAATTAGCCGCTGCTATCCCACCATACATTTTTTGTTATAAGTATCTCAAAGAGATTAGGCAGCGCTTTCGACCAAAGCTCCCAGGCAGCTTGACTTTTTCCGACATTTTCAATAATTATCCTCATATATTTGAACCAATTAAAAAAAACACAAATTATACACTTAAACTTCTCTTCATGAATCACTCTATCTATTGGTGAAAACCGTATGAAAATCCGCTCAGTAGTTTTTGAGTTTATCGCGAACAGATAGATAGATAGACGCGGCGGGGGAATTCGTTTTATAATATGTAGTGATGATATTTAAACAACAATTTCCGATCGGTTATTCTTACCTTCTGGGCATAATAACGGTGATAGGAGCGCCCCAACTACCAACCCCGACTCGGTTGATAGCCGCGAACCGAAAGTCGTACGTGAACATTGGCCTCAAGTTCTCAACGATGTACAGAGAGTTGGCGGACCACGTTCTATTCATGGCGAGGTTCCAGTCGAAGTTCCCGTTTTCCTTGTATTGTACCGTGTAAGCCTCTATCGGTGGACCCATGTCTTCCGGCGGGCCCACTATATTGAATGACACGGATGTTGCAGTAATAGTTTCTTGCTTCGCCTGAAATATGCCGAATAAATAAGAATTCGTCTGGTTATAATATTTAACCGACGACTTCAAAAAAAAAAATTCGACATGTACATTATGTATGTAATATTATTGAAAATGAAATATTTTCACATGTGATAATTTATTGTAATCTAGGAATTATTATAATCTTCCAAACAAATATACAACATTTTAGAGATGTGTTTTCCACGCATTTTTCTGAAATTATTAATCGTATTGTGACCATTATTTTTTTATTGGCTTAAATTAACTCAGAGAACAGTGTGAGTTTCATCAAGTTCAGCAGTTTTTAAGATATGGACACTTTTTTCTTTTCAGTTATTGTTTATTTCGGAATATTGACGTCGGTTTAAATTTTTTATAATATAGTTTGTAAGATTTTTATTCACGGGAATATTATATTTATTAGTGAATAATGGTAAATAGGTGAAGGAAACCATCGTGAGGAAACCTGCATGCCTGAGGTTCTCCATATTGTTTTCAAAGGCGTCTGAAGTCTACCAATCTGTGTAGTGTACGGCCTAAACTTTTTTCATTCTGAGAGGAAACCCGTGCCCTGTAGTGGGCCGGTAATGGGTTGATAGTAACGATGATGATGAATGTTAAATATAGATATGAGATTATTGCTTTATTTGTTGACTAAAAATTCCAAATTTCTTACTTGTACAACAGGTCCCGGAGGGAAGGCTTGCCTCAGTTGGATTATGTGTTCCGCTTCACCTAGAGTATTGGTGGCGATACATTTGTAAATACCATACAGGCTTGCGTCGATTGGTGTTATTGTCACATAGCTTATGGGGCCCGAACCGTATATTCTGACGTGTGGAGTTTCAACCAAATCATATTCATGGAACCTGTCATAATAACAAATATAAATAAAAAAATTAAAAACCCCCGACATTCGGCATTTTGTGGTGGCGGCCATCTTGGATTTGAAATTTATCAGTGTGTATAGTATTCTACTAGTCAAGCCCTTTTAGTATAGGATCCCGCCATACAACGACCTTCACCGAGATGCTTATTTGATGAAACGTATTTTTTAGTTAATTTAATACGTCAATAAATATATTGCATATGGGTTGCCTAACAAATTCCAGTCCTGGATATGATTAATTAATAATTGAAAAAAAAAAAAATTTTTATAACATTTCACTGGTTTGATTATTAGACAAATTCATAATGAAATCATCTTTATTTTCATTTAATTTTAATTCAATAATCAGACCGGTGCAAAATGCTAGTATCGATTTACCTGTTTACACCTGGCTACCCGAGAGTTGTGACCGGAAAAGAATAAGCAACCTAACGTTTGCATATTCTATGGGCATCATACTTTCGATTGGTATAGAATTTGTCTAATAATCAAACCGGTGAAATGTTAACATTTTTTTTTTAATTTATTAATTAATCATATCCTGGACTGAAATTTGTTAGGCAACCCATATGCAATATATTTATTGACATATTAAATAAAATATAAATAAAATAGGTTTCATCAAATAAACATCTCGGTGAAGGTCGTTGTATAGCGGGATCTTAGACCATTTCATTTGATACTACTAAGGAAGATAATGGGAGTCATATTAAGGGAGTTGTGAAAAATATGTAATCCGCCATTTTGTGCCGGCGGCAATCTTGGACCATTTTCATTAAACATAGCTAAGTACACTCCCGATTAATTCACCTTCAAACAAAAAAAAATATGAATAAGTAAATTATTACTATTAGATAAGAGAAAAGTCGTCTTGAAAAAACACTTTGCAAATTGAATTCGGACGAATTCACTTACTTCCATTTAATGGTAGCGTTGGGAATACTTTCAGCAATACAACTAATGTTGACAGGCTGAGAATTCCAACTCCAAACGGGCACGTTGTTCATATGTTCGAAGGAAGGCCTGAATTGTACAGTCAGATGACCATTCTGTCTTGCTTCACCACCTAAAATTATTTATGAAGCTTTATCATTATTTGTGAATGCAAACGAAAAATTTTCTTAATAATATAAATTTGGTTTTTTTATGTCTGTTCGTCCTTGAGTCGTTCGCGTATCGTTCATCCGATTGCTTAAACTTGACACTTTTCATACCGGAAAATAATAATCCTGGGAACGCAGTCACAGGTACAAATTTATTTATTTTAATCTACTTAGTCTAATAAATTAAATTTTTGAGCTTTAAAGTAAAATCAGATCTAAGTGTGGGCATTGTTTTATAAGATTAGCATTTTAAAAATTGTACCTTCATTTTCAGCAACGCATTCATATAATCCGTCATCAGTACGGTTCAACTTGGAAATTGTTATGACAGCACTGGATTCCATTTGATCCCCAGTTTGACGACTCATCGTTTCTATGTTGATCCTACAAAGTTTTGTTTTTAATTAGACATCCGAGATACAAGACGAGAATTAAGTATTTGAGATCTTAATTATGCTTATCAAACATTTTTATTATCCAAGAATCAATTTTATTAGATTTCCAAGATGAGAGAAATAAACAAGAATTTTTTCAAAGTTACCTTCCATCATCATTGGGACCATTCAAGAATCGATCGGGATTGCTTAATTTTCTAAAGCTGATCCTAGGCTCCGGGCGTCCAGTCGCTTTACATTCCAATCTTCCCTCCATATTTTCGGCTGCCGTGGTATTGAATAATTCAAATATCCTCGGTCGAACCAAAACTTCGACTTCTATTTCAGTTTCGTTATGGCCGGCTTGGTTGACGGCGCTGCAGATATATTTACCGTAATCGCCCGCTTCCACTCTGTCGAATGTTAGCAGCCCTTTGATTTCGTCTACACTGAAGCGTGAAGTGGTGGCCAAGTTCTGAAAGATAACATTTTATTCAATAAGAATAAGAATAAGGATATATTTATTGCTTTCACTGTGTACATTAGGTTGTAAATTTTAATAATAAGTATCACCAGTTTGCCACTTCTGGCGTGCAATATTTTTGAACTACAAGTTCTTATCAACAAAGGTATCTCCCTAATGCGGTACATTTTTACTATATTTTGTAATTACGTATCAATCAAAGACAATAAAATGAAAACATACTCTGGAAACTAATACCTTTTAAGTTTTAAGTTTGTCAGTTTTTCGAATACGAGCTCAAAGCTCACAAAACAAATGTTTGAGCGCATGTAAATTTAAAACTACATATTAGTATAGGTATATTTTTTCAGAAATTCGTCAAACCACAGAAACAAATATAAGTTTGTAAAGCGTGTCTACAAAATTTGATTGGTCAAAATGAAAAAACAAGCTACATTTGTATGGGATACGCTCGGAAGCGCTCGAGGGGACATCTATCTTGCAAAAAGTTATGTCCACTTGATTTCTTCGTTTTTTTTTTGTAATATTAGTTATTACCTCTCTTGTAGAAGCTTTAATCCACGAGTAAGTCGGTGCGGGTTTCCCTCTGGCTTTGCAAGTGATCGACGCGGTTTCGCCCTCTTTCAGTTGAACTTTCGTTTCGCGTTCTTCCATTTCTGGAGCAGTGTTGACCTAAGAAAAAAACGTTGATTACAATTTTGTACATTAATTTTGTATTTCAGGTATATTATGGTATATAACAAGTATAAAGTTCGTAAACTAAAACCCGACTACGCAATAATTTAATAATAAAATAGTGTGCGAAAACGTTGGGCAAGCAACTAGTGGCGCCATCTGTTATGTCTATTGGAATTACTAATTTAATAATCTAGAAAGCCGCGCAAAGGTCACTTCTTGACTTTTTTCGTAAATAAAATGTAGCCTATGTCACCCGGACCATAACAAAGAATCAGTAGACACCTCATTCATCAAAATCGGTCCAGTAGTTTAAGCGCTACGGTGGTACACACAGAATCTCATACAAAAATTGGCCACATACATACATACATACCTACATAGACTGCTAAAATCATAACCCTTCCTTTTGGCTTTGCCGTAGTCGGTTAAAAAATATGTGAAGTTACCTCAAGTTTAATATTTCGTTCCGATAATTCTCCAGTTTGTATGACAACAGCTCGGCAAGTGTAAGTTCCATCATCGCTTTCTTGGATATTTTTTATCATTAATCCATTTGAGTGGATAATGTATCTGTCGCCGGTCACGATCTACAAGAAAATGTTATCAATTAAATTATTTCACAAATAAAACCGGCCAAGTGCGTGGCGGGTCACGCGCAGTGTAGGGTTCCGTAGTCACAATCCTCGAAAAACAGATATAACTCCTTAACCTGTGAACCCTACTTAGCCGTGATAGTTTTCCTTTAAAATTGATTATATACCCTACTGCTGTGAATTTTTCCAAGTTCCTATATACTGCCATTTGGCTGATAGAGGGTGAGGACACTTGACTCTAATAAAAATTTGCACTTTAAAACATCATATTTTACAAACGGATCTAGAAATCGAAAAATGATGTTCCCACACCCACAGTATTTTTAAAAGACCTATTCAACGATATCCCACACTATGGGGTAGACGAGAAAAAAAATATTCATCCCCACTTTACATGTAGGGGAGCTACCCTAAAAAAAAAATTTATCAAAATTTTATTTCACCACTTTGTCGGCGTGATTAATATTTATACTCATGCCAAATTACAGATTTCTAGCACTAATAGTCTCTGAGATTAACCGAGGACGGACGGACAGACGGACAGACGGACGGACATGGCGAAACTATAAGGGTTCCTTGTTTACTACGGAACCCTAAAAATCCATAATTTTCTCATTTAAAAATTTGACAAGCAGCGCCGAACGAAAGCAACAGTGTGGCTTGGTAGTACCTACGTCGTGCTTTGTGCAGTTCCTTATATCACAACTTTAAGGTTGGTACCGCGCCAGATGTAGCCTTGAGAGTAAGTTTCACCACAGCTGGTTAAAGTTACTCTGCGGTTACCGTTAAAGTTTTAACACAAAAAAAACGGAAATGGGTTGCATTACTTGACAATCGTACTACCATTTGATTATGGGTATGATCTAAAGTTAATAAAACCTGACTATGGGAACCCATTTCACTTTATTTGACAGTCAAACTTTAACGGTAACCGTAACTTATGGGCCAAATGACCCTACATAGTATCGAAATAACTTACACTAGTTCCTTCTTTGAACCAATCCACTGAGGGTGCAGGTTCGGCTGTAACTTCGCACATTATTTTGAAATCTTTTCCTTTTGTCGCATACTGATTCTCATTTGCATTTGTCCACGTAATGGCAACTAAAATAAAAAAAATCCCTATTTAATACACTGTACTTAATTGATTCAAAAGGTTTTTAACAGATTTTATAAGATTGATTAGATTCGGTTTTAACACGCGTTTATTTTTTACATTGGATAAGAAAGTTGTTGAAACCAATCTCCTATTTGAAATCAATAATTATGTTTTTATCATTTTTAATTGAATAAACGGAGAACCGGCCATGTACTTCAAAGAGTACTTTACTATAAGAGTTATGTAAAAATTAGTAGATCAATAAAGAAATCTCAAAAATTTCATTGCATTTCAGATATAGGAAAACGTATAGAGACGCTTTTCATATTGGAACAAGTATAAAATATTTAAAATTTAAAAAACCCCCGACATTTGCCATTTTGTGGTGGCGGCCATCTTGGATTTGCATAGTGCTTATTCTACTAGTCAAGCCCTTTCATTTGATACCCATATTGAGGGCGTTGTGATAAAATATGTAATTCGCCATTTTGTAGCGGCGGCCATCTTGGACTGATTTTCATCAAACATAGCTGACAACACTCTCAATTAATTCACCTTTCAAATAAAAAAAAAACGCATTCAAATCGGTTTTCACCCGTTTGAGTGCTACATGGGAACAGACACACACACACACACACACATACACACATACACACACAGACACGTCAAACTTATAACACCCCGTCATTTTTGCGTCGGGGGTTAACAAATAGTAAGTTGACAGTATACGATAAGAAATATAAAACCAGTACCGAAAGTTTCCAAAACGACGCTGGCGCTGAGCGGCATGTTCGTGTATGTCGCTTCGCAGGTGTAGTTGCCCGCCATGGCAGTGGTGATGGACGATATGTAAAGGTACTGGAGCTGCTTGGCGGGCATCGGCTCCGTGTAGATCTCGGGCCTGGTACCGGCTCTGGTGATCACAACAATTACTGGTATAGAAGGGCAAACAAGCAAGGGCAAACAACCAAAGGCAAACAATAAAGGGCAAAAAACAGAGGGCATACAACGTGAAATGGCGTCGTGTTATTGTAAGCTTAGGATGGCGAAAAATAATATATTTATATGTAAAACGAATTGGTACATAGGTACATCGGCACAAACCGATGTCGGTGCAAGTTCCGTTATCCTACCACGTTAGATGAGATCAAAGATTGCGTGATAGAAGAGAGGACTTTTGAGGTGAATATTATAAAGTTTAGGCACCCATTGCTGCACCGTGCGCGAGCTGAACTGCACTTTATTGCGTCGCTTTTTATTTAAATGTCAGTGTGAAGCGAGCCTTGTTGTACCGCATTAAATATCCCTCTAGTATTAGGTAATAGGAGAAAGGGATTTAGAGCTTAGATTTTATACATTAGATACAAACAAAATCTGGACATACATATAACTTAAATATCTTGTTAAGATCTAGCGCGTTCCTTAAAGTCTCTTTTTACTTCTAGTCCGTTATTGAAACTACGGTTAACTTTAACATCAAGTTTTAGGTGCCCTGTAAACAAAACTCGGAATGCTCAATCAACCGTTCTTGGAATCCAGCCCCTATTTACAGTTATATTATCCGAAAGCTTTGAATTTTCCGAATAGGAGTTGAAATTGTTTAATTTGAGAAATAAGGCTTTGAATTTCAATGATCTATTTGAATAATATGAAAGTGATTTTCATCTTACAGTTTCTAATTATTTATTTTCAGCAGTTTTATTTTATTTAAACCATCGCTCATAAACCATAATAATATGGCCTATCCTCTCAACAGCCCAGACTGCCGGTCTGTCATTCTCACATGAGACCACACCAAGGAAGGTTAAACTATAAACACTGGAGAATGGTATGCAAACAAAATGTAGAACCAAAGGAAGGCCTTGAACAGGTCTGGATATTTTTTGTCTCGTTTTCACCTAATTAAATAAAGTGTGTGAGGTATAAATATCCTGGTGAATGACCTTGTTTTCACTACAATGTTTTAGGTGCAGTCTCCAGTGTCTACACATAATATAAAGTGCTGAAGAACTATCGTGGCAGACGTCGTACTCTTTAAAACACTTAAAACGCGACTACCTGTTTCATTTTTATAACAATGTGACAAATTTGTAGGAACAACACCACACAAATTCACCACCAAATGAACTCTCTCTCTCTCTGAAGTAATTTTATTTTCATTGTATATCATGGAGTTCCGCAAAGTAACGCCTGCTTCTATTCAACATACCAAAAAATTTAACTTCTCTACGAGCATCTCAATAGTAAGTCCCCGTTTTCAAGAAGAGTAAACAAAAAGAACCTACTCCTTAGTCCAAGTTAACCATAAATAACAAGCTATAATTTAAAAATTAAAAAAACCCGACTGCCATGCTAAAAACGAACTAAAAAATTAATAAACTACCACCGTACCACTTACAGTGTAGTTGTTATTTATTTTGTTTTTCATGATTTGTCACTCCAAATTGATTTAAAACATATAGATTGTATACATTTTCGTACTCGCCTTTTAAAGTCCTTTATTTTGATACCCCACTCGAGGGTCTTGAAGAAAAAAATTTTTTTCAGCCCGCACATTAAAGTGCATAAAATCCGCCATTTTGATTTTTTATGAATTTTATGTACCCAGTAACATTTGCGCCGTCAAGACAAATCTAATGACGTATAATTTATCAAAATAGGTTGAGCCGTTAAGTAGTTACGAACTGACATAGGAAACGGTCATTTTCTACGATTTATCACTCCAAATTGTTTCCAAATATATAAATTTATACATTTTCGTATTTGCCTTTTGAATCCCTTTATTTTGATACCCCACTCGAGGGTCTTGATGAAAAAATTTTTTTTCAGCTCGCACATTAAAGCGCATAAAGTCCGCCATTTTGATTTTTTTTTAAATTTAGGTACCCTATAACACTCGCGTCATTGAGACAAATCTAATGACGTATCATTTATCAAAATCCGTTGAGCCGTTGATTAGTTACACGCGGACATAGGAATGGACATACATACACACAGGTGAAACACATAACCCAGTCGGGTAAAAAGTTATGCAAGTGTACTAACGCAGCTTCGTTTATGATGAGTCCCTTGGGATCCCTCCACTGCGGCTGCGTGACCAGAGCGGGGTCGGGCGCGTCGGCCTGGCACGTCAACACCACGGACTTGCCCACCGCCACCGTCTGCTGCTTCGGCGTCGGGAATATCCGAAGCGTTTGTGACGAGCATCCTGCGAAAGAGAGGCATGGTTTAGTGCTAAGTCTTAGGTTTAGCGTGTCGCGCTACTTTTCAATGAGATTTCATTTATTGTCATTGACCTGTCACTGGTTGATGATGAGGGTAAAGCCTAAAATTAACGGTCCATTTTTCGGGATTTTTGCTTTCATTATCGAGGCTTCATCGATGAGTCTAAACACCGACCGTTCATCGTTCACAGGCACTATGCCATAGCAAATATCGTATCGTGCATCGTTCATCGCAAAAATGAACGATGAACGGGACACCGTCTAATTTGGCCTTAAAGCCCAAAATAGACGGTTAATTTTTTGGGATTTTTGTTTTCATTTTCGAGGCTTCATCGATGAGTCATCGAAAATGAACCGTCTAAACACCGACCGTTCACCGTTCACAGGCACTATGCCAGAGCAAATATCGTATCGTGCATCGTTCATCGCAAAAATGAACGTAGAACGGGGCACCGTCTAATTTGGACATCTATACTATACTAATAAATAAAATTGAAGTGTCTGTCTGTAATATCGAAATAACTACCTCATATTAAGCTCATATGGTTATTTGAACGCTACCATAACCGAATCACACGTTTTTAAAATTTTTGTCTGTCTGTCTGTCTGTCTGTCTGTCTGTCTGTCTGTCTGTCTGTCTGTCTGTTTGAACGGGCTAATCTTCGGAACGGCTGAACCGATTTTGACGGGACCTTCACATACAAGTAGAGAATTAACCAGGGAGTAACATAGGCTACTTTTTTAACCGACTTTCAAAAAAGGAGGAGTTGTGTTTTTCTACCTATGTACACCGATATCTCCGAGATTTATGAACCGATTTGCGTAATTTTTTTTTAATCGATAGAGAAATATTGCGACCCTGTTCTATAAAAAAATTGGATTCCAACTCCTCAATCCTGATGCTGTAGGGGACCTAATCCCCAAAACTAATGGGTTTTAGAAACTTTTGGTTATTTAAATTGATATTGGGGGTACCAATTAAAGACTTTATCGTTGAATCGATACTCGAAACTCGAGTAGGTACATATCCAACTCCTCAACCCTGATGCTGTAAGGAATTGTGTTCCGAAATCGTGGGGATCCCACGGGATTTTTCCGTACCTAAATCCACACGGGCGAAGCCGTGGGCATCATCTAGTAATAGATAAAAACCGTAGATACAATATACGTATAATCAGAATTTTAATTTTTGTCTAAATTAGAGTCCAGCAACAATAGACGAACGAATAGTAAGTGTTACTAGGCTAGGCCGTGATAAAATCTTAAATACAGCTGCTTATTTTCTAAAAATAAATGAGCTTTTATATGTTTCAAAAAAAATTGTAACTAAAGCCCTAAAAAATTCTAAAGAATATTTTTGTACATAATATTATGATCTACAATTTTCGCCTAGACTGTATTTTTATAAAACTTACCGTTTTCGAGAAAAATCCAAAAAACCCGAAAATTTTGACTTTGACCTTGAAATATCTTCCCAAGTAACACATGACAGCCGCATAGTGACTTGATTATAGAATTTGTGACTACTTAAGGCTGTTTTAGTTTCCTGCATAAGGGCTGTGTAGTTAGCTACTCAGACCTTGTAATTCTAATTTGGGCCCCAAATTAACCAGCTCTAAGCATTACAGTGGCTGGGTAACGGCAGTATAATCATTGAAACAGCTGAACAGGGCCTGTACAGTGTACAGTAGCTTATACAGCTATACAACATCCATTGCAGCATAACATTCAGCTACTTAAATTCTCTTCAACAGCTTTTAGATGTTTTGACGCTTTGTAATAGCTTTTATTAAGATATAAATAACCAAAAAAATATTTTTTTATTTATTTTGTGTATTATGTGACAGCTACATATTTATTGTTTGTTTAGAATGTGTAGGCAGACATATTTAATCTAAGATATAATATTTTTTATAGTTTTCTCGTTGGTTTTCAGTATCATATTGTAAGTAAATTGAGTTGGGAGTACCATTTTACTGTAAATGTGTATATGCAATTACATCAAATATTTCATGCGCCATCAAAATACTATCGCGTTAATGAAAATATTTCACAAGATTAATTTTATAAGTATTAATTTATCACTCAAATGATTGCTTTCTAACTCATTGTATTCTATTTAGGAAATAAGTGGAAAATATATATGTACTTTGAATTAAAAGCTATCAAGTATCCTGAAATCTTTATGATAAATCATTTGGATATTTAATAACAAATCTTTTATGTACTGCTAAAATGGTGTCCATTTGTTATCCAGCACAAATTCTCCATAAATGCATTTGAAAAGCTATTTGATGTGCAGTGGTGTAACCAAAGTCTATTATAACGCTGAAAGCTGTAAAATAGCTGCTAGCTATACTTTATGCATTGTGATTAGAAAGGAGTACAACTACTCCAATTTACAACTGAGGGTGTTTCTTCTTCTTCTTTGGGTGCCATCTTCTATCGAAGGTTGGCGACCATCATGGCAATTTGGACCCTCGACACAGCAGCACGAAATAGGGAACGTGTACTCTTGTTGTACCATTGGCGCAGGTTTTTAAGCCAAGATGTTTTTCTTCTTCCCGGATTTCTCTTTCCTTGTATCTTTCCCTGGATAATGAGCTGTAACAAGTCATATTTGGGACTGCGCATTATATGCCCTAGGTACTCCAGCTTTCGTCTCTTAATGGCATTAATAACTTCAACCCTCTTTCCCATTCTTTGCAGCACTACTTCATTGCGTATTTTGTCTCTCCAGGATATTCTTAACATTCTTCTTAAACAGCTATTAACAAGCTCGTTGAAGTAGAATTAGAATTGAATTAGTGTACACCAATTTAAAGCCAGTGGATACTTCAATGCAGCCCGCAGCATTACAAGAGAGGTGAATTTTCCGTATTAACCAGTCGTTAACAAGCTTTGAACTTCTAAATCAGCTAGTAGTATCACATGCAGCCAATAGCTGGACAAGATTTTAGTTAAATTCTTTTAGTTTAATTTTTCGCCATTATAAAGACATTAGTCAGCTATGCTGTTTAATAGTGTATAATATTTCTTCAGTACAGCCTAAAGACTCATTCTATCCTTTAGTACATCTGCATAAAAGCAATAGACTGTAATGTAGCTTGTTTATAACGTAATTCATCGCTAATGTGCTACTTGGGTTATTAAAAAAATGAGAGTAAAAATCTGAAATATATTTTGAATTATTATTCGTAACTTAATTTTTTGTGATATTTGCTAAGTTTTTAATAATATTAACAGTAAAAAATGTTTTCCAATTTTATTATGGAATTATGTACATAATTATTTAAAATTTATATAATTTGTTGCAAAACTAAACTGGTAAATAACTTCTTGGAACTCTTGGCACCGAATAAAATAAATTGGCTCTTACTTGAACGAAATTCTAGTAAAATATATGATTCCTTTAACACAAAGTGAAACTCCGGAGGGCAAAACTCTTTAATTAAGTTTACCGCAATTTATTCAAAGGCACGTGACGCAGTTCCTTATTTTACACCTATTACTCTTTCCGATGAAGTTACATTTAACTTTCCTTACTTAAAATTCTTCAACATCCAATTTTCGGTACTCATCTGTTATTCTTATAAAATGTAATTCGGTGAGTTTATTTGTTTGCAAAGATACACAATACACAATCTACACGATTTTACGATTATTTTCTTTCATTCTTTCTCCTCATTATTTACTCTCATGTACTGAGCATAGGTTTAGCTGAGATGCTGCCGAAAGTTTTTGATCGAAAGCTAAAAGCTACTGAGTGTTTAATAAGTTATAAGTCCATCTACGAACAAATCTATATTATACTAGCTCATCCGCGTGGATTAAAGTTTTTAAAAATCCTTGCCTTTATAATATTATTGTAATTTACGAAATATATATATTAGGGTGTCCCTTATTTTTCAAAGTTTTAATTTTACAACGCATAGGCTATTGTTTTATTCATTTGGACCTAAAACACTCGAATACAATTTTTTTTCTTATTCGGAACAGTACAACCCGTGCCGACTTATACGGAAAAATGTTCATACAAATTGCGTTACATGAGCGGCACGTGCCCGCTGTATTGTCGCTTAGTTTCGGCTGTTGGGTAGTTATATATTTCGAAGATGTCAGTGGAATTAGGAAGCAATAAAAAAAAGTATTTTTTTGGTTGGTGAAGTATCACCAAGGAACAGGGACACAATTACCGTCTAGTCGTCAAGTTCTCGCAGTTCTATTAATATATATATAGCTGCTCGTGCTGATTCACTGACTGATTGATCACCTCTCCTGTAAAATTTTGTATGAAAAATTTTTTTTTCACTAATAGTTTCGTACAGAAGCCAAAAATTCATTAAGAACAAAAATATGGAGAGAGCTGATGATTGAGGATTTCGGTGACGGGTGAGGGGCACGCTTAAGGTATTGAAGATAGGTGGGGGGTGCTCGAGCAAATGTCACTCGAAACGTCATCCAATTGGCAGTGAGTTGAAAAAAAATTCAAAATGGCGAAAAAAAGATGGCCGCCATACAAATTTCGTCGGTGTCCATCTCGGAGGGTATAAAAGATGGAAGAGTAGTTTCTTCATAAAAGATGATCAAGATTGGAAGGTCTATCTGATGAATAGAAAAAAAATTCAAAATGGCGGAATTTATTTTATCATAGAAAATGTATGGCGAATATTGAAGAGATTACAAGTTGTGAACCATGCAAGGCTTTGATGCGGTTCTTTGGAGAAATGTCAAAGAAAAATATGGGATGATATGATGATTAAGGGTTTGGAAGATGTTTGATGAGCCCGGGCAGGGTATTGTAAATAGATGGGGGCTGCTCAAACAAAAAATACTCAGAACCTCATCCAATTGGCACTGAGCTGAAAAAAAAAACCAAAATGGCGGATTCAATATGGCGGCTATACAAACGTTGGTATCTATCTCACCAAGTATAAAATATGGAAGAGTGGTTTCTTGGAAAAATATGATCAAGACCTAAAGGTCTACCTACTTGATGAGCAGAATGATTCGGAGAAAAAATATGGAGAGTGATAATGATCGAGGATTAGGAATATGGGAGAGATAGGTGGAGGCTGCTCAAAACAAAATACCCGAAAGCGAAACCTCGCGGTCCGCTTTAGCGGGCCCCGCACCCACGCGCCCTACTAGTTTTTCAATATAGGCAATGTTAGTGAAAGCGCAAATATTGTCTTCGGGGTGCATTCAATTCTAGGAAAAGGCTAGAATACCTACCAGAGCTATTCCTATTTGTGTTAAGAAGTTAGTGGATCTTCATCAGTTCTGGCGAGAGCTGCAAAAAAATTGCAAGAAGATTCAGGATGTTCATAGGCGCCGAGAAGAGAAGTTTCGACTCAAATAGGATAATTTACTTGATATCGCACACGCTGATGCTGCAGCTCTTGAAAGAATAAAAATCCGGCGTCCGGGATGCCTTTAGATGTTGGCAAAAAATTGGCTGAAATTGAAGAAAGGGCAAGGCTGAGAAAACTAGCAGAAGAGGAAAAAAGACTAAAGTCATTTATTTCTTTACACAGCTTTTATACACATGAATAAACAGAAGAACAATCTACAAGCCCTGAAAAAAGCCTGAAAGAACCTCTGCCATACATCTCAATCTGTAAGTTCTCTACCTACTCGTACATCGAAAAGAGGAAGAAATTAGTTGCAACTTTAGACAGGTGTTGACAGGCTTCCATTATGCACTGAATTAAATTGTAATTCAGTGCATAATGGAAGCCTAAGATATTGTAATATATACCTATATGGAAGCCCTTGGTCTTATGTGTGACGTTTAGCCAATCAACAAATCAAACCAATTTTCGCGACTGAAACTTGACAGTGTGGCTAATTCTGTTGTACACAATCTCTAAAGTGACGAGTGTAAAAATAGTGCTATCCTTTCCCGCAGGGAGCATTGTGAAAGAGATAGGAATAGATTTAGACCTGTCATAGTTAGTTTAGAGATTGTGTACAACAGAATTAGCCACAGAAATTAGATTTTCCGTAAAGAAAAGAAACTGTATTTTTGTAGTAAGAAAACGGGGTGTTTGTGGAAGCTAAAAAGAAGGTTTCTAGCTTAAAAGCAGTTAAAACACAGCTGAAAGAGCTGTAAAAACTTGCATTAGCAAGATTTTGATTACCGCAGACGAAAAACAGAAGCAGTTCTTATTGCGTTGTACTTATTCAAAAACATAGAAAAATGTATGCTTACAGACTGTAAAAAAGAGACTTTAAAGAGGAAATAACCAAATGAATAGTAAAAAATTGTATCTTTTTTGATAAATATAAGAAAGGCAATAATATCAATTTGTGTTTTTATCAATATTTATTTAACATAATAGATTTCAGGGACGATTTACAGCTACATTTACGAGGCACTTTAAGCATCTATTTTGTATAACTTTGAGGCCCTGTCGGCACGGGTTAAAATTAACGTAGGAAGTTGAAATTTTTTATTCGAGTAACTAGTCAAGTAATAAACACAAATAGAGGGTATGCATTTCGATATCTGAAAAAAAAATTTTTTCGACCATATAAGGGACACCCTAATATATATATATATATAAATATATATATGTATGAATCATTGAAAATAAGGCAGAATTTACAATGACAGTCATGTCCGCGAATCACATCCACAGAACAATATGATATATTAGTATAGGGGGAAGACTTTTTCTGATACAATATACGCTTGTCATACAGCTCAAACATAATCTTGTACACCTTCACCATCAAAGTTTACTTTACTAAAAAGATCGCCTTTATCATCAAGGCCGTAAGGACAAACATTTCGGACGTAGAAGTAGATAAATCAATGTTGTACACCGTACCGTTTCATTCCATGAACGCAACAAGAACATGGAATTTTACAGCTTTTTAGGTATGCAGCCCGCGTGTGGGACCCCTCCTTATCCCGGAGTTTTTCCCAACAAACTGCGCCCGCTGCATTTTATACGAAAACGTACGGAAATATTGATATACAAAATGAAGATAAAATCAAAGCAAAGCGCAAAATACTTTCTTAACCACGTACAATTTAGCAAAAATTACTTATTCATTTTGAAACATTAAACCATAAATCAAAAATAAACCATAAATATCACAGTGAAATGTTAATAATAATTCATTTTCTTTAGTAATTTATTAATCATAGTAATATTTCATGCCTACGAAAGTATGTGTTTGTATATTCTTGTTTATCTTTGTAACAAAGATACGGATTGACGTAATTTTTTGCACGAACTGTACCTAAGTTTTAAGGATTTACGAGTTTTTATCAAAGGAAAACAAATGGGGTGCTGCAGGATTTTAAAAAATTGAACTCCACGTGGATGAAGATGCGGGCAAAAACTTGTTTATAGTAGGTAATTTTCGGTAATATCAAGTTTGTAAGCACATCGAGAGCGTAAATATGTACATGAAAATGAGGAAGACTTTGTAAGCAAATACATTTCAAACTATGCATCTTGGTTTTTTTTGTATCAATACACAAACGTACGCTTGATGGAAGAGGTATTCAGACAACTACTCCTGATTTCCACAAAAGTACGTATTTCAGTGAGAATAACAAACGCGATGTCCCTCATAATACGAGACCGCTGTATTTCAGAATTTTCAGACCATGACGTCTCGACGAGTTTCCTTTTAAAATGCAAATTGGATTCTTATTTGTTGGTACGATGTCTCATGTGAATCGTATAGGAAAGTATGAAAATATTTATATTAAAAAGTAAATAAAACTTGCAGTACAATAAGCAAACCTTATTTGTCTATGTATTCGCTTATAAATTCAAAACTAGTCGATTTTAATGCAATTTTCACCATCATATTTTAGGATATTTCACGGAATGATTTTTGGCTATAAACTACCTAGGCAAGCTCGCCCATGTGAATAGTTTCACGGTGGTTTCATCAAACTTTCACTGTTCCCTTAGTTGAAGTAAATGTAAGCCAATAAAAAGAATGGTCACAATACGAATAACAGTTTTAGAGAAATGCATGGACAAACGTACATACACAGAAACATACACCTATAAAATTTTGTATATTTGTTTAGAATCCCTAATATATTACGATATTATATACATACGTGTCGAATTGATATATCCTCATTTTTTTAAGTCTATTAATTAGTAAGTAGGTATATTTAGAAATTACAGTGGTTATCTTTTGTTATTCTTATGCTAATTTCACCTTCGGATTACAGCTTTCGTTTCTAAAGAACTCATTACAATGAAAAAAAAATCCGCTCAACTTCATCAATGGTTCACAACGAAGTCTATTCAGGCGCGCCGAAATTACATCAACGAGGGGAGACGGCGGACAATTTCACCAATGAGGGTAGGTAAGCCACATGCAGAGAGAGTAAATTATCTATATACAATTTTCGACTCTATTGAAATATGTATAAGATTTATACATATAATTTATGCCGTATTTTAGTGTGTGCCATAGACTATAATTGGAAACAACGATATATTTTAAGGAATATGAATTATCATGATTTATTCCACAGTCTGTTTTTCCTTAGGTATCTTAAAAAGTAAACAAGTCCACTTTCGCAGAAACGCGTAAGCGACGCGCTTTGTGAGTATAATAGATTCTTATCGCGAGCTATGCAATCATGATCGAAGTGAAAATTCAAATACAAGAAAGTATAAAGCACCGGGGCCAGATCGTCACGTACGCGTGACCGTTACCTTTTAATACAACTAAGGATAATTAGATTGTCGTGCACAAGTCAAATGGTATAACGAAAACAGAAACAGAACGAAACAGAAACGAAAACAGAAGGTATAACCGAAAACGAAACGAAAACGCACTGCACTAATTAGACACTCAGGTGCAACCGCGCTCTGTAGGGCTATTCTCTAAAATACCATCTCGATATCGAAGCTCACTCAAGTGAGATAACTCGCTTCGAAAGCAAACTCACTTCACCTTGGTTTGATATTCTGTAAACATCTGCTACGCACTTGCGAAGTGAAGTGAGTTTGAGTGAGAAGACCTGTACTATCGAGTTTTACAGAGTACAAATTAGCAAACTCATCTCGAATTCACTCTCTATAATTCTAAAATGGCTTTACAGAATAGCCCTGCTGCTGTCATACAATAACAAGTATATAAAATTTAAAAACCGCCATCTTGGATTTGCATAGTGCTATTCTACTAGTTAAGACCTTTCATTTGATACCCATATTAAGGGAGTTGTGAAAAAATATGTAATCCGTCATTTTGTAGCGGTGGCCATCTTAGATCGATTTTCGTCAAACATAGCTAACAACACTCGACTTATTCACCTTTCAAACAAAAGAAACCGCATTCAAATCGGTCCACTCGTTTGAGCGCTACAGGGGAACAGACAGACACACACACACACATACACACACACGCACATACACACACAGACACGTCAAACTTATAACACCCCGTCGTTTTTGCGTCGGGGGTTAAAAAATTGTGACAAATAATTTTTTTCAAAGAAAAATGAACCGACTTCAAACGAATCGAACTAAAAAGTTTAAAATAATGTTTTATTCATTTGGATTGACGATTAAACTACCTAACTCAAATGGTATATAATTTTTTGAAGTCGGCGCCAAATGACTTCAAGTTCACTTCAAGTCGAAAATGTGCCCCCCGGGTCCCAGACTCACCCTCCGCGACTAGGTTCACCGCGCTCGCATTCAAAAGTGGATATTCTGATTTTACGTACACGAATTGAATGTGGTTTGGCGCCGACTTCAAAAAATTATATATCATTTGAGTTAGGTAATTTAATCGTCAATCCAAATGAATAAAAAATTATTTTAAACTTTTTAGTTCGATTCGTTTGAAGTCGGTTCATTTTTCTTTGAAAAAAATTATTTTATGCTTTTTAGTGATTTGTTTTCTTTATATTAGGTAATAATAATAATATAAATGAGAACTATGTAAAATAGATTATGACCTATATATTATTAATTATTATTAACCCTAGAAGCCTAATCTACGTCTGCAAGGCGTACACGCAATCGAATATCGTTTGTCTCTTTGTAACTGTTGAAGTTAGCGCGTCGTGCTTTTTTGCCATCTCAGCGGCCGACGGGAGCTAGCGGACGGTGTCCGTGTCATTAAAGTAAGTCCCGCCATTTTTGATTTATCGAAGTATAGCACGACTGCGAGACGTATGTTTAGGCTTTGTGTAACTTTTAAAAAGCACAAAATTGATATGTGTGTAGACTGCTCCTTAAGTTTAGTTAGTCTTAGTCTGATTAGATTTAATGTTTGCTCTAAGAACAACTAATTAGCGTTAAAAAAAAAAGATTTTATAAAAAAATATATTTGTTTTAGTTGATTTTGAAGAAGTTAATTTTTATTGTCCCAATTTATGCATATTGTTTTTTCGTTGTTATAAATAACTGTGGTTATAGTTATAATTTATAACAGTGTTGTTTAATTGTTAGTTTATATTCCAAATTTAAATTTCTGCTAAACAATATTTCTAAAATAGGGCTATTTTTGCATAGAGATTGTAATTTATATGTGTACGCCTCTGAGACGTATATTAAGGCTTTGTGTACGTCCGAAATAGATAAGGCTTCTAGGGTTAAATATCCTGTGACATATACATTTTATGTGTCATACTATAGGTGAGTGGTTTTATTATGTTCTAACCCAACCTAACCTAACTTCTGATCTATACAAGATTAGTTTGTATGCGTACAACTCTTGTATAATTTGGATAGACCGTAATTTACAATCTATGTATACGCGACTAGTTTCACACCCTTGCGGTTTGGCTTTGTATAGAATGGAAATACACGTAACCATGCACAAACTCCAAGGAATCACTCCATATGCAACTGTACTGACTTCGGCCCAAAACTTTTTGCAAAAGGTCAATGTTACGTAGGCGTAGCAGAGTGAAGTCTTTGGACAGAATAGCTATATCAGACTTCAGCAATAGGTCTGGCAATCTCAGAGAACATATTAGTGACATATGTGTACATTTATGCTTATAACTTCGTACGTAAGAATGTGTTATATACTAAAACCTTCTTGAAAGTATGTAGATAACGATAGTGAAACAATCATCAAAATCGGTTCATTAGTTGCGGAGATAATCGCGAACATACTTACATACATACATACATACATACATACTTACATACATACATACGGGTCAAATACAGAACCTCCTTTTTTTGAAGTCGGTTAAAAAGAGCATCCACACCACTACAGTCAGTTTGAAGTCGCCCTATTACCGGGCAGCTCCTATGCAGCTAATTCGAAAGCACCCTAAGAGACTGCGAGAAGTCCCCATGTATCATATTCCTTGTTCCGTGGTGTAGAATCGAAATAACCGAGCGGTGGATTAAAGGGTTCGCGGAAAATTTGTACGCTTCATAACGGAACCGTCACCGGAGTGATCCCCGCGCGGTTTTGTGTTACCAATTACGTTCATTCCGGCTCCTAACAAGGCTTTTGAGTCCATTAATAACGGTGACAGTCTAGCAAATAAGCGGTTTTGTTTGCGGTTCTAATTAATCAAGGAAGGATTAACCGGAGCTTGTATCGTGTTTCTTATGATTGTTTGTTGTTAAATTGTTTTTTTTTTTTTGAAAACGCTAATGATGTTTTTTTTTTCATTAAATGGTTAAATAACACTTATGTAATTTATTTCATTGACAAGTGACAACCTCTCTAGCGAAGTGATGTGCGCTTTTGGACACACGGTTTTTGGATATAAGTGGGAAGTATCGAATTTGATATCTGGCAAGGAATTAGGAATTAGTAAAACTTTTAAGGCCTGTTTCACCACCTTCTGATAAGTATCGGATAGCTAATCACAAGATCTACAACTTTTGTCTTTGTCACTTGACATAAAGTAATAAAGTGACAAAACTTATACGTTTAGGCTATCAGACACTTATCAGATAGTGGTGAAACAGGCCCTTAGTGCCTGTTTCACCACCTTCTGATATGTATTAGATAGCTATCTACAACTTTTGTCTTTGTCACTTGACATAAAGTAAGAAAGTGACAAAACTTATGTTTAGGCTATCCAACACAATTCAGAAGGTGGTGAAACAGGCCGTTAAACTTCCAAAACTTGTTCAGGTTAGACTGCATCTTCACTATCAGATAAGATCGCAGTCTAGTACTAACTTGTCATTGTATAAAAAGAAAATAATATGTTAAAAAATATATTGAGTTTTATCTGTTCAAAGAAAATTTTTTTTAATTTAAATTATATAATCTTCAAAAACAACTCGTAACAGAAATAAATAATTCAAAGTGAAGTAAGAAAAGTTATTTTACTCCAAACCTACGTAAATAAGTGGTTAGTCCGACGAGCAGTTTTCCTAAATTGAACATAAATAGTAAAAGGTCTTTTTGAGTAAAACCTGTTATTTTGACGAAATTCATTTTCAACTAAGCCAGAATAATTTTAATAATTATATACGTACTGTCTCTGTACACCATAACACGAAATAAAGAATAACCTAAAAGCAACATCATGATCAACCCATTACCGGCTCACTACAGAGCACGGGTCTCCTCTCAGAGTGAGAAGGGTTTTGGCCATAGTCTACCACGCTGGCCAAGCGGATTGGCAGACTTCACACACCTTTGAGAACGATATGGAGAACTCTCAGGCATGCAGGTTTCCTCACGATGTTTTCCTTCACCGTTAAAGCAAGTGATATTTAAATACTTAAAACGCACATAACTCCGAAAAGTTAATGGTGCGTGCCCGGGATCGAACCCACGACCTCCGATTAGAAGTCGGTCGTTCTAACCACTAGGCTATCACAGCTTTTTTTTTAAAGCAACAAGAGAGAAGAAAAAAACTTGGGCTGTTTTGCTAAGCGCGATCTCTGGATCTTATAAAACTATCCAAAATATTATGTAAAAACATTGAATTATTATGTAGGTACTAATTCCTCAAAGTGTAAAAATATCCATTTTTAAATATTTTATTTATAGGATTGATTTTGTTGCCACTAATTTTATTCCGGTCTTATCAATAGAGTTGGAATTTATTAGTACTTTATACAAGTCAATATCAAACGAATTTTTTCCATAAACTATGATTATACCGCCAGAGGGTCAGATTATTTTATCGGAATCAATAACTTTATTATGTCTCATGAACGCATTCGTTTTAAAAAAACACTCTTTGTAATAAATATGAAAAGTATTATTTCAAACTAAAAAAACAACCGCAAAATTATTTCAAAATAAACCTGTGCAAATTCCAATCAACCGTCAAGCATTTTCTCGAAATTGGTCATACATAATAAAAGGTTTACTCTGAGTAAACTCGTATATTTAACAGAGCCCTTTTCAATTCACCTTTAACTTAACAAGAATGGTCCAATGGTAATGATGAAATGAACCGTAACAGAAGGTCTACCTGTGCTCTCACGTCCCAGTGGAAATTACTCATACGATCGACTCATGCGAGGTACAAGGGTCCATACAATCGTAAATGTTTTGGTTACATTGGAATGCCGTTTGTAAACATACATAAATAGGAATGTTGCCTACCGCCTCACTTTTATTGAGTGTAATATCTATATATCTATACTAATAAATAAAATTGAAGTGTCTGTCTGTAATTTCGAAATAACTACCACATATTAAGCTCATATGGTTATTTGAACGATACCATAACCGAATCACACGTTTTTAAAATTTTTGTCTGTCTGTCTGTCTGTTTGAACGGGCTAATCTTCGGAACGGCTGAACCGATTTTGACGGGACTTTCACAGACAAGTAGAGGATTAACCAAGGAGTAACATAGGCTACTTTTTAACCGACTTTCAAAAAAGGAGTTGTGTTGAAATCGGTAAATACAGATGTTAAAAACGCCCTGATAGGTATTTTCGCTGCGCGCGATCGCGACGGCCGACGCTCGCGCTCCCCGCGCCGCGCCGCGCCGCGCCCCTGCGCCCTGCGCCCGCCGTACGCGGTACCGCGGTACGCCGCCGCGCGGCGGGGGGCGGGTGGACCAGAAATCTACTTATCCCTCAGGATTTGTGAAAAATCGAAATTCACGCGGGCGAAGCCGCGGGCAAAAGCTAGTCTCCAATATAAAAGCTTTTCCTTACACTGAAAGCATACTATAATTATACGTTTACGATTTTAACGCCTGTTTCACCACCTTCTGCAGTGTCGGATAGCTTAAACGTAAGTGTTGTCACTTTCTTATTTTATGTCAAGTGACAAAAACAAAAAATTGACTAAGCTATCCAAAACTTATCAGAAGGTCCAAAACAGGCCCTTAGCTTGCTAATTAAAATGAACGTTTTTTTATTTATCAAAATACACTTAGCGATTTATTCACGTAGGGTAGATAGGTATTGTGATTAATTACTCCGGAATTATTTCCCAATTAAGCCCACCTTCCCCTAACTTCCCGTCGCCCGAGGGAATGCCGACAACATGGGTCTGTGCCTCTGGAGATGAAAACAAGGAAATCTGTTGTATTAACGCTTAACTTGGATTAGGGCACAAAGGTGGAAAGCACGTAATTCCACGAGAATGGGTATGGACGTGTTAGGACTAATCTTCCTTTGTCTGTGGGTCCGGATTTATTCTCTTGTCAGATATAACCAATTAGTATGTTTGCTATTACAATGGTGCATAAAATCTATACATCTATCTATACATATAACAAAATCGTAGACTTGCCGTATCTGTACATTAAAGATTTTTGCAAAATAATAACTGGGGGATGTTAGGGATAAGTAATAGAACGTAAAAAGCTATTTTTGAAATTTTTGTCTGTTTGTCTGTTTGTCTGTTTGTCTGTTTGTCTGTTTGTCTGTTTATCTGTTTGTCTGTTTATCTGTTTGTCTGTTTGTCTGTATGTTTGTGCGCGCATCACGCGAAAACTACTGAATGGATTGAAACGAAACTTGGTACGATTTAAGTTCATACTAAGGAGTAACATATAGGATACTTTTTATCTCGAAATCTAGCACGGTTCCCAAGGGAGAGGGGATGAAAGTCAAAACGTGTATTTAGCTGTAATTCAATAACGCGTCGTCCGATTTTATTCATTCTTTTTTTGTTAGAAAGTAGATACTTTAAAGATTATCTTCTTCTTCTATCCTCACTATCCTCACTAATATTATAAATGCGAAAGTAACTCTGTCTGTCTATCTGTCTGTCTGTAACGCTTTCACGCCAAAACTACTGAACCGATTTGAATGAAATTTGGTACACAGATACTCTAGAGCCTGAGAAAGGACATAAATTACTTTTTGATGTGAAAAATGTGCAGTAAATGGTTAAAAAGGGGGTTGAAATGTTGTATGGAAGTATCGTCTTTTTAAAGCTAAAAGCTTGAAATTTATTTTTAGGCTGTTAATCCTTATCCTTATCCTTACTTCCTTACTTATATCCTTTCCTTACTTATATCCTTACTTCCTTATCCTTACTATCCTTACTTCCTTACTCCTTACTAATATTATAAATGCGAAAGTAACTCTGTCTGTCTGTCTGTCTGTCTGTCACGCTTTCACGCCAAAACTACTGAACCGATTTGAACGAAATTTGGTACACAGATACTCTAGAGCCTGAGAAAGGACATAGACTACTTTTTGATGCGAAAAAAGGGCTGTAAAGGGTTAAAAAGGGGTTGAAATGTTGTATGGAAGTATCGTCATTTTAAAGCTAAAAGTGAAATTTGTGAAAAATCTAAATTCACGCGGGCGAAGCCGCGGGCAGAAGCTAGTAATTAATAAAATATATAACGCATCATTATGTTGTGACCTTCAGATCACATGAAGGTCAATAATCTAAAAATTATTGCTACACCGACGATCGTATTCCTATTCACCTCTGATTGATCCAACACTCTCTTGCTATTGTCTTAAATACACTATTGCAGCAAGAATACCTTTATTATGTCATAATCAGTCAATCACCAGAATAGAGATTGTACCAAATAATTGATGCCGCTTTTCTGTAATTGACCTTTACGACCGCTTCAATATTATCTACTCGAGTAGGTTTCCCTTCTAGTAATAAAAATGACAGCAAAGGTTCAGTCTTAAGTTTCAGAATAGGCGTATACGTTTCCTGTACACGTAAAAGCAGGTGTTTAAGTATTTCGTATCACCATTACAGTCGCTATTAGGGGTAATGAAAACAGTTTCAGTGACGATAAATTTTCTTCTTTACACTTTAGCCGAACGGGCACCCGAGCCAGGGGAGGCCTTGGTCCGCCTTCATTATCAGTTAAGAGGGTCCTCCGTGAAAAAAAAAAAACATTAAAAGCCCTATCTAAAACACGCTGAGCACGGGGGTGTAACTAAGTGGATTCTTAAAACAATAGCAATGCGAGGGGTCAGGCCTTTTCATCGCATCCTACTTAAGTTGGAGATCACTCAATATATGCTGAATTCAGAGAATTTTTACGACGAACATTTTAGACCGCTTTATTGCATTCGAAATTTACACCGACCCGTGGGTGCCATAAATTTTTGTTGAATTTCCAAGAAAACAATTCACCGCGCTCTCTCTTATTAAAACCACATGTAAATGTTTCTTGCAGAGGGTGGGGGAAAACACTCGAAGAAAAGGGGGTTGAAAGGTTTAAAGTGAATTTGAAAAGAACGAAGTGGCCTGTAACTTTCTGAATCTGGGTGCTTTGGGCATAATCTACGATTGGCCCTAATTAGTTTTGTTAGCCAATCGACCACCCTTTAAAATCGAGAATAGCTAGCAAATTGATCCAATTTCACCCCTGTCTCCCCAGCAGGCCATTAATTACTTGATACCTACCTACCGGGATGTGCCCCCGTAAGCCTATTCCTCCGTTTATAGCCCGCAAACAAACCGACATGATTACACCCGCGTTTATTTATTACTTTTCCTTAACTGACATTGTTGGAAAATTTGCTCAAGTTGTTTATGGATTTGTGTGATCTTCGAAAACAACACCCGAATTTAGTATTCAGTAGGTATTTTAGAGTTAAGCTATTTCGAACTACATTTTATCAGATACCTACTATATAGTTAGGTAAGTAGTTTTAATTATTTTTTGAAATTAGTCTTTATTAGCACCTCCAAAGAGACTTGTGCAATCCAAAGAGGCTTTTCAACTTTTTTATTTTTCGGAAATTTTAAAATAAATTTTAAAATAAATTTTAATTTTCAACTTTTTTATTTTTCGGAATTTTTCCTTTACTTGATCTGTAAGACCTTGCTTTTGACCAAAATTGACAAATCTAGGTCAACCGGAAGTACCCTATAAGTTTTGGGTCGAAAACCTAAATGGTAGTTCCAGTTGACCTAGAATTACGAAATTTGGCAAAAAGCCAGGTCTTACAGCACAAACAAAGGGGAAATTCCAAAAACTAAAAAAAGTTGGAAATTAAAGCATGTCCCCATACATACATACATAGTTGATCCAATTAAGTAGACCTCTGAGTTGTATGAGCGCTCATACAATTCAGAGGCCTAGCTTAATTGGCACCCTACCTTTTAAGACAAACTAATAAAAAACAGATTGTACTTATACTTCTGGAGTACGGAACCCTCGGTGCGCGAGTCTGACTCGCATTTGACCGGTTTATTTACAAATGAGACTTTATCAATTTACATAACTTTGGAAGCTAATGTATTTTTGCGTGAAATTCATTTTGGCACTTTTACTACAATTTCTCGGTTTGATTGCGGAGGAATTCATTAAAAGTAACAAGTACATCCCAAACCTGTCATCGATAAAATAGGACTTGCGTAACTCAATGACACGCGTAATAGGTATAAATCACGCACCGGATAGAAGTCCTCGAGATAACTCGTCTCGTACATTGACCAATAATCTTATGAGTCGTCACCTACGCACTTATTACACTCAATTCACTATAAGGTATGCACAGAAAAATAGACTGTGAGCTAATTTTGAGCGCCGTATACATACGACGTAAGTATTATATAAATAAATAGAATTGGATAATATATAGAAAACTAGCCGTTTGGAACCATCGCAGCTTTGGTAAATAATTATTCTCAGCATTATCTCACTTTGATCAAACTTTGATATACTTGTAAAACTGATTGACGTTCAAAAATAGTACAGTGTATCAATTATTTTAACAAATAATTCCTTCTAATTCTGATTCATATTCTGAAAGTGGTATTTTGAAAATTAACTGCCACTGTACTTTGAGTTGGCTATTTATATTATATTAATGTGATGAAAAAATGTTAGTTGGTAAACAATGTACCTAAGAATATATTTTATGTATTTGTACGAAAAGTTGTTAATTAACGTTATTAATACTTAACACGGAATTCTGCAGCACTAAAACTATTGCCTCTACTCTGGCAAGGTTTATGTTACATCTTGTTAAGTTTAAAGCGTATAATTTCCAATTCCGTACAAAATTTAACCCGTCTGAGCGGCGCGGCGTTCCGTGCACTAACAATTTACGGAAGATGATCCTTTATTCAAATTTTGATGGCGCTCTATTGTGGACGTCCAAGGCTCTGCTGTTTAACTGTCGGGGAAATTGCATGGAAATTTTCATCTTAAACGAGAACTGACACGGAAATCTTATAACAGTGAAGTTAATATTAATATTAATTTCTTAGTTTAACATTTAAACTGTACGGCAGTTCTCAGTAGAAAGTTCAATTCAATTGTATAAGATTTAGTGCAGATTAATATTATGAGGTTCATGTTCATGTTTGAATGTAGAGTTAAACGTTATATGGAAAAACAAAAGAGGAATCTTTACCAATAAAACAGCACCGTAGGGCGTTTGTGCACTTACTCGTTTTCGATTCATTTTCGATTCATGTTCGTTTTTTTAATGAACATCATAAAAACGGATACGAAATTCACGAATGACATTTGTGCACTTAATCGTGATTTCACTATACGTTTTAAGCATTTCGAAGATAAAACCGTGTTCATAATGTGTGCTGCATTTAATCGTCATCAGCTTTTCGCATTTCTCTTATACATTCGTAGGCGCAAAGAATGAAAAAAATTCTGGATATATCCTCTATTAATAAACAGAAGTATTCGAGGAGCATTTATCGATCATCACTTCATGAGACATCATGAAAAATCTTTTTTTAATTACTTACTATCGAATGAATGTTGCTACTTTCGATTTCATATAGTCATATAAAAGAACAGATTCCTCGGCAAGACACACGTTTTAGATAATGCATAACTCCAGAAAAAATGCTGGCAGCAACACTAAAGTAAGTGATTATGAATATTTCACACGGTACGGTTAGTATCAAAATTATCTAAGCATACGTCATATATTTTGTGAACATCCCAAGTGGACATTACGCTCTTGTAAGAAAACAGTAACAACGCAGTATCAGAAATGATATTTTTTATGAAATGTTCATATTATTTTGCTGATAGTTTTTGACTACCAACCACAGGTACCTACGTAAATAAATGCTTTGCTGATCATACTACAATATTTAGGTATTTTACTTGAAGTAAAACTAATTTGAATGAAACAAATTATTTATTTTAATGACAAACTAACAAACTAACCGGTATTAACTTTTAATTAATAATAATCAACTGCTTTGAATCATGTTTTGTTGGAATTCAAGAAATGCAAACGTTTTCCAAATACCTCACAACATCAGGACTCATCTCTGCCCTCTTTCCACACACCTTTCCACACGCGTCCTTATTTTAAAACGATTCGATGTGAAAAATTCACGAATATATAAACACGAAAACGAATCGAAAACGAGTAAGTGCACAAACGCCCATACAGTTATAATGAAGGCTATGTCAAATCGTGTTTTCACGAAACACGAAAACGAATCGAAAACGAATAAGTGCACAAACGCCCTAACTGACTGACAGACAACGCATAGTCTAATCGTAGAGTTTGTTTGAAGGTATTAATTATTATTCTTTGAGTACTGGGATGTAGAAGAGCAGGAGCAGGGATTTTTTGAAATTCCATTCCTAAAGTGGTGAATTTAAAAACTTAGAAACGCAGATGTTTTAAACGAATAATAGTGACATATTTATTATGAAATGTACCAACTAAAAACAAGTAGATTTAGCTATTAGATATGTAGATTTTAAGTTATAGAGCAAACAAAGTCGGCAAAAGTTGAAATAGGATTGCAAAACTAAAGAATCGTATTTTAGAAAGCAGTGTTTTTTTTAATCTTCAAAATAAACAGGCGTTTTCAATACAACGTGGACAGGGGTACCCTTTAAGACAAAAACGTGAAATAAACCTAGATACTAAACAAACAAAAAAAACTAGGGAAAACTAGGGAAAATCTAGGTATCATTTTGGCTCGAAAATTTTCAATCCAGTCTGGATTGTAAAGCCAATACAAGGGGGCTAGTGTTAGGCACCGTGCAAACAGGAATGCGCAATAATCACGTCGGCGTCAAGCATGATTTGTATTCCGCACCTCGACCGATCCGTCTGGCCAGATTAATTATCACTGGCGCCCCTCATGTTTGCAAATTAGACCCTCTGACTTTTCAGTGTAAATCTTAGTTTGCGGCGGAATTTGTTTAGAGCTTCACTACAAAGCTGATGATTAATGTCACCTGAATGAGTGAAATTTCTTTGTAGGGATGAAAATTACTAAAGTTTAGTTTTGAAATTACTTATTAGTTTCTAAGTCATGTTTGCAAAATTAGGCCATCTGACTTTTCAGTGTATATCTTAGTTTGTGGCATAATTTTGTTTAGAGCTTCACTAAAAAGCTGATGAGTTATGTCACCTGAATGAGTGGAAATTCTTTGTAGAAGTTAAAACGATAAAGTTTATTTTTGAAATTATAGTTATGTATTAATTTCTAAATTCATGTCTGCAAAATTATGCACTTTGTCTTTTCAGTGAAAAGTTTAGATTGCGGTGATATTGCTTTAGAAACGTCACGACTCACGACAAAGCTGGTGAGCTATAACTCAAATTCATGGAAATACTTATCGAGGTTAAAATACTTGTAATAAAGTTTATGAGATTTATAGTTCATAATAACTTCTTTTTCTAGTACAAATTTAAAAAATGGAACACTAATTTTGGAAGGTAATAACTTGTACATTCGAAATTCATTTTAGCACTCAAACTATCGCTTCAGTTAACATAGTTAAATCTTAGTTTACGGAAGAATTTTGCTACAAACATTGTGAGATTACGAAAATTTGACGGTACCTTTAACGACTTTGTTTAGTTGCTTGAAATTGCCATAACATACACCCGTGATAGGAAATGGCAAAACATATAGCCCGTTGAAACGCAGCGTCTTTACATAAGCCATCACAATGTACAAGTAATCCCTGTGAGTGTGTAACAAACACAAACTCAAATCCACCGGCTGCTTGTGTAGTTAGGCTTAATATTTTAACTGCGACACGTATCACGTACCTACTCGTCGGATCCCCGCCGTTGAATCGTTTGGCAAACAGGGCGTGATTGAAGTCGATGCGATCGGCTTTCGGCGCATCTTCGTATGTTCACATGGCAATCTTTGTTTGTGTTTTATCTCGGATAAACAACAGAGATTTACTTAAGGCGCCTTTTATGTGTATTGTGTAACTAACGCCATACTTGTTCTATGGGAACGCATCTTATCCACAAGTCATAGGGAAGAGAAGAATCTCCATTTCCATTCCAAACTTTTGGTTTATTACTATTATCATAAACACTTATAAATTTTCTATACTATTTGAAAATAAAGAAGCCCTCTACTATGATTTTCAAATTGTATTGTTCATAGTAGTTCTAAGTAGTAAAGCTTTATTTTATTCAATGCAAGATTTTTCTAAATACAAAAGAAATATTTTATTAATTTTATTCAGTATTTTCTGTATTTCAAATGGTTACGTTACGGATAAAATGTCTATGATAATATATGATTTACGGTTTATACGCAGCATCATAATCATCATCATAATCAGCATCAAATAAAGATAACTAGCTTTCCGCCAGTCAATTTAGAATTTATGAATCCCTGAATGATGCTTTCGGGAATCGAACTTCTCTAAGTTATGCTGACACACACCACTGCGCCAAGGGGCTTCAATTGATAAATGTATTCGTAGCTTGCGTTCACACATCCAATGTTCTTTCACTTGCTGACACGCCAGACGTGTCGAAACATTTATTTCTAACAAAATTATTACCAGGCACCCCGCAGCGTGACAGTGAGCGGGACAAGTTAAAAAATGGTCATTGAAAAAAAAATGCACAGTGAATAATAGACATTTTTCGAATATACATTTTTTCTATTCAAAAGTAATCAGATATACTTACATAGTTATAATTATTGTTGTCGGCAATACAACGTTACAGATTAAAGAACGAATCATGGCAATAAATAGTTATAGTAATATTGAGCAAAGAGAGATTAATATAATACATACGAGTACATTTCTTACATCATACATGAAGTACCCACGTTTCTCATAACATGTGGCACAAATGAATATGTGGCTGAATACTGGAACATTTACAATTACAATTTCAAAATACACGACATTAAGTAGGTATAATGTATCGTTTTACACCGTTTGCATTGTTTGCCTAAAAGCGATCACAAACTAGCGTTAAGGTCGCTAAATATAATAGAAAATGTCCATTGTCCGTACTACAATAATAATTGATTGTAATGATTTTATTAGTATCGAAAAATAAATATTTATATTTATTTCAATTGAAATTATTATTCAGTTATTAGGATCATAGAGAGTTTTCCAATGTTTGCTTATTTCAATTTAAAAGTTCATGAAATAGAACCGTTGGCGGTACTCCAGCTAATGCTCTAATGCGTTTCGTAACGGGAAAGTGGCGGACCTGAATAATTTTCCAATTATATTTCCCTACCAATTTTCCAAGGTGTCGCTCGCGGCACTCGTCAAATGCAGCCCGGAACTCATTACATTATGACATCAATAACTTCGACCTTATCGACCCAGATTTAAAAGCGAGTTTCCTTTGAACAGATGACCCCTCTAAAGATGGGATGCAAGTCAGGTAGATTTTTGAAGGTTGCCCATAAGTGTACGGAAATTCATTGAACTGATAAATGGCTTATTATTTTTTTCCGACAAATGGACTTGTAATCTGCACCTTCACTTTGGCTGATTTCAGTTAAAAGAATATATTAAAAAAAAAAAAACAATTTTTATCTATTCGTTATGTTCTAAATAAAACATATTTCAACATAAACAAACAGATAATTTAATTGAATTTTTGTCATTTAAAAGACAAAACATTAACCGAGAACCTAAAACAAATATTGATTATAGCTATTATACTTCCTACTGGACTACAAAAACAGACATTCCGTAAATTCAATCCTCTCCTTCGATCGACAAAAGGATAAAAGAAGCTCATTAGTAAACTGCGAACGTTTCTGCAAAATTCTAATAAAGTTAATCGCGAATGGAGGTACCTAACCCCCTTTTTTAATTTATTTTCGAGGGCCCCTCAAGATATCTACTCGATGATAGCCTGTATTGCATTTTTAAAGTGGGTCAAAGGTTTTTGTTTTTTTTTTTTAATTTAATTATACTGAATTCCCCTTTGATACCTTTCTTTGTTGTTGTACAACTCATTACTCGTATTTCAATTTATCGTAAAAAGTATCAAGATTAAATTGGATACGGTGGAACAAAGTAAAAACTTTGGTATTTTATAATTACCAATTCAACTGAAATTACGTGAGTAATTAAAATTGATTAAATATGAGAGTGATAATGGCTATTACTATGGAAGGAAGGAACTTACCTAATGAAACATCAATGAAAAAAAAAAGTGTATTATAGTTAACTAGCGCACCCGGCAGACGTCGTCCTGCCCGCTATTAGCGCCACCTACCGGGTCCAATTTTTCTACTTATAAACCTTCCTCTTGAATCACTCTATCTATTAAAAAAACCGCATCAGAATCCGTTGCGTAGTTTTAAAGATTTAAGCATACATAGGGACATAGGGACATAGGGACATAGGGATATAGGGACAGAAAAAGCGACTTTGTTTTATACTATGTAGTGATTGTGAAACAGTGTACCTACACCAAGTTCAATGATTGCAATATACATGAATTTTATTGTAGTTTTGTCTTTGTACTCGATAGTTCAGTGTGTTTGTTTGTGTGTGTGTGTGTTTTACTTTGGTGTAAGATATTTGAAACGTGTTGAAAACTACGCTCACACAAGCACTATCCGAGCACTAAAATTGGCATACTTTGTATGTGTGTGAGTTCATGTACACGTTTTGACTGATGTCATGAGTCATAACAATAGCCGTCGACCGCAACATAGCTGCCACTTTTTCTATGAAAACTACATTATGTCGTCTTTACTTCCTATTATTTAATGGCTAGATCTATCTGAAGATCAGAAGCATGTCAAGTGTCATAAAAACATACAATTTGTTTCATAATTGACCAGCGTCCGTAGGCAGTACTCCTACCTAACAGTATCATTTGTGTTGTCTGCAGTGGGGAAGGGGGGAGGAGTCACGTGCGCGCTAATGAACTGACGCAGCCTGCACGTGACGACGTCTGGAGCCTCCGAACAATTGTTTCTAATGTCCACGATTTACACGAATTGGGGGACGGGAATCGAATTTTGTACAATTTGCCACAATTACAAGTATATTATGCACTGACACGTAGGTATACCCATCGTCTTTAAAATACTTAGTATAACGCACATTACAGCAGAGGCAAACCGAACTGGACGAATTTTCATAAGTACTGTGACACCACTTTTATAAGTTACATAAACTATATTCGTTAGAGCAGAAAGGGGAAATCTGGTTGGCTAAAAACAATTTTAAACGCGAACGAAGAACCGGCCGTTACCTTACGTTTAGATTTGAAATACCACTGAATAGATAAATAAGATAAATAAGGTTACCTTATTTATCTATTCAATGTGAAATACAATAACAAGAGACTCATGATACGTACATCGTTTCTAAAAGCGGACCAACCAATAGCGGATGAATATATTTTCGCACCAATCAGAGAATTACATCTTCGCAGGTATGTACATCAGGTGCAGAAAAGTGGTAAATTTGCACTGAATTCGAAATTTTTAATATGCCCAAAAAAAGCTGAGGACATAATTTCCGCAGAGAATTAAAGCTGTAATAATGATACAATAACCCTAACACATAGTACGTGCTTCGCTTTTATCCATTACAATATTTTATTATCACCATCGAATAGCCAATATTTTTCCTATTTCAATTTTTCCAATTCCAATGCATATTTCCAATTTGTTTAACTTATAAGCATCAAAGAATGCTTATCTTTCTACTGCGCAATATGCAAAATTGAATAATATCGAGATGAAATTCTATTTGCTCCACAAAGTAACCCTATTTCGTTGTGATGTGAATAGGTTCCAGGAAACTGGACGCTACAGGTAGTCGAGTCCGACCGTTCATATTGAAGTAGTCAGATACGATTTTATACTACGAAGCTACAAAATAAGTAGGTAAACCTATTCACAGATAAAATAAAAATGTTCTAGAAACCACTTTTCTTCCAACAGACAGTTTTGTCGCTGATTTATATTTTTAATATTATTTTCTTTTTTCTTGTTCGTTATTTATACGGGAGGTATTTTATTACAATAACTCACATAATATAAGTAGCTAATACAAACACAGCCTATTAATATTTTACTAGGTAAATAGCATCTTTCTTACTGGATAAAGATATGTATACCTTGATATGTATCTATACTTAGATACAATTTTCTTATTCCGAAAAATGGACTTTTCTGTCCATTGGCTTTGTCAGTGGAATTTTCTGATATTCCTACGGGATAGGGAATTTCTAAATCCACGCAAACGAAGCCACGGATGGTCGCTAGTATTTATAGTATAGTTATACAGGGTATAAGTGGACCGCTATCGAAAACTTAGTGCTATTATAGGTGGTAGGTTTTCCATACTAATTTATTATTACCATTTAAGAACGAATGGATTATGTATTTACACTGAAATTACATCGCACAGCCTTAATTTAATGTTTAATTTGCGGAAAATTTTATTTACATAAAGAAAACATTACATAAACAGCTAAAAGTGAAGTAAAGCTATCTCGGTCAGCTAGGCAAAACAGCGTTTAATAGATGGCTATTATAATAATTAAGCTGTCTATGTAATGTTTTCTTTATGTAAATACAATTTCGCGCAAATTAAAAATTATATTAAGGCTGTGCGATGTAATTTCAGTGTAAATATATAATCCATTCGCCCTTGAATGGTAACATGAAGTTAGTATGGAAAACGTAACACCTTAAACTTTTAGTAATAATTTAGCATTTTTCAAACCTGCAATATACAGCGTGCAAACCATGGCAACAACGTTAGGTATTTACCCAACGTTCGTTAAACTCTAGCGTCAGCTGATTGCTTTACAATGTGAAATTAAAAAAAAATACTTACTATATTTTTTTTTTTCGCGTTTTTTTTTTGTTGGTATTTTGTCAGTAATCATCACTACTATTACCTGTCATCGTTTCCGAGAGTGGTTCCCTTACACCCGTCATTATAATATTATGAGAGTCGGTTTGGACTCAGGTGGCTGCCCTATCATTACACAATTTATCACTTAAAACCGTGGAACAACCCCCCCAAATTGAGTTACCATATGAGAGTCAAGTTTGATTGATATGTTATGTTATGATTAGCTTATGTTTGAGCCTCTATACGATCATATTAAGGTGTCTTCTGTTTAAAGTGATACCTTATTTATTTAAAGGTAATTAAAATGCAGCCATTTCTTTCTCTAGCTTAAACATAAAATTAAACATAAAACTAACAACAGATTCGGATACCTGATAAACAATTCGATTGTTTATAATATCACGATTTATCGGGTAATTTTGAGTAATAATTGAACTGTTTTATAGTGCCAGCCCGGAGTTGGTAGTTGGCGGTGTTTCACCTCCGTGCTTCGGAAAGCACGTTAAGCAGTCGGTCCCGGTTATTATCACTACCATGTGACAATAGTCGTTAAAGCCCGCCTACCCGCATTGGAACAGCGTGGTGGTTCTAAGCTCTAGAAGCTCTAAATCCCTCTCTCCTATGAGAGAAGAGGCCTGTGCCCAGCAGTGGGACGTTAAAAGGCTGTAGTAGTAGTAATAGTAACATGTTTACACTATCTAATGATTCGGTTTAAGGTTGCGTGACACTATTAAACCTTAATTATTGCCGTGGTGCAGTACAGAGACTGACGACGAAACGTTTGTACGAGCCCTGCTTAATTCCACCTGAGTTGAGCCCCTAATAAGTCACTTGCAATTGTTGGACAGTGACAGACTAAAGCATGAAATAAGCAATTTCACTAGCATTCCCTGTATTCTAGGATTTACAGATGACAAAACTAGACATAGTGTAAACTTACATACACTGTATGTCACTCCAACGAGATCATTGTTACTGATTATTCCCTCACTCTATGCTAATTAGTAAGTTAGCTTTTACCTCGCTAAATAAATTACTTCATAGGCTCCATTTAAAAAGGCGTCACGCGAGGTAAGTTTGTTAAGCCCTTATTATTCCTACTTTATATAATTATACAATCGATGTAAAACGAAGTGTTTATATTTTAGAATGCGTTAGGAGAATGCATTAATAAAATATTTCCTTTCCACTGTATTATATACAACTGTTTTTATCTGTTATCGGAAATCCTAGGTGGAGCAAGTCTCACGGGCCATGTCTGGTTCTCATAAATTTTTTGCCCCAACTGCTTCCGTTCGTCGCGCCGTGTGTATTCAATCGGATAGCACGTCATTCCAAAATGAAAATGTCTCGAAATGTTGACAATTTTAATGAACAAGATAAGACACTCGTAAAATATGAAGACACATTCCAGTCGTAGATTTCTCAACATTTTAAATAAAATTAAAAAAAAACTATTAGTACAGATAAGGTACCTATACCTAGGTAACCTAAGTAGTTAAATGACTATAAGTAGTTCTACTCAAAAAATGTTTCAGCGCTCCAAAAGAAGTTTAATAAATCTTTTATCGTCAGTAAATATTTATATATTTTAAGGTTTGGGTTTGTGGATTCCGTCATCAATAAGTGAGAGTTACTTAAACCTGCAAGTAATAAATCGATAATCTTTGCTTCATATCTAGTCCACAATCATAAATAATACTTTTCCTTTAAAACAGACCATAACTCTCAATCTTCTTGAGTAACTTCCCGGTTACTTTCTAATTCGCCAATATTTTAGATTACTCTGATAAAGTAAGAGTGAAGTAAAAGGCTGTTACACGATGGACCTTATCACAATTCGAGATTGATAGAGTTCATTAATTTCTGTTATATTTCTTTATTATAAATAGCTCAAAGATGATTGAGCGATCTTTTGTTCAATTCTCTCAGAAGCTCCATCTTAAAAATAGTATTTTAGTTTTTTTTTATAACCAAAACTGATTGAACTTTATATATATATTTTGATAGAGCTTTCACTGTTAAGTATCTTTTGAATAATCAAAATATTATGTAACCATATTATATTCTTGCCAATCCTAGGTATTAACACAGACTTTTAAAAAAATTGTAAAATTCAAGAGACTCAAAAACGGACACTAATGCGCCACCAACTCTTTCGTAGCTATATTTTAGAACCTATCTTAAATACCCACACATTTCGTTCATGCGGCCGTTAGTCTTCGACATCATACTGTTTAGAACGCCCTTGCTGATCAAGTCCATTTTCATGACTGAAAACTTAATGAAGAACACACTATGAGTAAATATAGTGTAAATAAATTAATCTCCTAATTTTAATCTTTTCCTCACGTACTAAAAATGTTACTCAAAGGACTAAACTGAGTAAGTCCCTTTTTAACTTTCCTTAGCGCTGCGGGAAATTAAACCGAGTAATGTAAACACTGTTGCAGCCTAAATACTCAGTGGCATGGAAAATACGAAGAACACCATTTCCAATTTGAAAAACAGCTTCTCTGTTGGAACAAGGTAACTTTTGAGAATACATACTAACTACTATTAATTTTGTTACTACATACCGGCATAATATCTTTGGATTGATGACGTAGTTCGGTTTACTTTCAGTACTCTACTAAATCTATACTCTATAGGTCTATATACTTATTTAATAAATAAAATTGAAGTGTCTGTCTGTAATTTCGAAATAACTACCTCATATTAAGCTCATATGGTTATTTGAACGGTACCATAACCGAATCACACGTTTTTATAATTTTTGTCTGTCTGTCTGTTTGAACGGGCTAATCTTCGGAACGGCTGAACTGATTTTGACGGGACTTTCACATACAAGTAGAGAATTAACCAGGGAGTAACATAGGCTACTTTTTTAACCGACTTTCAAAAAAGGAGGAGTTGTGTTTTTCTACCTATGTACACCGATATCTCCGAGATTTCTGAACCGATTTGCGTTTTTTTTTAATCGATAGAGAAACATTGCGACACTGTCCTATAAAAAATTTGGATTCCAACTTCTCAATCCTTATGCTGTAGGGAACCTGATCCCCAAAACTAATGGGATTTAGGAACTGTCGGTTATTTAAATTGATATTGGGGTACCAATTAAAGACTATCGTTGAATGAACTAGAGTAGTACATATCCAACTCTTCAACCCTGATGCTGTAAGGAATTGCATTCCGAAATCCAGGGATTTTTTCCGTTCTGGGGACGGGTTACTACAGATAGGCTATAACTGTTTATTCTGGAAAATCAAAAGTTCCCACGGGATTTTTAAAAACCTAAATCCACACGGGCGAAGCCGTGGGCATCATCTAGTCAAACCATAAAAATTAAAAGCACTCTTGTGGCAGTTAAAAAATTACCGAGTGCTGAATTTTTTGGCAGTTTTCCGTTGGATTTGTCCCTGGCCTTGCCCTAATATTTGCTTAGGCATACACACCAAATATCATTTGATAGTGAGGTAATTTAAAACTAAACTAACAGAGGGTTTTGCCCTCATTGAAAACCATCTTTCTCAATTTCAAATCGCCCACTTGTCGCAAAACGCCACTTGGTTTGCTCAGACTTTTATTTTGAGCCTAGATTTGAAATGGATAGTCTAGAAATATCATTTCTTAATAAATTGCAATATAAAAACAGTAGAAGAATTTTTTAAAGTGTGTAATATTTTTCTGTAATATCATTGTGTATGTGTATCTATATACGAGTACATCACCGTTTTGTATCCTTATGTAGCGTCCATCGTGCTGCTTTCATACCTGAAATTAAATATTACATAAGTCAATAAGTCTCATTTCTAAATAGGTATTCTATTGAATATTCTATCTTTTGCTTAATAGGCATATAAACAAGTAAAAACCAGGTGATAAAATTGAATTACTTGATAATAAAATTTAAAGAATTAAGTTTTGCATTTAAAGAAAGTAAATCAATTTAGGATGTATAAAATCCTTTCAAGTAACTTTCATAGTTACTCTAAGTTAGTACACGCTTGCGTTTAAATTGCTGTATTTATTCTTCCTTAGAACGGATTGCAGGCATAAAGTAAACTAATATACTATTAAACCTCATACCAAAAGTAATCAAAGGTAACTTTAACCTAGCTAATAACTTGAGTCAAACATGTTGCAATGTTATCGTACCGTACAACAGTAACTTAATTTTGTAGTTATGTTTACTTTTGAGCTTGCAACTTGCAAGATGACTATTAAACTTCTTGCAACAATGACAAACTACGAGGCTAGTTTATGAGACATGAGGGATGCCAAAGCACCTTAGGACAACGTACAAGGGTATATCAAATTACCTATGCTTGAACTAGAAACGTTGGTGTTTGCTTACTCCTGCAAACACCCTCATAAATATGCATTATTGAGTTCGTATGATGATGGCGCCTGCCTCGTTGATCTATATAGTGATTAGTATATTCGACTGCAGATCACGAGATCCCGGGTTCGATTCCCGGGTCGGGCAATAATTGTTATATAGGTATTGGGTTTTTCTATCAAGAAATTCTCAGTGCCAACCCGGAGTGTTTCACACCCGTGTTTCGGAGAGCACGTTAAGCAGTCGGTCCCGATTATTATCACTATCATGTGACAATAGTCGTTAAAGCTCGCCAACCCGTATTGGAGCAGCGTGGCGGGTCTAAACTCTAAATTCCTCTCTCCTATGAGAGAGGAGGCCTATACCCAGCAGTGGGACGTTAAAAGGCTGTAGTGGTGGGTAGTGGTGGATGACGGCCGAATATGTTTTAAGTGTAACAAACTCGGAATCTATAAAATTTAAAAGTAAAGGAGTACCTAATCCGAAGAAAATTGCAAATAATAGAAGGAGATATTCATTCACTGTAGACTATCGTGTATACCAAGAAATAAATGAAACACTAATGAAAGTTGACTCCAATAATAAGGAACATATTAAATCTTGAGCTACCAATGTTACATACATGCTTCAAATATAAATCAAAGTAAGTTGTGAACTTGCTAGCTAACTTGGTAACTTATGTACTAACTACATACGGTATGCTAAACGACGTTCAAACACGTGCCAAGTTCGACAAATTACGGACCAGCGTTGGGAGACAGATGAGAGGAGCTTAAACAAACAGCCAACGTGGCTTTATTAGATGACCGCTATTGACGTCAAACAGTAATAAGCCTGAACTTGGCTGAACTTCAATGTTTAAATTGCCATCGCCCATTTAGACGGAGGGGCTTTCGTCTCGAAGATGCGATTGTCGAAAGAATATTATAACCTTGCTTCATGTAAACTTAATGTACGACATGGAAGGCGATTATCACCTCGCCTATGAATATATTTGAAGTGTCCATGTGAACAATATTTATGTACGTAGTTCATATTTTGAAGTCGAGAACACATTGTTGCCCAAGGAGTCTTGACATAATCGTAAACGGGATCAGTTTTTTGCTGAAATGTAAATACACGAGTGTTAGAATCAACTACAGAATATCCGCTTACGATAAAATTGCATGCTTAATATTCCGGCAACACATCGTGCGAGAATCTCTCTCCGTCTGAATGGTCCTTAACGTTTGCCTTTGAGACTAATAACATTACTAATAAGAACTAAATGAGCCAGTATCTTTACTTTTATAAAATTACTTAGAATAGTTTGCCTTTTTATTTGTTTGTCAGCATGTCGAGCAAAAACTACGATGCCGATTGAGATAAAACTCGTACAATTTGAAACAATTACTCGAACTTTTATTATCTTCGATCAATTGGTCGAAATCGGTCTTGTAAAACGCTACTATAATATCTGCGCTGTAAAATCGGTGAAAAAAAAATCCATGCACGTTTGCTCTATATTTATTTTGTGTAATACCGTCCAAAGACCTAACTATAATATAGACGCCATTGATTAATCTAGGAAATGAAAATACCTAATTATTTTTGCATAATATATCTACAATTCTTTTTAACTATATGGCTGTATTTAATTTCGAATAGGAATTCAAATGTTTGCCTGAAAATGTGGCAACCGGCAATATTAAACGATAAAATAACTGGAGTAAAAGCAAATTTTCTATTAAACTCACCGGGCAAACATAAGCTTGAGGGGAGAGGCGCTTAAGCAATCAGGAAAGCAATATACCCTATTTATTACGAATACCCGCAATGATGAGCATTTGAGCAACCCTTTTTGTTCATTTGTATTAAAAGTACAGGCGGTGAGATAAGTCGTGGAATGCTTAGAAATTTGTTTATATTAGGTATACATTATACAATTTACATGATATGTTTTTTTTTGTTCATAGCCATAATTCAATCGCCGTCCCGCCTGATTATTACCACTCTATATTATGTAACTATAACCTCTTACCAAAAATAACCAAACTCTATCAAATAATGTATAGCTAACTTATAGAGAACTGCCATGTTGCTCTAACGACGACTCTATGTTCGACTTCAGATCACGAAGTCCTGGGTTCCCAGGTCGAACAAAATTTTAGGTATTGTGTTTTCCGTCAAAATTTATAGAGTTTGAAGTTGGCGGTGTTTCGCCCCGTACTTTATAAGACTTTTTATTCCTGGTTATTATCACTATATCTGTGGCCGGTGCTCAGCAGTGGGTCGTGAAAGGGCTTTAGTGGTCGAGGTGGTGATGGTCTCAAAGAAAAAATTTACAAAAAAACAGATCTCAAGATATTTGCTGGTGAGACGACCGTAGAAAAACATTTGACGTGAAATAAATTGCACTTCGTTATAGATTTATAGGTAGGTAGAAACTTACGTCTAAATATACTACAACCCTTTTCAAACATGGTTTTGCATAATATTTGACTTATCATGGGATGAGATCGATAGGCAATTAAACAAACAATTATCTGCTATTAGCACAAGATAACTAATTAAGTAAACAAATGAAAATTGCAAAATTCAAACCAATTATTGGGCTGTTAATAAACTACCCTTAAACAAACATCTAACTTTGTAAATAAATGTTTTAAATATAATTTACTGTGGTAATAAACTTCAAACAATACATATATTAAGTTACATTATCTATAGTTGATTTATGATTTACCTAAAAAGAAGATATAAAGTAATAATAAAGAAAATTTTCAATTCACATGAAAGAAAATGTAATCTTGTTTTGAAAAAGTATGCGTAGGATTTTCTCTGAAAAACGTAGTACAAAAAAAAACTAATATAATATATAAAATGTTGAACGAAAATCTATTCATAAAAACCGTTTTTAATTTAGACCGCAACAACACGAAGTCCTGCGTATGTTCACAAAATGGAAATAGCTTTGACTCCATTACTCGCACAAAAGAATGTCGCGCGAAAAATATACACTGAAATATCGTCAGTGAAAATGATAAATTCCACTAGAGATGGCATTATTCACGCAAATGCTGCTAAACCGGACTTGCCCCGCTATCAGCAAAAGGAAAAAAAACTCTAAATCCTTTAACCTTTAACCATTGAGTTAGAGTACCTATAGAGAAGCAGACCTCATATAATTATTATAAGCCCGTCAAGGTCAAAAAAGTGACTGCTGCAAAAGATTCCAAAGACGCAAACCTGGGAATGATAGATAATTTTAATTAAATATAATATAAGTATCTCTTTTACGTTTGTTACATTACTATTATGATAGCGATATTATTGACTGACAGAGTTAAAGCAGTTCTAGTTCAGATTGGCGCAGACTGACAAAAATATAGATATAAAAATACGATTGTTAAACTTATACACACGGCATTTAAGTCCATAATAAGGGACGTTGTGGCTCTATTAATATGGCAACTCAGTGACGAAGGCTTTATTAACTGAGTCAGCACGTTCAACGAAATAAATTCTAATGAAGTTAATTAAGCCCTTGGATGACATTATCTCTTTTAGAATTTTACCTCTCTAAATAAAACAGCCCCCGTGTATACGGATTGACAAAAGGGTCGAAGTTTCTTTTGTACGTGACTCTTTTTATTTACTTTCCACCGTGTATTATTTTATTACGTAAAAATAAATTTCATTTAAGTAATTCTGCGAAAAAATTTTGCTGTTATAATATTTTGAATGGAAGTCATGGAATAACAAGTATAAATTAGAAATTTAAAAAACCCCCGACACTCGCCATTTTGTGGCAGCGGCCATCTTGGATTTGCAATAGTGCTATTCTATTAGTCAAGCCCTTTCATTTGATACCCATATTAAGGGAGTTGTGAAAAAATATGTAATCCGCCATTTTGTAGCGGCGGCCATCTTGGACCGATTTTCATCAAACATAGCTAAGAACACTCTCGACTAATTCACCTTTCAAACAAAAAAAACCGCATTCAAATCGGTCCACCCGTTTGAGCGCCACAGGGGAACAGACAGACACACACACACACACACACACACACACACACACACACACAGACACGTCAAACTTATAACACCCCGTCGTTTTTGCGTCGGGGGTTAAAAACGTTCTGTTTGAATACTCTGCTAGAGCCTAATCTTTTCCGTTTTTAACTGATGTTTGGTTTTGACTATTTTAGCTGACTTATCTAAGTATACAGAGTAGGTACAGTGTTTCTCACATTTTTATGGTATCTTGTCAGTAATCTATTACTTGTTTGGTTTCGATAGCCCACTTACACCCAATTTGATAAGTACGTATGTAACTTTTTCATTTGAAGCTGATCTGTATTATATATTATAGAAATCATGTCTCGTTTGACTAATAAACACTAACTTTTATTTTAAGATACATTTTAGACGCATCCGTTGCAAAGACAGAGGGCACGAAGAATACACCAGTTGCTCGTCCTTCTGAGAGAGAAAGAGACGCCGAGAGGGGGGTAAGTTAATCCTCCATTAATGATAACCTTTGCACCTGCGTGTAATACTCCGTACAAAATATGAGCCGTAAAGATGAAACAAGGTGGTGAAATTACAGAGGGTAGCTTAATATTAGATATTTGTGAAAGTTGAATATTTTTACGATCGTAAATCTCGGTGTAAGATAATTTATTTGCGTACTCTATGGCGTAGATTACGGTTTTCAAAATATTAAATTAACTAAATAAAATAAGTTTCTCCAGAATATAGAGTTCTGGTATCTCTTTTGAGTTAGTTGCCAGGTTTTTCTTATACCAGGCCGCATTTGGGACTCTCGTTTTAGTTTTAAGTTGTAGTAAATAAAAATTATTACCATTATCTCAGATTCTATAAAGGGTGTAACAGACATGTTGTCTAAAACGAGTCCCACAGATTTAGTACATGATTCTAGGTTCCCCAGTGGTGAAATTTTTCGTCGGATTTTCCATGAAATTTACTTTTTTTTTTACCTCTTTTTTAACTGAATGTTGTATAAAATCATTATTACTATCTGTCTCAATGAAATTATAAATGAAAATGTAATTATTTCATTATTTTTACCTAAAACTAAATAAAAAGTGAATTTTGCGGCGGAGTGTTGCGCGCGTTGTACGCAATACATTGCACGCTCAAAAATGACAATATCTGAAACCAATCGTTTCCGAGATAAATGATTTCAGTAATTTTACATGACACATTAAATGCAACCTTATCTCAAAGTTTTCGTTAACATGTCACGTACACTCTGTATACTTACTTTAGGTACTTGTTAAATTGATTGTGTACCTATTGCCTATAAATTGTGGTGCCTCATTACGATAATCGGAAACGTGGTGTACTTGTATGAGTTCAAGTCCAATAATCTTATACCTAGTGATACTACGACGTATCATCTATACAAACAGACAGTATTGGATATACTCAAACAAACCGCAGGGACATCTCAGTTTACCTGTGGATATAAATAGTGCGTGACCTGAACTACTCGTAGTGTCTCAATCGAAGATGAATTTAAATTACTTACTATAAAAAACTAACTGTAAAGCTTATCCCAAACAAAAACATTTCATGTGAATAATAAGGGCAAGTTCCTATCAAAAAGTTTCGGCCATTAAAAGTACTGATATCAAAAATTATGGCCAAGTCCTTTCCTAGGCTCGATAAATGGAACCATACAGTATTTATTCGAAGGTGTATATTCGGCCACCTTCAAGCTGTTATCGCATTCCTACTTCCTAGGGATCCTGTTAAAATATCTTTAAATAATTAATTTATGTCTTAACTAGCCGACCCCCGCGACTTCGTCCGCCTGGATATAGGTTTTATATAGGATCGGATTGGATCCCATAATCCTTTTTTGTACCTAAACTAAATGTAGCCTAAGTTACTCCTTATAACATCACCTATCTGCCATTGAAAGTTCCATTAAAATCGATCCAGCCGTTTCAGAGATTAGTTGGAACAAATGGACAGAACGACAAACATAAATTTAAACGCACGCCAGTTTAAAATAAGCCGTACGTACAAAGATCCGGGTCCCAAGTTATTGGAACCCACTAAATGCCTGTCATTTCTGAACTGAAAAACCTATGACCTTGAAATATTTACGGGACAATATATAAAGTACTACCTTTCTAACAAAAAAAGAATGAGTGAAATCGAACAACGCGTTAATGAATTACAGCTAAATACACGTTTTAACTTTCATCCCCTCTCCCAAGGGAACCATGCTGAATTTCGGGATAAAAAGTATCCTATAACCTACCTCGGAGTATAAACTCAAATCGTACCAAGTTTCATTCGAATCCATTCAGTAGTTTCGGCGTGATGCGCGGCCAAGATACAGACAGACAGACAGACAGACAGACAGACAGACAGACAGACAGACAGACAGACAAAAATGAAACAAATTACAGTTTTGGCTTCAGTATCGATTATAGAATGCCCTCCAACAAAAATTTTCAAAATATCTTCAATGTACAGAATTGGATCTGTTACAGTTTTATTATATTATAGATAGAAGATAATAACACCGCAATTTTTGAAGCTCATTTGGGATTGTAAATAGTTTTCTTGTTTTCAGCTTGACATCATTTTTTTACTTTGTTTAATTTAAAAAATGTTGCCAAGTTGAAAACAAGAAAACTATTTACAATCCCAAATGAGCTTCAAAAATTGCGGTGTTATTATTAAGACATAAATTAATTATTTAAAGATATTTTAACAGGATCCCTAGGAATGCGATAACAGCTTGAAGGTGAAATGGTTCGTGTCACACTGCATGCGTCACGGCCTGAACTTGCCCTTGACGCGCTGCCGCGCGTCTAGATTTTAAAGCAAAAAACATATCCTGAGGAATATGTATCTATGCCGTCAAACCTGGATCCGAGCATTGAATTCAAAAAATAAATATAGTGAAATAAAAATCTTTCATGGATAAAGTTAACATACAAGCATAATTTAATCACGGTTAGTGGTTACATATGGTGGTAAATATAAAAAGCATGCTTGTAAAAGAGTCAGCTTTTTAATTTACTGTGAAATTCAAGCGTGCAAAGTACGAGGAAAATAATGGCACGGACACACTGGGGCCTGGGCCCACGTCACGCTACGTATGCGATGCAACGTTCATATGTGTCGTCGTCGGCGTCGTCAACCGACACATGTCCACTGCTGGACAAAGGTATCTTGTAGGGACTTCCACACGCCGCGTCATCTTGTATCCAGTAACACCTTTACACTCCTCTGATGTCGTCGGTCCACAGAAAGGTCTGAGAGGTCTGATATCTTCCTCTGATGGGGCCCGCTAAAAAGCGGATGCACTTCGACCCTTATGGATCTTTTGTACTCGCCGAGAGGTCTGATAACACTGCGCTTTACGATGGGAGGTCGCCATTCGAGCTAAAGTGGTGGACTAGCGATATATTATATGTATGCAACAATGCAACGTATGAAATATGATTTATACCAGATTTATGCCTGTCGCTTGGGTGCTGCTTTTATTAGATTCTTATGTAAGTACCCTGTGCCTGTAAGATTTAAGGACCACATTGTTTCTAGGTACAAACATACGTGTAATAATCTCGATTGAGTTATATGCGACCCTGGGAAGATGGCAGCTTTTGTGGCTGCCTGACCGTAAGAGGCATCACCGCATCAGAAAGAGGATTTTCTCCAGGATGTGCCCAAGGGTGGGGTGCTAGCCAGGTAACCTCCAAGTGTGCCTGGGACACCTGAGATGCATACTTTGGGTTCCCCAGGCGTCCAGCACACAGCATGAGGGTCATGCCGTGGTGGTTTTAGTGGGTATACCGTTGGAGTCCCACATAACCTTCGTTCTGCCGCATTCGGCCGCAGAACGGCGGTACCTATAAAAGGTTTCCACCACGTCAAAAAAAAAAAAAAAAAAAAGGATGTGCCCAAGGGACTTTGCCTAAGAAAGGCTTCGGCACATGTTCGCAACAGTTCCCGGAGACTAAGTATGCGCTGAGGTTGGCCATTGGGGTGGTTACAATATACAAATACCTGGTTCCACATAACTAGATCTCTCTCCTGGAAGTCAAGTATCTTAAGAAGATTCCCCCCCGTCAAGAGAAAAGGTACCTACGTGTAGAATAACATATTGCCATCTCATTGTGATCTCCTCCACCTTACTAAGCCAATCTGGCCGTTGGCGCGGTTAGCAGTGACCCTGCCTTCCGCTCCGGGGTCGCGGGTTCGATTCCCGCCTCGAGTCTGGGTGTATGCAAGTATATAAGTGTACACTATGTATTTATACATTTACTAAATATATATACATGAATATATTGTAGTATATTATATGTAAATATGTCTATCAGTCGGTTATTACCTATAACACAGGCATTAAGTTGCCTACATTAGGAACAGTCGACCGTGTGTGTATGTGTGAATATTTATTTATTTACTAGCTGACCCCCGCGACTTCGTTCGCGTGTTTTTCTTTGCTATAAACCTCACGGAGCCCGAGACCTTTCCAACGAATGCAAAACCGTGGAAATCGGTTAGTGCGTTCTGGAGTTACCTATAGCGTCAGGAAGGAAAACCCGACTTATTTTTATATAGTTTATTTATTTAATCTGATTCCGAATAACTGGGAGAGATACGTAATTATGATAGCGTTGCTTATTATAAGTAATCGTGATATTACCTAAATTACCTAAATTGTCATAATGCGTGGCAAACGTTGTGTACATAGTCTGTCTTTGCCTTTATATTATGTGCTTAAACAGTGTAGCTACACATAAAAGTGGGTTTACCAAGAGTAGTCTAGCTTGAACAATAAAAACAATGAGAGCCACTACCTACGTTGCATAAATGCATAACTGAAGAACACTGAGCATTTATAAAGTTTTAGGTCTCACTAGCGACATTTTGTTTGTCTCAGATTTGGAATGGTATTGTAGCAGGATTTGGCTGACTTCATCATGATCAACCCATTACCGGCTCACTACAGAGCACGGGTCTCCTCTCAGAGTGAGAATGGTTTTGGCCATAGTCTACCACGCTGGCCAAGCGGATTGGCAGACTTCACACACCTTTGGGAACGTTATGGAGAACTCTCAGGCGTGCAGGTTTCCTCACGATGTTTTCCTTCACCGTTAAAGCAAGTGATATTTAAATACTTAAAACGCACATAACTCCGAAAAGTTAGCGGTGCGTGCCCGGGATCGAACCCACGACCTCCGATTAGAAGTCGGTCGTCCTAACCACTAGACTATCACATTGGCTGACTTATTACCACCCTATCCGTCACACTGTGGCACTAATATGGAATTAAAATTTACCAATAAGATGTCGCATAGAGTAATAGCCTAAATTAGCGCGTTTTCATAATTATTTATATCCAACAGGTAAGATCGTACAGAGAATAAGGGGACCGCTATCATGTCCGTGATTGTACAGACCACTGGTACAGACTGACACAAGCGACATTTTGTTTCCAAACTTTTTGTCCTAAAGAATAGTTTGAAAACATTGCGTCGCATGGCTAGTGTGGCTTAAGCCTTCTGAGAAATTTTTCATGACATTATTTTTAACGGCTCAAGCCTACTTTGCAAGAAATGAGTTGTGAAGGCTGAAATTGTCCGCAATTTGCATCGTAAAATATTCATAGCAGTAGTTTTCTAGCCATCTCTACATTTGCAATGTTAATTTTGAAAAATCCTTTCTCACGACTGTATGTATATAACTTATTTGTCAAAACATCCGTAGTTTTATAATTTTTATCTTAAAAGTTTTCGGTCCACGAGGAAATGAAAATTAGGTAGAAAAGTGTATAGATGCAATTTATTTTTTATACAAAAGCACTTATTTTTTCACTTCAATGCATACGATTAACTAACAAGTATAAATTAAAAATTTAAAAAACCCCCGACACTAGCCATTTTGTGGTGGCGGCCATCTTGGATTTGCATGGTGCTATTCTACTAGTCAAGCCCTTTCATTTGACACCCATATTAAGGGAGTTGTGAAAAAATATGTAATCCGCCATTTTGTAGCGGCGGCCATCTTGGATCGATTTTCATCAAACATAGCTAACAACATCTCGACTAATTCCCCTTTCAAACAAAAAAACCGCATTCAAATCGGTTCACCCGTTTGAGCGCTACAGGGGAACAGACAGACACACACACAGACACACACACACACACACACACACACACACACACACACACACACACACACACACACACACACACACACACACACACACACACACACACACACACACACACACACACACGTGAAACTTATAACACCCCGTCGTTTTTGCGTCGGGGGTTAAAAAAGCAAACAGCTATAAAATCCGCGAAGCTGTGTAAAAAGGACATAAAAATAGGAATAACCGATAATTTTATCTGGGTACTTAACTACGCTAAAATATTTATCTACGAAACGTTTTTGTTTTTAATTATAAAACACTGGTTGTAATCATAGTATTGATTCTGAAAGATAAACGCCAAAATATAAGTATATTTAAATTATAATTAAATTAATGATATTATATTTCAAGATTTTATTTAAATCTTTCGAGCCACTGCAAAGTACGAGGGAACAAAACGATCATCTTTCTTATGCAACTATTACAAAGGACTAATTACTATTGTTGGTGAACTAGGTCATTTGTGTTTTGCACAGTTTTAAAAATAAACGTCTACCTATATTGTTCTTTGTAATAAAAAAAACATACTTAATTGAACCTCTACAGCTTTTGTGAAGTAAAAACCAACCATTGCATTTAAAGTTTGCAATCGAGATAGACAGGGTCTAAAAGCGAAGCTCGATTCTCGCCACAGCTCTAAATAGAATGTGATTCGAAATAACAAATAACACAAGTTATTTGCAGCACATCAGTCCGCCTCCGGGGTTTCATTATGCGTCCCATCTAATCAAACGTAATCTAGTTAAAACTTTTCCAATAAGCCCGCGCCGCCCCTCGCATTCCGCGAATGTTGGCAAACCGTAAAACGAAAGCTGGATGTCATAAGCACAGTTTTGTTTATTACAAGGGATGAGGAATGCCCCATCTGTGTAACCGTTATCTACATCGCACCATCATGAAACCAATTTTTTATTGAGCTATCTACTTTACTATCTTTGAAGAGTTTGGAATGATTTTGTAAACGATTGATTAATTCAGAAGCTTACTTTTAGTTTATTTCTTATTAAAAAAACCGCATCACAATCCGTTGCGTAGTTTTAAAGATTTAAGCATACATAGGGACATAGGGACATAGGGATATAGGGATATAGAGACACAGAAAGCGACTTTGTTTTATATATATATTATACTATTTATTTCTTATGAAGATGCGTCTTAGAGGATATTTGACGATTGTATCTACATAATTTCATCGCTTTGCTCGTCAGGCCGGTGGACTATTGATAGTCCTTTTGCATAGGTATGATTTCGAATGATTTAATTCCTCCGAAGTCCGAACACAAAACGTGATTCATTAAAATGAGCCTTGCAATGCTAACTTTTACTCTACCACCTACAACAAGCTGTGATAGCCTAGTGGTTAGGACGACCGACTTCTAATCGGGGGTCGTGGGTTCGATCCCGGGGCACGCACCTCTAACTTTTCGGAGTTATGTGCGTTTTAAGTATTTAAATATCACTTGCTTTAACGGTGAAGGAAAACATCGTGAGGAAACCTGCATGCCTGAGAGTTCTCCATAACGTTCTCAAAGGTGTGTGAAGTCTGCCAATCCGCTTGGCCAGCGTGGTAGACTATGGCCAAAACCCTTCTCACTCTGAGAGGAGACCCGTGCTCTATAGTGAGCCGGTAATGGGTTGATCATGATGATGATGATGACTCTACCACCTATTAGGGCCGGACCGCACTTACGCGCTGCGCGGCGCCGCTCTAGTGTGATATGCCCCATACAAAATGATAGAAAGAATATTTTGACGCTTTGTGCCGCGCAGTGCAGCGACGCGCAGCACCGCGTAAGTGCGGTCCGGCCCTTAAGCAAATGAAGATCGACTAAAGATTTGGGAGCTCTGCTTAGAGTAGTAGATAGATAGATACATATTATAAAGAAAAATAAAAAAATCGAATTAAGATTTTTCCCGATCCCTTCTCGAGCTCACGAATTTTACAAATGCCAGCAACCCTCCTGTCTTGGACGCACCATTAAACTAATGAGATAAATCTTCTTCCATGGAACTCTTACCCCAAGTAGAGCAGGCGAACAAGTAATCTTTCAATCTTTTAATGACAATCGTCGATCTACGGCAATTATCATACCGATTCCCTCCGATAGGGATTAAAATCGTTTAGAGGATTAGAGGGTCTAACCTCTAACTTTAATTGTATGTAATAAATGCCACCAATTTAGCTTTATTGGCATTGTTTTTTGGCCCGCAAACCCGTGTTTGAGCAGCGTGGCGGGTCAAAGCTCTAAAGTCTAAGTCCTTCTTTCGTATAAGAGAGGAGGCATTTGCTCTGCAGTGGGATAATAAAGGGCTGTAGTGGTAGTCATGAATAAATATTCTCGATCAATACTCGTCACATATTATGGAAGAAAAATATACCTAATATAATAATAATGGATTAAAAAAACAAACCCAATATTTGACGTTCCAAACTCTAATAAGAAACGGGAAATAAGTCTCGGGAGAAATATCGTGGCATTTATTATCACGTGCTCTATCTGCTGTGGAGAAAATAGATAATATTTTTGAACGCTTTCATTCCATTACAATTGATCGAAGGGAAGATGTAATTTGGATTATGCTATGGCATCTTTGCCCTTTTTCCTGAAGTTAAAATAGGTACAAATGTTAATGATGACTTTTATGCAAATAATGAAAATGTATTTCTTTATTTAAAATTCAATTGTTTACCAGGTTTACCTATTATAGTTACTAATTCAAGTAATCACCTACTATATATTAAACATTAATTTAATTTACCTATTTTATTGCTATATTTATAAACACAGAAAAACTGGACTTCTGGAAGCGTCAAACATTGTATTTTATATCAAAATAATAATCTCTAGGAATGTACTAATTAATTACTTATTTCAGTAACTCCTATTCAAGTTATAGTGTATGACATTTTTTCATAATATTTTGTTTCAATACCTACTTATATTTATGACTAGATGATGCCCACGGCTTCGCCCGTGTGGATTTAGGTTTTTAAAAATCCCGTGGGAACTTTGATTTTCCAGAACAAAAAGTAGCTAATCTGTAGAAACCCGTCCCCAAAACGGAAAAATCTCGTGGGATCCCCACGATTTCGGAATACAATTCCTTACAGCATCAGGGTTGAGGAGTTGGATATGTACCTACTCGAGTTCATTCAACGATAAAATCTTTAATTGGTACCCCCAATATCAATACCGAAAGTTTCTAAAACCCATTAGTTTTGGGGATTAGGTCCCCTACAGCATCAGGATTGAGGAGTTGGAATCCAATTTTTTTATAGAACAGGGTCGCAATGTTTCTCTATCGATTAAAAAAAAAATTACGCAAATCGGTTCAGAAATCTCGGAGATATCGGTGTACATAGGTAGAAAAACACAACTCCTCCTTTTTTGAAAGTCGGTTAAAAAAGTAGCCTATGTTACTCCCTGGTTAATTCTCTACTTGTATGTGAAGGTCCCGTCAAAATCGGTTCAGCCGTTCCGAAGATTAGCCCGTTCAAACAGACAGACAGACAGACAGACAGACAGACAGACAGACAGACAGACAGACAGACAGACAAAAATTTTAAAAACGTGTGATTCGGTTATGGTAGCGTTCAAATAGCCATATGAGCTTAATATGAGGTAGTTATTTCGATATTACAGACAGACACTTCAATTTTATTTATTAGTATAGATGTAAAAGTGAAAGGAATTCCAGATGAGCAACTGATAGAAAAGTTAGGATCATTTTCATTTGATTACGCAAAACCGTAAAATTAATTGGACCGAAGAGAAGGCTCGCATAACATCTTACAAAGTCATTTTCTTAGACGTTTGACAAAAAGCTCCTTGCAAAATTGTTCCGTTACGCCGCAACAATTTTTGTGAGTCACTACTTCACGGGATGTAAGTCAGTGCATTAGGGTCTTTACAAATGTATCAGCCTAAGATCGGCGAGAATTTAATATAATTACGTTGTTTCTTCCTGTTAGACGTTCAAAGGTTCGAATCTCTTGCAGATTATAAAATTGCATGTTTTGTAAAACAATCGTAGATAGGATAACGTTTGACTTTGAACTCTCTTGATCTAAGAAAACTAAGACTAGGAAGAGAGTAGTTTTATAAAATCTAAACGAAATGTTTCATTCAAAAGTAATTTTTCGATAACTATTCCTGACTGAAATTTGCATGGAAGAGAACACGATAATGATTAGTTAACACAATATAATGTCGAAGACGTAACTATAAATCATAGAGAAAAAAAAACACTATTAGATTAAAAAAAATTAAACAGTAAAGGAGAAAGCCTTTCGGATAAATATGAAGAGACCCCTTGGGTAGAAAAGACATTAGGCGTATCGTTGTCCCTTGCTCTACAAATCATCTCAAATGATGCGTGTCATATAAAAACTTTATTATACGCGCATTCCTGGCGATGCGGCTTTTGATTACAAAATAACTGGGCTGTAATTTTTTAATGCGAAACCTTCAAAAAATAATGAATTTTTTCACCATAGTACGTGCGATAACGATGTAGGTATGACTAAAAATCGTCTTCATCAAAAGTAATCTAAACATTTCAAAAATTTTAATTTCTTTTTCAGATAGGTATTTTAATGAATCAATTAAATTAATTTTCACAAAGCTGAAAATTTTAACAAAACAAAATGGACAGCAAAACGAGGCAATATAATGAAAAGTTAACAATGCAAACACAAACATTTGGACGTTACGTTGTACAATTGAATGAATTTTATTGACACATCAAATTTTCCATTCAAAAGTCAACGTTCGTCAGCAAACAAAAGCGCAGACAGAGAAATTCAAATTAATTTGAACGTAAAAAGGATTAATAAAGCAATTGAAACGTCCGGTATGCATCATGTTTTACAGTTGACGAGTAGTGCCCGCACGTGGCTCAAGTAAGGCTCAAGAGCCAGTGTAGTGTATTTATTTTAGGGCTGTCTCTTGCCAACATGCATATTGCATATAAAAAATTATCCCTGTTGCATAATATCACTCTTCGTCTTATCGTGTATCAGTTTAAAAACGGGTTTCTATCAACGAATATCTATCAACGACACTCATGGAATCCTAATATTTATGAATATTTTCAATTTTAATACTTTATCGCTAAAGCACTTGAAACAGCTGCAAGAAAAATGTTAACGCTTTTCTAGGGTGTCATCCATGACAAGTATTTGTAACATCTTTTTTATTTTCATGATTATTTCTTTTCTTTATTGATAAAGCAATTTACTTAATAACCTATCTAATAAATTATATACCATTTTATTTTATGGCACATTTTGTATCATTGTGCACTCTTAGATCATATCTTTCATACTGTACTTCGAAATGATAAATAATTATTATAATATTCATATTAAAATAAAATATTTGAATTAACGATAATTCATTCAGCTTATTGAATAGAAGATAAAAGAAGATAGAATAAAAAGATAATAATATACCTACAATCCAATATACATCCAGTTCAGGAAAGATTTAATCCTTTTGCTCGAGATATTCATCACATGTTTTTATTGAGAAAATTCCTATTTATACGTTTGATGTTACGGATATGAAAAATAACTTGTACAGGCAAGACTTTGACCTAGAAAATATACAAGAAGAATTCATTCAATAAGAACACAATTGCTACCGGAATTATATTTTTTAGGATTTCTTCTGATAAGTTCATGATTTAACATTTGAATTACTTACAATACTTCCTTACAATACTACCTTAATTTTACGGTAACACTGTCATAAACTTAAACACATTGAAAACTTAACTTTAACAAATCTGTCATCCTATTGCATTATGTAAAAATAAGTTTATCGGAGTATTAAAACCAATACTTGATTTTGATCAAACACCAATGCTAGTCAGTTTGCAGTTAATTCTAATAAAAATTGAATATAATAGGTTATAAAGGAACAAGAAACATTTTAAGAGATTATTATATTATTTAAGCTCATAAAAGACGCTCTTACTAAGTGCATTAAAACGTTACACATTCTGCATTTATGAAACACCAGCTGGTTCTATTTGCGAGTGTGTACCTACTCAGCTTAGGATTAGCTCGATGTTAATGTAATTCTATGTAAGAACAATAGTGCATTAGAAGGGAAAACTGCTCCTGCTTTATTTTAATCCAATTTCCTTCATCTCTGGGTTGTGTAAGATCCAATTTACTTTCACAAGGTTAAAAGTTACGGCAAGTATTGGGTTAGTAGGAAATACACCACATTTTACGTTTCATATAATACTGTTTTGACGATCGCTAAATCAATAGGTACGAGTATATTATTTTAGCGTCACTATTTGTGGATTCAATTTTGCTTTGCCTTTTTCGCCGTAGATACATATGTGTGCAACTAGAACAATACATACTCGTACTTAGTTCTAGGTACGTACTTAGTTATTACGAGAATGGTGCTTCAAACAAGTTAATATAACAAAGTTTTAAATGTATTTACCAAGGTTATAGATAAAGATCATTTTCACATCTACGTGTATATTTGTACGAGTATATACTGCCTCGTAGTGGCGGTGGTGGAGTATATTTAAGTGGGTGTGCCCTGAAATAAAATCTTTAATTGTACCTAGGTATACCTAAATAAATATATTGATCCTTGAACCTATCACTGTTCAGAACTGGAAGAAGCCACTTATTGTAAACATTTTGTGTAGTTATACTTGTGTATCTTATTCGTATCCTGGTTTGCAATAAACATTTGATAGAAATATGTGAAAAAAGCATTGAACTACGTAGATTTTGCGGTAAAATTACATAAACACTTATTAGCATAACTTCTTGGCATCGCAAACCAAATGGAGCATGATTACCGTCCGCGATAGTTAGGCATACTTTTCATGAGAATAATTATTCGAATCTTTCGAATAATTTTGGCACTTTGCCACTATTTGACGTTGTCTTTCGCAAACATAAGTATACAGTAGCCTTTACCTTATAAACAAATTGGATGGTTTCGCCGCCAAAAGATATAACGGAATCAAAGAGCAAAAGACGCCGAAACAAAATACAACAAGTTAGCCCTTAATTTGCGTACGATAACTATGAGGTATGGTATTGTATACCTATGGTATTTACTTAACTTTAAACTTTCATGTTTCCGCTCTGCCTTATCTCTATTAAACGTTGGCAGCTTAATATCTCGATAATAATCCAATAATATTCATAAATTTAAAAAAGTCTCAGTTTTATGACAGTTGAGATGATCGGTGATGATTGATGATGCTGTAGGTATGTTACATACACCTACGAGAATACTACTCAATAAAATTCAATAGACTTTCCTAACCATAAAAGCCAATAGACCACACACTGACGCTTTTTTACTTTCTCCGTATAAAATGAATATTGAACTTTCCTGTCCATAAAAACCCGCATCCGTCAGACGAAATCCGCCAGTCCATTAGCCGCAAATCTGGTATTAGTTAGATTAATCGACACACGACAGGTGACTGACAAGAGTGATGCTGCGGTCACCTGACGCCGTGAATAATGTTGGCGATCAATGTGTCTATGTTACAGCGGCTTTACATACCAAGATACGACAAGTCTCTTTTTAGCAGTCCGGAAGCCGAATCGTATCGGATAGACGAAAACGAACGGAAGAAGGAGTTTGCATTAAACCGTGCAAAGTGGAAAGCCTTAAAAATAAACATCGATAACAACACGAGACCACCAGAAGTTTTCCAGCCCTGATATGGTATACGAAAATAGCTGAAACACTGAAATCAAGTCTGAAACGACACATCTATTACAATTCATAGACTAAAAGAAGATTATAAAGCATGTACCTTTTTAAAGAAAATTACTCTAATAGAGTAAGCAAAAAGAAGATTGAAAACTTTCCTTGCTCAAACAATGCTTTGCAAGGATGGAGGTTATTTTACGAATACTGCATGGTAGCTATTCTCCTTCTATTTACGCAATTTATACAACTTTTAATACGTTACCGATTTCACGGATAAATCAATGTTTTGGATAAATCCAAGTAAAAATAATTACCTATGTATTTCAAAAATGCCCCTGTAATCTATGTCGTTATCGCATCGTTTCCGTATAGTCAAAATACCGTACATAACGTGGATGGTCAACACAAGATATTTGCGCTTTGTTCCATGATGTGGTGAGAATATCAAATCTGTCATGCACCGGTCATGCAGCGGTCACTGCGGTCAATTTTACATGAATGTAGCGAATTTGATGGATTATTTTCTCTATGTTAGTGTAAGCGTGTAGATATTATTTGGAAACTTATCAGGCACGATACAGCCCGTGAGTGGTCTAGCGTGAATCATCCCTAAAATGGCGACACGCTTGTAAGAAGTAGGTATTTTCAAAATGATTAAAGACCTAAAGAATTAAAGACGGAACACGGCTTCACTGTAATATTACAATGGTGAAAACTTTTTCAGTAAAACAAGAGTAATTTTACGATAGACACTCGTTACGTAGAGATTATTTTATCTTATGAGAAATCGTGCCTATAGTAATTTTATCGGATTATACTGTCTTTCTATCAGCCTTCTTTTCACTATTATACAGCGAAGTAGATAAGGCCATTTTTAATCTTTCATGTGTTCATTTCAATGCTGAATTCAAACAATGATATTTCTCATTTTCCTTTCTCTAACACAGTGATGTGTACAACAAATTAATAGAATCTTATGTGTAGGCTTCTCCTCAGATCAATGCTCGTGGGGAACCCATGCAACTATTGTTTAAAGTTATTCGTAAGAGATCTTTAAATCTGAATCGAATGAATAAATTTTACATTTGTTTGACTTTAATCCAATATTTTGAATTTTCGATGTTAAAAAAAAATTATAATGTTAGGAAATACATATGAATGAACATGTTACAAAAAAATCGAGTTAAACAGATACAAGTATAAATTAAAAATTAAAAAACCCCCGACATTCGCCATTTTGTGGCGGCGGCCATCTTGGATTTACAATAGTGCTATTCTACTAGTCAAGCCCTTTCGTTTGATACCCATATTAAGGGAGTTGTGAAAAAATATGTAATCCGCCATTTGTAGCGGCGGCCATCTTGGACCGATTTTCTTCAAACATAGCTAACAACACTCTCGACCAATTCTCCTTTCAAACAAAAAAAAACCGTATTCAAATCGGTCCCCCCGTTTGAGCGCCACAGGGAAACAGACAGACACACACACACACACACACACACACACACACACACACACACACACACACACACACACACACACACACACACACACACACAGACACGTCAAACTTATAACACCCCGTCGTTTTTTCGTCGGGGGTTAAAAAGAAAGCATAACAAGAATAAGTATTAATTTGTGCTTTAAAAGGCTTTAAGTTGTTCACTATGAGTTTAGTGATGAAAATATTTATATTCAAATTCATATTATCCAAACAAGATTTTGATTGTATTATACAAACAAAATTCACGTTGTTCTTCGCATTTCTACGTCAAGATTACTGTCAAGTTATTTTTTACTAGAAATGTTTTGTTTTCCTTTCTCTTCAAACACCGACGTCACTCTAAATAGAGTGGAACTGAGTTTATCTTTGTTGTTACGTCGTTTCTTTTCTTACGGTTGAACAGGAACTTAATCATTTAATTTAGAATTAATTTAGGATACGACACTCTTTGATGTTTTAAATTAATATTTCACTAGCTTTTGCCTACGACATTGAATTTTTTATATTCTCCGAGAATCCCTTGGTTTTCCCTGGATAAACATTATCTTATATTCTGTAGATAGTGTTTTAGCTTTGTGTCTTTGGTTGAAATCGATTAAGTAGTTGACACCTAAAGAGTATCAAACAAACTTTCACATGTTAGTGTAAATTAAGTGAGTACTTAATGGATAATATTTGCACAATCATTCACACGAGTTTAAAATTATTAATGTTACACACTAAACCTACCCGTAATGATTTATTTAAATGTGTCGAAAATTCCCCACCAGAAGATTCTCCAAACCAAAAAATAAAAATACGTATTTGGAATTTTCCAGAATCTATCCCCATGGTGGATCAATTTTTTAAATTATAGATCAAAAGTACCCATTCAAATTACTTAAATTTTTTTTTTTTCGAACTGTGGTAAAATAAAATTTACTCTGAAAAAGGCAACAAGCTCAGCGGGCTTTTACCTCGGTTTACCCAAATGTACTCTGTATTTGTATAAAAAAAAGGGAACAGGAGAGTTTTATAAAACAAACAGAGCTTACACTGTGCGAACGTAAACAGCGGAGAGTTCTCTAAACAGACGGCTATTCGCAACGTTTTAATGAGCATGATTTTTGAAACTGTACGTTCGTCGGTATTTTTAACACCGGATGCAAAAACGACGGGGTGTTATAAGTTTGACGTGTCTGTGTGTGTGTGTGTGTCTGTCTGTTCCCCTGTAGCGCTCAAGCGGGTGAACCGATTTGAATGCGGTTTTTTTTGTTTGAAAGGTTAATTAGTCGAGAGTGTTGTTAGCTATGTTTGATGAAAATCGATCCAAGATGGCCGCCGCTACAAAATGGCGGATTACATATTTTTTCACAACTCCCTTAATATCAATGGGTATCAAATGAAAGAGCTTGACTAGTAGAATAGCACTATGCAAATCCAAGATGGCCGCCGCCACTAAATGGCGAATGTCGGGGGTTTTTAAATTTTTAATTTATACTTGTTGAATTCTCTCATACAAATTCCTGTGCTCTTCGCGTACTTGTATATAAATATTAGGTATTATTATGAAATTTCTCATACGAACTCTGCTACCGGGTGGACTTTATAAGTCCTTGTGTGTACGAGTACATATAATATGTTCATCTATGCTGTATGCATATTCTCAGAATTTTTAAGCAAGCTCTGCTTATTTTCAGCCACCAGCGCCTGATAATAAGTAAAGCAGAATGTTATTATTGAATTAGTTAGATATTAGTTATTATAGTAATTGAATATCTTAAGTCTCCCGTAAGCTTAAATAAGCTCGAGCTTTCATAAAAAACAAACTTAAATTTGTTTTGATGCAGAAACTACGAGTATATGTAGGATTGATATGAAACTTTGGAAAAATGGGTTAAGGCATATTATAGAGATTGCAAATTGTGTCGGATTGATATGAAACTTTGGAAAAATGGGTTAAAGCATATCGTCACTGGAAAGGCAACTTTACTTAACCGCCAAATTGGGCATATTGAGTTATATACATATTCGGAATCAGCGAATTTTTCTGCATCGATCTATCTAGGTAACATTGCAATCGGATCACTTTTGTGGCGCTTAAGTAACCCGTAAAAACGAGGGAATTCTTTTGTTCTGATTACGGAAACGACACATTTTTTGGTCTTTTTTATACTATTGTCGCATAAGTCATATTTACTTACTATATAAATATAAAAATTTCAATTAAAGTATGTATGCTTTTCTGTGGATTTAAGAATAACTTTGTTTAAGAAATTTTGGTTTACATAAATTGCAATACGGCGTGGCGTTTAAGAAAATGTGTCCTAATATTTTTATGAGGTGAATGGTGTTTACGTAATTTAGCCTAACTGTTATTGAGCAGTTTGCGGGCTATCAATATTTTTGCCCTGCAGTAAAATTTTTGCAAAAGTCACGAATGTATTTTTTCCTATTCGCCCAAATATAATTCTACATCTCTTAAGTAAATATACTGACAATAATATTGCTGTAATTGTGGAATAAGTATCGACGCGACAGTTCAAAATCGTAAGTGAACGCGCCCAGGCAGATGCTCGCAGGCGGTTAAGTCAGTCGGCTCGACAGATATTTTTGGAGCCGCTGCTGCTGCTACGTGAGAGTATTAGTCTATTGTCACAATAGTAGTGTGAAAATAAGTAAATAATAATATTTATTTCATTGATTGATTATCTATACCAATATAAGCGGAAAAGTATGTTTGTTTGAACGCGTTATTTTCTGGCAGTACCTGTCGGATTTGAATTTTTTTTTTTTTGTATTTGATAGCCCAATTTTTGGGGAAGGTTATATATATTATTATAACCTATATAAGTTATATATAGGTTATTATCCCTACTAGCCTAAGGGGTAAAATGGGGGTAGAAAGTTTGTATGAAAGTCCTATGGTTTTAAAGTTACAGAACTGAAAATCGGCATTTAGATTATTAGTTTTAAATACTAAAAATCTATGTAAGTTATTCTGGAAAATCTGCCCTTAAAAATAGGGGATGACAGTTTTAAAGTAAGTTTTAATTATTGTTATTATTAACTTGAAATTTGGAAGGAAGCCTCTTTCAAGGGCGTAAGTATCAATCTCTCAGATATCTCAGTAATAGTAATGTATAATAGTAAAATGGGGGTTCGAAGCTTACATGAATGTCCTATTTTTTTAAAGGTACATGAAAATTTACATATAAGTTACTAGCGATTGCCCGCGACATTGCCCGCGACTTTGCCCGCGTACAATTTCTGATTTCCTATGAGATTATATTTTCTCGCTGTAGAGAGGCCTATCGAAATCCCAAATACTGATTTTCATGAATCTCTCTTGAAAAATTACGGATTTTAATAGAAACTTTCATCGCATCGTCCTTTGGGGGTGGAAATCCTGCAAATCCTTAAATTACTTTTAATTTATCTTTAACGGAAAACTTCCATATCAATTTTCATTTTCTCATTTTTATTTTCAAACTATCATTCAAATATATTCATGACAAAATTTGAAAAGTAACGCGAAAAATTATGGACCCTAATGCTAAACTTCATCCCCTGTTTAACCCACTTTGGGGTGGATCTCTTAAAAACCTAAAATACGTAATTCTTTATTTAAAAGTCTAAATCCGAATCAAAAGTCTAAAGACGAGTAGGTATTCATGGAAATAACTTGAAAAATGAAGGACTTTCATACAAATTCCCATCCTCTATTTCACCTCCTTAGGGGTTGAATATTAAAAAAATCTTTTCTTAGTGGATGCCTACGTCACAATATCTATCTGTATGCCAAATTTCAGCTCGATCTGTCCAGTGGTATAATTTGTGCGTGTTGATAGATCAGTCAGCTTTTCCTTTTATATATTTAGAAGAAGATTAGTTGACGTAATAAATAATGAACTCTCATATAAAACTTCATCCCCTATTAAACCCACTTGGGTGTGGCATTTCTTAAAAACCTGAGACACGTATTTCTTTATTTAAAAGTCTAAATCCGAATCGAATGTCTAAAGACGATTATTCATGGAAATAACTTGAAAAATGAAGGACCTTCATACAAATTCCCAAATTGAAACTTAAAAAAATCTTTTCTTAGTGGATGGCTACGTCACAATAGCTATCTGTATGCCAAATTTCAGCTCGATCCATCCAGTGGTTTGAGCTGTGCGTTGATAGATCAGCAGTCAGTCAGTCACCTTTTTCTTTTTAAATATATTTATAGAAGATTAGTTTTAAATAATAAAAACCTGTATAATTTATTTTGGAAAATCTTCCCTTAAGGGTGAATAAATAGGGGATGAAAGTTTTTATGGGAAGTTTTAATTATTGTTATTATTCTGCCATTGAAAAAAGCAATGGTATTATGATTTGGACATCTTCACAGTGGAGTACAATTTTCACTCTGGCTAGGAAGTCACCGCAACCCGACTTTCCTTGAAGTATTTTTCTGCAATTATATCCCATTTATTAAAATTAGTATACTTAAGAACCTCTACTTCATAGGGGCTCTTAAGTAGTTATACTGATTTTAATAAATGGGATATAATTGAAGATAAATACTTCAAGGAAATTTGTTGGGTAAAATAAGCAAACTAAGCACTGTTATATTTAAAAAATCAACAGAATAAATGTTATAGCTTATGTGAATCCAGATGCAAAAAAATGAAAAAAATTAAATAACGAAAAAAATTCTAGCATCCAACTGAAACCATGTTATAAACTTTGAGGAATTACCTACATAATAATTCAATGGTTATAAAGCGCTGCTGTCAGTATGTAGGTATCTAAAAAGAAATAAGTATCTGGATCTCAACAAATTGTGTACCAACAAAGTCATACTATAGTCATTATAGTTTCATAAAGAGTACAAAATTGACCTATACTAATTACAAGCGGACACCCGCGACTTTGTTCGCGTAGATATATTATATTGATTTTTAAATATCCCGTAGGAATCATTTTGTTTTTCCTAAGCTCCTATGAGCTCATATCATGCTAAAAACTGTTAAAAGTTCACTGGCGGATGTTTAGGTAGATCAAAATGTAAACATCCGCCAGTGAAAGTCCCATCAAAATCGATCTAGCCTTTTAGAGATTAGTTGTTAATCTTTAAAGTATTTACTTTCTAACAAAAAAGAATGAATGAAATCGGACCACGCGTTATTCAATTACAGCTAAATACACGTTTTGACTTTCATCCCCTCTCCCTAGGGAACCGTGCTGAATTTCGAGATAAAAAGTATCCTATATGTTACTGCGTAGTATGAACTTAAATCGTACCAAGTTTCGTTTCAATCCATTCAGTAGTTTTTACGTGATGCGCGCACAAACATACAGACAAACAGATAAACAGACAAACAGACAAGAATTTCAAAAATAGCTTTTTTACGTTTTATTACTTATCCCTAACATCCCCCAGTTACTATTTTGCAAAAATCTTCAATGTACAGATATGGCAAGTCTACGATTTTATTATTTGTATAGATATAGATTAATAATATTCAAGACTATTTCATTGATACAGATGTAGAGGATGAAGAAACAGCCAAATAATAGGATACATCATCTAGTTTATTGTTCTTTGTTTTTTATTATCTGAAAGACAATTTTGGGGGTTACTGTTCCTTCCACAGAACACTTATTACACCAATACATTAAGTATAATATACAGTAGTAAAATTTTTATTTGTTTTCACCGTAGAAAACTAGTTAAGTTGAATTTATTTAGTTGTGTAAGAATACTTACAACTATACTCAAATTTAGTAAGAGCCATGATTAAGATTCATCTTCTATAATATAATAAAACTGTAACAGATCCAATTCTGTACATTGAAGATATTTTGAAATTTTTTATTGGAGGGCACTCTATAATCGATACCAAAGCCAAAACTGCAATTTGTTTCATTTTTGTCTGTCTGTCTGTCTTTCTGTCTGTCTGTCTGTCTGTCTGTCTGTCTGTCTGTCTGTCTGTATCTTGGCCGCGCATCACGCCGAAACTACTGAACGGATTCGAATGAAATTTGGTACGTTTTGAGTTTATACTCCGAGGTAGGACATAGGATACTTTTTATCCCGAAATTCAGCAAGGTTCCCTTGGGAGAGGGGAAGAAAGTTAAAACATGTATTTAGCTGTAACTCATTAACGCGTAGTTCGATTTAACTCATTCTTTTTTTGTTAGAAAGATAGTACTTCAAGTATTGTCCCGTAAATATTTCAAGGTCATAGGTTTATTAGTTCAGAAATGACAGACATTTATTGGGTTCAAATAACTTGGGACGAGGATGTTTGTACGTACGGCTTATTTTAAACTGGCGTGCGTTTAAAGGAGAATGCCCAAAAATCTATGGGCGTGTAACCCAGTCGTTTACAAACGTGTTGTATGCAGCATTTATTGCAGATTTATACCTGATAACCAAACACACCATTTTAATACCTCTAGGACTTGTAGTTTTAAATAAATCTAAGTTTAAGTTTGAAAATGATTCTAGGTTATGTGTAGTTTATAATTGTTAAAGTAGTAAGGAAAGCCGTGTATCTTTCCTGCCGATTTGAACTATTAATTGTTTGGCGCGCACTATACTTAACATACCTGTCCAACGATATCCAATACAAACACAATAAACCAAATTAATATTGGTCTCCGGTGTGCTACAATAAACATTCAAAATGTAAATAGAGTAGACGTCACTAGCGTCACACACAACTAAAACAATGACATGTCATATTGACATCTTGAAATAAGTTTCTTTACACATAATCAAAAAGGTTGTAGTTATATTATATTCCATTGCACAAAACGCAACGAAGTTAAAACAATATTATAAAAAAATAATAATATTAATTATTACTTATTTACTTTAAGCATATATTGTACGATTTACAACAAATAACAAATAAAATAATGTATTTAAATAATTAATATCCGTTCTATTTTAAATGAAATTATTAAAAAAAAAATAACAAACCTCTTTTTATTTGGGCATGTACCTATGCGTAGAATGTAATGCAAATGGCGGTCAGACTTAAACGGGAAGTTAAAAAGACGGTTTAATTCCTTTTTTATTACATTTTTTTATCGTGAAGTGTAGCATTAATAATTATTAATTTTCAAATTGTCATATATTCGTAAGATAATTTTTAATAAATTACATTTTGTGTAAATGTTTGGGTCAGGGGTGATCATTCTCCTTTATGTTTGTCGGCCTGTCTATTTGTTCCAGCTAATCTCCGAAACGGCTGGATCGATTTTGATGGAACTTTTAATGGCAGATAGGTGATGTTAAGGAGTAACTTAGGATACATTTAGTTTAGGTACAAAAAAGAATTATGGGGTCCGATCCGATTCTATATAAAAACCTATATCCATGCGAACGAAGTCGCGGGGGTCGGCTAGTAAACAATAATTATGATTCTATTAGGTGGATTATAATTAACGTTCAAATTAAAAGTTACTTTGATAATTTCTGTATTATATTTGAATAACTGTAACCACGTAGTAAATAAGTTGGTACTTACGTACTTGCGTGCAAGGCGCATGTTTAACCTGTGTTGGGATTTTTAAGCTTAGAAAAAGAGCACTTAAGTATTTGGAACTGTAACTATAGAGATTTCAAGTATAGGTTCTAGCTGCCTCATTTCAATTATTTTAGAGACTTCAGTATGATAGATAGCCATCTTTTAGAATCAATAATTATGGTCTTAAGTTTTTTTTAATGTAGTTGTTCAAAGTGTAATTAATCTCTTACGTAGTTTATCCTAATTTATGATTACAATAAATTAACTTTGAAGAATTTTTTGTAAACTTAGTAAATTATCTGATCTCCTCTGAAGTCGTTATGCTAGACATATGAAAGTGGAAATGTATCCTGGAAGTATTTATAGTTCACCAGCATACTAGTATAGTGATATTAAAAGAAATTTTGTCGTGCTTCTATGTCTTTATGTTATGTCTTATAAGCAAGTTTGATTTACAAAAAAATTTAACTTAACGACGTTACAGTAAATTTGACTCACTTTGCAATGAGATACTTTTTACTTAACCGCCACTTATTTCCTAAATTAGCAGATATAGTGATCTACAGCATATTAATAAAAATAATGCTACAAAAATGTTTTACGTATCAAGTTGTTTGATTAAAATCAGATGATAAATTAAAAAGTTATGAATTTTTTTGTTAAAAAAAAAACTTTCAATGGCTTTTTCTCGAAATGCCGTTTTGGCGGTTAAGTAAAGTTGCCTTTCCAGTGACGATATTATAGAGATTGCAAATTGATTTTTCTTGTGAAAATATAAAACATAAAAATGTACAGGGAGTGATTTTTTTTGTCGTTTGTATGGTTGTACTGGAATCCCGTAACTCACTATATATTTTTTTAATTTTTTTTTTATCAACAAAACCACTGTCAAACCTCGATATGTCTCATCCCACTATATGTGCATTTGATATCAATTCAATATGCAAGTTCTAAATCAAAACAAAACTACATTTGCGTGGAAACTCGAGATTACGTAGTCTCATATAAGGTACCCTCTGAAAACCAACGTTGTAGCTTTTTACGGCTTCGCACTGATTTACCCCACGTTGAATTGTTATTGTGCATAGATTTATTTACTGTGTAAGCATGTATTTTGTGAATGTTTCATGGACAATTTAAAAATATCTACAGTTCTGAAGATTGCAGATTCGAATCCAACCCGCTGGACTATTTGTTTTACCTATACCAATCTTAATGCGGACAGGGAAATGGAAAAATAATCACAAATCGCGCTAACCATACCTGATGGGCTATTCTCTAATTTAGTTACCAACTGAAAATGGTTGCCAACGAATTAGTTCGATATACATTGCTGCTTTACTGTGTGAAAAAATATAAACAGTGATTTCATTTCACACATTAAAACAGCAATGTATATCGAACTAATTCGTTGGCAACCATTTTCAGTTGGTAACTAAATTAGAGAATAACCCACCTGATATTTAAAAAAAAATCAAATAGGTACCTACAGAAAATCAGACCAGTATTTGAATCGATTCAATTAACTCAATGAAACCAAAATACGGTTTTCAATGGAGTAAAATTTTAATTGTGGAACGAATGACAATGGATAAGGCGTAATCGCGTTAGATGCTACGAATAGGGTGACCATGGCGACAAGGATGATGGTCTTGTTTGTGTCGACGAGACTTTTTTTATAGCTTAGCTATATTTCTTTCCTCTCAAAGTAGGCGTACGTATACCTATAGCGTGTGAAAAAAATTGGTTGTCTGTAAAGTCGGTTTACGGACGATAATTTTACGTGATAACGTCATAAGAAATCAAAGACAGACAGATGCGTCACAAGCCGAACGCTTAGGCTGATCGTACCTCTCTATCTCTTGTTTCGCGCTCTCACTTGCATGCTCGGAACGTGACAATGAGTCATGCTTTTTCGTACTTGCAGCGGGCGTTCATCGATTTATAAGATGTTATCACGTCAAAAAAATACAACAATTAGCCAACGGTTAAAGAACAGGACTTTTAAAAGAGTCCTCTCGGAGCTATTGAGCTATCACTTTCATTGCACTGCAAATATATTATAAACTGTTTTATGCTACAGCTACTCTTGACACTCTTTTCCTATTTTACCGAACATACGAACAGACAGACAGAAAAAAGTGAATTAATAAAAACGCGTTAATAATACTGTCCCCTCTTTTGACTGAACTTGGTAAACCTTGTTCCGACTCGCTACTGTTTATTCTCCATTTACTTATTTACGAACGTAATTTAATTTTGAAATTGCTTATGTTCTGTGAGTCGCTTCGGAAACCTTGCTAAGTGAATAACAAAGGCTTTTTGTTTAGTACTTAATGCATTATTATATCCTTAGTATTTGCAGTTTTGTAGAATAATGCACGAGTTTATTCTAAATGTGCAGTCGCTTTATTTAATATTAGATACCATATTTTAGTTACTTTAATAATATACGGGAACATTTTGTTGTGGCCTGCACTAGCCCGAAAATAGTTAGCTTAAAGTTTTTAAGTTGTTAAATGAAGTTAGCATTGTGCAAGCTAGGCAACGTTAAACTAAGCTAGACTAGACCAACGAGGTATCATAAGACCGGGGCCGCACTGCGAAATATATTCGCGCGAATTTTATTCGCGCGGTTTATTTTCCGCATTTTAATATATTTTTTTCACGAATTTTAAATCGCAAGTGCGGGCAGCTTCATACATTTCCATCTGTCACAGAATTCTGCGAAAAAATTCGCGCGAATAAATTTCGCAGTGCGGCCTCGCTCTAAAGGTAGGTTGATCCGCAGTTCAAGTTCAGAATATTTTATTTTGTAGTGACTGAGTAGGTTGGTTGCACTTTATCGCTATACTTGTGATCTCTTTTTAACCCCCGACGCAAAAACGTCGGGGTGTTATAAGTTTGACGTGTCTGTGTGTCTGTGTGTGTGTGTGTGTGTGTGTGTGTGTGTGTGTCTGACTCTATCTGTTCCCCTCTAGCGCTCAAACGGGTGAACCGATTAGAATACAGTTTTTTCTGTTTGAAAGATGAATTAGTCGAGAGTGTTGTTAGCTATGTTTGATGAAAATCGATCAAAGATGGCCGCAGCTACAAAATGGCGGATTACATATTTTATCACAACTCCCTCAATATGGGTATCAAATGTAAGGGCTTGACTAGAAGAATAGCACTATGCAAATCCAAGATGGCCGCCGCCACAAAATGGCGAAGGTCGGGGGTTTTTTAAATTTTTAAAGTCCAAAAATTGACCTTCAAAGTTAGGCATTCATTTGAACCTTCATTCAGCGACTTTTTTCAGTGTGGCTTGGTACTTCATTGCGTGTATACATAAAAGCCTACCCATTACGTAATACGTTAATCCCATTTTGCGAAAGGCCGTGTCCCTGTATAAAAAATGTGTGAACAATGAGTACACACCCCAGTTTAAAATAGACTCTCCAAAAATGTTCAAAAGCGAACGACTCGCACACAAAAGGAGACGAAATTTGAAATCACAATGGCCCCTCGGAAGCCACTCAATACCCGGTGTCTAATAAAAACCGGATACGACCACCGTATATAGCGGATGAGATCGCCGTACCGCAAGCCCGCAAGCACACTTGACAAAATATCGTCTATAAAATATCGATATAAAATGATGCAACGTATTTACCATCGCTTCGAAGAAAATATAGAAGTTTATTGTTAGGTGTTTTGTAAAAGAAACAAACACCATATCAGCTAATTAAATACTACTGAAATACATTAGTGCTTATCACTAACGTGTTTCAATTCTAAACTTCATCATAATTTTTTCTAATCAGCATGTTCTCAATTGTCTTCACAAAATCTATACGAGGGGATGCTTTTTTCCATTATAAGTAGGTATAATATTATATTTTAAAAAGAATTGCAGAAAGCATTACTATCGATATAGAGCCTAAAACAGTATTTTTTTTTAATTTTTGTCTGTTTCTTTATCCGTCTGTTTGTCTGTACGCGCATCACGCTGATACTACTGAACAGATTTGTGATTTGACAGTTTTACTTTTTATGGTTATACAATTATACATAATTATGTATCTATTACCTAATAGTCCGGATTAATATTTAGAATATAATATGTAACCAGCACAATCGATTTGTTCCACAGTAATCCCCCATACTCGCAAAAGCAAAGCGGTGTTGCGAAGTAAGTAGAGGTAAACAAGAAATCCCAATAGAAAACAGATTGACATTTCAATAGTACCCAGCCCAAGGCCCGGCGATTTGCAATTCAAAGAACCACTTCTATATCATGCTAGCGTATGGAAATAAGTGTGTTTTGAAAAGGATCTGATTTCCAAATTGATACTGCTCGCAGCGATGTCTGTAGTGCAAGCCTACATTCTGTTTTATGGGCTTGGCACACTCACTACATGTACATAGTTGGGTGTTTGTGGTGATCTGGTCATAGAAATATGTACTACGATTTGATCTGAACTCAACAGGCTTTTTGGGTTGCGAGTTACAAGTGTGTTCCTGGCAATAAAGCGTAGTATTATACATGCATGCAAACCAAACGTATTTTTAGTTCAGAATCAAATACATCCACCACCACTATTAACAGCCCTTGAACGTGACCCACGGCTGGGTACAAGTCACCTCTTTTATGGGAGAGAGAGATTTAGAGGTAGGATCCGCCTCGCTGCTCCAATGCGTGTTCAACGACTATTGTCACATGATAGTGATAATAACCGGGACCTAATATGTTCTCCGAAGCACGAGGTCGAACCACCGCCAATTACCAACTTCGGGCAGGTACTGAAAACTTGACAGAAAATCCAATTACCCAGAGAAACAAATACTTACTTACCAAAAGTAGGTAGATCCCATGTTAGATAAGAACCTTGTTTACACAATTTCTTAATAACTTGGTAACAAACTTACGCCACGGTGTTTCTAAAGGTAATACGAGTAGAATAGGCTCTATTATGCTAAGCTTTAACAGTAAAAGCCTAGGCAGAGAAAATAAACAACCTCATTTTTTGCGCAGAATATTATTTGCTATTATAATATTAATGTCACGTAGATAATAGCTAATGTATATTAAAATTAAAAAGTATGAAAAATCTCTTCGGCGACTTGTGGCGGCCACTAATTGCCGCCACTAGTGGCCCAGTGTGTCTGGTCCCAGTCTGTTAGAATTTTTTGTCCACTGTAATCTATGCAACGACATGAATAGATAACACCAAAAGTAGTTGATCGCGAAACACTTTTATTTGAATGAGGTACTAGATGATGCAATGACTTCGTCCAGGTGGATTTACATTTTCAAAAGTCCCATCTTCTCTCATGATGCATGAAGCTATCGAAATTGATTCAGCGGTATAAGAAGGTAGCGGTGTAAGGTTAAGGTAATAGACAGACAAACAGAGATTTTTGATTGGAATTTGGCATCTGGACATGGCACAGAACGTCGTAGTATTATAGCTTGTTGAAACATCTACTATTTCCGACTTCAACCGACTTCAATACATATATCGTGAAATTTGAAGATTACCTCGATTTGTCCAGTATCCCAATTCCCATCATTAGATCCTAGCCCAATGACCATGTAGAGTAATTTATCAAAGGACCATGTGACCACCTGGAAAATATCCATATCCGGGTAACATACCTACATAAACAGATTCCGACGAATTGAAAACCTCCTTTTTTGAAGTTAACAATTAATTGACGAAACATTCAAAAAGCCAAAACTAGGCTAGGAAAGAAACAGGCAGTGGAAAGAAATTACAATACTTATTCATTCGACTCTAACCAGTTCCATCAATTATTCCCTTTTCCAACTATAGCTAGCTCGACTCACTAGTTATAATCCCATAGACAAAAACTTACATATTCAGAAAGGCAATCACTTTTGTACCTATACAGCGTATTTTTGGCTAAATGCTGTCGAAAAAGGCTAAACTGGTTTTTACCTAAAGGTCCTCAATTTAGTTTCGAGGCATTTGCTTTACATTTTCTGCTGAGAAATTCTAAGCAGACCGGAATTGGGAAGTTGGCGGCGTGACACACCCATCTTCAGAGAGCACGTAAAGCCGCCGATCTTGCAACTGATTTTCCTCCGGTGTTGGAAAGCCGTCCCACCGGACTGTTAGAGTGAGGGAATAAAGATTGCAACTGTTAGCAAACACACTTGTACACTTTTATATCTCCGGCGCAGTAGACTAGTCTGCGTTAAGATTGGCTGTTGAGGTCTAAGTTCAGTGAGGAGAACATTGTTGCAGTGTACCCATCTAAATATATAAAAGGAAAGGGTGACTGACTGACTGAGTGAGCTATCAACGCACAGCTCAAAACATTGGACGCATCGAGCTGAAATTTGGCATGCAGATAAGAAAATTCAACCGCTAAGGGTGTTAAATAGGGGATGGAAGTTTGTATGAGATTCATATGAATCCACGCGGATGAAGTCGCGGGCATCAGCTAGTTATATTATAAAATTGTTAACGACCCTAACAATATACATTTAACAAGTATATGTGTAGGTCATTATCCCCGTAGGCGTGTACGCGACTCGCAAAGTGCATTAACACTAAGAGTACCCGGGCCCTAATAAATGTGGCATTACGCCCCGCGGCGCAAAAGACCCCTGCCCAACTTTGTGTTGAAACATAAATTGTTATTTATTTCAATTTTCTTGTACGTGTAAAATATTTCTTGTTTACATTTTCATGTGTGAAATGTCCCTCCGCAGATCAGTATCTTTATTCTTGTGTAGTTATGTGCACTTTCTCTGTAGTTATGGTCTCTTTTTGACGACCTCCCTGGCGCAGTGGTGAGCGCTGTGGTCTTATAAGTGGGATGTCCCGGGTTCGATTCCCGGCAGGGGCAATTTCGGATTTTATAATTTCTAAATTGTCTCTGGTCTGGTCTGGTGGGAGGCTTAAGCCGTGGCTGGTTACCACCCTACCGGCAAAGCCATGCCGCCAAGCGATTTAGCGTTCCGGTACGATGCCGTGTAGAAACCGATCAAGGGGTATACATATACCTCTTCCAAGTTAGCCCGCTTCCATCTTAGACTGCACCATCACTTACCATCAGGTGAGATTGCAATCAAGGGCTAACTTGTAGTAGAATTAAAAAAAAAAAAAAATTAAAAAAAAAAAACTTGAAAATACATCTTCTAGGCAAATGTAATGTACTATGAGCTATCTGATGTCTAACGGAATTTGTTATAAACTTTTATCGGGACAATTTCAATCCATTTTAGCAGCAAAGGACAAGCACAATGCCAAACGCAGTGACAAACGGAATGGTAAACGCAGTGGCAAACGCAGTGGCAAACGCAGTGGCAAACGCAGTGGCAAACGCAGTGGCAAACACAGTGGCAAACGCAGTGACAAACGCAACAGCAAACTCAGTGGCAAACGCAGTGGCCTACGCAGGGGCAAAGGCAGCATGGGACGATCGCCCAGCTAAGAAGATGACAGGAAGTGTTTGGATAAGAAACACTGATGACAGTGTATGGTGGTGGAATGAAATGCAAACATACATTAAAAATAATCTACGAGATCTTCTTCTTTTAGTACCTAGTGTCATCTCCTAATGGAGGTTAACCATTAAGACTAATTGGATTTTATTATCTCCTGCTCTAAATAATCATCATGGAGCTCATCTTTAACCACTGGCAAGTTTTTAAGCCAAGATATTCTCCTTCATTGAAAATCATTCAAATTACGCATTATGTGTCTCAAATAGTGGAGATTTTCTAAGAGATATTATGAATATTTTACACTAGCGACCCGCCCCGGCTTCGCACGGGTAGTAGAGCATTTTATGCGTAGGTACTACCCGCTCAGGGATTAGGCAGCGTTTTCGATGAAAGCTCCCAGGCGGCTTTTACGACTTTTTACGATATTTTCCACAATGAACTTACTATATCTCACCTTATACCCGAATTACTAATTCCGTGGAATTCTGACGTTTCATAATGTTACCAGAGATAAAACAATTCCCACAAAAAAGATGAAAAATTCAAAACTTATGCAAATACAAATCAACTGCTGCATGTAGATATGACTTTTATAGCGTGATGAGTAACTGCCTTTAAGCCGCATGCATGTACTAAGCCTTACAATACTTGAGGTCCAGGCTCGAGAAGTATATTCGTAGTTGCAACTGTTCTTCACTCACCCATGCGAGAGAGCATGGGTGTTTTAACGGTTTTCGGACCTCTCACTCATACGCTGGCGTAATATAAACGCCGCGCCAGCGAGGGAGTCAGTCGATTTCTCGTCTGCTTAGCGAACACACGTCGCTTACGCAGCGCCCCGCGTTCCCGCACTCTCGTATTTTTGTGACAAAGTGACCCATTAAACAACTTTACTCAACGCTGGACTCTAATTTCAAAGCCCACAGCCCTACACTGGCGCCCAACGTGTGTTTTAGGATCTAAAAAGAGGCACAGCCCTACACTGGCTGCCCAACGTGTCTCTTTGGGTCTAAAACAAGTCCAGTCCTACACTGGACGCCCAAAGTGTTTTTCGGGGTTTTAGTGAACTTATAACTTACGTAAAACTTTATACCTATTTGTGCCGTTCGCGAAGAGAACATTACCAGTGAAAACCGGTTTCTCGCGCGCGTAAATAACATCGCGATCGCGGCGGAGTTAGTTATAAAGCCATACCTACTTACGTGTTCCTATACGTTTCGGGTAAATGTGTTGTTTCGGGTAAATCGTAAATCGTTTTATAGGTATATACTGCCTAACGGTTTTTCTTCGTCTATACAAGATGCCAAGAACAAGGCGGAGCATTGGCTCAGAAGAACAGAGGCTCGACTCGTCAGAAAACTTAACTATGACGTCAGCCCAACTTCACTCGCTTTTAAGTACAATCCAGCAAACAAATGCGGACACGTGCGAGAGGCTTCTGAGGGAAGTTCGTTCTTCTACACCTATTCTCTCAACGGATCGTCCGGTCCTGTCTTCGACCAGCTCCAACTTCTCCAAGTGTTCAGCTCGCTTCAGTGGTTCCAGCAGTGATGACGTGGAGGCATTCATCGACGCTGTTCAGGTCTACAAGAACTGCCTGCAGATCACGGATGACAATGCTCTCAAAGGTTTTTCGCTCCTACTTACTCATGATGCAGCTCGCTGGTGGCAAGGATTACGAAGATCCACAACGCAATGGGAAGACGCGTTGCTACGTCTACGTTCAGCGTTTGGTGCAAGGCGGCCCCCCTTCGTTGTCTACAGAGAATTATTTCAAATGTCCCAAGGTGATGAAAACACGGACATATTCATTTCCAAGGCGCGTGCTCTCTTAGCTAAGTTGCCGGAAGGCGACCTCAACGAGAAAGTTGAGTTGGATATCACTTATGCCTTATTGGATCGACGGATCAGAAAGCGTTTGGATCGCGAAAGTGTTCAAAGCTTCGACGATTTACTCCGGAGAGCTAGGGCCATTGAGGACTCTTTAACCGAGGGCAAAAACCCGGGTTCGAAGGTGGCTGAAGAGGCACCAAAGAGGAAGCCTCCGACAGCCCTGCAGAGTAACTCCTCGAGTTCGTCTACGCCGTCCGTTCCCGTCCGGAACGAAATCCATCCCAAGGAAATTAATAAACAGGATAGACTGTTCTGTGCGTACTGTAAATCGCGTTCGCACATTAAAATTAATTGCGATAAGTTAGCTAATAAAAACAAACCACAAAGTGAAGTGAAGTGTTACACTTGCGGATCACCGGGGGTAATTAAATCTCAGTGTAAAAAGTGCAATGTGTCTAGCGTAGAGACATTTTACTCCATAAACCATATACCTACGAAAAATTGCGTCTACAGCGCGCGCAAACCGTTCTGCACGGTGACGCCGAAAGCGTCCGCCGCGCGTAAGACGTCGTCGCCAGACCCGTCCGGCGCAAATTTCACGTCCGTTGCGTATGTACCTACGACTCTAGCGGAAAAAGGTAACCCTGCGATTGCGACAGGGGGTTTTTGTAATAACTTTTCTAACACTTTTGTGGATAATAATGTTAACGATACTTGTTCTGTTTCGGATATTAATGCTTGTGTATTACCTAATCCTAGTTTTAGTGATATACTTAATCGTCGTCCTATACTTAATATTTCCTTGTTAGGAAAGCGGGGCACTGCACTCGTAGATTCGGCAGCTAAAAACTGCATCGCGGGTCACACGCTGTACGCTCTCCTTCGTAACATGAAGCACCCGTTAGTGCCGTCAACACAGATTGTTAAGTTGGCGGATGGTGTTGCTAGGGAAATGAATGTATTGACAACGGAGCTAGAGGTCACACTGCATAACAGAACTAAGGTTGTTCCATTTTTAATTTTTCCTGACTTTAACAATAATGAAAGTTTGTTAGGTATTAACTTTTTGTCTATATTTAATTTAGTCTTTGACTTTGGCAACCGCAAATGGCACTTCGCGGATAGTTCGCAAAAGTTCGACATGACGTTCGAACAAGTGTCATCTCTCGCTCCGTGTTCTTCGGTTAATGTCCTGCGGGACGATGAGGCGACTTCGCTTACCAATGAACAGCGGGAGTTTCTTGCCAGTCTCCTCGTGGAGAAAGGAGACATCTTCGAGCTAGGGGGAGTGCAGACTCCTTTCGCCGAACACGTTGTTGATACCGGCGATCATCCGCCTGTTGCTGTCCCGCCTTACAGGGTAACTCCGGCCAAGAAGGACGCAATGCGGATCGAGCTCGACAAAACGTTAGCTGATGGCAGCATGGAAGAATGCGACTCAGCTTGGATGTCTCCGGCTTTATTGGTTCCCAAGTCGTTTGACAATGACAAGGTTCGTGCAGTCCTAGAGATGAAGACACCATCGTCTCGGACACAGCTTCGCAAATTTATTCGGCGTTGTTCCTGGTTCCGCAGAGTTATTCCGAATTTTTCAGCTGTCGCAAAACCTTTAACACGTTTGTTGAAGAAAAATCAACATTGGAGTTGGAGCTCAGACAAAGCTCGTGCGTTCGACGAGCTAAAGCAACGTCTTTCGTCTGCTTCAATTTTTGCAGTTAGGGAACGAGTTTCTACTCAACAGGATCAGCGAAAGGAGTTCGCAGATTGTTCCCGTAGGCCTGGCGATGTTTTCGAAGTTGGTGACAAGGTGCTTTTAAAGTCACATGTCCTTAGCAACGCTGCGAAAAATGTTACATCTAAGTTCATTCCAAAAAGGGACGGCCCTTATGTGGTCAAAGAACGAGTCAGCCCTACTGCTTATATTATTTCAAATTTGGATTCGCCTACCGAGGTTTTAGGTAAATTTCACTCTTCAGAGCTTACACGATTCTTTAGCCGGGATTCTTCGCCTCCTCGTCCTGTAGTTCCTAAGCGTAAAAGGGGACGTCCTCGGAAACATGCTTGTCCTGTTTGTTAACTAGTTTTAAGCGAGTTCATGAACGAGGGCGTTCTCACGAACTCGAGGGGGAGTGTATAGCGTGATGAGTAACTGCCTTTAAGCCGCATGCATGTACTAAGCCTTACAATACTTGAGGTCCAGGCTCGAGAAGTATATTCGTAGTTGCAACTGTTCTTCACTCACCCATGCGAGAGAGCATGGGTGTTTTAACGGTTTTCGGACCTCTCACTCATACGCTGGCGTAATATAAACGCCGCGCCAGCGAGGGAGTCAGTCGATTTCTCGTCTGCTTAGCGAACACACGTCGCTTACGCAGCGCCCCGCGTTCCCGCACTCTCGTATTTTTGTGACAAAGTGACCCATTAAACAACTTTACTCAACGCTGGACTCTAATTTCAAAGCCCACAGCCCTACACTTTCTAGTTTCCATTCTTAGCAATTTCTATTTTAGGGCGAAACAATTAATATTATTAAGCGGCTTAGAGCTTTATATGTTGACAGGGAATTAAAGTAGTTTGGGGTAAAATCGTACTTCGTAGATGTTAACCCTGTTCTCCATATAAATAACTCATCTGTAAATGAAAATGACAGCTGTCAGAATTAAGTCGATATTAAGTCAAAAATAAGGAGAAAAACTAAATATTTCAAATCAAATAAATTAGTGTATTTGGGACATAAGAAAGTAAGTTTTCACCAGATTCCGTGAAAAAAAAAATCATTTTAAAAGATAAAAATAAAGAACCAAAAACTTGGTTTTTTGAACTTTTCACATAAATTTTGAGGTTATGTGAAAAAAGTGTAAATATAAAAGTTGTAGATCTTTTTATTACCTACAACTTTGCCATTTAATTTTTTTCCATAGGACTTCTAGTTTTGCCGGAAATCGAGATAAACCGTTTTTTACCCTTAAAACTCCCCCCCTTTTTTCCCGAGCTCAGATCGCCCGTAAATTATTTTTCCTTGTATTTTATAATATTCTCCTCCTTTTCCAATGGGTTTCATCCTACGTACTGTGATTTTTTTTTTTGGTTTCAAAAATTATCGACAATGGGCTATAGGGAGAACCGCGGCCGCCGACGCGCTTATAGGCACGCTCCCGCGCCGCCGCAATTTTTAAATCTGTAATATCTTCGAAAGTATTCATTTAAATCATATGCTGTAAAGGACCATATGGATTTATATAAAATCAACAATGCATTTAAGGTATTTAATTAGATAAGGATTAATGCTGTATTGGTTGAAATCGCTTCGAAAATTAGCCATTATTTGTCGTAAAAAGTAAATGACAAAAAAATGTTATTGTGGGATATCCATAAGAGATAGACATATACCATCGCGGACTTTTCTGTAGACCTTTTCAATGTGTACAATACTTAGTACATTATTTTGATAAATCTCGTAGGGTTCAGCCTGCGTTTGCAATGTAAGCGGAAAAAATGTAATTATTTACGACATCACATTAGAAACCTCAAAAATAACAGTATTTCTCCACAATTTAATGGATGTTATTATACATATAAACCTTCCTCTTGAATCACTCTATCTATTAAAAAAAACCGCATCAAAATCCGTTGCGTAGTTTTAAAGATTTAAGCGTACAAATGGATATAGGGACAGAGAAATCGACTTTGTTTTATACTATGTAGTGATTAACAACTACGTATTCGTTTTCTTTTCTTTCCATCTCAACAATAGATGTTACAGCGCGGCGCGGCGGTGTCCCATATAAATCGTATCAACCGGAATGGAATACACTTAGTGAAGACAGCTCGAATTATTCTCATGTGGTCTACGTCCACAAAGGCCATCATTCTTTCAAAAGCCAATGTGAAAGTACATCGCGCTGTGTGCATTATGACGTCATCTCTTTGTTAATGTCCTCGGTATGACAAATAACCCACTTAATTTTTTAGAGGAATCTACTCGATCAAATATTAATTTCATGGGCGTTTTATCGTAACAAGTGCACTTTTCGATTAGAAAGAGATTTCTTTTGGTGGGTTATTATTTAGGCATTATTTTGAGTTGAACTTAATGCTGCTAGCAAATAAAGTAGGTTAGGCTAGATACTATGATAAAAAACCTAAATGGTTATGAATGATTATGATAGTATGAAATATTAACATTAACATATACCTAAATGATTACGAAATATTATGATAAATAGATTTCTTAGGTATATTTTTAGATAAGTAGGAACTGCGGTTTTGTATTTGTTATATTAGTTTAACTAGCGACCCGCCCCGGCTTCGCACGGGTAGCAGAGCATTTTATGCGTAGGTACTACCCGCTCAGGGATTAGGCAGCGTTTTCGATGAAAGCTCCCAGGCGGCTTTTACGACTTTTTACGATATTTTCCACAATGAACTTACTATATCTCACCTTATACCCGAATTACTAATTCCGTGGAATTCTGACGTTTCATAATGTTACCAGAGATAAAACAATTCCCACAAAAAAGATGAAAAATTCAAAACTTATGCAAATACAAATCAACTGCTGCATGTAGATATGACTTTCTAGTTTCCATTCTTAGCAATTTCTATTTTAGGGCGAAACAATTAATATTATTAAGCGGCTTAGAGCTTTATATGTTGACAGGGAATTAAAGTAGTTTGGGGTAAAATCGTACTTCGTAGATGTTAACCCTGTTCTCCATATAAATAACTCATCTGTAAATGAAAATGACAGCTGTCAGAATTAAGTCGATATTAAGTCAAAAATAAGGAGAAAAACTAAATATTTCAAATCAAATAAATTAGTGTATTTGGGACATAAGAAAGTAAGTTTTCACCAGATTCCGTGAAAAAAAAAATTATTTTAAAAGATAAAAATAAAGAACCAAAAACTTGGTTTTTTGAACTTTTCACATAAATTTTGAGGTTATGTGAAAAAAGTGTAAATATAAAAGTTGTAGATCTTTTTATTACCTACAACTTTGCCATTTAATTTTTTTCCATAGGACTTCTAGTTTTGCCGGAAATCGAGATAAACCGTTTTTTACCCTTAAAACTCCCCCCCTTTTTTCCCGAGCTCAGATCGCCCGTAAATTATTTTTCCTTGTATTTTATAATATTCTCCTCCTTTTCCAATGGGTTTCATCCTACGTACTGTGATTTTTTTTTTGGTTTCAAAAATTATCGACAATGGGCTATAGGGAGAACCGCGGCCGCCGACGCGCTTATAGGCACGCTCCCGCGCCGCCGCAATTTTTAAATCTGTAATATCTTCGAAAGTATTCATTTAAATCATATGCTGTAAAGGACCATATGGATTTATATAAAATCAACAATGCATTTAAGGTATTTAATTAGATAAGGATTAATGCTGTATTGGTTGAAATCGCTTCGAAAATTAGCCATTATTTGTCGTAAAAAGTAAATGACAAAAAAATGTTATTGTGGGATATCCATAAGAGATAGACATATACCATCGCGGACTTTTCTGTAGACCTTTTCAATGTGTACAATACTTAGTACATTATTTTGATAAAGCTCGTAGGGTTCAGCCTGCGTTTGCAATGTAAGCGGAAAAAATGTAATTATTTACGACATCACATTAGAAACCTCAAAAATAACAGTATTTCTCCACAATTTAATGGATGTTATTATACATATAAACCTTCCTCTTGAATCACTCTATCTATTAAAAAAAACCGCATCAAAATCCGTTGCGTAGTTTTAAAGATTTAAGCGTACAAAGGGATATAGGGACAGAGAAAACGACTTTGTTTTATACTATGTAGTGATGTTGAACGCGTAGAATAAAATTATCTAGGCGCTTTTGCACGTCGCAATCAGCTGAAATTCTACTTGGAAGTTTTATGTTTAAAATAAAATTATATTCAAAAGCTTAGCTCGAGCATTTGTTTCATATTACACAAGTCCGCACATGTATAGTTTTTAACAATGGGGTCACCATGTGTTGAGAAAAAATATATTTCAACACATTTAATGTTATAAAACGAATTAAATTTTTCATCGTCTAAGCAAAACAAGATCATAATTATTAGTAGGATATGACGTAATTCTACTGTATTAAGTAGGATTTTACTGAAATGTAGAACACATACATGTATAAGTCGCAGTCATAATATCACACACACCTAGGTATATCACGGCACAAAATATTATTTCAATGAATTTAAACATAAACTGTTATTAATCACGCAACGCTACCGTCGCTGGGTAACTGTGCGATCGGATTATGTTAATTAACTGCCACTACAAAAGCTCTGCAGCCTTACAGTTAACGGATCCTACCTACCTACTATGTATACAATGTAGTGTCGTGCGATAATTTTACGCTTGGTTATTAATTAGATACGCTATCCACAATCTCATGGTAGGTAAGTATCTGCTGTATCATGTGGAACTACTTATTTGTGTCTAATTAACCCTTTAATAATAATCTTCTCTGTGCGTTTGTGGTAAACTCTCGTAGAATATTATTAGGTAGGTAAGTATTTATTATTATTATGTAGGTACTCGTAGGTAGGTCTAGGCTAGGTACCTACCTATTAGAATAATAAGCGGAACCGACAGTTTACCGTCTTCTCCAAAGCGCAGCGCAAACGTAAAGCCTAAATCGGATCACCAATTTATCTCTCTGTTAACTGAAACACCCTCTAGCTCCTAAAGTAATGATCTTAGAGTAACCAGTAGGTATAAATAAAAATTTAAAACCCCGCCACATTCGCCATTTTGTGGCGGCGGCCATCTTAGATTTGCATAGTGCTATTCTACTAGTCAAGCCCTTTCATTTGATACCCATATTGAGGGAGTGGTGAAAAAATATGTTATCCGCCATTTTGTGGCAGCGGCCATCTTAGACCGATTTTCATCAAACATAGCTAATGACACTCCCGACTAATTCACCTTTCAAACTAAAAATCGCATTCAAATCGGTTTATAACAACCCCGTCGTTTTTGCTTCGGGGGTTAAAAATGAATGGGACTAAATTTTTAGCAAATTTTATGTAGGTAAAAACTTTTGTCAACCGACTGTTTGAACTGTTGCAGCTAGGAGAAGCTAACCTCACAAAGACAGTCAGCAGTGAGCAGAGTCATTTTAAAAACAAATAACAAAATCACGACTATAATATCTCTTTCGTCAACATAATTCGTTACATGTGCAACAAACACCTTCTAAACTAGGAATAGGAAGAACAAAACTCTTTGTACTCACAATGACGTAACCGAGCGGACCGAATTTCGAAAATGGGACGTCTTTGTTCCCTTACCAAAAATAATAGGCCACTTTTTAATTTAAACAACGACCTAACAACTACAATAGATGTATTGATTCGTTTTATGGCGGTTTGTGGGTAGTAATTTCAGGGTAATATTGACCCGGAATATCAGGAAATGGTTCTTTGTTTGAACTTTTTGTGGTTATTTAATATTGTAATTGACAGCTGACATTTTGCGTTCACTGACTTGCTCCGATCATTTTATTAATTGCGTTTTGTTTTTTTTTTTTTTTGTTTTTTTTTTCTAAATAATCTCATCTACCTCATGAAATTTAATTATAACTGTCGAAATTAACTATTGCTTTGAAACTTAATCAGTTTAAAGGTATTGACTATAAAGTTGATAACTTGATAAACATACACATTAGCTTAATTATCAAGTTATCGCTGAAAAAACACTTAGGTATTTAGTCAAAGCAAGTTATCGAAAAAAAAACACTTATTTAGTCAAAGCGGTTAATAATAAAAGAATTTTGATTAAGAGTTTTCATTCATTAGGAATTGTTAATTAATGATTTGTTATTTGAAGTCTTAATTTCGATGGAAACGTCCTTCATTAAGAACCGGCAACGTCCTGTATATTTATTCGTAGTGACATATTTATGACGGTTTTATTTACATTGGGACGTAAAGATGTCGGTCCATTTAGATATTGTTTCCGAATAGGGAAGTTCAAACTTTGGTCTCAAAAATTGGTGTATTTCATTATTTGGTGTGAAAACTAAAAGCTTTTGAAGTGTTTATGACCTAGGCATATGACGATATTCTCTTCTCAAAGCATTGTATCTTCGATTGAGCTTGCTGCTTAGGAAATGTACCTGAAACAAATATAGAGACTAATTAGTACCAACAGAATAAGAACATTTAACCTAATAAATAATTATTTATGAGAAACAACTCTCTAGATAAATAATTAATTATTATGACTAAAACAAATCTTCAATCAATATTAAAGTACGAATTCACTACGAATTAAACTACCTAGGTAGTTTAATTTCTATAAGAGGTATCTTTTACTCCTCAGTCGAAGTATACTATGTAATTACATTTCGTTACCCCTTAATAAAAGAGCGGACGAAACAACTTTTACTCGATTCAAAGCAGATTCCCCACCGTCATATCCCAGTCTCCCTTAAAACTTATCCCGATAGCGATTTGCAGAGTTTTATTGCGATCGACTATCGATAAAACCGCCCCGCACGCCTCGTCCAATTACTTACAGCGAGAGACGTGAGGACGCTACCTTATCTAAATTTCATCTAAAGAACTCGAAACCCGCACACGGCGAGATAGCATCTATGATACAAGGCCTCCACAACAATGCAATTCTATTTTATATCGACACCCGAAGGTCGATAAGAATATGGCGCGCGATTGCATCTATCGATATTGCATCCGGAATGACAATGACGGGTCTCTTGGAAGATTGAAAGTTTCTGTTATCGTATTCACTGACACGTTACTTATTATAATCCATACTATTCCATACTAATAGTATGAATGCGAAAGTAACTCTGTGTATTACGCTTTTACGTCTAAACCGCAGAACTCATTATGATAAAATTTGATACAGAGGTAGATTAGGCCTAGGAAAAGAACATCGGCTACTTTTTATCCCCGAAAAATGAAAGCGTTTCTACGGGATTTTCAAGAAACAATGGCCCGCGGATAATTTAAAAGCTCTAATTCGCCATTTAAATTGATACTTAATGCCAAATCGAATACATAACGAGACTTCATGCTCTGCGTTTCCCTACGCATGGAAGTAAAACCTTTCTTGGTATCTGTTCAAATGGAACGTTGACACGCTCAACGAACACATTTAGTTTCCTCAAAGGCTCTTGAGGTGTAGTAGGTCCATATTATCAGCACAATCACTACAAAATACTAATAGATAGAGTATCTTTTGAAGAAGATACGACTACTGCAAATCGGGATGAGTGACTAACATACAAGCATTAATAATATAATCTTGTTCGTGTTTTCTATGTAACAAAGTTAATTTTCCACAATTTTAATTTGTACGCTCCAATTTCATCCAAGTTTAATCTTGTATTTCAAATTGCATTAACTGAGCTTAACACCGCGTATTTTCACAGCACTACGGTGTTCCGTGTTACCACTGAAGTTTATTGTGTAACTAGCAACAGAACTCGCTTTTCCTTAAACAAAGCTAACGACGCGACGGTCTGTATTTCGCCAACTTCGCAACTACGAGCAAAGAGATCTTTCTTAAACTGAATGGAGTATTTCAATGTAGAAGATTTAATAACTTTAGGCACTTCAATATAATAGGTAGGTACGTATAATATTATAGACAATGTGGGAACGATAAGTATTCTCCGGAATTTTTTTCTGAATATAAGTAGTAGGTACTAGGTAGGGCACATTAATAAACTTGACAACGATATTAACGATAAACTAATGAACAAAATGACATGTAAAACTCTAAATAAAATTAACGCAATCGCTCAATATTTTAAAACGAAGTCCACCGGTATTATTTTATTGGATGACATCACGTCATCCTCCCACCGGACCAAACCAGAAACAGTTTATAAATTATAAATTCCCAAATTGCCCCTGCTAACAATCGTAACGTTGACCTCCCAGTTATAAAACCACAGCGCTCACCACTGCGCCAGGGACGTCGTCAAAAATTCAAAATATTTCTAGTGAAAAGGGTATTAAAAATATAAAAGATATAAGGGGACCTTTAATGTTATAATGTCTTCTATGTTACGACCCACTTGTCCACTTTGCTGAAGCCTTAGGTATACTACAGAAGTGTCATGTTTCTCATGTTACCCGAATTTTGGTGCCCTATTTTTTCATGTCAGTTGTCAGAACAAAAAATAAATACGCACTCAGAAATTTTATTTTTAGCTTATATTTATTGGAAAATACTTTATTGGAAAATGGAAAATTTTAAATATTATGTAAAAACACAGCTTCCAATGATAATATAGCCGCACGTGAGACGACTTACATAAGCAGGCTCACAGATTAATAACATCACGCCGAGAAAGGGATTGACCGCATCGATGTATTGCAAGGCAACAGCAGCCGTCCAACAAATGCCTTGCATTTGTTGGTTGGTAGCTGATGCGTCGACAGCCGCCTCTCACACTACTTCTGCACCTGTCCTTCCACTATAGTAATATAAGTGTAGTTATACCCAAGTGTAGAGATCCCAATAGTGTTGGAATCGCACTGGAAAGTGTAGTATTGGCAGATCCCCCACTTGATTATCATAAGTGTAGTTCTTCCTAAGTGTAAAGATCCCATAGTGATCCCACCAGAAAGCGCAGTGTTGGTAGACTTTAAGGACAGACAATTTCAAACGCGTCACAGGGAACCGCTGAATACAAGCGGCTCAGGATTGAGGTGTATGGAATTACAAGAGACCTATGTCCATTGTCCAGCTGTAGACTCTATCGGTTAACAACGACGACTGTTGAAGTTGTGTATAGGAGAGAGATTACTAACACCATGCCGGACATTGAAATTTCTAGAGCGTTCAAATCCCGATATAGGGCTAGGCCAGCGGGGCTAGGCAAGCCATGCCGAACCAGTGGTAGATTCAATTGACGATTCAGAAGTACTTGTAAAAGTTTGTTGGAATAAAAAACTATTCTATTCTATTCTAATAAAAAAAGATAGTTAGTAAGTTATCGGAATCACCAGATCCTGATTTCAAATTCTTTTTGAATTGAATGGAAACAGAAGGGAAGATAAACATCGCGCAATTCATTTATCATGGTCAACATTGACTCCGGTACTCCTCCTACCCCTCTCTGAAGCCTTATCCTCATTCCAAAGTAAATCAAGCGGAAAATTGAAATCCGCTCCGACGCCATACCTGTTACGTCAAAACTAACTTTGTTCAAACGAATTTGTTCAATAATAATTAAAATCATGAGAGTGCGAAGAAGCTTTGCGATCTTTTAAAAAATAAACATCTATGTGATCTTTATTAGACGTATTTCGAACTTTGCATAACATACAAATATCTATATGACTTTGTATAAAAATTTCGTTCTAAAAAAAAATTATAAAAATATAATAAAGCTCTTGAAAGCATTTTTAAATTGCCAGAAAAATAAGGGGACATACTTAGGTACTCTACGGACCTCAAAAATTAAAAACTTCCTTGATGCAAATAGAGCGTCAGCTATTTAATTATTTCACTCATACTTTGAAATAAAGCTTAAATGTATTCAAATACAATGGAATATCTAAGTACAAATTCAAAAATAAACATATTATTATATCCAACACATACTTATCATATTATTTGAAATTCCCTTTTTTCAAATAAAGAGTAGGTAAATATTTTAGGTGACAATAAACGTAGGTATTGGAAATCAATGTTTGGAGAGCAGGCTTTGATGGAAATTTCGCGAACCATTTTTTACATTCCTCGCGTCGAGAAATCGGAGGGAAGAGTGTCGGAGATTGAGGATATTAAATTTTATTTGAAAACACATTTGCTGACTTCAAATATTGCAATAAAAATAGACCAGAACAGATTGAAAATCGAAAATTTTCTGATTTCTTAAACTATTCCAGTTACCAAAACCTTACAGTTACTAATTACGTAAAATATCGAAATTACTACTCTACGTAAAAACGTTACTAACTACAAAAAAGGTTAACTGATCAGATTTATTTTTCTTGCGCCCAATAAATAAAAGTTTTATAAAAGTAAAATGGTACTTATTTGAAATTTGAGCGTATATTTTCTTTTAAACGGAAGATGTTAGACAGATGCGATAAAGTTTTGAACCGAGACAAAAAAATAACACAATTAGTTTGCGCTACCCAGTTGACCACTTTTACACATTTAAGACCGAATTTTAACCATCGACGGTAGTATTTAAACGGTGAGAAGCGATGTCCGATTTTACGCCAACTCAACGAAAAGTTCCTCTAGAGTCTAGATACTTAATAAGTTACTCGTATGTTCTTCCTTCTCTCTGTCAAAAATCAGATCGAGCGTCGAGGGTTGGTTGGTTGGTTGGATACTTTCATCATCATCATCATGATCAACCCATTACCGGCTCACTACAGAGCACGGGTCTCCTCTCAGAGTGAGAAGGGTTTTGGCCATAGTCTCCCACGCTGGCCAAGCGGATTGGCAGACTTCACACACCTTTTAGAACGTTATGGAGAACTCTCAGGCATGCAGGTTTCCTCACGATGTTTTCCTTCACCGTTAAAGCAAGTGATATTTAAATACTTAAAACGCACATAACTCCGAAAAGTTAGAGGTGCGTGCCCGGGATCGAACCCACGACCTCCGATTAGAAGTCGGTCGTCCTAACCACTAGGCTATCACAGTTGGATACTTTACTCAGATAGATTTTTGTAGGCCATCTATGTGTTCAGATTGCAATCTGTTTCACCAATGGTAAACACTTTACCCTTTATTACATATCTGGATTAAATTTTTGTCCTTCAATCTGTTTTTGATTAGATAAATAGGTTATTAATCTCGGTCGTTAAGATATAATTTGCAAAATCCACGCTACCCCAAATGCCCTTAAGGGTAACGTGGCTTAGGGACAAAGTCATTCCACTGCCCTTCAAAGACATAATACAGACGCCTTTCCAATTTTCTTTTAACACATCACTACAATGGGTCCAATATAATTCCATTAATACCACAGTCCACAAACGTGGAATCCCAGGAAGGGGACGGTCTTCGCTAAGTCAGAAGAAAATAAAACAAAGTACCTAATAAATAATAAAAATAAAAAAGCCCTTTATTCATCCTTAATATTTACAATTATTTCATTTCATGCATTATTTTATTAACATTATTTGAAAAAATAAAATAGAGAATTTGGAATACTTATTAAATTTTGATAAAATGTAAAAAAAAGCAAATGTCATTAATTTATAGTTGCGAAATAAAATTAAATGATAAAATATGTTTTTAACTTATACAATAATAATAATTTCTAAGTGGGTTATGTAAAACAAAGTACCTATAGTCTGTTAATTTAGAAACATCCTATTATTTAAGGAATTGCTACGTCTCAATTTTCAATGCTACACATAAACAATGGCTCGGTACAAATTTCCGCGCCACTGTAAAACTTTCTAAACCATCCGAGTTTATATCAGTCCCAAATCAACTTGCCCGGAATAATTTGGTAAAGCCAATTTCCTAACAAAAAAGTTCAATCGCAAGGAGGTAATTTCGCTTTCACCTTTTGTCGAACGCAAAGTCGATTGTGCTTAAATTAGTTTATCGGGTTCTAATTAGAAATAATAGAATTCAAATTAGGTGGGTAATTCAATGTAGATTGAAGTTTTGAAGAAATAGTCTTTTGTTCCGGTGTCATATTTTATTTGTGAGAGTAATCTAATTTATTTAAAGTCGTAATAGTTTTCAGATCCAGTTATTTTGAAAAGGCCGAAATAACTCAGAATGTTTTTCTTTTCCGGTTTTTTTAAATTGAATAGCTTTATATTATTATGTTATTTGTAAATTCCGTCGTAGTGACACATATCATATTTCTTTGCCAAAGTACATATATAATTAGTTGTGCATTTCAGCGGCATACAGGGGGACCTGATTTGTCAGAAAATATTTTTCGCGTACTCTTGAAGTTGAAGTATCGATTTTATGTTTAAGAATATATACCTAGATTTTTATATGTAAATATTTTTTGTTATATTTATTTGCCAGGGCCATTCGAGCTCCGGTAAGTGATTAATCTACTTGCTTAGGCAAAAGTAAGTGTAGAGTTCAATTAGTAATAATTTCTAAACCATCTAAGTACCTACTTTTTATCATAGCTCTTTGTGTCTATCCATTTCCGCGCGAAAAATATTTTTCATAAAGCAGCCTCCATAAAAGTGGCACGTCATAAAACTGCACTCGCATGGCTTCGTCAAATAAATTTTGATGTAGTATCACTACATTGCCCTGGCTTACTGTTTCCTCGCTCCGGGGAAAGTAAAATAAGCGGGTTATAACATTTGCATATAGATCACCGTGTCCCGTCGTAAGCCGAACCCTCCCGTCACTAAAATTCACTACACTTCTTAATATGGCGACCTGTAAAATATGTCGTGTGAAGTATGTTCAGCCGTATAGTTTTATTCCCTAAAACGTTATGTTCATCGTTGAGGTCGACGTTGAAACATTGGTAATTAATAATAATGTCCTTCCGACCGAATTTCGGCCACGGCAACCAATCTCAACCAAGGCGTCTAGACTAGACTATCTAACTACGCAGGAGATATTACAGTGCACAAGTGTGTTTATATCACATGTGCGCTCTCTATTCCCTCACTATCATAGTCCGATGTGACGCCAATTCTCGACAGACGACCGGAGAGAGATCAGGCGCAGGACTGCTCTCCGAGGCTGTATCTAATACCGCCAACTTCCAACTCCGGGGTGGTACTGCGAATTTCTTGACAGAAAACCCGCAATCCGCGGTCGACTAAACCAACCGCTAGACCACCGAGGTAATTAAACATTGGTAGATATGGATAGACTAAGTGCTAAATTTTATTTTTCAATTTCGTCGCTGCGTCAGCGTTGAAACAAGACTGAGCGTTCTGAGGATAATATGATACTTCAGATGGAGAGCCGCCGAAATATATTTTAAACCAAAATTAATTTCATCCCGATTTGCATGGAGAGGGAATAATTAATAGCGTTAATAAAGGTATGTACATGTTGATACACGTAGCTGGTAAATTAAAAGAGAGGAGAGTGACGACAAAAATAAATGGAAAATGCAATTTCGTAAATTATCACGGCAGATTTACATCGAATATTTTTTGTATACAAATGTTTATAATTAAGGGATGTCAGGGGCACATTGCAAAAATTAATTAACCAAAGTACGCATGCGATCATTGGAAGTTTTGTTATTGAAATTCTTTCGTAAGTATATGACCTGCGATATTTTTTGCTGTTTCAATCAAATCACGTTTTATTAAAGCGTTTAAACTGAGGCCAAAAGTCTGTAGGTTTTCATAGGTTACATAGAATTCACCATTAAAACATTTTAAAATAATACAAACATCGATCAATAATGTGTAAGATATGCAGTCCCGAACAACCCATTACGTCTAATTGAAAAAGTGTCCGTATATTTCCACTTACGAAAAATAAGCTAAAATAAATTTTCCTAACTTTTCTGTGTATTTTTATTTGACCTTATACTTGACCTTTTTAACCCCCGACGCAAAAACGACGGGGTGTTATAAGTTTGACGTGTCTGTGTGTGTGTGTCTGTCTGTTCCCCTGTGGCGCTCAAACGGGTGGACCGATTTGAGTGCGGTTTTTTTTGTTTGAAAGGTAAATTAGTCGAGAGTGTTCTTAGCTATGTTTGATGAAAATCGGTCCAAGATGGCCGCCGCTACAAAATGGCGGATGATATATTTTTTCACAACTCCCTTGATATGGGTATCAAATGAAAGAGCTTGACTAGTAGAATAGCACTATTGCAAATTCAAGATGGCCGCCGCCACTAAATGGCGAATGTCGGGGGTTTTTTAAATTTTCAATTTACACTTGTTGAATTTGTATTTGACCCTATAATATATTTGACCTTTTTGTATTTGTATTTGTACTACTCCGCTGTAGTTCCTTTACCTACACGTATGTACTCCATAAACAAAACTGATACTCTCCTGGCTCTACGTTGCATAAATAAAACTGTTGCTCTCAAAGCTCCTGCTTCAATGGCTCTCTAAAAACTCTATAACCATAAAGTCAATATATTTTCAGTCTCGTAGCATTGAATAGTGTTAATGAACACAGTAGTCTTTTAAAGACATGAAAATTTTGCACGTTTTATGTTTCTATTGGTACAGTATCTATTTGTTGGAAGTCATCAAAATTCCGCCGATGTCACAAGGGGGCAGCAGCAGGGGACCGGAAGACTTGTTATGGAGACCCGTTCCGCATTCATCGACAGTGCGATACCACCCATGAAGTACAGATGTAGGGTGTATTGTAATAAAAAATATGAATACGGTTCACACAGAGGAGAATCGTGGGCGAATTTCGTCGTAAATTTAATGAACGCAGGCATAGAGGGTTTGCACAAAATGTATTTGAGCATGTTCGCATATTTAAGAGGCCTATTTCTTATTTCAAACTAGCTTTTGCCCGCAACTTCATCCAATTGGAGTAAGATCGTTCAAAAATCCCGCGTAAACTCTTTGTTTTCTTGGGATAAAAAGTATCCCCTTCACTCTCTAGGTCTTTGTATATCTGTCTGTAAAAATCATGTCAATCCGTAGCTCCGTTGCAACTTGCAATGTGATAAAAGGACAAATGTGAGAAAAATCGTTTCTCGGGATGAAAAGGAGTCGTTCTCCAGGGCCACAACTGTCTTTATACAATTACCTATACATACATTTGCAAATCACTGTTGCAAATAGTAGGTATTGTCAATTTGTAGCTCTGTTACCGCAAGATAGAAGTACAAATGCGTGAAAAAGAGCACAACGTTCCCGCGGGAGCTATTTTTATCTAGAGATAGAAGGAATTTCATTCTACAGGTTCTCAACTATACATTACCCATGCAAAAAGTTATGTCGATTTATAAGCTCTGTTGCAGCGAGATTGAAGAACAAACAAATAAGCAGATACTTTGGCTATAGTAGTACGCATAATCTGTAGGTAGGTAGGTACTTAGTACAAAAATGTAAGAGGTAAAATCTATTAAGTGCTTGCCTGTCAAGATGTCCATCAGATTTCGGATATTCGTGATTGTAGCTACAATGCATTAAATTGTTGGTTTCCTGATTTCAATACAATTGATTTATTTTCATATAGGTACTTACCTAAATATTAATACACGTAACGTCTACCTATTTATGCAAATATATTCCTCTATCTCTAGCACAACCACGAATAAAGCAATTCAACTAAATAATCCTTTCCGAAATGGCCTCATATGTCCAGTTACAATAATACCAGCCTATTCCGAAACAGGAAACAGAAGGCGGTATCACGTAAACTGGTTCCTAGTTAAAACCGGATTAGAGGGATGCAATTTCCTCAAATTCACACAAAGGCCGGTCTTTGTGATGTGTACACGAATCAACTGCGTTATTTTGACGGAACGAACGAACATTGAACGGATTTTCCAGCTGAAGTCCATTGGAACAATGAATTTTGTAGGTTTAATTGAGTTGCTAACAAATCTACCATAGTGAACAAACAAATCCTGGACGTAGCCACCTACTGTTCGGATTTGCATTCATCGGCCTCTCTGAATAATTTACTATTTTTCGTTATTGTTTAACAAACTTTTGCATAGGAAAACAACGAGAAGCCCGACTGTTTTCACATAATCGTAAAAACAAACGGGTCGTAATTGCACACAAAGATATTACGTTTATCATAATGTTTTCTCCCTATACCTATAATAACAGTATACCTAAATAAGAATATACCTAATATGTATTCAATCGAATCAATTATTTCATTGTACGCCCAACATGTAGGAAAACGAATGTTATTATTACATTGAATATCGCTTTTCCACTTTTTCCTTTTCTACAATATCATGATAACATATTTGACAGAATCCATTTACAATTCCTCACACGCGCTTCTGTGAAAGAAATCACATCGACGAAACGTGAGAAAAATTCTATGTATAGATAGAGATAGGTATATAACAATAAGGATACTTATATAGGATTAATCAGTGTAACAACAATCTGTTCGTCAATAATTCACAATAAAGACTAATTGGGCGAGGGATTGGCTGCCAAATTAGTTCGGTAGGGTCGATCTCGACGCCTTCACTGCTTGACTTGACGCGGCCAAAGTAAACATATTATAGTTGTAAGTTTGTTCCACAATCTTCTCAAAATGGGAATTTACGAAACTCATCTTCAGATTTTGCCATCAAATAACTATTTGATGGCAAAATCTGAAGATGAGTTTTCGCTGCGTTATAAAAGATGCTTCCCTCGACTTCGACTTACACGACGTCGACGGAAAATCTATAATAATAAGAATAAATTGAGTTTGTATTCATATTGTATTTTTCTGCTAAAATCCATTAAATCCTTTCAAGGGAATAAACAAGCTTTATATAAACAAAAAAATAGATAGGTAAGTACATAATAATTTAAAAAAAATTAACTATTTCATGTGCATGGATTTCGATTTTTTTAATTCCGTGTTTTCCGCGATAAAAATGCCAAAATGTACCTGCGATAATCCTGATAGCTCGAAGATTAGACCAAACAAACAAACGGACGGACGGACGGATAGAAATATATGAAAATTTTCTATCCGTCCTTCGCGTCCGTCCGTCTGTTATGTTGGGAATTTGATAACGTGTAAACAGCCGTACTATGACTTAGTTATTTTAGAAATCACAGACAAACAATTTAATTAATTCATTAATTTAAAAACGCACGATTTTTTTTTTTCAATTTTCAGTTTCTTGTTCATTTTAAAGTTTGACTTTTGAAAATGAAGAATTGAAGAAAATGAAAATTTTAAGGCTGCAAAATAAAATTTACCTAGGTAAATACTTACCTAGGTAAATTTTATTCTGCTGCCTTAAAATTAAAAAAAAAAAAATCGTGCCTTTTTAAATAAAAACTCTGATAGTAATTATTATCTTCCGAAATTGAATACATACAACGAATAGCAAACAAATTGGTCATTATCACACCGCTCTCATCAAAGTAATTGGAGTATTCATTGGAAATTGCTATTTTGGTAGGCCAAACATTCTGAAGTAAGTAATAATATTTTAACAGACGCCTTTTACGTTCAAATTAAATGAAAATTAATTTGGCTTAATTTTTTGTCTGGTTTTGCACTTGACCTCAAAAAAGGTGGTAATGAAATCACGAATATGAACTTTTGAGATTAAACGTACAAGCACGCGATCTGCTGAAACGCAGCCTTGTTGATACAAATCGTCATTAGATAGGCACCTAATTTCTATATCCATTCATAAATTACGTCACACTTTAAGAGGGGATAGGATCGACGAATTGTGACACTGTGTGACAAGGTGGGAGGGGCCCTAAATGTGACGTCACATTTCAAAATATGGATGGACCCTGACGACGTTACTTGTTGAAACTTATAAAGTTAAAAGTATAAATCATAACATACTTTGTTGACCAGTATTTAATAACTCAAGGGTCAAGTGCATATTCGTAAGTCCGACCTGTAAGTTTCACTCACGTAAGTAGCATAAGTGTAATGAACTATATAAGTATATGTAAACACTCTTGCAATTAGAACTTGTAACTAAGTACTATGTGAACTCAATAACTCTACATCAGAATAAGGTATCTTCGCTTTGAGCCAGAACATGAAGACGTAATAACACATGAAGCTTACGGTTGAATCACTCAAAATAGAAAGAACTATCTACATACATACTACTAACATCTCTTGTTTGCAAACCCTTAGATCTTGTTCGGGTCAATGAGCCATCACTTAAGACCGACTCTATAGTTCCATTATTGCAATTGTAATGTACTCGAGACAAATATATTCGAAGAGATCGGCCTCGAAGAAGGGTCTAGAATCTCTATTGTTCAGCATGGCGTCAATTTCACTGCCAATGATAAGTTCAGATTTCTAGGTTTTGCGTTCACAACTGACCAATGTAAAACATAATAATCACACTAATATTATAAAGGCGAAAGTTTGTATGTGTGTGTGTGTGTATGTTACTCTTTAACGCCGCAACTACAGAACCGATTTGGCTGAAATTTTGAATGGAGATAGATTATGCCCTGAGTGTTTCATCCTAGAAAATTCACAGTTCCCACGGAATTTTGAAAAAACCGAAATCTATAGCTACAGCTATAGATAGATACCTACTATAGAAAACTTCCTTGAAAGTAGGTATAAAGGTTGGAAAGGGAGTGGGAACGGGAATCGGAAACCCACGATTCCCTCGGGATTTGTGAAAAACGGAAATTCACACAGGCGAAGCCGCAGGCAGAAGCTAGTAATTCAATACGAATGTCACAGTGTAACTGTTTGTACTCATATGTAGATGATAGATCCATGCGCTGGCACAGATTACAGTGAATCTAGAACTCTGAACTCGGAACTCAAAACCGTCAGTAGTAGGATCGATGCCTAAGACATAAATTTTTTAATCTCCTTAGTGAAATTCAATCAGCTTCGAGATTTTCAATCAATATATTGAAACAAAGAGTTGACGTCTTTTCAACGTAGAACAAAGACCCGCAATCTACGGTATAACTTCAATTCTGAGATAACGTTAGTAACAGAGGACGGGTAACGGTAAGGTTTCATAATTTTCATTGAAAATGTGTATAATGTGCGGCAATTTTGACAATAAATGCCTTGATTTTAGGAAGTGGATTACTTTCTCCGCAAAAAAGTTCGGGCTTCCCGTCACCTGCTTGAGGTCGTCGGTCCAACGGGTTACCGGTGTGCTTAGTCTAAGATCGGAGCACTCGAAAACGAACTCGAAAACTATTGATCGAATCACAAGTGAATTCAGAGCAAAATGAACTCAAATACTCGTATTTTAAAGTCGTAATTCCATAGTTCGAATATGTATTTTACAACATTTCTGCTTGGGGCGCTCGGTGTGTTCGAATGCTGAATATATTGGCGAACTCAAACCTTAATACAAGCCATTTTAGGTCTATTTTACTCTGAAATCGATCAATAGTTTTCGAGTAAGCACTCGGTACTCCACTCCACTAACTCCAGAACACGTGTGCCCGAGCGACTCACGTTCTGCGACAAACGGACTGTGTGGCCCTGTGACGTACGATTCACATTATACGCAGCCCGTCTGTGCGCACGGCCACCGGGCAATGCGATAAAGAAAGAAGTAGGTATACATATAATTTGAAAACAAGTATAAATTAAAAATTAAAAAAACCCCCGACATTCGCTATTTTGTGGTGGCGGCCATCTTGGATTTACATAATGCAATTCTACTAGCCAAACCCTTTCATTTGATACCCATATTGAGGGAGTTGTGATAAAATACTTAATCCGCCATTTTGTAGCGGCGGCCATCTTGGATTGATTTTCATCAAACATAGCTAACAACACTCTCGACTAATTCACCTTTCAATTAAAAAAAAACCGCATTCAAATCGGTCAACCCGTTTGAACACTACAGGGGAACAGACAGACAGACACACACAAACACACACACACACACAGACGCGTCAAACTTATAATACCCCGCGTCGTTTTAAGAAGCAGGTATATAATTTCAAAATTAAAGGTCATATTTCCGTGTGACGTAAATTGTCGACTATACGTTCCGTGGAATATACGAGCAGCCACGAGAATTCCCAGATTTGATTGTCTATGATCTATTTGATTTATGGTTTTTAATTATCTTCTTCTTCTTCTAAGTCGTACACTCCTGGCAGAGCGGTCGTGGTCATGGATCGTCTGATGCAGCTTTTGCGAGACTTCTCCATCTCTCTCTGTTCACGGCACTGCTCGAACATTCAGTAAGACCAAGTCAGCCCACTGCGTTGATCTTGAAAAAGGTTTCAATTATATAACACGAAAGATCCCTTTAAAGTTCCACGCTGCTACAAAAACTGGCTATTTTAAGAGAAAGAGCGCTAATGCAAAAAGAGAACGGTCTCGTCGTTATCACAATCTTGATTAAAAATATGATAAAGTTTTAATGTCTTCAACTTTTAATTTTGGCGCTTAAAGACCTTTTTATATTTACGTAAATGTCTTTCACTTGCTTATCGCCCTTCGTTTTACTGGGTACTTTAATATGAAATACATCGTTAACTAAGACGATTTATTCGCACATAAAAAATAAAAAATATAAATTTCGAAGGTTTTTTCACCGGAGTGATGATGCAGTCTAAGATGGAAGCGGGCTAACTTGGAAGAGGTATGCATACCCCTGATCGGTTTCTACATGGCATCGTACCGGAACGCTAAATTGCTTGGCGGCACGGCTTTGCCGGTAGGGTGGTAACCAGCCACGGACGAAGCGTCCCACCAGACCAGACCGTTTTGCATTGGCGTTCACTTGACTCGATTCTTGGCGTTCGTTGATCGACTCTATCCGGGAATCAAACACGGGAACTCCCACTTTAAGAGTAATTTTACTCGAACACTTCCAAGCGCGACGCATATGTACAAATTACAAAGATTTGTAAATGTAAGTCTTTGAGAACAGTCAAGATATTTAGTAGCATGATTTTTTTGTTGTTGTTTTGTATCAAAATTTTTAATTTTAAGCCACAGCCACTGTATTTCACTGTCCTTTACTGTTGTTTGTTGTGTTACTGTTTTAGTAGGCTTACTCCTTTCTTTGCTTACAAATATTGTCAATGTGACTTATAAAAGTGGTAGTACTGTACGCCATACAATACAATAAATCAGGTATAAATCAGTCGCGACGGAATCCGTATAAAGCTCGATATCACAAAGAGCTTACTGCTTACATGTACGGCTTCACGGGAATTTCAATACAGCGTAATATACACTTTTATAATTGGACTGATTTCTATTCAATTGACACCTTGTAGGTTTCTACTGTATTGACTGGATATTCTTGTCACTATTATATCGTGGATGTACTTAGAATCTTATTTTGTACTAGCTAATGCCCGCGACTTCATGTCTTTTAAAAATTTGTGGGAATTCTTTGATTTTACGAGGTACAAGCTAAGCGTTTTCATTACTGAAAATGCGCACTAATAATGTCATTCACATTTATGTGTGTGTGTGTGTCTGTCTGTCTGTCTGTTCCCCTGTGGCGGTCAAACGGGTGGACCGATTTGAATGCGGTTTTTTTTATTTGAAAGGTGAATTAGTCGAGAATGTTGTTAGCTATGTTTGATGAAAATCGGTCCAAGATGGCCGCCGCTACGAAATGGCGGATTATATATTTTTCACAACTCCCTTAATATGGGTATCAAATGAAAGGGCTTCACTAGTAGAATAGCATTATGTAAATTCAAGATGGCTGCCGCCACAAAATGGCGAATGTCGGGGGTTTTTTTAATTTTTAATTCATACTTGTTCCCGCATTTGTACGCCGCTACAGAGCTTAGAATCTAAAAGTGATTTTTACATGGATCTAGTCGTTGATGTACTGGCCATTCGACGTTTAATGTATGAATGCGCGAGAAATAATATGTACCTACACTGACAATCATGTGTTACACTGACAATCATGTGTTACTACATACACATTACACAGATGCACACACTTCCATAAATTCATCATCATGAATATATGGATGAACAGACATTTGCGTTGCCTATGGCGAGTCCTTATTGTTAGTCATTTTTCGATCCACGGATAGAGTTTAAGATCTAGGAGTGACATACGTTACTTTTATCCCGGGAAAACAAAGGGTTCCCGGGTTTTTGATAAACCTACATGCACATGGAAGAAATCGTGGGCAAAAGCTAGTTGTTACCTATATAAGTAAAAACAAAATTCGATTTTTCATGTCAAAAAAGTGGCTTATTTTTGCTTATTTTATATTTCGCCAAAGGCATAAATTACGGTAGAGGCAATAAATTGCGCTGAAACCAATTTGTGGCATACCGGTAATAAAAGTGATCGATCTTACCGGTAACTTCCATTGGTATACCGAAATACAGACACGATTTATACGAAAAGTTCATACATCAAAATTAATTGATGTATCGTTTCTTTGCGATGTCTACGTTGAATAAATAATGTGTCAAAAACAAATATAGAAGAATTTTATGAATGTCAAGGGAGGCCATAGCTACGAAAACTTTGAAATATTTTTAACCCCCGGGCCCCGACGCAAAAACGACGGAGTGTTAGGCTTCGTTCACACGGCATTGTCCTGCACGTTTTTTTGTAATCGTTTTTTTAACGTATAGTCAACCGGGTGTTCATATGGTAAATTTTCATTCGTGTAAAAACGAATAGCCGCAGTTTCCACACAGTTGTCACAGTGAGTAGACGTCACTGATGGATCCACGCTTGGTTGTACTTTTATATGGTATCGCAGGCGCCAACGGTCTCGCCGCCGACTAAACAGACGGTTTTGAGTACATCCTATTAATCAAGAATCTGTGCGTACGATCACATTTTGAAAAATTATTCGAAAATCTTAGAAATGATCAAAAAAATGTCTTCGGTTGCTATTCGATAAAAAACGTATGACATCGTGTCGTGTGAAGGAGACAAAGCTACACTGAGAAAAATGGCAATCATAAATGCCGTGAATTCAGCTAACGGATCGATGAATTCACGTCAAGTACGGAGTATACTGATATCACCAAAAAGTACGATGATCCTACTACTTTAGTAGGATGCTGAATTACAATAATATTAATTCCTATTGTTTTTCCTACAATTTATCTATGCCTTCCTCTAATCTCAGATTATTTCCTATTATTTTTCCTACTATTTAATTATACCTTACTCTTATTTCATAGTGTTTCATATTACTTCCTCTTATTTCTGATGACAGCCTGAACAAGCCCAGATGGTGATCCCTCAAAGTGGGTGTCCGGTGTATTAAAACTCCCGGTATGAGCAAAGACCCATGATCAAGCCATGGTGTGGTCCCTCAAAGTGGGTGTATTAAATAAAACTCCCGGTATGAGCAAAGACAGTTAATCCAGTAAGTTTGAAACTACTTATGTTCGACAAATGAACATTTCGACAGTGCGAGGTAACCGACATACAACGCCATCTATCGATCGCTTTACACAACACTACACAACATACACTGAATACTGAACACAGCCGCACTAGCCATGTCACATATCGATCCTGTTTCTACAATTGCTAATGACTCGAAAAGCAGGAGACGCAGGAGATATTATAGTGCACAAGTGTGTACATACACAGGTGCACTCTCTATTCCCTCACTCTCATAGTCCGATGGGACGCTAATGCGACACGACCAACGATGGCACAATTATATGCAGCAAAACAATACCTAACTGGGCATGGATACGCACAGCACAGAACAGCGAGATTCACATAATAATACTATGATTTATATTTAAAAAACTTGATGCTTACTCTAGAAATAAGGTGATATGGCACATTATTGCTATCTCAGTACAATATGGTGACTTCAGCGTACTATTAGAGACGATCTTCTTATTATACTATGAAATATTTATAATATACGGCAACACTTTCCTTATGTTTTATAATTATAAACTTATTTCTAACTATCATCTAATTTCCTCTGAAAGTGTCTAATTTCCTATTATATAATAGTTCATAATACAGATGGTAATATTGTTTTTATGTGACAGTTTTTTACGGTGATGAGTATATTAAAATTCGATTAGTTCTTTATATGTTTTAATTATAGCATAACATTGACATATTATAAACTTATTTTAGATTTACGCACTTGCTTTAGACCAACGTCACGATATTTTATGATTACGCCAAAATGACATTTTTCTCAGTGTATACCATATGCCACTGCGAACCGAATACGTCAAAGTTCATTCGATTTGCTTGACAAGTCCGTTGAGTATGCGTTTAAACGTATAAGCGGTACACGTTTTTTTGCAGTACAATCGACGTGTGAATGGATCTATGTACGTTGTATGGTCACTATTTATACGTTAAGACGTATACTGCAAAAAAACGTGCAGGACAATGCCGTGTGAACGAAGCCTTATAAGTTTGACGTGTCTGTGTGTGTGTGTGTGTTTGTGTCTGTCTGTTCCTCTCTAGCGCGCTTAAACGGGTGAACCGATTTGAATGTGGTTTTTTTTGTTTTAAAGGTGAATTAATCGAGAGTGTTGTTAGCTATGTTTAAGGAAAATCGATCCAAGATGGCCGCCGCTACAAAATGGCGGACTACATATTTTATCACAATTCACAACTCCCTCAATATGGATATCAAATGAAAGGACTTGACTAGTAGAATAGCACTATATGCAAATCCAAGATGGCCGCCATCACAAAATGGCGAATGTCGGGGGTTTCTTAAATTTTTAATTTATACTTGTATTATTAATCCGCCATTTTGTGGCGGCGGCCATCTTGGACCGATTTTAATCAAACAAACATACCTAAAAACACTCCCGACTAATTCACCTTTCAAACAAAAAAACCGCATTCAAATCGGTCCATCCGTTTGAGAGCTATGGGGGAACAGACAGACATACACACACACACACACGCACAGACGTCAAACTTATAACACCCCGTCGTTTTTGCGGCAGGGGTTAAAAATATGAGGCGCCTTTTATTTCCTCATAGACGGTGATGAAAAGTAGAGTGTATCACTCGGGCGCAATATATTTTTGGCTCGGGCGACGTACTTTGAATCCCTCGCTACGTTCAGGATTGTACTAAAGAATCCCTCGCTACGCTCGGGATTCTACTCTACAATCCCTCACTTCGCTCTGGATTCAAAAAAGCGCCCTCGCCGTAAAAATATTATTTTGCTCCCTTATGATACAATCTACTATTATTTTTATAAGACAGCCAACAATCTAGTTCCGAGTTAAAAGGCTTGGATCACATAATATGTATCTCTGGTGGCAATCCGGCCAACCATTCTGTTTGGTGGTACTTATGAAACCAGCTTCCCAGCATCTATGTTCTGTAGGTAATGTTCTTCTATGGATCTCGTCATTTCTGATTTGATCACGTTTTTTTTTATGCAACTACAAGTTAGCCCTTGACTGCAATCTCACCTGATGGTAAGTGATAATGCAGTCTAAGATGGACGCGGACTAACTTGGAAGGGGTATGTATACCCCTGATCGGTTTCTAGTTTCTACACGGCATCGTACCGGAACGCTAAATCGCTTGGCGGCACGGCTTTGCCGGTAGGGTGGTAACCAGCCACGGCTTAGCCTCCCACCAGACCAGACCAGAGACAATTTAGAAATTATAAAATCTCAAATTGCCTCTGCCGGGAATCGAACCCGGGACCTCCCACTTATAAGACCACAGCGCTCACCACTGCGCCAGGGAGGTCGTCTATCTATCTCTCTCTCTCTCTAGCACCCAATGAGTGATTCTGAGCGTTCTTAGGATGTCCATAGTTACCGACCGTGTCTCGGAGCCGTACGTTAACAGTAATTAACACAGGCATTGATAGATGATTAATTAAGTTACTATAGAAAATAACTGGTTTGTCTTATACGCATATTTTAACGGGAATGTACTTAGCTGTTGTGTTAGCTGCTGAGTGATACTTCGAAATCGTGTAGGCATATAAACTTGTGGCAATATGGTAAACAAAAAAAAAACAAGAATTCCAGTTTCCGCAAATTGAAAAGACAGTTCTGTTCCACCAACTTGGTGTGAAGAGCGCGGAAAGTTTGGAATTTATGCGCATTTTGATCATTCAATAAAATTTTCGCCAAGGTAAACCTTGCTATTGAGGTGAACTTTTAATCTACTTATGGCATGTCCCTAATTTTTCTTTTATATGTACTTTTGGGTAGACTTTTGGCTCCATCTTGTGTAGCATGTTTTCAACTGAAAGATTTATTCTTCACTTGGTTTTGCCCCGCGGCTTCGCCCGCGTGAATTTTGATTTTTCACAAATCCTGAGGGAATAGTGGATATCTGGTTTCCGTTTCCGCTCCCTTTTCCAACCTTTATACCTACTTTCAAAATCCCGCGGGAACTGTGGATTTTCCAGGATAAAAAGTAGCCTATGTTTTAAGTCAGGCATAATCTATCTCCATTCAAAATTTCAGCCAAATCGGTTCAGTAGTTGCGACGTTATAGAGTAACAAACATCCAAACATCTAAACATTCAAACATACACACTTTCACATGTATAATATTAGTAGGATAAACTCTGATCTTCCAGTTGCCAACTATTATAAAAAAATGTTTCTTTTCTGCGAGTTTTTTCATGCTCCCTTTTTGCACATATGTACATACGAGCATATCTGTCTAACTAAACTCTACGCACTTCTTCATACGTAACCATTGAATTATTATTACGTGTATATGTCCGTAACAAACAATACGGACATAATAAAATTTTAAAAGCGTTATAACATTTACTCGCTTCCAAGGGAGTAAAAAAGCGCTTTTGAATATTAGAAAGAGTTCTATTAAAATGTAACTCTCGAAACCGCAGCTTAAGATCTTATAAATGCAAACTGCTCCTTCGCAATAATGACTCGGAACTAGCAAGTGCTTGCGCCGTAAAAACTTCGGACCAAACTAACGCCGCACTGGTCGTGCCAAGAAAAAGAGAAACATCTTTGTTCTACGCCCCAGCCAAAACAACTTTGTTTGGGCATTTGTTTCAATAACAAACAAAAGAGTGCGCTTCAAGCTGAACCGGGTCGAAACGTGCCTAATCGGAATACCGCATTGGAACTTTGGAACACGAGTCTCTCGATTGACGTGCCGAATTGCCGAGAGTCGGGATTAAGAGCGCATTGTGCAAAATTCCGCGGAACCTATAACCTACCTGCTGATTTATATGACTCATTTGTTTCGCGATATTTCTTAGCTTTTTCCCCTTTCCGTGCCGACCTAAAGCCCGGCATGAAATATGACGCCGAGTATTGTATACGCGCGGAGCGCGGAGCGCGGAGCCGCGGAGCCGCGGAGCGCGGAGTATACGCGATAATACTACGCCATTCTTAACAGAGGTCATAATAAAAATGCTGAATTTATTATGAAAACAGAATTGAAAAGGGAAACATTTTACGTCGTTCCTTACAATTTTCGATATTAACCTTTGATATAAATCTTTTGTACTGCAACCATTTCCTTTATTTTTATTGGATGTCACAACGTTAAGAAACATTTACTTTGCTCCATTATTGTTTATGTGTTTTATTATACCTGCACATAGAAGAAATTCGTGTTCTTTTTTCAAACTTGTCTTACTATAATGTCATTATTTTTCATCGGTAAATTTTCATGTGCCATAGTCTCGTAATTTGTTTATAATATGGTTACTGTGAGATTATTGATAATAATCGTTCGGCATTTTAGAAGCAGTCTATTTATGATATGTGCAAAACTCGTAAATAGTTAGGTATAGTAATTTTGGTTCTAGTAGATTCCTGTTGCAATATTTATGAATAATTTGATACCTCTGATCTTTTTTGATGTTTCTTAAACTTGAACAATTTTACAGGGCCGTATTCAGGCTCAAGGTTTGTTTACTAGACTATATTTTGAAGGCTGATTAGATAAAAGTACGGATTAATTATAAAAATTAAATCATTTTTCAGGTTCCCAAAGGACGAAAATCTAAGAAATGCCTGGTTGATTAACATGAATAAAAAAATCATATTCATTCATAGCTAGAAAAGTAATAACAGTGGTCCATTGTTATATTTGTCAAATTCTGATGCTCGGAGAAAAATAAAAATTTTTGTGTTCCTTAATCAACTTGACTGACTTTAACACATTTTAAGTGTTGTGTTATATATATATGCATGTTGTTTTGTATTATGTACCCTTACATAAACAAGTGATTCCGCATAGAACGTGATGGGATCAATTAGACTGAGCCATTTCCGTAAACTCAATTCCCGGCTCAATCACCCTTGTCCCTGCAAACCAAACAAACAAGGCACACTGGAAATGTTTGATTTGCGGACCATTTGCTAAGCTTGAAAGGACACTTGGAAGTGTAATCAAGTGAAAGCCTATAGTGCCTAATTATATTTTATGTACACCCAATATATATTCCCTGTTACATTATATAAATTACCCCTGTATTATGTACTTATGCTTTGTTAGCCTTCGTACACGCTGTTTATAACCCCCGACGCAAAAACGACGGGGTGTTATAAGTTTGATGTGTCTGTGTGTGTGTGTGTGTCTGTTCCCCTGTGGCGCTCAAACGGATGAACCGATTTGAATGCGTTTTTTTTTGTTTAAAAGGTGAATTAGTCGAGACTCGAGAGTGTTATTAGCTGTTTGATAAAAATCGATCCAAGAGGGCCGCCGCGCCGCTACAAAATGGCGGATTACATATTTTATCACAACGCCCTCAATATGGGTATCAAATGAAAGGGATTGACTAGTAGAATAGCACTGTGAAAATCCAAGATGGCCGCCGCCACAAAATGGCGAATGTCGAGGGGGTAGGTATTATAAATGCGAACGAAAGTAACGCTGTCTGTCTGTATATTTCGCTTGACGTACACAGTACACACACACGTACGGCACACAGATAGCTTGCATCCTGGAAACCGACATAGGATACTTTTTATCCCGAATAATCAAAGTGTGATCTTCCTTAAAACCTAAAACTACAGATAGTAATTTATCTTAGTATTTACTTAACTGTTTCCATCTTGACAGTGGGTGATGTATCTACATGTAGACTAATAAAAGGCCTCTGATTGGCCGATACTCTCTGCATTGTTGCATTGAATGCATTGTTGCAGCAAGATTACGATAAATTTAGCTAATCACCACAACTGAGTCTCAGTTACACTGATTGATGTAGCATATACAATAGATCACCAGATTTTACTTGTTATTATAAAGTTTAAGATAGTTTTGACCTCACCGACCACCGTGTTTGGACGAATCTTCTTAGTGTTTAGACAGTACCAAAATTTTGTAATGATTGCAAACTTATCTCAAACTCAGTAACAGTCTGTAAACTGTGTAAACAGTAGTTTGTACTATTTAACTTTGTTTGCTTGCGTTGGATTCAACCCGTCGGAAAATAAACTATTTGGCAAGGAGAAACTTTTCATGCGCAAGCAGTTTATTAACACAACTAGAAGTTTTGGTCAAAATTTTAATATAAGGGGTTTGTTTTATCTATATCTATCTATCTATCTTCTATCTATATACATATAATAAAATCGTAGACTTGCCGTATCTGTACATTGAAGATTTTTGCAAAATAATAACTGGGGGATATTAGGGATAAGTAATAGAACGTAAAAAAGCTATTTTTGAAATTTTTGTCTGTTTGTCTGTTTATCTGTTTGTCTGTATGTTTGTGCGTGCATCACGCAAAAACTACTGAATGGATTGAAACGAAACTTGGTACGATTTTAGTTCATACTACGGAGTAACATATAGGATACTTTTTATCCCGAAATTCAGCACGGTTCCCTTGGGAGAGGGGATGAAAGTCAAAATGTGTACTTAGCTGTAATTCATTAACGCGTGGTCCAATTTCATTCATTATTTTTTTGTTAGAAAGGAGATAGTTTAAAGATTACCCGGGTAAACCCTGAAAGGCTGTATCGATTTTGATGGGACTTTCACAGGCAGATGTTTACATTTTGATCTACCTAAACATCCGCCAGTGAACTTTTAACAGTTTTTAGCATGATATGAGCTTAAAGGAGCTTAGGAAAAACAAAATGATTCCTACGGGATTTTTAAAAACCAATTTATATATCCACGCGAACGAAGTCGCGGGTGTCCGCTTGTTTAAGACTATAATTAATAAAAACTAAAGAACTCTTTTACTGCTATTGCATTACGAGGCCACCTTCGTCTTTAGCTGTTGTTTTAGCTATACTATTTCTCCAATTATTTTAGTCTACTGCGGTCATCGATGTACATACGGTAACATATGCAATGAAGAGCATTGTGTACTTGTACTTAATTTTTTTACCTACTACGGTAAACTCGTAAACATGAACGAATTTCGCCGTACAAAAAGTTTGAATTTGGAAATGTTGAATCAGCAAACAGACCAAAAAATTTCGATACCTCTGGGCTCAAAGGGCGTATAGCACAAAACAGTAACTTTTCAGGAGAGCCAAAAAACCTAAAAAATAAAACAAAATTAGCTATAACTTTTTTGTCTTAATGATTACCTATATAAAAACAATCTATGAGAAAAATACTTACATTTTCCCATATTTTAAGTAAATATTATTAAATGAAGTCTAACTATAATAGTTTCCAAAATAGTATGTGCTTTACTACCTAAAAAAAACTACAAAATGTTCTTTACACCCATTAAAAAACAGCTAACATTATTAACTTAGGCAGTAAATGTAACCTAGCGTAAAAAAGTTGTGTAATATTATGTAGTAAATGATAACAGCAATGTTTAATTGTGTTGTAAATCACAAAGTTTGCATTTTAAATTGTATAACTTTCATAATAAAAAGGGTTAAGCGGGGTGGGGGGTACCCCATCCCGTTCTGATGGATTATTCCCATAATCTCCATCTCAATGGGGATTATGGGAATAACCAAAAAGCTTTTTAAAAAGTAAGAGATAGATAATTGAAGAGTTATTGTTAATAGTTTTTATTATCTATACTAAGATAATAAAGCGGAAGTGTTTGTTTGTTTGTTTGAACGCGCTAATCTCTGAAAGTACCTGTCGGATTTGAAAAATTCTTTTTGCATTTGGTAGTCCAATTTTCGGAGAAGGTTATAGGCTATTTATTATTCCTAAAATCTTCCTTCTTTATTTCTAAAATCTAGAGGGGTAAAATGGGGGTAGAAAGTTTGCATGAAAGTCCTATGTTTTTAAAGTTACAGACCCGAAAATCGGCATTTAGATTATTAGTTTTAAATAATAAAAACCATTACATTTTATTCTGAAAAATCTTCCCTTAAGGGTGGTAAAATAGGGGGTGAAAGTTTTAATTATATTATTGCTATTATCACCTTGAAATTTGGAATGTAGGTTCATTCAAGGGCTTAAATATCTACGTAGAAAAGATTTCACGAAAATCTCTTCCCCTCTAAGGGGTAAAATGGGGTAGGAAGTTTATATGAATGTTTTCGTTAGGTTTTTGAAGCTACAGATATGAGAAGTATAAGTAATAAAAGGACAAACAAGAAAGTTTTAAGCAATTTTTGGGTTATTCATCTTTAGATTTATTTTCTTTTTCAGTATTATTTTCATCTTCTTTATCTTCTTCATCAGTTTCATTTAATGTATCACAAACATTGGAGCTCCATGGAAGCTTTCTATATTCTTCATGAAATCTCTTAGGTATAGTTCCGTTGTCACAAAGACGTGTCAAATCCATGTATTTTTGTTTGTATATGTTTAATTTAGTTGTGGCTTAACTTCTCCCGCTTCCTGCTTTTTGTTTTCGCTTGACTTGTCCTTTGCTTTACTTTTTCCTTTGCCTTTTCCTTGTTCTTTTCATTTTCCATTAACGTTATATTTTGAGTTTCAGCTTCCTCTATGGCTAGCTCCATGGAATATTTGACAAATATTTAGTTTTCGTATTTCTTTTTAAATGTAGCAATTCTAATCTGTTTTAGTTTTATATTTTTCAATGTATTTGGAGTGAAAGTATTGGCAGTTAATTGATCCAAATTCAGAAAATCGGTGTAGTCGATAAGAAAGACTTTGTATGTCTTAGGTTTTTTCCGAGCGGTCTCAAAGTATGTCGGCCATTGCGACGGACTCCATACAATTAATTTTTGCACTTCTCTTGCAATCGTGGTGTGGACAGAGTCAACAGACATATACGTATGTATGACCAGGCAAAAGATAATTTATTTGTATTAATGCTATATTAATTGCCGACTTTAGAAAATAGTTAATAGTGGACAATACCGTTTTATTTTTATTTTGGCCGCTACAGGAGTCACAGTATAAAATAATGTTTTTTATGCCAATTCTATATTTCTCTTCTAAGTACTTTAAAAGACAAGAGGCATTATCAATGCTTCCACGTTTGCCGTCGCTCTCTTCCCAGCTATAGCAGTAAACTTCCTGTGTGCTGCTTCCGAATTAAGATAAAGATAATAATGAAATTATAAAGAATGAAAAACTGAATACAATTATTATGAACACCATGAACCCCAAAATTAGCTTTACGCCTTTTGAGTCTGAAATAATAGAATAATGTGCTTTACACCCTAAACTTCAGGAAATATTTATAATTATTTTTAGGTTGTATAGTACAGGTGCTGTTATGTTGAATGAGAATTAATGCGTTATACGCCTTAATACTCATAATTGGAATCCTATACAACCTAGGACATTTTTAACTTACGCAGTAATGTCATTTACAGCCCGATTTCCTGCTTCATTGTGGTTTAGCAGCCTAAAATAGATGGGGCGTAAAGAACATTTTTGTGCGAATTTGGCAACTTCATATATACCAATCGATAGAGAATGAAAAACTGAATACGATGGTATTAATAACTCAATTTGCCCCAAAATGTGCTTTACGCCCTTTGAGCCCACAGGTATCGATTTATTGAGCACATAATTATTACTACACATCAACTAACATAAACCGCACTCCGACTGTTTTGCTTTATTTATCATACCAATTTCAACCGTATTTCAAAGTAAATATTATAGCTGTTTAAGTTAATAACATAAAAGACGCTACACATCGACGCCCTTCATATATTCAATGTGCTAATAACAGTGAATTCGATATTTGAAATCGTCAAAAGAATGCAGATGACGTCATTATGCCATTCCAATACTGAAAAGGCATTGCTTGGGGCTCACCTAGTAATATAGAATTTGGTTAAGTTAATGTATCCCTTCCCTCCCTTCTCTTCTCCACCCGTGCTCTGTAAAAGTAAAGTAAAGTGATAGTCGGCGTAAACAAGATTTACAGATTATTAAGGTGATCAAATTAATTTCTTGACCAACACTTTTATAATGAAGAGACTGTAACTAACACATTTTGAGCAGAGGATTTTAATATATCTATTTTACGTGTATGAATAATATTTACTCGGTCGGTCTTATATGTTTACCGAAAGTGTCATCAAAGAAACTCAGGCTTTATTACACAAATCACTCGACCGGAAACTTGTTTGAATATATGTAGTACCGGGTTAAATTCCCAAAACCAGTGAGTTTCATATACTCGTATATTATTACGAGTTTACACTCAAGTGTACACAACACAACTAACTCAACTGGCATAAATCGCGTTTGATTAACGCCGCGTCGCGCTACGCCATGTGTTACCAATATTACGGTTATTGTTTGCTATCTGTGTGGAATGGTTACCATTTACACATTTAGTACCTCCCTACATGCTAAAATACTAAATTTTGAAAGTGGCTCCAGTAGTTTACAATTACGTACTGACTGTGTGTGCGGACTGCGGATATTTCGAAATGAACACGCTCTCGTTAAAGGTCTGCTCGTATGAACATTTCGCCACCAGAGGTTCTAGTAACTTTTCATGTAAAATATATCTAGTTATGTGAGTTAAAAGTTATCTAGTATGGTGAGGTCAAATCATGACGTTTTCCCAAAAGTTAACTAAATCACAGATTTACGTACAGTTAACATTAACTTTTCAAAGTTAATGTTAACTCAGACTCAGGGTTCTGAAAGGGGCATGTTATGTAGAGTTAAATCACTTATTAGCTACCTACTTCTAAATAACATCGACATCTTGGAAAAATAAAACGACAATTGGCGTCAAAAACTTATTTATATCTTTAACTTCTATTACTAAAATTGTAGGTCAATAAGAATTCAGAAACGGAACTTAAAAGGCCATTTAGTTACTTAAATACTTAGTAAAATACTATGAGTCCTAACTGTGCTCTACCACCGCAAAACCTAAAGAATGACAATCCCCGTAATGGTAGAGAACTCACGAAATTCTACTGAGAACCTATGTCAAGCGGAGGACATCAAAAGAACATTAGAGTTAGATTATTCACAGCTATTTGGCGTGCAAAAGTCATTCAATTTCTTCCGACTACCGATGGTTTTCTCACGAAAGTTTAATGCAAAATGCATTAGACCATAATTTATACCTACCTACCGTTTTTTATGTTAGCACATAATTTATGAAATAAACTCAATAATCTTCATCTATACACATAAAAAGGCCCTGACTGATAAACTGATCCAACGTACAGTCTAAACTTAAATTTTACCAGTAGATACCTTTTATGACGTAGGCACTCAACTACTACAGGACACCGTATTCCAAAAACGCAAACACATGTTCACAAAAAAGGAACAAGTAGCAAGTGAATTCAACATCGATGTTGGTGCCATATGGCACAGCCGCGTGCACCGTACAATTTCACAAAAAAAACCGTTACCTGAAACAAGTTCCATATGCGGGTGTGGGGACGACAAAAAAAGTTAAAAATTGCAAAATATGTCGTGTCGTTGTTAATGTTTGTATTGTAAATACATAATTCAAAGCAAAGTTACAAGTGACTGAGAAAGACATACTTCAGAGTAATTAAAACCCCCAAAAAAAAAAAACTAATAATAACAGTTCTTACTGAGTCTAATGAAATATGTAATTAATTTCTTATGTTGATAAGTATTTTTTTAATTTTGATATTTTTTTGAAATAAACTAATTGATCACGTTGTATTGAGAAAAATTAAATTGTTTATATTTTTTGTATTGTAACCTTCAAGCAATAATAGTCAATGAAAATGGCTTCAGTACAGACTTTCAAGTTTTTGCGTGAGTTTGAACTATAAAAAGAGAATAACGATTAAGAAATCGGATTGCTTCAAATAAAGAAACTCTTTTTTTTTTACAAGATTTCGAGCTCAGCAAAATGTTCCAACTGCCTGTTTTTAAATAAAAAATATTGAATCTGACTTGTAACTGTATAAACATTTCAGAAAAATATTAGAGAGAATATTCTAGAACTTGAAATTAGTGTGGTCTTCACGGTAAACTTGGCCGCAAATTGTAAATGAGTAAAACGTCTAGCGAGGGACGTAACGAGGCATAAAATAGCGGGCGACGATGACAGACGACAACCGGTGGGTGGTCCTTATTATTATGTAATGACATTTTCAGGCGAATATAGCATAAAATTATATATAATTTAATATTTAAAATGCTAGGTTAATATTAAAAATTTAAAATCCTAGCGTTTTAAATACTAAACTGCAGAGGTTACCCTAGCAGCTAGGGTAATCTCTGCAAGTTTATTTACCAATCCTTCTTTAATTCTGGAAGAGATATGATATCGGTTGCTTATAGTGACCTAAAAGTGAGATCTTGGCCTTCTAGAAGGTCATTGCCACCATCACTAGAAGCTGCCTCTAACATATGCATGTCCATGTACCTACTCACACATACAGTACACACATCCAGGAAGTACGCACGTACCTGAAAGTAAATTAAGTACCATAAGTTTTATTTTACCTATAATAAATAATTGTTATGTTATGAAAGCACAGATGAAAGAGCGAAGTGTTCTAACACAGGTGTGCTGTCACTCACAAGTATAAGAGATCCTTTAATTTATACTCATGTATAAGTAGATGTTTGTGTACACTATGTTTTATACAAGTAGAAATGATTAATATTTTCAAAATAAATAGTTTCTGAACAAGTTTTCAAACAGTTTTCGCAAAAAGAAAAGTCTTCCTTTACTAATAACTGCGCGTGTAGCCTGCAGCTTTATCAGTGTCCGGGTATGAAAACGTGTCTGGGAATCTTCTTTTGAAACAAACACGCGTATGGTTTTCTTTGAGTTAAGAAACTCAGAGTGTTTTGTTTTAATCTACCATGTTTTACGTTTGCATACAATTTGTCCTATTTTAAATAAGAAAATAATCATAGAACCAGCTCTACCTACCTATGAATATAGAACATGAAGAACCTATATACATTATATATCTAGTTACTAGTTACAGGTGATGAGATACCATGAGACGACCTGCAAGATCCGCAGAAGGAGCAAGTGCCGCCATCTTAAGGCTTTTATACGATCACCCTAAGACTTCTGTGACAGAAGAGGAAGAAAAAGAAAAGGTGTGTCAGCAGGCGCAAAAATTTACGAGTTGCGACAGATAAAATTAGAAAAAATAAAACACTTAAATCTTTTAAATAATAATATGGTAATTATATTAATTATGAAAATTAAAAACAAAAAGTATAGTGTATAGTCATCATCATGATCAACCCATTACCGGCTCACTACAGAGCACGGGTCTCCTCTCAGAGTGAGAAGGGTTTTGGCCATAGTCTACCACGCTGGCCAAGCGGATTGGCAAACTTCACACACCTTTGAGAACGTTATGGAGAACTCTCAGGCATGCAGGTTTCCTCACGATGTTTTCCTTCACCGTTAAAGCAAGTGATATTTAAATACTTAAAACGCACATAACTCCGAAAAGTTAGAGGTGCGTGCCCGGGATCGAACCCACGACCTCCGATTAGAAGTCGGTCGTCCTAACCACTAGGCTATCACAGCTTTTTTTCGTCCTAACCACTAGGCTATCACAGCTTTTTTTTTTTAGTGTATAGTCAAATAAATAAAATTATTAACTCAAACGAATAATGGAAAGAAACGTTCTACTACCGATGCAAAATAACCTGTAATTAGGTATTTAACTGTGACAAGTGTTATTGCTGCCACCGCCACATAAAGGACGAGCTCAAACATTCAGATAGTGGTACGAGTATACAACTAGGTATTTTCTACATCGATGGTATTTTCTAAATGACGATATTTTTTATTCATGTACCCTGATGTAGTACCGCTGTAATTGTACCATTTACGTATCTATTCCTTTCACACAAAAGAGCCAATTTTATAAGTGCCTTATTAAATATGGATCTTATCCTGTTATTTCGGTCCGGTTCCTATACATAATTTGTTGTTATGTACTTCGTTTTGAACAGCTTGCTTTACAACGAAAATATACGTTGCTCTAATTAATTCATAATGGGCGAAATGGTCGAAAGTTTCTTATTGGGTTCCCGAACAACATTTGAGTTAACAACAAATAATTAGTTATTTAAATTAATGTACAATAGATCTTTATTAAGTTTTCCAAACGATTAATTAAAACTATACGAGAATACATTGTATTCTCGTATAGTTTTAATTAATCGTTTCAGGAACTTCAATCATCGTAATATGTCATATTACATGATTGAAGTATGATTTGAATATGATTATTATTATGATTGAAGTTCCTGAAATTTTCGACAGCTTTTTTCCTACCGTAAACTTGATCTTCGGATAGTGTCAGTTAGTCCCTTCCTTTTGTTTAGTTTATATTTTTAACGCCATTGTTACTTTTATATAATTTTAATCTGCACTGAAGAGTAAAAATATCTTTAAAATCATTCTGCTTCCGCTGTGTAAATTTCATTTTTGCTCCCAATTGTACCCACTTTGGGTGGACATATTTAAATGAACAGCAATTAAATGACACCGAGACAAATATTTGTCGCTCGAATTAAACTGTCTCTATAAATTATTATGAGCGAAACACTCTCTTAATGAGCCTGTGGCAACAGCATGAGTATAAATCTTGATATTACATATTTTATTTCTACACTACTGTGCGACAATTAGAGGTGCATGCTAAAACTCAGGTAAGTAGGTACTTAGTTCAAGTCCTTATTAAAAAAAATACATCATTCGTTTTACTCATTGAGTTGACATGTAAAATAATAAATAAATAGTTTATAGGATCCAAAAAAACTTTATACGATTCACAAGTTTACACGTATTGTAGCCTGTAGGTAAGTAATGCTTTATTTGTAAAAAAAACTGTATCAATATTGACATTACAAATGTTACATTCTAAATTTACTAATAAAGTACCTAAATAATAATCTACTACAACAACCAACTGTCCATAAACTAGGTCTGATTAAAAACCTGTAGGTATTTAAAGTCAAAAGTGCTCTCCTCAAATTTCATTGACTACGAAATCTCCACGTATTGGAGATACATCTTTTAGCTATAAACAATCAAGTAAGTAGGAATTTATACAAAAAATATTACATAATTCATTAAGTAACTTAAAGAGTAATTTTTTTTTTTTAATACACACCAAAAGTCCTAACCAACCTAACCTATTGGTTACGTTGGTTAGAACTTTTTGTGCGACATATAGTTAATAGTATGAGTAGAAAAACAATTAATAATACTTTTCTTTTGCTTTACATATTGGCCTTTCAAGTATAAAACATGGAACCGATTGAACCGCGCCGCCAGCTAAAGCTTAATCTAGCACTATGGCAACAATGAAAGGTCACTTCAAATTGAAGTCAACACATTCCTTGAACAAAGCCTGAAGGGGTTGGATAGGGTTACCATGTTATGCGTACGTATAATTTACAATAACAATACAAGAACAACAAACAAGCGTACATTCTACAATAACAAAATAATATAAATATTATGTTAATAGTAGTAAAATAAGACGTTATGTTTCATTAAATCATATTTTTTTCAACAAATAAACATTTGTTAAAGAGTTCAATACATAAAGAAGGTAAGTGAATCATGGACATATACTTTTTTATGACCTAATATTTACTGCTTTCCTGTATATTTTAGCTCAAAGTCACGATTATTTGACGAACGAACTTTGAACCCATTCCTGCACGGTCAGGGTAATAATACATTTGCGCTCAGACTGCGTGGCATGATCTAGCTAGACTCTAGCATGAATTACTTCATACAGTCTCATAGTACTTAAACATTATTTGAACAGTGCCCAATGCAGAGTAAAATAAATCTACCCCAACTAACACATAAAACAAAAATGTTTACCAAATAGGCCGGAGCATTTCCTTATCAAATGAATAGCATGCTACACGTTTTAATGCCTGAAATGTCGCGCCCTAATCTTGACGCATGGTCACCCTGGCCGTGTGCAATAAATTGCACCCACTATCAACACGCCCGGCGCCCGGCGCGCCAAAGTTTACTTATTTCGATACTGAACCACTTGGCGGGTTTGCGGAACTACTTTTCACCGAAATTGACATTTTTATATGTGATTTATTATTTGAAGGCGAGCTTAAGTCGACTTACTCTGAGGTTGCCGGTTTGCGGTGCCAGGGTTTGGTTTGTTCTTTTTCAGGATTCTTATAGCTTGCAAGAATGAAAATACGTGCTCAGAAAGTTTTACAATAACCATATTGTAAAACTTTCTGAGCACGTATTTTCAGACTATTGAAATTGTCAAATGAAATCGAAATGTTCACACCCTCAAATATCTAGTGTAATATACTATTGTAATATTATTTTATAATAGTAATATATGTATAATGTATATTATTGTAATAGTATATGATTAATTTCCTCAAGCCTGAAACGAAGTAACGAACTGTAAGTTCATACATTAGAACAATTTAGAACTTGTCTGTCATTTACGTAATTTTTTTAGCTGTTTTAGTAAAAATATAAACCAAAATAAAATATATCAATGTCGAAAATAAATTAAAATATACATAAGTCGAACAAAGAATTCAAAACAACCACCAACTTTCACATTTCCTAATCAATCTTTTCAACTACAATTACAGCCCCGGCCGGGATACGTCTATCAATCAAACAACACAAAGTCCATTGTTTTCGTTTCATATTAAAATATCCAAATGTTCTTTTTTTGGAGTCTCGGCCTTCGACATTTATGTATAAAAATCTACAAGCATTAAGATTAGTATAATTTAAACTAATTTTGTATTGATTTCACTTTGAGATTTTTTTCCAGTTAGTTTTTAACAAGTTTTTATAACTGCGCCAAATTTCAACAGACAGATGGATGTTTAACTATAAAACTCGTTATAAACATAACAGGTAGTTTAAGAATGTATAACGCTTATCGTATATTACGAGCTGCACGAATTTACCAAAGATTAGAATGCGTCCCCAAGCACGCATTTCCGCCAAAACTGTGCATCGCAAAGCGCAAAAGAGTGGTTATGTGCTCATCATTCTACACATGTAATAATATGCTTGTTAGATCCTTTGTGGCGCAGCTATAAAGACTAAACGCGTGGAGTGATTTTGATGATACTTGCACCAATCAATTTTCATCTAAGTACTCAAAAATGCTCGACACATCTCTCCGTAAGACGCGCAGTCAACAGCTTCGTTAGTAAAATCTATTAAAAACAAACTCGCCAATTGTTTTACTCGCAAGTAAACACCAACGTGTTTACCAATTAGCACAGTTAATCCGCCAAAAGCGCGGTTTAGAAATAAATAATTACGATCAAAATTTCACCAATTCGTTTGCACTAATTAGATAACCGAAATTCGTAAGCCGGCGCCAATTTGCGAGGCCGTGTGTTTACATAACAAGTTTCCGTAACTTGATGTGATCTACAAATCTGGTTATAAACGGAAGGTAAGGAATTATTTGTTGCTCTTGGATTTGAGGTATTATTTTCATGAAGGTTTTCATTAATTTAGATTGCGATTATATAGATCGACCAGAATCTCATGAAAAATAGGGAAATGAAATTCCAAGGTTAGCAACACTACGGCCGCCCTAGCGATAAACAAAGCAACTGACATTTTTTGTGAAATTGACTTTTTGCATTAACAGAAGTTTTATGTGGAGTAGTTTTTTACCACAGTTTAATATTTCAAATAACTTGAACCGTTTACTGAAATTTAAATTGCCCAAACAAAGTAACTGCACTCACTAACCAGGAATATAAATGCAAAAACCAAGTAAACAACAAGCACAACACAAAAACAAAGTAATTGATGTTGATTACTTTGTTTTTGTATTTAAAATGCAGTTGCTGGATTTTTCGTTTCGTGAAACGATCCCAGGTAAGGTTTATAATGTAATGTAATTACTTTGTTTATCACTAGGGCAGCCGAGTTAACCTAGTGTTGCTTACTACAAAATTTAACTTCCCCATTTTTCATGACATTCTGGTCGATCTATACCAACTTCTTAAACTTTGTGATCAGTGCCGCGGCTGGCGCAGTTCCGACACAGTGAAAAATATGTCATTCTCTATGAACTGCCACTGAAACACTGCGTCGTCACTGATAAGGACGGGTGTAAACTGGTGTAAACGCGTTCATAGAGAATGTATGAAAGAATGTTTAGTGTCGCCTCTTCTCTTCTCTGTGCCAGAACTCTGCCGCGACTGTTATGTTATATAACTTCATTGTTATGTTCGAATCGGCCTTTATGGAACTGACTAGAGACGTATAATTTACGTTATTGATTACGTATCGTTCTTGTCCGAAACCAACGCAGCTTGGCTACTAAAGGCTCAAATATTAACATGCACCGACAAATGACTAGCAAGGTCTAGGTCACTCATTTATTGCACCTTTCTTTATACCTTTATTGTACTGAATGAGTAGGTAGGTACACTATTTCGATCTCAACTCAAACTAAACTAAAAACAAATTAATCTGATTTCTATTAACGACTATCTCACTAGGAGTTAAATGAAAGGAGATTGAACCTGCTCTAAGTTTAAATTTCCACGAAAAAGCTCCCAGCAATTCAATACCGACCGTAACCAAACCTGTTTAAATAAACAACTACTAATTTTCATAACAATAGTGGGTAAAGCGTTACGAGTTCATTAATAAAACCGGTTAGTGAGTTAAGTTCAATCACTCTAACAACTTCTGTTTTCGATTAAACGTGAGATCATTATTTTTGTCTCAAAACATTTTTTTCTGTCATATTCCTACTGTATAAAGTTTTTTATGTCATTTTGTTCACGAGGCTATGTAGTTTCAGTATCCATAATATAAAATTGTTGAATATCGAATATATTAAGATAACTAGATGATGCCCACGGCTTCGCCCGTGTGCATTTAGGTTTTTAAAAATCCCGTGGGAACTTTTGATTTTCCAGAACAAAAAGTAGCTTATCTGTAGAAACCCGTCCCCAAAACGGAAAAATCCCGTGGGATCCCGACGATTTCGGAATACAGTTCCTTACAGCATCAGGGTTGAGGAGTTGGATATGTACCTACTCGAGTTCATTCAACGATAAAGTCTTTAATTGGTACCCCCAATATCAATTTAAATAACCGAAAGTTTCTAAAACCCATTAGTTTTGGGGATTAGGTCCCCTACAGCATCAGGATTGAGGAGTTGGAATCCAAATTTTTTACAGAACAGGGTCGCAATGTTTCTCTATCGATTAAAAAAAAAATTACGCAAATCGATTTGGAAATCTCGGAGATATCGGTGTACATAGGTAGAAAAACACAACTCCTCCTTTTTTGAAAGTCGGTTAAAAAAGTAGCCTATGTTACTCCCTGGTTAATTCTCTACTTGTATGTGAAGGTCCCGTCAAAATCGGTTCAGCCGTTCCGAAGATTAGCCCGTTCAAACAGACAGACAGACAGACAGACAGACAAAAATTTTAAAAACGTGTGATTCGGTTATAGTAGCATTCAAATAACCATATGAGCTTAATATGAGGTAGTTATTTCGATATTACAGACAGACACTTCAATTTTATTTATTAGTATAGATATAGATAATGGCCTGTGCACACTTATGATTTCCATTCTGTATACATGACAAAATGGCATAGAGTAGTAGACCGACAATATCATTTTGAAATTAATGAGTAAAATAAAAAAGTAAATGATAGTGAGCGCCTTTATAATTTTCGACTTTTACGAGTATGTTCGACAGAGTAGAGCATTCAGTAGTCACATATTAAGTATATGCTAGGAAATAAAGTTTTAGTTCTATTTATTTATTTATTTTATTTTTTAAACGTCGTATGAAGTATCCTTAACATTATATTAAGGTTAAAGGGGTCTCAGAGTATGAATAAAATAAAAGTATTAAGCAACATGAGCGAACTAAAACTTTATTTCCAAGCATATAATATGTGACTGAATGCTCTACGCTTTCGAACATACTCGTAAAAGAATACGATACGATGCGACGTTGAAATGTACGGAGTCAAATGGCTGTTGGGACCACCCTTTCAAACAAACTAAAAAGGGAAAAGCGTTGAAATGTTTAGTGAAAAAAAATCGCTTAGTTAGTAACACACACTAGAATTTGATAGAAAAATAGTCCATTGTAAGCCACAATATAAATGTATTTGTTGGAAAAAATAGCAAACAAAGGCTTTGTTTTTCCAACAAGAATTGTTTGTCCATGTTCTATCAATTTACATAAACATTATTGAACTACAGTAAACAGCAGTGCATTGTCGACTTATTTATTAATTTCCGGATTTTGTTTGTGCCATAAGAATCGGTAATTTGATTGTTTTACTGAAGAAGTAAAGCTAGAAGCTGCCGCACATTCGATCATTATTGCTCTACGGCGCGATACGCAAAGGCAAACGCAAAATGTCACCAAAACGCGATGCGGTTGCAAAATAGCTGATCGCCACTTCTCTAAAAGTATCGTATGTGCTTTGGAACTAAATAATCGCTTTCAACAACTACCTATGTTAAAGTTATCGCGTCGAAAGCGCAACGTAATATATTGCATGAGGAACTTATAAGTTTGTTTCCATTTTACCTACTTGGTAATAACTGTTGTTAAGGCTGCTCTCCTCACGCGCTTCTCTATACAAACGTATTTCGCCTATTATTCTAATATTTGTAGCAATAGATCTAAAGTTAAGCCAGATATCAATTTATATCTCCATTATCTATGCCATAAAATAAAAAAATTAGTAAAATTATATTTATTTTGAAAGTTATGACGCTTGAAAAAAATTTTTGAGGCAACTTTGTGCGTAAATAAACTATATAATTATAAGAAACTAGAAAATTGAAAAACGACCGAAGTCTTATCATACGTCGCTTCATAATAATTTCAAAATATGTCTTTTGTTCATGTAAAAATGCCAAATATTTGCTAAACTAGGCGTAATTCCAAACCTAGATTTGCATCTTTTTACGTTGCCGTTTTTCACTAAAAATCATGTTAACTCAAGCAAAATTTATTTATTTAATTAATTAATTATTTATTTATGTATATATTTTTAGTACTCTTCTTTACTGAAGACGTCTCGCTCTCTAAATGCAGAAATCACTGTTTTAGACTCCATTCACAAACGATTTGTCGCTCCCATGGAGAGGGCTCTTAACAATAATTCTTATCAGAGCTAATTCGAGTGGGCCAGGGCCAAAAAAGCCGATAGTTAACTTGACGTGTGAATCATTTAAAAGTGCAATTAATCAATTTATTCATTTTATGACTGAGCCCCCCCTTACCCAAAATCAGCTTACTAATTTTCGAGATATGGAATTTTAAATGCGTGGTGAAGTCAGTTTAACTTTCAATCTTTTAGATTATCACTTGTTAATTAAAGAAGTCTTGTAGTTACAATCAAAACACCCATCTATAACTCACTGAAATAACGTTCGACTCCATAGAAATTACATCATAAACAAAGACTATAAAATGAATTTCATAACAATACATCGTAACGGATTCATTAAAACGAGTTAATGAGCCAAATTCCAGTTTAATAAATAAATCGTTCCGAACAACGCAGCATAAAGTTAAACCAAACGTTGGAAGCATAACGAAATATTACAAGTAATTAACAATATATATAGTGAACTTTAGGTTTGTTTCCATTATAGGTATACGCTTTTCCTACTTTTAACGCGTTTGTCAAAAAATACACCTTATTTTTTGTTGATTTTTTTTTATTTACAATTCGAATAATCAAAACTTTGACGTTTCTCTATTATATTTAATTTTTTCACAGATAGCGTTTTTAGACACTTTACAACTTCAGTGACAGATATTTCATGACGTTCCTTCTGATTTTTTACTTCCGTTTACTTTAGAAGGCAATCAGTTCCGTTCCCGATTAGATATCTTCTAAATCGGAAAATTACGAAATTCCTACCGAATCTCCCTTTAAAATAAAAACGCTATTGGAAGGAGAAAATAAGAAAGAAAGTCATTTTTCTCAGTTTTAATCTACCGCTACTCTATATATCTACTCATAGTGGTAAACAAGCTACAAACGCTCAAAATCAGTATTAAATTGAAATTGCACAACTAATAAACTAATAAAATAAACTAACGGAGAAATTCACCGTACGAGTTGAATGGAAACAGTTAACAAGTTCGGCGCAGTACCGTATAAGTTTAGTTGAGAATCAATGTTATATTGAAAACATTCAACTATGAATTTCAAAAGGAAATAACAACGGCCTGGCAACCGGCAACGGGTAATTTACTGAAGCCTTAACTAATTACCACACTCGTTAACATGACGGGCTGAAAGTTGAAACATGAAAGGACAAAGAACAACATTATTAGACCTTTGGTTAATGTGAATAATGGTCACAGTTGTCGGTTCATACTTTTTACCTTTTTTTGTGCCACTGCAATGTCATCACAGTCATTTGCCTAAAAATATATAAAGTAAAATGATTGATCTAATAAAGAAAAATCTTTGTTACAATAAGGACAATTTTAACAATGGACATGGCTTGTGACTTGTGAGACTTTATTAAATGTTGAATAGAAGCAGGCGTTACTTTGCGAAATTCCATGATATACAATGAATATAAAATTACTTTGCTATAATCCGCGCACTGTTAGCGGATTATAGCAAAGTAATTTTATATTCATTGTATAGACTTTATTAAGCAGAGAGCATCAACAAGGCACCAACCAAATAATTTATCTTCAGTCCATGAGAAAGAGTAGTAGTAGTAGGTACCTAGGTGTAAAAATCTTTGTTGCAACAAAACACGTTAACATAACATTTATCACATAGAGACAAAAGAAGACAATAATAATTATTGTGCTAAGCTGCAAGAACGCCCTTATCACTAAAGGCCAAATTAGACGGTGCCCCTTTCATCGTTCATTTTTGAGGTGAACGATGCACGATAAGATATTTACTATGGCAAAGTGCCTGTGAACGATGAACGGTCGGTGTTTAAACGGTTCATTTTCGATGATTCACCGATGAAGCCTCGAAAATGAAAGCAAAAATCTCGAAAAATGAACCGTCTAATTTGGCCTTAAAGTGATCTCTTACAGGCAAGCCCCACACGTGCGAAGCTATCATGAGACAAGAGATAAAGTTCGTAAATTAAAACCCGACATCGCTTAATAATTTAATTTAATATAAAATAATAATTTAGTGTGCAGAAAGCGCGGGGCAAGCAGCTAGTGGCACCATCTATTACGTCTATCCGAAACTAACTTATTATTTAAGTTTAGCCACGCGAATGTCACTTCTCGATTTTTTCCGTATATAAAATGTAGCCTATGTCACCTAGATCAAAACAACAAATCAATTAACACCTCATTCAACAAAATAGGCCCAGTAATTTAGGCGCTACGGTGGAACACACAGAATCTGATACAAAAATCGGATACAAACATGTACTTATACATAATTACATACATAGACTGCTAATATCATAACCCTTCCTTTTGGCTTTGCCGTAGTTGGGTAAAAAGAGGGGGAAGAGATATTTGTGCTAATTCTGGTTCTCAATTTCTAAATTAAACTAAATGTTCCTGTCTAAATGTAACTTTATCCTTTTCCGGAAGGAACGTAATGAAAAGGACATCACTACTTTTATAGCCCTCAATTTAATTTAATTATGATTATGTATTACTACAACAGAATTTGTACCATTATAGCTCCAACGAAATACACAATTTGTTGCGGTTCATTGGGTTATATTATGTATCCCAGAAAGCTTTTGATCATGCTACTGTGTAGCTTTGAACGACATTTCTCATCATCGAAAACCCCAAGACAAAATTCTTAATACGCCAAAATAAACAGATTTTTTTAAAGAAAAATATTATTATTAAATTTGTTCTATGAGATCATCCCATTATTACTTCCTGACATTGTAGTATAAGATATTCCTCGCTTTTTAAGAACAGTTCTTCAGTAGACGGAGTTAATCGCAAAGAAATCATCTGATCCTTATCTCACTGGAAGTTTAAGTTCAGCGTCTATATGGGATTTTATTGCAGGAACACTTAAGGACAACGGAGCGTGTTTTATTTTGGATCTGGTTTATCTAACTGCTCCTCGTACAAGTGTTCTGTAAGGGATTAGGAAGCATCTGCCAGATAAGAGGCACGTTCTTGTAGATAGTGGGTCTTTTGAAATATCCGATTGACTTGAAATGAAAAGATTTTACCAGAGAAAATAAGTAAAAGCTAGGATTATAACTGAAATGATATTTATCAACTGAATATAAATTACCTTTATTCGTAGGCAATTGCTTTAAATTTTTCAGAACTTTATGTATTGGTGTCTTAACAGCATAAACTTTTTCTTTGATCCCCCTAATCTTCAATGTCTGTAAGATGTTTTTTGTTTTCTTTTGGCTCTATCTAGTTTAACATTATTGAGAATTAGAAAAAAATGAATATAAGAAGATCAAAAGTAAAAAAATGTTAATTTTTCATAAGTTTTCTAAGAATTCACATAATAAGTTCCTAATACAAGTTATATTTTATATGTTTTAGATTTTTTATAAAGTATATTTTAATGTAAGTAATTTAAAGTTTTTTTTTTTTTTAATTTATTTACTTTACCTGGTAAAAATTGTCGTCAAATAGTTCGAGATAATGTAAAGAGCTCGAGTTCAGGCGTAACAAATACTGGCGCGTGTACTGGAGTGTTACGCATTTCCAGCAGTGGACAAATTCAAGCTGATGGATTGTATTGGAGTTTTACATTCCATATTACGTTATGAACATAGATCTGTGAATCTGTGATGCTATCAATCAAATATTCAGTGTGAAGGCTGAATTCCACTCCACCGTACTTTGGATCTTTTTTAATCGTCATTATTGTGAAATATCAGTAAGCAGGAAAGTTATTGTAGATCTTTATTGATTTTTATTTATTATTTTTAATATTCTTAACGCAGTGCATCCAGTTCTCTTTGTTTTGAAGAACTTACTCACGTACCTAACGTGAGCTCCACGAATAATAATCATAAAATCAGACCAATATTCAGACAAGATTCATAACTGGCATGACTCATCTTATAATTCAACGCAGCTCTCGAGCTCGTCGGCAAATTGCTGTTAAATTAGTTGTCGAGTTGCAAGCCATGAGGATACATCCACCATTCAATCTTAGTTATGCTCAAGAATTTAACTTCGCCCGGTAGACGCTATGTGAATTCTAATATAACGGTTTTTAACTAAATATGCTGCAAGTTTCATCATTCGAGTCATGAACGAAATTTTGTAGAGATAAAGTTTCGAATGCGGTAGCACGAAAGTTGTATTAAAGATGAAAACTGAAAATATATCTATAAATGTTTGATTTTAATGTGATTTCTAGTAACCATGTTATATAATATGTATATCGAGATATTATTTAAAACAAACATGTTAAGTTATTCAATTATTATTTTACTGAAAAATTGGTGTTTGTCGAGTTGTACGCCAACTAAATTAAACTAAATTATGATAGGTCTGAAAGTAGGTAGTGTAGTTTTCCACAGGGAACAAAAATGATAGAACTAAACTTCACAGTTGAGTTTAGTTTATAGATTAGTTGTGACATATCAGCACCACAGCACAGTGAAGTTGCAGCAAATGAATTAGACGAATAAAGTAAGGCAATTTGATCTATTGAATTGAAGAAGGGCGTATCAAAGACATCTAACAGCATAGTGACAGGTAATATTTATGAAGCGCAAAGCTGATACAAAAGTAACATTAGACCACATCAAAATAAGAAAGGGGCCGTATCAAAGGCAGCAAGGCATCCCCATGGGGCAAGACCTTTATTTATGGCGCGCCTTTGTTAGTGCGCCGGAGAAATATAAATAGTTCGCGCTGAAATATCGAATGGTTTTTGAGGGTGAGATATTGCAGGAAATTAATGATGTGGTCAGTACTTGGATTGGATTAGGGAGTGGTGAATGGATGGGTGAGATGGTAAAAGGCTTGTGTTGGGTTGTACGGCTTTGTAAAACACTAACGCAAATTGGGATCAAGACTGGAGATTTGCGAGGGGACGTAAGTGCTTTTACGTTTGCATATGGTAATTTGCATTCGGAAAATTTGGTAGGTACTTTTCATAATGAATAGACTTCGCTATCGATTTACAGTAAGTAAAAGTTTTGTTGACCTTTGTGAAAATGTTAGTTAAAGTTTGTCTTATCTACCACGTGTCACGACGAGGTGACTGCATGGTAGATAAAATAATTAATCAATCTATACATATAATAAAATCGTAGACTTGCCGTATCTGTACATTAAAGATTTTTGCAAAATAATAACTGGGGGATGTTAGGGATAAGTAATAGAACGTAAAATCCCGAAATTCAGCACAGTTCCTTTGGGAGAGGGGATGAAAGGTAAAATGTGTACTTAGCTGTAATTCATTAACGCGTGGTCCGATTTCATTCATTCTTTTTTTGTTACAAAGGAGATACTTTAAAGATTACCAGCTAATCTTAGAAAGGCTGGATCGATTTTGATGGGACTTTTACTGGCGGATGTTTACATTTTGATCTACCTAAACATCCGCCAGTGAACTTTTAACAGTTTTTAGCAAGGTATGAGTTCAAAGGAGCTTAGGAAAACAAAATGGTTCCCACGGGATTTTCAAAAACCAATATCCACGCGAACGAAGTCGCGGGTGTCCGCTTGTATAATAATAATTTGTAAGTTACGTAGACGTAATGTGACATCATACCTGAAAAGTACCACAAGACAATTTAGAATTATCTAGCCAAAAATTGAACCCAGGACTGGGAAGGTCTCAAAAGGTATATTATTTGGATTTTTATTGCAGCTGGAGTGGAATATATTCTGATATAGGTTTTATAATTATTTATTGTGATTACCTAAAGAATAGAACCTATCATCATGATCAACCCATTACCGGCTCACTACAGAGCACGGGTCTCCTCTCAGTGGTGAGAAGGGTTTTGGCCATAGTCTACCACGCTGGCCAAGCGGATTGGCAGACTTCACACACCTTTGAGAACGTTATGGAGAACTCTCAGGCATGCAGGTTTCCTCACGATGTTTTCCTTCACCGTTAAAGTGAGTGATATTTAAATACTTAAAACGCACATAACTCCGAAAAGTTAGAGGTTCGTGCCCGGGATCGAACCCACGACCTCCGATTAGAAGTCGGTCGTCCTAACCACTAGGCTATCACAGCTTAGAACCTATAATGGTTTTAAAAAACTTTATTTAAAAAACAGACCATGTAAACATTGGTCGAAATAATATGGATGGTATCGTAAACAATTTGAAATGTACGGCAATAAAACTTTTACTATCCCGAAAGCAACAACTGCTCAACAATCGTAAATATTACCCAAATATGATACGTCGCGAATATAAACCTGGAAATGTAAGTCTTTGAGCAATAAAACATTCCGCTTTAAAACTACATACGTTCTTGGCTTTATACTGTATCCCTTAAAATATGAAATCAGTTGTGTGCGAGTAGAGTTGCCGGGAAAATAAAATGAAATAAAACAAAACAAGACAAAGCAATATTACGAGACATTGTACAATTTCTCTGATAGCTTGGAAATTTCTTACGACTACGTACTCACCTCTTAAGGCTTGGACAGACACGACGCGCGATGGCTACGTTTCTAACATAGCGCTTAGAAATTATAATACAAGGTGCTCTTTGGGACCGTTCAGATAGACCGGCGCGGAGAGCATCGGAGAGCATTTCTTTTTTCACACAGACAGGCCGTTCAAATTTGCTCTGCTCTCCGCGCCGGTCTGTGTGAACGGATACGCGGATGCGTTCGGAGCCGAGCGTACGCTCTTGGGCCGGACGGCAGAGCAATTCGGCCTACGGTCGGCTGTGCGAGCATGAAAGAGCACGCGAACGGAGCCGGTCGGATGCTCGAGCGCAAAAGAGCACGAGCATGGAGCAGCCGACCGGCTCGACGAGCAGCTGAGCGGCTGCTCTTAATATTTCACACCGAGCGTATTGGGAGCATCCTCGAGCATCCTCTTATCATAAAAGAGATAAAATGTAAAAATAAAGCTTATTTCAATGTCTTAAGATTCTATTTTAAATGCGATTAAAATTTGCTCTGCTCTCCGCGCCGGTCTATCTGAAAGGTCCCTTTGCGAATGAAGGCATTCACACTGGAGAGGCCACGTAAAGGCTTGCTCCCGTATTCCGTGTTTCTTATTGTTACTCGTGTAATGGATAGAAGCACACGTAGTTTGCGAAAATCCGTCTAACATAGCGCTTAGAAATTATAATACAAGGTGTAGGGAATTAAAACTCTCACATAAAAGGTTTTATCTCAAACCTTTTTGTTTAACTCGCTTATTACTTTTATAAGTCGTGAGCGTCTTATTATTTATTCATTATTGTTTACTCATAAACTTGGAATCTCTAAATAACTTTATGAGCGTGCAAAACAAGTATCACGAATCGGAGAGAAGAGATTGTATTTATGAGTATTTTCCATCACGATCCATTCCGAAATCATTCGATTTGAAATGCTATAAAAGTGTAACTCGTATTTCATCTCAACACTTCAATCTTGAACACCGCGACGAACACGATCCTACTTAATCTTTATTAGCAACCTTTACGACCGTTTCGACAAAGGCGACATTTAAACTTGTCGAAGCAAAAAGCCTTTATTCGTAAGTATGAATTGAATTTCGATGACTCTCTGGCATCGATAAGGACAGGTCGTTGACCTCAATCCAGAACAAGACAATAAAGCCTTTTAAATGTTTCATGTAGGTACATAATTCATGATGGGTCGTCTTCCATCAGTCGGCGCTTGTGATAAAAATTCCACACATATCGGCCGCTAAGCCATGGACCCAGGAAACACAGGGCACTATTCATAAAGCGTGCGATAACTTTTGACTGCTAAAAAATTAACTTCATCGTGTGCTAACCTTGAAACTATTCCAACATTGATTTTTATTTCTTTTTGGTTAAAAAATGGTTTTAAAAGTGCCACTTAGCCACAAAAGCTATGGAGCTCCAATTTTGACACTTACCTTTCTTTCGGGCCTCACCAACATTTGATAAAGTTAAAATAATAAATAGTTTAAGTTGGTTAAGAGTCTAAGTCAAAATCTTATAAGTCGAGTCTTATGAAAAATGATCATGTAAGGACAAAACGCAAAGAGAAAGTTATAATATATCTATGTAATGTATAAGAAAAATGTAATATTTCAGATTTTTAACATAAATATCATTTCATGGTTAAGAAACGCATCAGTTTCTTAATTTGGACACGTTCATTAGTAATTAAAATTATCGCCAAATTCTAAGTACTCTAAATTATAAATACCGTGATGAGATTTTACAATCAATTTTGTCACAAAAACTTACCGCGACTTAATTTTTAAATAATAAAATTATCAATCTCACCCAACCGATAAACATTTTCCTAATCGGCACATTTACAAAATTCATGGTTAAATCGAGCATATTATTTTATGAAACCGTTACGAATGGTTTCAAAATATTCCAGTGATCCGAGCGCCAGTAATGGTCGCCTTGGATCATCGTGAATGAGGCAACAATTTCCATTGTCTTCGCCTCATGAATTCCAAATCTCACATGAACGAGTGCTTTAAAGATAGCCACCTTTAAAAGCTACTTTTTATAACCCCTTAATACACACTACGTGCTTTGTTATTCTGAGCGGTTGGTAAAAAATCTCGCTCTTTAAACTACGACACTTATAATAATTTTATCGCGAGGTCCGTTCAGGGCTTTAATAAAATTACATGGTAGGTAACGTGCGGCCGAGAGTGCTTCACAGTTTTTTTGTTGAGTTGACTTAATTACCTACTGGCTAGGTAGTAGGTAATGGACCAAAGCTGAGTGGATAATTTGGAGCAATAATGTTATATCTTGCTTTTTTTTTTCAATTAAAACTAGTCGCTGCCGGTAATTACGAACTCTTTTCCGGGATGAATTTTCTATTTCCGTTTCCAGGTTACTAGTTATTCTGTGGCAAGTTTGAGCTCATTCGAATGAACGATACGCGAAAGCGTAAGGATACCGTTCCCAGGGGAACTTTTTTCCGGGATAAAAAATATCCTGTGCCCGTCTCCGTGATTCAAGCTATATCTGTGCCAAGTTTCGTCTCAATCGGATGAGCGATACGCGTATGGAGGACGGACAGATGGACGGACAAAAATGTTGTATTATAATATAAGATTTAGAATTTTTTGTAGATAGGTAAGATATTAGTAAAATATGTGGAATATTGGGATGTGAAACTCTTTGAAGGATCTTTGAAGTGAAACGCTTCCCGGATATTAGGCCAAGGCTAAGTACCATCTCGATGATATGACAGGTTAGTAAGTACTTAAAAATGTGTCAAGAGCATTTTATTAGCGAATATATAAACGTAATTTGTTTTCATATTGTATAAATTATATAGAACTGTAAGTACATAATATAATTTTCAACACACTTGCTCATAAAGTAGCTCTACGTTCACCGCAATTAGGCAGATAATTACACCTATTATTCAAACTGTGACTTTTGTTTTACTATTATTCACAAGTGAATTATAGAGTTTTATTTTTAATTTATTGGTTGAGTTGGTTCCTTTGTTCTTAAAAAAGTTTCGATACAAAAAAGGTCGTATTCAATAGTACAAATAAATTAATATACCTTTTGCTTGCTCATTTCATGCAACTTCGTATTTAAATAGATAATTTCAACTTGTACGTGTTTAATAAATAAAACTTTCACTCAAATATAACTTTTGTTTTTTCTGTAATAAAGAAAACTTGAAATTCCCCATTTTGTACGTGGCTAAAACGCTATCCGCGAAAAGCCAAATAAAACAAACCTCATTCTATAGTCTATGGCCGATTGCCATTTTAAGAAGCGCGCGCATAGGAAAACTGATTAATTTTTCCCGCCATTGCAAAATGCCAAAGAAAACAAACCTCATTCTATATAGTCTATGGCCGATCGCACTTTGTGTGTGCGCATAGGAAAACTGATTAATTTTTCCCGCCATTGTGAGAAAATTTTCATAACTCGTTTTCACTGTTGAAATTACAGTTATTTATTAATTAAAATTAAAATATCTACAAGTACTAATTATGAAGAAAATGATTTATGTTGTACACCGCCCGATATATGTGAAGCCCTTAAAGTTATGGAAAGTTTACTACCTGAAATATCCAAGGAAAAATATCTATTTTAGTGTTATTTTCTTCGCAAGTGTGTTGAAAAACGTCGTATGATACACGTGTGTATTGATGATTACCGTCCTCGGCTATCTTAAGACCCTCACCTAACGGCTCGGGTCTCAATATCGCCTCAGCGGTAATCACCAACATTACACACTTATACCATAATGTACTATTATTCTATCAGTGAAAAAAAGTAGTAAGACTTCCATTTTCTTAACGAAATTTCTGAAAGAACCTTACTGAAATAATAATCTTTTTCAGTATTAACTTAGGTAAGTCTTTATAAAAAAATACCTTTTTATAATGGCAGGATTTGTTCTATTATGAAGCCTATTAGAAAGTTCAGGGGTTGCGTATTAAGTAGATAGTTTGCAGATACTTTTACAAGAATTTTATAAGTAAGCGTATATACTTACTTCGTTTACATTTTTAATTTTTTATAGTTGCCTGTATTTTACAATAATTTTAATTAATAGGAAAACTTATATAACTCCAAATATTTTTTTTAAATATAAGCTAATTTTCTTACTTAAGGTTGCCCTTCTTACGCGCTTGTACATACAAACGTATTACGCCTATTATTCTAATATTTATCGCAATAGATCTAAAATTAAGCCAGATATCAATTTATATCTCCATAAAATAAAAAAATTTGTAAAATTATATTTATTTTGAAAGTTATGACGCTTGTAAAATTACTATTTTAGGGCACTTCGTGCGTAAACAAACTATATAACAAACTAGAAAATTGAAAAACGACCAAAGTCATATCATACGTTACTTCATAATAATTTCAAATGTCTTTAGTTTATGTAAAAAATTGCCATATATTTGCTAAAATAGGCGTTATTCCAAACCTAGATTTGTATTTTTTTACTTTGCCGTTTTTCATTAAAAACCGTGATATATCTCAAGCAAAATTTTTTTTTTTTAATTAATTTATTGTTTATTTATTTATTTATTTTTAGTACTCTTCTTTAATGAAGACGTCTCGCTCTCTAAATGCAGAAATCACTGTTTTAGACTCTACCCACCAACGATTTGTCGCTCCCATGAAGAGGGCTCTTAATGATGGCAGGCAGATTTCAAAGCTTCTTACAGCACTTTACTCGACTACTGTAATACGTCACACGTAACAGTGTATCTATATTATTTTTATATACTCTTATATAAAGTCCTGACTCACTCATTAACTCATCATCGCTCAGCCCAAACCCTTGGATATAGAAAACTGAGCACAAAATATTATGTATGTGTTTGTACCGGTTAAAATCTATTACCAAGACGTTAATCCAATCGAATAACCTTAACAGGGGTCAAACTGAAAACATGAGACATTAAAGTATCTTATTCTAAAGTTTGCCCTATATTATGCGTATAAATCTTTAAAGAGGTAGAACTCTATCCATAAATTGCTCTAAAGACCCACTAAATCTCTCAAAAGAGCCCGGTCCACATACCCGCGAATTATGTACGCTGCTTGTGTTCTATGGACTCTAGGATAACTTATTAACTCCGTCACAGATCCTGGCTGCAAATTGTTCCATGCTAATTAAGATATTCCGATTTGAATAAGGAAAGTAACATACCCAGTAGTAACTTCTTAGTGTACCAATTTATTTTTCTCATCTATACTGCAATTAATATAATATAACGTACCTGTAACAAAAAATATTATATGATACTATTATACTAATATAATAAAGCGGAAGAGTTTGTTTGTTTGAACGCGCTAATCTCAGGAACTACTGGACCGATTTCAAAAATTCTTTCACCGTTGGATATGTACGTGATCCTTGAGTCATCATCATCATCATCATGATCAACCCATTACCGGCTCACTACAGAGCACGGGTCTCCTCTCAGAGTGAGAAGGGTTTTGGCCATAGTCTACCACGCTGGCCAAGCGGATTGGCAGACTTTACACACCTTTGAGAACGTTATGGAGAACTCTCAGGCATGCAGGTTTCCTCGCGATGTTTTCCTTCACCGTTAAAGCAAGTGATATTTAAATACTTAAAACGCACATAACTCCGAAAAGTTAGAGGTGAGTGCCTGGGATCGAACCCACGACCTCCGATTAGAAGTCGGTCGTCCTAACCACTAGGCTATCACAGCTTGATCCTTGAGTGCTATAGGCTATATATGTACCACGAGCGAAGCCGGGGCGGACCGCTAGTATTACATAAAGTTATTTTAGGTAAATACCTCAAGTTGCCAGTACATTTGCAACTAGACAGAGCACTGGCGTGGCACGGTCACGCTTGCCCCCGTGCTCCTTTTGGGCACAAATGTATGGTATTTTGCTCGACAGCGATACGACTCTGCGAATGCCTCATCAAACACACAAACAAAAATAAGGAAACAGACTGCTATTATTATCATAGACATTCTGAAGATCTCGGAGTTTTGCAAAGCTGTCATACTCGTGATATTATTATAAACATTGCCACACATAATAAAAGCTTCCAATAAAAAAATTCGAGGCAGAAATGAGCACAAAATCGAACTATAAGTACACATAAACAAATATATAAGTACATAATGTTGAAAATTTATGAAGTCGTAAAAACGAACGTCAATTAAGAAAATATAGGATGCTCCGTCTCTGACAATGGCACTCGAATTAATATGACCTTAAGCATAGTTCACACTACCACACGTGATCTGAAATTCTTGATTTTATGTCAAGTTCGACTACGAAAACAGTTCTTCGTTCAGCCAGTAAATTCATTCTCTACGCCCCTACACATCGAACCAAGTACTTTGAAAATTCTTTTACGTTTAAAGCCATCAGTTTATGGAATAAACTTCCCTCGCAATTACATCACGCTAAAACACTGAGGAAATTTAAGATTGACGTAAAAAATCACTACCTTTCTCTCTGTCTTCAATAGCGACATTTATTTTGTTATTCTCGTATCTATTTATGTAATTGATATTTAGATATATATATTTATTTATTCATATGTATGTCTATTGTATACATTATTTTGTATATATTAGTATATTTATATGTTATTATTATACTATATGGTTTAGTATATTTAGCTATTAGTGTTTAAGTTTATCATATACACCACCTCCCACTGTCCACTTGATCATTGTCTCCCTAGGGCCTAGCGTTAAGGTTGTCTGGAAGAGATCGCTACTTAGCGATAAGACCGCCTTGTTGTACCTACGTTTTAAGTTTTCTTTCACATAACATGTCCTTTGTATTCTTCTCTTATGTGGTGTGCAATAAAGTATATACATACAATATACATACATACGAAAATGTTTGACTGTAGGTGGGTATGTCTCTACATCTACTTGTGGACTCTACTACTTTGTAAAAGTAATCTAATTTTGACCATGTATCTTGTTTTCTAATTACGACAACGTGTGAAGTTTTTATTAGGAGTATCAAAATGAAACATTGGGTATGACTTTCAAAGTTAAACGGGCTCAAAAATTTACCTGTTTACAAACTTTTTTTTAAACTAATTACACATTATTTTTACGAAAACCTAACAAACCACATACACTGGCGTTAATTTCTACAGCGTTGTCTACCTTTAATTGAGTTTGAATTGTTAATATTCAAAGAAATATATATATATATTCACTAAGAATCAAACTTCGTTTATATCCAAATTAAGTCCTCTTTTAAATCTGTCGCGTGCTGTATGAGCTAGCCTTAACAATAAGTACGAGTGTACCAACGACATATCCCTCATCTTAAAAACTGTGACATTAATAAGATTAATTTATGGGCGTAGTGGGTGGCTTAGACAATTGATAGTTACTGTGCACTAAAATAGACCGTTTTAAAGATGCATCAAGCATCAGAATTAAGATGAACGTGTCATAAAAGTTCATCATACTCATAGCTCTAACTTGGTGAACACACAGCTGAAAAGTTTTATTTTGAGGATATCCATCCACCTTGGAGCGGTTTTGTTTGCAGATATACTATACAAATTCAGGCAAGCTACTGTAAGTAGCTTGCCTGAGCCAAAACCTAAAGTATAAAAGCTAAAAGTAGGTACACGCCTTTAGGCTTTACTCGCTTGTAGGCTTTTTCAACCAACAAAGTTTTCTTTTAAAGGAAATCGCGCGAAGCCACAGGACCCGCAGAGGCGATCCATGGAGCTTAAGAGCTTTAAATTTTTCAATAATGAAAATGCAATTGACGTTAGTAGCATCGGGTGCTACGTAAAAATGCATGCACAGAGGTCATGTCAACACAGTCTTTTGCTGTTGTAACCTCAATAGGAATGGTGTTGTGAAACGCACTGTTTTTTCGATGCGCACGATCCGGTCGTACCTTTCTTACACTGCTACGTTACACGGATTTGCATTTCAAGTGCGAAGTTGCACCTCTTACAGGTTGTGCATTTTACGTATAATCTTGTGGATTTTCCTAAAAATAGCAGATAAATCATCATTTAATAGAACTGTACAAATAAAATAGAGACAACTTGCTCAAACCAATATTCGTTTGAAGATACCCTTGAATAACAGTTCCGCAGATTATATAGCAACAGAGACAATTGCCATCAATTTTTTACTAGGAATCAATTGACATTAAAATCATTGCTCCAATTGTTGCTACAAGTAGGTACCTACTTACTCATAGTCAAGCTGGTACTTCAATAACAAATTGCTATTTGCGCTGTTGCGTTGCATAGCGGGTGAAATGAATGTATTCCGGCTGTTATTTGTTTATGAAAGTGGATTAAATGGAATGTTTAATATTTTATTAACTTCAAACTACATGAAAATTTTCTTTTTTCTTGCTGAACTTGCTTTTTGGAGGATGATATATTTTGTACTCGAGTCAATGAAACGTTAAGATAGTAAGTAATTGGTAGTTAAAACAACGTTAACATTTTTTAAATGATCACAATTTTTTTTCATGCTATTTATTTATGTATATATTTATAGCTTTATATTTTGAAAACTTTTAAACTGATATAAAAAAAATATCTCAAAATACACGTTGTATTTTGAGATATTTTTTTGCATTTAAAAAAAAGTTTTTCGTTTCATCGAATTTTCAAATGCACAACGATCCTAAAGAAGTTTCACTTCAAACAAGTATAAATTACTAATTAAAAAACCCCCGACATTCGCCATTTTGTGGCGGTGGCCATCTTGGATTTGCACAGTGCTATTCTACTAGCCAAGCCCTTTCATTTATATACATACGTGATACATACCCATATTAAGGGAGTTGTGAAAAAATATGTAATTCGCCATTTTATAGCGGAGGCCATCTTGGATCGATTTTCATCAAACACAGCTAACAACACTCTCGACTAATTCACCTTTCAAAGAAAAAAAAACCGCATTCAAGTCGGTCCACCCGTTTGAGCGCCACAGGGGAACAGACACACACACACACAGACATACACGTCAAACTTATAACACCCCGTCGTTTTTGCGTCGGGGGTTAAAAAACAAATCCACACGATTTCTTTCCTAGCTATCTTTGTAATGAAAAAAGATAGCACAGCGGTGACGACGGCCAGTAACATAGTACACATTTTAAAATTTTAACAAAACGAATTGCTCCCGCATCTGGGAACTGCAGACGTAACAAAAAATTCTAAAGCACTTGACCGGCTGCAAGGATCCATGTAGCCAGGGGCGTCTTGGGGCCATAAAAAACGAAGCACTTTGGAGTGAAGCCAGCCAGCGACCACTTATTCAACCTCATTGAAAAGATACATTTTTAACTGAAACCAGAACACTTGAATTCATTCCGCTCAACGAATGAGTACGTCTTTTTTGGAATTTTAAATTCCGCCCTTTAATACCGCCTTTAAAACCGCCGATAAGGTTTTATAGAAAGGCTAATTTAAATGGAAAAACGCTCTAAGTTTTCCTTTACAAATTATTTTTGTGTAAACATTTTGTATACATTCTGCAAAATTATTGCATTTCATAAAACAGAATAAGTATCACTCGAGAATTTTTATTTAAAGTTAAATGTTTTGATTTTGAATACCAGCATTTTGTATTTTTAGAATGTGTAAGAATTTATCTCTATACATATAAAAATACTTGTCGTGACTAACTGACTCATCAATAATTTTTAAACCCTAAACCCACACGAAGTAGTGGACATCAACGATTTATGTGAGTACTAATATGTAAGTTATACTACTTACAATATAATCAATATTGTAATAACTTACTTGCGAAAAAAATATTGTTTAGTAACTCAGCAAACTGTGTCCCCAACATTTTTTCAACGGTCGTATTGGTTAGATGACCGTACTCATATATTGCAAGTAGCCAAGCGGAACGTTGTAGGATGTAGCTCTGTGCAATAAAGCATTCTTTTACATTCCTAGTGGCGTTCCGCAATGCGTCCAGATTATTGGTTCGGTGGGTACTTTTTGAGGTTAACGGGGTCGATGAACGACGCTCTACGAATTCTTCAAGGCTCAATAAATCTTTCTTACGACTTCGGATACCTTAAGGCAGTTTTATAACTAGGAATAAAATATTATATCAAATCTGTCACGGCATTCTGTTTAAGTACGTTTCTTCTTTCACTGACTTTTTTAATAATATTAAGTAACATTTTTGATTTGACTTTATTATTATTGAGTAGGTCTTCTTCTTCTTGGTCGCGTTCTTGATTGAAGGTCGTGTTCGTAGTCAAGTGCCTTCGTTGTGCTGGTAACTATGTTTAGCCTTCCGCACTGTACGGTCCAAGGTTTTTTCATTGCGACTGTAAGTGGAAGGTCAGTGAGTGACTTAGCTCAGACCATCGGCTATAGGTGATCGGCCGCGTGGTTTTTTTCCCTCCACCTTGCCTACAACTATGAGTTTGTCCAAATTATAGGGCAGGCGTCGAGGATGTGACAATAACCAAGAAATTTAGAAGTAGGTAGGCACAATTACTTATATGTTGATTTTGTTTTAAAATAAAGTCCAAGTTATATTTTGTACGGAATAAAACCATGGACAAATGAGAATGCAATTCAAGCAATTCGAACTATCCTCTACCTTTCTTTTTATTAGCAAAGTGGCCGTTGGGACTAAGCGGCGAAAGAGATTCAACCGAGGAATTCATAGAGGATTTTTAATTTTTAAACTCGACAGATAACCACGGCCGGATTCCCGCGAGTTACCTGCGCCAGCCTGCGCTAAAAATAGAATAAAGCCTGTGAAATAAAGAGCTCTATATTTCATACCGCACTTCAACAATGTCGTTTTATTGTTCTACCTTTGTGAGAGTGCGTTGCTCGTTTTTCACACGTCCGGCGCTGCACTACGAAATTCCCAGTTATTAAGCTAATTAAGCATGTATTCATATGTACATAAGTGTGAGTATAAAAAGTCCACACTAAAGACCTAAAGCTGATGTCACACGGCGCGCTACCGCGTCGCAACTCGCAACGTACCTATAGTGATTTGTCGGATTGTATGCCATAGAGCTACCAGTCTAGTACGGAGTGGTGGTGTCGCACTGTCTTTCGCTTCCGTAGACAAATTAATTACTGCTGCAGTGCCGCGTATCGTGCAGCTGTAGCGGGTTTTTCTATTTAGGACGCCGCAGTGGCGCAGCGCATCGCGTGGAATGCCATAGATTTTTCTATGCAGGATGCGGCAGCAGCACAGAGCGGTGCAAAAACAACGCAGCGACGCCGCAACGCGCCGTGTGGCTTAGCCCTCAGAGATTTTTATCTCACAATGTTGAGTCATATTGCCTCGACCATATACTGGTACACTTTTAAGCGCGACACACAAGACATGCTTATATTAAAACAAGTATAAATTAAAAATTTAAAAAACCCCCGACATTCGCCATTTTGTGGTGGCAGCCATCTTGAATTTGCATAATTCTATTCTACTAGTCAAGCCCTTTCATTTGATACCCATATTAAGGGAGTTGTGAAAAAATATGTTATCCGCCATTTTGTAGCAGCGGCCATCTTTGTCCTATTTTCAACAAACATACCTAACAACACTCTCGACTAATTCACCTTTCAAACAAAAAAAACCGCATTCAAATCGGTCCACCCGTTTGAGCGCCACAGGGGAACAGACAGACACACACACACACACACAGACACACACACACAGAGAGAGAGATACGTCAAACTTATAACACCCCGTCGTTTTTGCGTCGGGGGTTAATGAAAAATTGAACAGGGATAGAGACATACATACATCCTAGACAATAATTTTACAGGACTATTTATCTCGTAGTCGTTAACCATCTCGAATTTTTGTCGTGTCAATATAACACTTATAACTCCTATCGCTTATCTGTGTAGCTCTACACTGTTGCCTCAAGAAAAATCTCATGATAATTCATTTGAGCAGACTACACAATACTATATTTTTTTTTCTGTAGTCGGTAATCTTAAATGGGTAAATCATTGGAAGAGACTAAACGAATTGGACTAATAAATAATTGTCCTCATTGACGTCGTCGACTGCCTCATTTTTAATTGTGTTGTCATGGCATTACCTAGTGTGTGTGTATGAATGAAGATATTCATATTATATTATTTAATTATTCTTAATATATTTATTCTTATTCTTATTCTTATAATATTTGTCTGTTTTTTTCTATCTCATAAGAGTGCGCTCGTTTTTCACACGTCCACGGTACATTCGCTGCAGCCTGTAATGTAGTACGAATTTCCAACGGTTTTTAAGTTAATTAGGCGTGTAAGTGCGAGCAAGTGTGATACAATCGAGCCTTTCATCAACTGTGCTGGCTGCGGCGTTGTATCTCGCTCGGTGTAGAGTTACGCGCGGTCAAGTTCTCTTCATGTAACATTATACGCAACGCAACTTGCCATTTTATTACATGTTACAGAACGGACGTATAATTTATACTTATTAAGACCTGCGTCTTTTATAGTTACAAGTGTTTTCTTGGCATCCAATGGTCAATACAATGGTCTTCTTGGAATATATACGTTTGTGCTTTGCAAAGTATTACCCCGATTATTATACCCGTACAGAGAAGCTGTTTTAATGTCCTGATTTCATATCCTGATCATTTTAGATCATTGACCTCGTACACTTATTGAATGGAAGCAGGCGTTACTTTGCGGAATTCCATGATATACAATGAATATAAAATTATTTTGCTATAATCCGCTAACAGTGACAAATTTGTAGGCACAACACCACACAATCTTGTAGGCACAACACCACACAAATTCACCACAAAACAAACTCGACGATCGTTTCGCTCCGACACCGGAGCATCTTCAGGAGATGTCGACTTCACAACGGACGATTGCAAAGTGAGTTCGTGTCGAATGAGCGGTCTTATATATACTATCCCCGCTTAGTCATCTACCCTCCTTTCTCTTTCTCTCTGGCCACGCCCCCTAAATATGTTGAGCAACGGTGAAGATGACACATTTATTTGCTCATTCAGCAATTCGACACTTCTACCGCTGTGCCCAACTATTTCCAATTGTTCCAACACGCACAGTCTTAAACTTTTACAGCATGTGTGTAAAATTTCAAATGTATGACCCTCGTCTATCCTATGTCCACTATCCAAAAGATGTTTTGCGAAATGAGATCTTTGAGGCTGGTTGTTTCTAAAGGCAGCCATATGTTCTTTATATCGAGTTACAAAATTGCGCCCAGTTTGACCAACATATATAGCACTACATTCGGGGCACTTGAGTTTGTACACACCTGACTTTTGTCCATTATTTAATTTATCTTTACCATTACAAATTCTTCTGAGCGTATTATTTGTTCTAAAAGCAGCGTGTACATCATGTGATCTAAGAGTCCTAGCAATACGCTCAGATATTGGTCCGAAATAGGTCAAACTGGTTTTATATTTATTTATTTTGTCTGATGGCGCTGGATATAGGTTTTTCTTGACCTGCACTAACTGATGTTTTCTAAGTATATTATTTACAATATTAGGGTTATACCCATTTGAACGCGCCATGTGATAAATAATATTTAATTCTTTTTTATAATTGTCTTTTGTAAGAGGAACGGACACTAATCTGTGTATATAACTATGAAAAGCTGCAAGTTTATGTTGCCAAGGATGGCATGATGATGCGGGTATGGTTGTGTCTGTATATGTAGGCTTGCGGAAGATCTCAAATTGATGTTTATTATTGACACGACTTATAGTACACTCGTACACTTAGATTAATTCTATAATTCCGCAGAGGTCATCATGAAAAGGATATCATATCACGTTTTTTAGGGTCTGTAAATTTAGTTACTTAAGAGTCAGTTAGGCGTCTAAAGTTAAGTTACAGTTAAGGTTAAACTCGTCCAACAAAAAACAAGCAGCGTTCAAAGCTAAGCTAAATCTTAAAGAATCCTGCCATTAAATTCAACCCAAAATGTAATTTTTTTGGTAGTAAAATTAAACTTTAACCGGTACTTCACAGAGTGTGTATCAGCCTTTAGGTTAGGTGCCTGCTTAATTCTGGTGGAACATTTTGCACTTTTAAGTTTACTACTTAGTATAAGGGAAACACTAGATTCGCACTCGTGATACCTAAAATGATTTCGCTGAACACATTCCATTTCACGTAAATATCTCACCGTATGCTGAAACTGCATCAAAATCTGTCAAAACTATCTCGAGTTTTAATCGACCAGACAAACCAGAGACTAACATAAATTAAACATTCAGAAAGTCAGCCCGCGGTTCTGCTTCATTAAAATATCATCATCACAAATTGGCTTTAATAAGAAGAAAAATTATTGTTATTACTCCGACATTCAAGACTACGTACAATGTACATTCACGCTTTGTTTGTTCGTACGTCCGCATTAAAACAATGAATGCACGAGACACGAGTCCCCACTCCCCGATGAATTATGAATTCCCATGCTCTCTGAGACGTTTCCATTGAATATTGAATATGGATCTGTCATCACAAAATCAACAACTGTAACAAAATGGACATAAGGATGGTCACACGCTGTCGATAGCTATAATATAATCTGTCGAAAGCTTAATAATGCTTGTAATAAAATGTAACGGTTTCTATACATTAAATAAGTATGATTTAAAATTTGATTGCTGATTGATATAGTACCAGAAACATTATTATTGATTTTTCAGTCCGGTTATCCTTTTTTTTTAGTCCCTCACTTTTTATGATGATTATAGTTTAGTTTAAATTAGCTATCTATATCAACAAGTAGCCGGCGAAAATCTTTTAGTGAGTCCACAGCCTTGATACTCCTAACAAAGGGCCCAAAATGCACATAATTCATGGTGGCCGTAAAGACAATGGTCACACGACGGGAAATAAAACGCGTTTGAGCAGCCTCCATCAAGATTCCCCTCACTACTCTCATGGGGATCAGACAATGCACGTCTTAAGACTCCCACATCACGCTTTTGTCGTCCTTTTTGTTTTTCCCGGTTATATTTTGGCAGTGCATTTTTTGATGAGGCCTATTATATTATTGCCGGAGGTTGAGTAAGTTTTAGGATTCGAAGCTTTTATTTTATTACTCACTGGTAACTAGAACCCTGTTCGTAAAATATTTTATGAACAGGATGAATGATTTTCTGAAGAACATATTTTTTCATCTAATTTTGGTTTATTTTTTTCTGTTTTTTTTGTATTTGCTTTTTATTATTTTTTGCCTATTCTGGATTTTTTAATTGTGTTTTTACGACGGCAGCCTATATCAATTGGGATAAGACGCCAATTTAAACTGCGACTTGCTTTGGGCTGAAGCTGCGCGGGTTAATTGTGACCATTAATTCTCGTCGTAATAAAGCATCTCCTAATTCATATGCTATTCATGCATGCACAAAGACGAACCAGCTTTCAAAGGTAGCTAGAACAACCGTTGCCATTTCTCGATTACATAAAATTCTATATGTATATTTGCGCTGATATCACAAAATCATGAGAAACTTGTCAGTTTCCTCAGTTCATTGTTGTTTATTGCTTTACAATGAATATAAAATTATTTTGCTATAATCCGCTAACAGTGACAAATTTGTAGGCACAACACCACACAATCTTGTAGGCACAACACCACACAATCTTGTAGGCACAACACCACACAAATTCACCACAAAACAAACTCGACGATCGTTTCGCTCCGACACCGGAGCATCTTCAGGAGATGTCGACTTCACAACGGACGATTGCAAAGTGAGTTCGTGTCGAATGAGCGGTCTTATATATACTATCCCCGCTTAGTCATCTACCCTCCTTTCTCTTTCTCTCTGGCCACGCCCCCTAAATATGTTGAGCAACGGTGAAGATGACACATTTATTTGCTCATTCAGCAATTCGACACTTCTACCGCTGTGCCCAACTATTTCCAATTGTTCCAACACGCACAGTCTTAAACTTTTACAGCATGTGTGTAAAGTTTAAGACTGTGCGTGTTGGAACAATTGGAAATAGTTGGGCACAGCGGTAGAAGTGTCGAATTGCTGAATGAGCAAATAAATGTGTCATCTTCACCGTTGCTCAACATATTTAGGGGGCGTGGCCAGAGAGAAAGAGAAAGGAGGGTAGATGACTAAGCGGGGATAGTATATATAAGACCGCTCATTCGACACGAACTCACTTTGCAATCGTCCGTTGTGAAGTCGACATCTCCTGAAGATGCTCCGGTGTCGGAGCGAAACGATCGTCGAGTTTGTTTTGTGGTGAATTTGTGTGGTGTTGTGCCTACAAGATTGTGTGGTGTTGTGCCTACAAGATTGTGTGGTGTTGTGCCTACAAATTTGTCACTGTTAGCGGATTATAGCAAAATAATTTTATATTCATTGTATATCATGGAATTCCGCAAAGTAACGCCTGCTTCCATTCAACGTTTATTGCTTTATCAACTATAATTTTGTTCATCTTATAGCTGTTCCAATGTACCTACAAGCCTTTAAAAGGAAGCTTTTTTCAGACCCGTCAATTAAATTTACAACAATGAATATGTATTAACAAAAATTATGTGGTCCACCAATGACATGACATCTCTGAGCATACTAATTGGATGAATTAAGCCTAAAACGTCCGTATAACTGGTACTAATTAGAGAGTAAATAAACTTTAAATTAGTAAGTTTAACATTAGGCAACGCCCTCCTTTACTGTAGAGAATATTATGAAATACGAAAATGCCCTAAGGTACTTCTTAAAAATCTATCAATTAAGAATAGTTTTAGTATAACTATAAGTATTAATATATCATGAAAATATACTCTTCAGGTCAGATTACAAAGCTTTCTAAAGAGGAAACCCTACAAACAGCTACTCGTAAGCCTTAATCACTTCTTAACCCATAAACAAAAGACGCTTAACTAGGCAGTTGTTAAAAGTTACATTGTTTCGTAAGCAGCTTTTAAATAAACGCTATTTACTTTCCTATATCGATTAGCAATGGCCAATGTGTATTTTAAAATAACCTAACTTCGCAAGGTTTTGATTTTCTGCTTATTACCATAGGTGATATAGAAATTAACACAATGGTTTCATTTGCTAGATTATACTTCTATGTATAGATGAATCTATACTAGTGATGTGGCGGATCGTTAAAAATGTATATCTGCGGATGCGGATCCGAATACGGATATTTAGCGTCAAGATCCGCGGATACGGATATTCGGCACATTACTATGTCTATACATATCTATCTATAATATAATAAAACTGTAACAGATCCAATTCTGTACATTGAAGAGATTTTGAAAATTTTTATTGGATGGCACTCTATAATCGATACTGAAGCCAAAACTGCAATTTTTTTCATTTTTGTCTGTCTGTCTGTCTGTCTGTCTGTCTGTCTGTCTGTCTGTCTGTCTGTCTGTCTGTATCTTGGCCGCGCATCACGCCGAAACTACTAAATGGATTCGAATGAAACTTGGTACGATTTGAGTTTATACTCCGAGGTAGGACATAGGATACTTTTTATCCCGAAATTCAGCACGGGTCCCTTGGGAGAGGGGAAGAAAGTTAAAACGTGTATTTAGCTGTAATTCATTAACGCGTAGTTCGATTTAACTCATTCTTTTTTTGTTAGAAAGGTAGTACTTTAAGTATTGTCCCGTAAATATTTCAAGGTCATAGGTTTTTTAGTTCAGAAATGACAGGCATTTATTGGGTTCAAATAACTTGAGACCCGGATCTTTGAACGTACGGCTTATTTTAAACTGGTGTGCGTTTACATTTATGTTTGTCGATCTGTCTATTTGTTCCAGCTTATTTCCGAAACGGCTGGATCGATTTTGATGGAACTTTCTGGTGATATTATAAGGAGTAACTTAGGCTACATTTAGTTTAGGTACAAAAAAGGATTATGGGATTCAATCCGATCCTATATAAAACCTATATCCAGGTGGACGAAGTCGCGGGGGTCGGCTAGTCTATAATATAATAAGACTGTAACAGATCCAATTCTGTACATTGAAGATATTTTGAAAATTTTTATTGGAGGGCACTATATAATCGATACTGAAGCCAAAACTGCAATTTTTTTCATTTTTGTCTGTCTGTCTGTCTGTCTGTCTGTCTGTCTGTCTGTCTGTCTGTCTGTCTGTCTGTATCTTGGCCGCGCATCACGCCGAAACTACTGAACGGATTCAAATGAAACTTGGTACGATTTGAGTTTATACTCCGAGGTAGGACATAGGATACTTTTTATCCCGAAATTCAGCACGGTTCCCTTGGGAGAGGGGATGAAAGTTAAAACGTGTATGTAGCTGTAATTCATTAACGCGTTGTTCGATTTCACTCATTCTTTTTTTGTTAGAAAGGTAGTACTTTATATATTGTCCTGTAAATATTTCAAGGTCATAGGTTTTTTAGTTCAGAAATGACAGACATTACAACCCTCAGTATTGGGTTCAAATAACTTGGGACCTGGATCTTTGAACGTACGGCTTATTTTAAACTGGTGTGCGTTTAAATATATGTTTGTCGGTCTGTCTATTTATTCCAGCTAATCTCCGAAACGGCTGTATCGATTTTAATTGAACTTTCAATGTTATAAGGAGTAACAGGCTAAATTTAATTTAGGTACATAAAAGAATTATGGGATCCGATCCTATATAAAAACCTATATCTACGCGAACGAAGTTGCGGGGATCTGCTAGTGGAGTATATGGACGGTTTGCATTTGGACGATATAACTGAATCGCAACTATCGACCGATTGCGTTGTCGGCAGTTTCAATGCTGTTATACCTATCACCTGGAATATTATTTCAACGCTTCTGATAAGAACCGGGGCATGGAACTCTTCCGGCGTCCATGTTTCCTGCCCGTACCACTCGAGTACCTTCAAGGCAAGAGTGAATAGGCATATTGTAGGCGAGCGCGTTCCAACTAAGACCACTTTTTTTTTTCATTGCTTTTCATCAGTCGTCAGGCATGATTGTCGTCAAGCGTAAGCCTGTCATACAATAAAAAAAATTACAGTCAGTTTGCAGTTTTATAAATGTAGTCCATTTGTAGAGATCTTAAAAATTACTCACTTGTTATATGTACATATATCTATCTAGCTCAGTGGTTCCCAACCTTTTCTTGATCAGGGCCCACTTTGCCTTCTTTGTTGTTTGCAGGGACCATGATGTACAAGAAAAATAAACTGAATCAATCCGAAAATAAACTTTTGAAAATTGCTTTTTTACACCAAAATTTCTCAAGTGAATTAGTTTCAAATGCTTCCTTACAGTTTCTATATTTTCGAAATGCAATGAAATCTTCCTAGATTTCTTCGGTAACTTCACCAGCTGTTGTGCTAAAAGGGTTGTGAATCAGTTTTTCATCAAATTTAGCTTGTTTCAGAATTTTCAGGAAGTAAAGATTGAATTCATCAATCAACATTAATTATAGATGACTCTTAATATTTTCTTGTAATATGTTTGCCCTATTGACGACATACTTTTATTCCTCCACAATTACTTTTAATGTTGGGAACGCACAATAGTTGTTCTCCCTAATATTGCCTAACCATAACTGAAGCTTGCAAATAAAGATGCGAAGTTAAAAATTTACAAAGATTCAAAGATAAGCATTTGCAACGCCTTCTAGCTGAACTGCAATTTTAAGTTCAATTATTTAAGTGTGTAAAAATATCAACAAAATAAACCAAATTCATTTGAAATGTCGGATCAGAAAACTGCTTCAGCATTTAATTCATTTTCTTGTCAGCTAGAAAAATCTCAACCTCTGCCCTGAGTTCGTACAATCTTCCCAACATAATAATACCTTTCAATAAGAGAACTTTGAAAGAGAAGTCCATTTTTGTAGCATGATTTTAAAAAAAGGCGTGCATGTTAAGGCCCTGCTTTTGATAACATTAACCACGTTTATGGTTGATTGCATTGATTTTTTAAGGCATTCTCTCCTCCGGTGGCCTTTGCATCTCCTGCGCCATCCACACTCTCGCCACTGGCGACGCGTGATTATGTATCATCCGCGAAATTTGAAATCGCTCGCGGACCATAATTTGACTCCCACGGACCACTGGTGGTCCGCGGACCACTGGTTGGGAACCAGTGATCTAGCTAAATGAGTGTGTCAAGCGTAAGCCTGTCATACAATTAAAAAAATACAGTCAGTTTGCAGTCCTATAAATGTAGTCCATTTGTAGAGATCTCAAAAATTACTCACTTGTTATTATATCAATCTTAAATCACCCTTGTTGGTAAATAAAGCACCATGTAATGATGTAAGTACACGAGTTTTTCGAAAAGTACAAACTATGGCTTAATGCTAACTGCCTCGTTGGTCTAGTGGCTAGCATATTCGACCGCAGATCACGAGGTCCCGGGTTCGATTCCCGGGTCGGGCAAATAATTGTTAGGTACCTATTGAGTTTTCTGACAAGAAATTCTCAGTGCCAGCCTGGGGGGCTGGCACTGAGAATTTCTTTCACCCCCGTGCCTCGGAGAACACGTTAAGCAGTCGGTCCCGGTTATTATCCCTCTCTCGTATGAGAGAGGAGGCCTGTGCCCAGCAGTGGGACGTTAAAAGGTTGTAGTGGATGGCTTAATAAACTATAATATTATATATTCCATAGGAACACCACAAATTGCCCTCTAAATGTTAATGGTGGTGATTGCATACCGATATCTAGCCGGGCTCTGCTCATTAACCTTGCCCTGAAATCTCGCTGGCATTTTAGGAAATTATTCCGCAGAAGAATTTACATTTTCTTAAAGGAAGTGTTACGCTCATTCCATCGTCGCTGGAAAGTGGAAAATCCAATATTCTCCGCTTATCTTTCGTGACCTAGAATGTTTCAATGTTCCTTGTATATAATGAAAGGTCTCTTTATTATTTTTTTTAATCAGATAGGAATTATTTCTAAATACTAAGTTTCCTGTAGATAGAGATTCAATTGGTACTTATTTACTTTTGGCCTAACCCTGAACCATTGGTTAGTTAAACCAAATGTATGGTTGTTACTCAAGTTTCATTCTATCATCACAAACTAATAAATTATGATAACGACTTGGTATATATTATCAGCTGATATTCTATAATCAGACCGTCCACGTCATCGATAGATTTTTGGGTTTGTAACGGTGTAGAATAATAAGCAAATCACATACCGGGTACCTAAATACGTCCAAATGATACCTGGTGTTTGCATGGCCCATGTGCCCTAAAACAATGATTACGTTGCAGAGTAAAAAGCCTATCCCTCAGTGACCTAAATAACTAACATTCACTTTACAACTTGTAACTCATCATCACCAACTTCCTTAGTTAGTTCGAAGTTGGAGCCCCTAATTGTTGTCCCCTTTATTTAGTCGAAAGTAACACGATACGTCACCCACACCGATGTTTCCCGGATGTCATACTCGTTAATGTCAATAATGTTGCCCAAAGCACTTATTAACAGCTGAGTCATACTTAATATTTGAGAACGTAGCTCCTTTATATAAACAAACAGCCTCAATAGCGCAACGGTGGTAGTCGGGCGCGGATCGAGAACCGTATAGGATCGACGGTTCAAACTTCAAACCCCACTCGTTACACTATTGTCATAACCGCTCCTAGCACAAGTTTTTACTTAATTGGAAAGGAAAAGGGAATATTAGTCATGTACATCATGGCCAATTATATTATTTAAAAAACATTACGTTTACGAATTGTTTTGAATTCAAATATTTGTAACAGCCTTTTCTTAATACTCGTCGATTCTTAAGCTATTAAACAAAATAGCATAGATAAACCATTAAGTCTGATCATAATTTATAGACGGAAAGCACATTAAAAAGTAAAAGTTAAACACAGAGTACCTACGCATTAAAGTTCACAATACTTATTAATAGCCGAGCTAAAGTTATAATTTTAGAGCGGAATACATAATTGTAGAGCTCGCTATACTTAGTTTTTGTTTACTATATTACTTTGTTAAAGAATTATTTTCAGTTCGAACAATTAAATTATTGAAAACAATTTATTGTTTCGATAGTTCATGACTCAAGTCAGAGCTTGGGACCTTTCCTTTAGCTAGTATATACGTTTATTATTTATCTATGCTTTAGCATGTATATATACGTAGTATTAAATACCCGTGGTTTTACGTCTTGCTCTCTTTGAAGTCAATTATTTTAGGTTTGTCTTCTTCCTCGTTTATCGATAGACCTCCACTGCTGGACATAGGTCTATTTTAACATTTAAACTGTCGTGAGTGATATTCATTTTTATTTAATTGAAACACCGGCTTAACTCACGTGTATTTTGTCGGAGTGTGCCCGACTAGTTTCGAGCCCATCCGGGGCCCTTAGTCATGAGCATGTTCGCGCGGCACGGCGCAAATCAATCTGCGAGCCGCTCGCGCTGCCGCGCGGAGGGCGCGCTGTGAGGGGGGCTGAGGTTGGGGGGAAGCTGGCTCCGTCACAGCTTCCGACGGTTCATGCTGGTCTTCATCGCTGACACCGTCGTCGTATTGGAGGCATGCCGAACTCACAGTGTCTGGTTCCAAAGGTCACTGGAGACATAGGTCTCTTGTAAGGACTTCCACACGTCTCTTGAATCCAGCATATCCCCGCGACCCTTTTAAACGAGCTCGTTTCCAAAATAATAATACTGTCAATACCAATAATTCAAAGTAGAGGTCGAATTTATGATTGTTACATATATGTAAATATCAAACATTTATACTATCAAGCATTTGCACCAATACAAAAAGTCTACAAAACTTCTTAAATCCAGGATAAAGGCCAAATTATATTTTATTCTAACCCTTATTTGACTACTGATGTATTTAGTTTGTTACTAAAATAACATCGTAATACGTTCCCATTCCCAAACAGAAAGTTTGAAATGAAAGTAACATAAATTACTCAGTTCACTCCGGAACCACATCATGGATGTGCTTCGATCCCGGCATCTCGATGAAACCTCGTAAACGCGCTTCTCGATGACACATTAACACCTAACTGTTTTACTTAAAAACATATAAAATTTTACGACTGCCTCCCTTAACTGAGTATTATTAGGGGGTTTAAAGATACTGTAAGTTTATGAGGAAAAATTTGTACCTATGCTTATCATTGTGTATATAATAATGATAATATGATATCATTCTGTATATAATTATTAATGTACCTAATTATTTAATACATTTTTTAATTATTTAACAAATCTCTTTTAAATAAGAGAGTTATAAAATCCATTAATGGGATAGTGCAAAAAACTATTCCGATTGGCCGAAAGTATTCCTTATTATTTCTTTCATGTAAAGCTATTTTTTCATTACTTATTAACTATGTCAAACTACGTACAATAGATGGTATAATACATAAATGATTTAAGATAATTCTTTATTGTGAGTTTCTATGATATCCATCTTTAAAACAACTTACTAAAAGGGGTGACTAATGGAGCAACTGTATACAAAAGTTGAACACATTAATTTTAATAACAGTCACACGCAAGTGGGATTCATTAATATTTATGGAAGTTTGACAAACAATCTACATACATAACATTATCTACCCTTTGCTTTGTCAATTACAATACACGTTATTAACCTTACAAACATGCATACAAGAGTTATACAAAATACGAAAGGGAATGTATGAAAATAACCTATATTGTAGAGCGACTTACACTCTTGTAACTACAGCAGCTACTACAAACTAAAAGCTTGTACACACTCAAAGCGCGAAGCGCAGCCGGGCGTCACACAGAATGCGCGCGAACGCGTTTACGATTTGTAATATAACATGTAATATTCGCGGGTCCTACACTTTCTGGACAGTGTGACAGCTATCATTCAGTTTCTTGTTATTAAAACCTTGCCTATCATTAAAAAAAAATTGGTTGTCTGTTAAATTCGGTTTACGGACGATAATTTTACGTGATAACATCATAAGAAAACATTACCTCTCTATCGCTTATCCCGCACTCTCGCTTGCACGCTCGGCTCAGTGGTACGTGACAATGAGCTCGTTCATCGATTTACAAGACGTTATCGCGTCAAAAGTTATTTTATTGTGTGTTATATATGCTATTTCTTAGTTAGTTAGTTAGACGGGTTGGACGTGTTTCCGACGCGCGTTCTGTGATCCAAGCCTTTAAATTGTCTGCTTACAATCAACGTTAAGTCATACATCCAAATACGGTCTACATATTTGGGTCCAAATTGTTTAATCAACTCTATCATTCACAATTAGCACCTACGCGGACACTCCAATAAATTCATTATGAATAAAGACAAAGTTAAATTAAATTAATTTATATAATTGTTGAACGTAGCAAAAGAAGTCAAGTCACAACGATTTGCGGAACCAAATACTACGTACCGTAAAGTTACGCATCGCGAACGAATTACAACTATACAGCGGACGTGATCAAGTTTAAATTAAGTTGTAGACTCTGTAATAGAAGTACTTGAAAGATATAATACTTATCGAAAGCACTGAAAGATTCAGATATCTTGAAAGGTCATTAAACTCGCATTCGGGTTAAGCCTGGCTGGAGTGGTTATCAGTTGGCGAATGGCCAATGCCGGCTTATACGATGACGTCATAGGAATCATACTAGGGAGTTATTGCCCCGGAGAGGTCGGAAGTAGGAAGTTCGTACTTGAGACGCTGAAATGATGATTCAACTATGATAATACTTTCTTGCATTTTTCATTATTTTTTATTCTCTATCGAAGATAATATTAATCTGAGCTCGCTGAACTTTCTAATGAGGTTCATAGTTACGACCATGTCTCGGAACCGTAATAATATGTCATCACTAGCAAGAGATACTTCGAATATATAGTACTATATATATGTATACTAGCGGTCCGCCCCGGCTTCGCCCGTGGTACATAATATATAGCCTATAGCACTCAAGGATCACGTACATATCCAACGGTGAAAGAATTTTTGAAATCGGTCCAGTAGTTCCTGAGATTAGCGCGTTCAAACAAACAAACTCTTCAGCTTTATAATATTAGTATAGATTATAATAGTAGGAGATCCCACCTTAGAAATTTCTACCCTCATCTGTTATTTAAACGAATTATATGTCAAATGAAAGATTATTTTATTCTTAATCGAACCGTATTTGGTTGCCTGGTCAAAAGTGGTGCTAAATCATGGTTGCCTGGATTTTAAGATATAAAATGTTCGGTGCGAGTGTTGAAAGTGACAGAAAAGTGTTGCGCGCGCAATTTCATTTGACAGACAAAGATGCAGTGAGGCAGGCGTGCACTCGGCAGGTGCTTAGTCTATACATAGATTAAAACCATAGACTTTCTGTGCCTGTCCATTAAAGATATTTACAAAAAAATAAAGGGGGGTAAGGGAGTGCACCTCCATCTCAGCACTCCAATTGTCAACCTCACCTGCACGTGGTGCCCCCTGCTAATCAACAGACGAGGCTCTGACGACCGACAAATGGCGGTATAACCATTTCATATCGGCTAGACTACAGAAATGGCAAGGGCCGATGTCGGGCAGCAGCGACATCGGCGCAATAGTCTAGCCCTGCGATCGCCAACCCGCCTGCCCAGCGTGGCGATTATGGGCATACCCTTGTATGGATATTCAAATAAAGCCACAGCCCCTAGTCCCCGGCGGCCCCGCTATTCCTAGCTCTGGCAGCGGTTACGGTAACGGCGGGGCAGGGGGTGTCAAGAATCTCCGGAAGAGATTCCGCTGCCAACCCCGACGACTGGACCTGGCAACATTTAACGCACGCACTTTGAGGACCGACGAAAAGATCATCGAGCTGGAAGAAGCAGTGAGCAAGTTGAAATGGGGTGTCATAGGATTATCTGAAGTCCGAAGAGAGGGGGAGGACTCGATAATCCTTAAATCCGGCAACTTGCTTTACTACCGGGAGGGTGATCAACAATCTCAGGGTGGTGTCGGGTTTCTCGTCCACAGGTCCCTCGTTAACAACATTGTGCAAGTCGAAAGTGTGTCGAGCAGGGTAGCGTACCTTATACTCAGAATTACCAAACGGTATTCGCTGAAGGTTATACAGGTCTACGCACCGACATCGACACATCCCGACGAGGAGGTAGAGGTCATGTATGAGGATATATCAAAAGCCATGCATGCCTCTAACACCTACTACAATGTTGTGATGGGGGACTTCAACGCAAGGCTGGGTAAGCGAAGCGGTGTAGAGTTGAAAGTGGGACAATTTGGCTATGGGCGACGGAACCATAGGGGCCAAATGTTGGCCGACTTCTTGGAGAAAGAAGGCCTCTATATGATGAACTCTTTCTTCGAGAAGCGGCCACACAGGAAGTGGACCTGGATGAGCCCCGACGGCTCTACGAGAAATGAGATCGACTTCATCATGTCTACAAAACGGCACGTATTCAATGATGTCTCTGTGATCAACAGGGTAAAAACCGGCAGCGATCACCGTATGGTAAGAGGCACATTGAATCTCAAAATAAAGCTTGAAAGGGCCAGATTGATGAAGTCAACACTCCGACCTTCTCGTGCCCATATCCAAAACCCCGAGCGCTTTCAACTCGAATTGCAAAACCGATTCGCTTGCCTGGCAGATTGCGATTCTGTGGACGAACTGAACAACAGGCTGGTGGAAACTGTCCATGCGGTCGGGTCTAAGTTCTTTAAGACCCACCGTAGAAATAGAACCAAAAAATTCTCAGACCATACTCTCAATCTCATGGAACAAAGACATGAAATGAGACTGCAGTCTTCAGGAGATGCCCTTGCTTATCGGCGAATTAATAGACAGATCTCCAAATCACAGACACGCGATCTGCGATACTTCAACACCGTGCGTATCAAAGAAACCATTGAGCGGAACAAGGGCTCAAAGGTGTTCGCGAGAGATCTGTCTATCGGTCAGAGCCAGCTGACGCGACTGAAGACCGACAGCGGTAGTCTAATTTCGTCTAAACATGAGATTTTGAGAGAGGTCGAGAAGTTCTACGGACAGTTGTACACGTCAACACAGAAGCCTGTTGAAGATTTGGCTAAAGATCCCAGAGCCAAATTGACCCGACACTATACCGAAGATATCCCGGACGTCAGCCTATATGAGATTAGTATGGCTCTCAAACAACTTAAGGACAACAAGGCACCAGGTGATGACGGAATCACAGTGGAACTCCTGAAAGCAGGTGGAAAACCGGTTCTTAAAGTCTTTCAGCGACTGTTCAATTCCGTCATCGACGAGGGCATAACGCCAGAGGCATGGCACAGAAGCGTGGTGGTTCTTTTCTTCAAAAAGGGCGATAATACCCTGCTGAAGAATTATAGACCCATCTCGCTGCTGAGCCATGTCTATAAGTTGTTCTCGAGAGTCATTACGAATCGTCTCGCTCGTAGGTTCGACGACTTCCAGCCTCCCGAACAGGCCGGGTTCCGAAAAGGCTTCAGTACCATAGACCACATCCATACGCTGCGGCAGGTTATACAGAAGACCGAAGAGTATAACCGGCCACTTTGCTTAGCGTTTGTGGACTATGAGAAAGCCTTTGATTCGGTGGAAACTTGGGCTGTATTGAGATCACTGCAGAGATGCCGGATCGACTATCATCAACCAAGCGCTGAAGTGTTTGTACGAAAACGCCACTATGTCAGTCCGTATACAGGACCAGAATACGAGGCCAATCCAATTGCAGCGAGGAGTGCGTCAGGGAGATGTTATCTCCCCGAAGCTATTTACCGCTGCGTTGGAAGACGTCTTTAAGCTTCTGGACTGGAACGGACTTGGCATCAACATAAACGGCGAGTACATCACTCACCTACGGTTTGCCGATGATATAGTCGTGATGGCAGAGACTCTGGGAGACCTCAATACAATGCTCAACGATCTCAGCAGAGTTTCTCAACAGGTGGGCCTAAAAATGAACATGAGTAAGACGAAGGTCATGTCTAATGCTCATGTTCCGCTCCACCCGGTAATCGTTGAGAACTCTGCACTCGAAATTGTAGACGAGTACATATACCTGGGACACACGGTCCAGCTAGGTAGGTCCAATTTTGAGAAAGAGATCAACCGCCGAATCCAACTCGGCTGGGCAGCGTTCGGGAAACTTCGAGATGTCTTTTCGTCCAATATCCCTCAGTGTCTGAAGACGAAAGTCTTCGAACAGTGCGTGTTGCCAGTGATGACTTACGGATCTGAGACATGGTCGCTGACAATGGGCCTCATAAGAAGGCTCAGGGTCACTCAGCGGGCGATGGAGAGAGCTATGCTCGGAGTATCCCTGCGGGAGCAAATCAGAAATGAGGAGATCCGCAGGAGAACCAGAGTCACCGACATAGCTCATCGAGTCGCGAAGCTGAAGTGGCAATGGGCGGGGCACATTGCTCGAAGAACCGATGGACGTTGGGGTCCCAAGGTGCTTGAATGGCGACCTCGCACCAGTAAACGAAGCGCAGGTAGACCCCCCACTCGTTGGACAGACGATCTCAAGCGAGTCGCTGGCAGCCGCTGGAGTCAGGCGGCACAAGATCGTGTGCTGTGGCGATCCTTACAAGAGACCTATGTCCAGCAGTGGACGTCTATTGGTTGAAACGAACGAACGAACGAACGAACAAAAAAATAAGTGAGTGACGTAAGGGATAAGTAATAAAACGTAAAACAGCTGTTTTTGAAAATTTTGTCTGTTTGTCTGTATGTTTGTGCATGTATTACGCAAAAACTACTGAATGGATTGAAATGAAACTTGGCATGATTTAAGTTCATACTACATAATAGCATATAGGATACTTCTTATCCCGAAATTCAGCACAGTTCCCTTGGAAGAGGGGATGAAAGTCAAAATGTGTATTTTGACTTTCATCCTCTCTCCCAAGGGAACTCTGCTGAATTTCGGGATAAAAGGTATCCTATATGCTATTATGTAGTATGAACTTAAATCATGCCAAGTTTCATTTCAATCCATTCAGTAGTTTTTGCGTAATACATGCACAAACATACAGACAAACAGACAAAATTTTCAAAAACAGCTTTTTTACGTTTTATTACTTATCCCTTACGTCACTCACTTATTTTTTTGTAAATATCTTTAATGGACAGGCACAGAAAGTCTATGGTTTTAATCTATGTATAGTTTAAGCACCTGCCGAGTGCACGCCTGCCTCACTGCATCTTTGTCTGTCAAATGAAATTGCGCGCGCAACACTTTTCTGTCACTTTCAACACTCGCACCGAACATTTTATATCTTAAAATCCAGGCAACCATGATTTAGCACCACTTTTGACCAGGCAACCAAATACGGTTCGATTAAGAATAAAATAATCTTTCATTTGACATATAATTCGTTTAAATAACAGATGAGGGTAGAAATTTCTAAGGTGGGATCCTAGACCATAATATATACTATACTATAGTATATATACTATACTATATTATATATACTATAATATATATACTATAGTAAAACCTTATATATAGGAAGGTATTCTTATGCCTTGATATAGTGAAAATAAAAAATAAATTCAGATAAAATATGGGTCGCTGGTAAATAGTCGTATTCTGATTCACAATATGTAGAGCAGTAGTGCGGCAGTATCACAAACTAAATTGTACAAACGCCTGCATAGTGCATACGCATAACAGGCGTGCAAGTGCAACTGATGCCGAAAACCAGAACATTTTTATTCACTATCATTCTTTTTGCCGATTTAGCAGCTCGTACTGTTCACAGCAAAAAAGCAGTGTAAAATGCCATGGCACCTATCGGTGCCTTTATAAAAGTATTTTTGATAAAACTTCACATTGACAAGCAACATACGTCGCCTAGTAGTTACTTAGTAAACGAAAATTTTATGTTCTCCCGTGGTTTAACATTTAAATGCTCATATAATATTATGTCCTCGTCCTATCTCTGCAGCGCAAGAGCGGTTCAGTAATATAGTCGCAAAAAGCTAACCTATATAGTTAGGTATTTAGGTAATACGCTTTAACAATATGAGGCTGGATTCGAAACTGAAAACACAAAACTGTTCACTCAGAACAATACATGAATCCACCTGATGTATGAACTCCTGGTAGTATATTATCCAATGCAGTGCTTTACCTTGGATGCATTAAAGTTATTCATAAATCAAGCACATTGCTCACTCGCTTTGGTTAATGTTTAAACTCAATTAAACGATCCTTCAGTAATTTTGTGGTCGGTCCCGTGTATCGGACCACTTATGGACCAAAATAACTGCGGCTGAGACGATAATGAATCATTAAGTGTACTATAATTAAGTTATTAATAGATAACTGTAATAATTATGTTATATCAATTGAATTGATTCTTAAAGACTATCACACGATACCTAAACTACAGATTAATAACTGTTACTACTTACCTAAAATAAGACGCAAAACTTCTTGATCTAAAGAAAAAATTGTCGGTTTATTCTAGCCCAAACATAAGAATCGTCGTAAAGAAACCCCAGAGACATGACCCGACCTTGAGAAGAAACCTTTTCCTAACAATGGATTGTTGTTGTGTTTCATAAAGTTAAAAAACAACTAACACATTTAAATATGAAAGAGCCTAGCATATGCTAATTTTAGCCTTGACAGTTAACAAAGCTAAAGTAACAAGGTTGTCAGAAAACAAGGATGCCGGAAGGACATTCCAATCCGTAGTTGTAGGAATCAAAAGGAAGTCCAGCGCTTGTGTGTATGCTAAAATATTTATAAGTTAGTTTGTATATACGTATCAATACAATATCAAATCCATACAATAGTTCTATAGTAAGTATATGCAGAATGGTGGATTAATAAATAATGGTTTTTTCCTCTGAAGTATTTATTGTTTTTCTATCAAAAGTTTAGAACACGCTTTGCGCTTAGTTTTATAACCAAAAAGAATAATCTAAATGCTAACTCTAAATACGCTTCCAAAAAGGTAGCGAGAGAACAAATTTTACGGCGGTTCTCTTTGAGCTAATGTCTGTACGGAAAATGTTTTGCCGAATTGTTTAATTCTATTACCGTAATGTCGCAGAATCGAATTTTATCTATTTGTCATAATACATGTATTTGGCTGTTTGCTTCTATCCCTCTTTCACTTTATGTGAAACGAAATTTCTCTTTTCCGCAGTTTATAATTCCATAAAGCACAAAGACGTATCTAGAATACAAAATTCTATTGATTGTTAGTATTAAATCACTGCCGTTTCGCATTTTTATTGGCAGTTTTTTTCTGGTACCTATTCACCATTTTTTCACCGTTCACAAACGGTTTCGCAATAACTCAGAAACATAGTCCAAGAAATGACCGTTTTATTTTTTTTCCATTGAAGTTCCATTCCATTAATTTAAAACTTGCAACTCGGCCATAGGGGTCGCGCAATCGATCAATCACGCTAGCCTATCTTTCCCATCGCAAACCACCAATAGATTGCCATGTAGATAACGATACGTGGTATTCTCTGGTACGCAACATGTAGCTGAAATACTGCACTACTTTATTGCCATAATAAATCCCGAGCCATTTCCATTTTATATGCTCACCACGTGACTATCTACCGTTATGTTTCAACCTATTTTTGAGATTTTATGTTCTCTTTACTGTTTTCAAACCAGAGCTTTTCATTTTATATGGCAATGCGGTGTGCCACGGATTCACGGTTAGCATTGAATCATTAAGGTATTATGAAAATAAGAGCCTCTTATCTCCTCAAACATGTACATGCAAGGGTTTATTGAACGCAGTCCATGAGCTACGAGCGTTCTACAGATTTGAGACGAACTTATTAAACTTTCGTAGAAAGTGGTAAAGAATACGATGTGCAGGACGAACCAAGAAGAAACAATCTGTTTTTGTTCAAAGCATACCACCATTATCACCATTAAAAGCTACTACAACTCCTTACTTAAATTTAATTTCAGATCGCTTGAGTTAAAATCCTTTTGGTTAACGATACAGTAGGCAATTTCGATGACAAAGTAGTTATAAAGAAAGTTAAAGAAGCTCTTGCAGGGTATACTTTGACGATGAAAGAGTTTGGCTTGATTGAAAATCGCATAAGAAATTCAATCATTAAATATTATCAAGTGAGGCCACTTTATAAAGTAAGTCTTAAACAAAAAAAAAACAACAAAGAGCCATTGTATTTTTCTTACGGTGCTTGATCGTCTATAAATACGCTACGTGTAAGACACATTACGTGTAAACGTGCTATTATAGTGCTGTTTTAATTCATATCGTTTAATCGGGAAAGCAATAAAAGTAAATAATATCCAGACAATCCACAAAAAGCCGAAGAGAAAATGGGATCTGCATTATTTTTCCCACGAAGCCGTGAATTTCGTTCTCGTAGCACTCTCTCACCATTGTCCTCGGTAATTGTACTCAGTTAATGATTTCATGCTGTACACAATCTAGATTTTTGCTGTCCAGGTTTATTGTTCAGTGTTCAACTTTGCTCTTTCTGAGCCAGGTAACCATTATTGTGGATTTGAATTTTCCTTTTGTTGACACAATCTCGCTTCTTCGTAATCATCATCATCAACAATTTACCAATATAACTAATGAGGATTTAACCTAAACATAGGCACCACATAGGTACAAAGAAACAAAATAATTTATAATCTTGAAAATGAAAAAAAAAATTAGCAAACAACTAAAATCTACACACATAATATTACTTGTGTCACCTACTACAAATTCAGGATACATAACAGAATTATGATGGGATAAAACATAAATAAGTATTGTAATAGAATTAGGTATCTCAACCAATGTTCACATCTGGCACATCCTTGCAACTCAAAAAAAAATGTAGTTTCCAAAAATAAATTCCAACAAGCAGTCTCACAAAGTAACGTTATCAACTTATCAATGATTCAAATAAGCAAAAGAGACGCGCGTTCACGCGTTGAAAAGCGTATAGAGGCCTGCACGCACAAAAGGACGACCTTTGCCATATAATGAGATATTAATAGACTACATTCATTGGCCTTACGAGCTCCGAGAATATTGTGAACCATAAAGCAGCTATCTCTTACGTAGATAAGAGAAGACTTTTTGAAATGAGAACCTCTCGAATGATATTCATCTTCAGGTTTGGTAATGGCGGAAAATGTGGAATATTTTAAATAAGGCTTAGTATATTAGATTCGCCAAAGCCTCTCTATACAGTTCAATGAGGTCTAGTTGTGCCACGAAAAATAATGGATGTATGGATTATTGTTATGGATTACTGTCTCAAACCAGTTCCAAATTGTTGCAAAAAATTGTAACTTTGATTACATTATTTATATTACTAGATGATGCCCACGGCTTCGCCCGTGTGGATTTAGGTTTTTAAAAATCCCGTGGGAACTTTTGATTTTCCAGAACAAAAAGTAGCTTATCTGTAGAAACCCGTCCCCAAAACGGAAAAATCCTGTGGGATCCCCACGATTTCGGAATACAATTCCTTACAGCATCAGGGTTGAGGAGTTAGATATGTACCTACTCGAATTCATTCAACGTTAAAGTCTTTAATTGGTACACATGCATTGGTGCATGCAACACAGCAAACTATTGCAATAATGTGTTATGTGAACGTGATTTACCTAAGAACAGTCAGCGCCCTCTATGGCGTTTTTGGAAGATTATATCTATTTTAGTCCCACAGGAATACTTTTCCGGGATAAAAAGTAGCCTATGTTTTAAGTCAGGGCATAAGCTATCTCCATTCAAAATTTCAGCCAAATCGGTTCAGTAGTTGCGGCGTGATTGAGTAACAAACATCCAAACATACAAACATCTAAACATCCAAACATCCACACTTTCACATTTATAATATTAGTAGGATAGTAGGAGGATTAGTAGGATTAGTAGGATAGTAGGATTAGTAGGATTGGTATTGTGATTATGTGTGATAGCTTCTGCCCGCAGCTTCGCTCGCGTAAATTTCGGTTTTGAACAAATCCCGAGGGAATCGTTGATTCCCGGTTCCCGTTCCCGATCCCTTTTCCAACCTTTATACTTTCTATCAAGGAAGTTCGCTATAATAATCTACCTATAGTTGTAGATATAGACTTCGGGTTTTTCAAAATCCCATGGGAACTGTGCATTTTTTCCAGGATAAAAAGTAGCCTATGTGTTGCCAATGCATGCAACACAGCAAACTATTGCAATAATGTGTTATGTGAACGTGATTTACCTAAGAACAGTCAGCGCCCTCTATGGCGTTTTTGGAAGATTATATCTATTTTAGTCCCACAGGAATACTTTTCCGGGATAAAAAGTAGCCTATGTTTTAAGTCAGGGCATAAGCTATCTCCATTCAAAATTTCAGCCAAATCGGTTCAGTAGTTGCGGCGTGATTGAGTAACAAACATCCAAACATCCAAACATACAAACATACAAACATCTAAACATCCAAACATCCACACTTTCACATTTATAATATTAGTAGGATAGTAGGATGGTAGGAGGATTAGTAGGATTAGTAGGATAGTAGGATTAGTAGGATTTGTATTGTGATTATGTGTGATAGCTTCTGCCCGCAGCTTCGCTCGCGTAAATATCGGTTTTGAACAAATCCCGAGGGAATCGTTGATTCCCGGTTCCCGTTCCCGATCCCTTTTCCAACCTTTATACTTTCTATCAAGGAAGTTCGCTATAATAATCTACCTATAGTTGTAGATATAGACTTCGGGTTTTTCAAAATCCCATGGGAACTGTGCATTTTTTCCAGGATAAAAAGTAGCCTATGTGTTGCCAATGCATGCAACACAGCAAACTATTGCAATAATGTGTTATGTGAACGTGATTTACCTAAGAACAGTCAGCGCCCTCTATGGCGTTTTTGGAAGATTATATCTATTTTAGTCCCACAGGAATACTTTTCCGGGATAAAAAGTAGCCTATGTTTTAAGTCAGGGCATAAGCTATCTCCATTCAAAATTTCAGCCAAATCGGTTCAGTAGTTGCGGCGTGATTGAGTAACAAACATCCAAACATACAAACATACAAACATACAAACATCTAAACATCCAAACATCCACACTTTCACATTTATAATATTAGTAGGATAGTAGGAGGATTAGTAGGATTAGTAGGATAGTAGGATTAGTAGGATTTGTATTGTGATTATGTGTGATAGCTTCTGCCCGCAGCTTCGCTCGCGTAAATTTCGGTTTTGAACAAATCCCGAGGGAATCGTTGATTCCCGGTTCCCGTTCCCGATCCCTTTTCCAACCTTTATACTTTCTATCAAGGAAGTTCGCTATAATAATCTACCTATAGTTGTAGATATAGACTTCGGGTTTTTCAAAATCCCATGGGAACTGTGCATTTTTTCCAGGATAAAAAGTAGCCTATGTGTTGCCAATGCATGCAACACAGCAAACTATTGCAATAATGTGTTATGTGAACGTGATTTACCTAAGAACAGTCAGCGCCCTCTATGGCGTTTTTGGAAGATTATATCTATTTTAGTCCCACAGGAATACTTTTCCGGGATAAAAAGTAGCCTATGTTTTAAGTCAGGGCATAAGCTATCTCCATTCAAAATTTCAGCCAAATCGGTTCAGTAGTTGCGGCGTGATTGAGTAACAAACATCCAAACATCCAAACATACAAACATACAAACATCTAAACATCCAAACATCCACACTTTCACATTTATAATATTAGTAGGATTTCTAAATCTACGAGTATGATTCATACTCATTTAATTTGAAGCCTTACAATTGCTAAACAATTGTTTTAAAGTAAATCTATAATATAATAAAACTGTAACCGATCCAATTCTGTACATTGAAGATATTTTGAAAATTTTTATTGGAGGGCACTCTATAATCGATACTGAATCCAAAACTGCATTTTTTTCATTTTTGTCTGTCTGTCTGTCTGTCTGTCTGTCTGTCTGTATCTTGGCCGCGCATCACGCCGAAACTACTGAATGGATTCGAATGAAACTTGGTACGATTTGAGTTTATACTCCGAGGTAGGACATAGGATACTTTTAATCCCGAAATTCAGCACGGTTCCCTTGGGAGAGGGGAAGAAAGTTAAAACGTGTATTTAGCTGTAATTCATTAACGCGTAGTTAGATTTCACTCGTCCTTTTTTTATTAGAAAGGTAGTACTTTAAGTATTGTATCGTAAATATTTCAAGGTCATAGGTTTTTTAGTTCAGAAATGACAGACATTATAACCTTCAGTACTGGGTTCAAATAACTTGGGACCCGGATCTTTGAACGTACGGCTTATTTTAAACTGGTGTGCGTTTAGATTTATGTTTGTCGGTCTGTCTATTTGTTCCAACTAATCTCCGAAACGGCTGGACCGATTTTAACGGAACTTCCAATGGCAGATAGGTGATGTTTTAAGGAGTAACTTAGACGAAATTTAGGTAGGTACATAAAAGAATTATGGGATCCGATCCAATCCTATATAAAACCTATAAACACGCGAACGAAGTCGTGGGGGTCAGCTAGTTTATGAAAATAAATTAAAATTAGATTACTATAATATTGAAACAAGTGATGTTATCTAAAAGATTGAAAGTTAAACCGACTTCACCACAGTCATAACAGACCATATCTCGGAAACAACCGAACCAATTGTGATGAAACTTGCATCGTTCCCTAAGGTCAAGTAAATGTAAGCCAATAAAAAGAAATCGTCACAATCCGCTTAATTATTTCGGAGAAATCCGCGGACAAACATACATTCACACATACTCCTACATACATATACATACGTACTCATCTCTGAAATTTTTATATTGTTTGGAAGCCCTTATCATGAGTGAATATTTTGCAGTTCCAATAATATTACATTCATACCATCGAATTGATTACCTCCTTTTTTTAACCCCCGACGCAAAAACGACGGGGTGTTATAAGTTTGAAGTATCTGTATGTGTGTGTGTGTGTGTGTGTGTGTGTGTGTGTGTGTGTGTGTGTGTGTGTGTGTGTGTCTGTCTGTCTGTTCCCCTGTAGCGCTCAAACGGGTGGACCGATTTGAATGCGGTTTTTTTTTTGTTTGAAAGTTGAATTAGTCAAGAGTGTTGTTAGAAGTTGATGAAAATCGATCCAAGATGGCCGCCGCTACAAAATGGTGGATTAGATATTTTTTCACAACTCCCTTAATATGGGTATCAAATGAAAGGGCTTGACTAGTAGAATAGCACTATTGCAAATCTAAGATGGCCGCCACCACAAAATGGCGAATGTCGGGGGTTTTTTAAATTTTAAATTTATACTTGTTTTGAAGTCAGTTAAAAAGAGCGCGCCGTCAAGGTCCACGCACGGCCGGTCGTCAATCCGGTCGCAACCGACACACTCTGTTTGCTGCGATGCACACGAGCCCGTTGCCGTTTTGTGAAACTCGGACGTGTGAGGTAAACGATAACTCTATGTATGTACATACTAGCAGCTAGTAACTAGCTGATGCCAGCGACATCGTTCGCTTGGATTCTTATAAATCTCATCCCCTATTTAACACACTTGGGGGTAGAATTTCCTAAATTCCAGAAACACATAATTCTTTATTTTTAACCAACTTTTCGGTTTTCGGAAGATTCGGTACGCCATTTCTACTCATGAATGCGTCTGTCCCAGCGGCTATAGGCTCTACGACAGATCCCAGACATGGGAAAAGTCCATAATTTCTATCTTGTCAGTTCTGTTTGAAAGATTTTGCAACTATGAAAAATTGCAATAAATACGTATTCCCTATCTACAGACCAGCCCTTTTTGCTAAACCTTTGCGCTCTGTCAGTTTTTTTTTTTTTTTTTTTTTTCTTTTGATCGATTAATTTGTATTTATGAGGGAAGCCAGCTGTCACTGTCTACGCTTCGTAAAAAGGTAGGTAGAAATCGTAAACTGTTGAAACTTTAAGTAGAACTTATCGTGCCTATTGGCAACCACTCACAGTGCAAAGAAACCATAAGAAGAAAACGGAAAGTTTCCAACTCAATAACTACAACGTACTAATCAGCGGTAGGGGCTATAGTTTTTGCAATTTATCGTCGGAAATTAAGGCGTGCCTATTCGAACACTAGTTACTAGTTTTCCCACTTTATGCAAAATTTCTCTTATACTTTCATTTTTGTAGTATACACAAAATTAGTCTTAACAGACTATCGGATACGGTCTGGCAGGTTTTGTCCAGATTACGACTGATCTCAAGTTTTCTATCCGATAACCGAAACTACATATTATTATGTATTGTTCAAAAATTATCTGTTTGTCTGTTTGTTATATTATGTACTCAAGGATTTCTTTGGAAGTCTCTTCTATGTACAGTTTGTTACCATTACGTAGCTAAACTGTGATCTTTCTAATGACTAATTAACTCTCTTGATTCTTATATTTCTTAATTCTGTTAGAAACTCTGTTCCAGTATTAAAAGTTTACTACGTCCTTCCCCAGGATGTAAACTATCTATTAGTTGTAAATATTTGTCGAAATCGGTTTTGCGGTTTAGGCGTGGAAAGGTATCAAATACTTAGACACCTTAAATAGACAGGTACATAGTTACTTTCGCACTCATAATTTTAGTGCAGATTTCTCCTGCTGTGGAAGGCTGACTAGTGAATTTACATTTAGTATTTTTCTAACGCAATCGGTTCACGATTGAAACAGTAAGCATTACAAAATACGAAATTCACGATCAATGTTTTTATAACAAGGTCTCCGTTTGACGATTTACTCAAATTGTACACAATAGTGTTTCGCTTTAGTCATTCGATTTCAATGAAGTGTGTAAATACAATAAAACAGCCTTATGTATACCTGCGCGTGTTCTAATTATACATTTTTTATCACCGCATCATCGAATTATTTTCTAAAAATGGAAGTCAAAAAAGATGGTCTTTTCGGATTATTACCAGGCAATGTATTTTGCGACATGTGACGTAGGGCGCTTTTAGTGTAAAAAAAATCCATTATCTACTTACATTATCCAATCTCTCCTTCAGGTGATAGTGATAATTTTCCACTTTATCCTCTCCTTGAAAAAGTAATTTTACACGGCCGTAGCAGAACGAAATCAGAACACTGGACTGAGCTTAATTGTCCTCAGGACGTTCAACCAAAAACGTATATAATCAGTGCGCTTATTCCTAAAATTTTCCAGAGATCTAATTGCACTTCCGAGCCTTTCGAAATTGGGAATGCAAATCGAGAACTTTCCGACACAAAAGAATAAGCTATTTTATCTCGTCACTATTTTAACTCTTTGAACTATCATTAGCTGAAAGAACTGTGAATTGGCAGATTTTCTGTGGAATATTGTAGAGCCGAAAGAATGTTAAAAAGTTGTGGAAATATTCTACTTTAGATCACCTAATTAATAACCAATCTTTTATATATACCTATTTCAATATGTACATCCTAAAATAAATAAAATTTATGTGACTGTCTGTAATTTCAAAATAACTGCCTTTTACTAACCTCATTTGGCTGGTTATTTACATATTGCAATCAAAAATTTTTGTCTGTCTGTTTGTCCAGACTTACATATTTTTTGACGGGAAAATAACGCAAGCGGGTAAAGAACTGTGTGAGAATTAATTTTTACTAACCTAAATCTCTGTGGGTTTTTCTATATAAATTAGCATAACTTATACCTACTGATAGGGAATCTTTATTATTAGCACTGTCCTAGCATTAAATTAGCTCTAGTTAAATCCAGATCAGAACGCAAGCACCAAATTAACTGTCACTTCTAACCTATTTGGCTATGTGCCTAGCAACTAATTGCAGACAACAATCCTTACCAAATATAAATATACTCTTGTCAATTGAACTCACTTGATTCTTTTTGAACCCAATAATTATTCGTAATGTCTATTTGAACTTATATCACTCTAGAAATCATGTGTTCTCAATATGGCCATCTGGTTTGCTCAAGGTCTGTATTAATTCATCATAGTTTTTGCATTTAATGGGCTTGACTATTTACAAGGTCGCTTGTCATCAATTATGGTATGTTACATAGTTATAATAGTTTTATTACAATAGTTTTAAATCTTTGTCATCGTCTTAAACAATAGACGTCTACTGCTGTATAGGGCGCTTGAAGGGACTTCCAAAGTCCACGCATGACAAGAAACTAAAATTACATTCGATAGAGAAAACACTAAAAACTTGTCATTCAACATTTATTTATATTACCCAGCTTCGACACCCCTCCTCCAATATACCACAGGTACTACTTGTCATAAAGTACCATTTAACTACATAAGACATAAAACATTTACTTATGTTTTTACTTCCATTTCTGGAAATGAATTCGATTACCATCCGAGACAACAATTTTTGGGCTGCCAAAAGGTACTTGAAAAGAGGGCCGCCATTCTTTTCCATCGTATGAATTCTCAATCAGTAATGCTGGATAATTGTAGGTCTTCAAGGTTCTAAAAAAGGCTCGGCTGACGACGAAATGGGGGAAATTCGCGACGCACATCCCAGACCGGTCTCGAGCGGCGACAGTGGCGCCACCGGTTTTTTAGGCTCACGCCACACACCGCAGTTGCACTCGGTCCGTTGGTATTACAATCATCGTGAGCCAATATGCGTCTACTTTATGGTGGTCCCACTTTTTGATTCAATAACGGCAACGAAAGAAAATATCTTTGCATTCCCATTGCATGTTACAAACGTGCAACAGAAGCTTTTGATTCTGAAAATTGACTATCTAGAGTGAATACGGCTCTATTTACTAGCTCTTACCTATGACTTTGTATGCGTTGCGTGGATTAAGATTAGTTTTAAAATACTCGCGAGAACATTTTGTTTCCCCGGATTAAAAAAATATTTAGGTATCTAACATGTCTCTTCTCTAACTATATAAATACAAAAAATCAAGACGATTTTGTGCTTTATTTCTGCGTAATTTAAGGACAAACTAACACACAAACACATTTTTGCATTTAAAATATTAGTGGGGATAGCTGTGAATTTAATAGACAGAGAATTATGAGATATAATAAATTCAATAGAGAGTACACACATGGTAGAAAGAAAATTGTCTTATAAGAAATCCCACCGGAGTACAACCATGTAGTCCGAGCCTAAGGAATGTGAGATGTAGAAGCAACATCCATCTACGAGTATAATGAGGAAACGGAAACGTGGATAGAATCGTATAGAAAAACATTTACATCCCATCGGATGTCGACGTTGAAGATAGAAATATAAATGAGCAGAAAAAGCTTGAAGTAGACCACTTGTTTTGTACGAGTGTATAAAAGGAATGACAAACACACCGACTGACAGACCACCTGTTAGAAAGTGATAACTATATTGAAAATATAATTTTAACAGTTTAATTATTATGTATCAATCGCGAATGCATCGCAATAAGTAGATACATAGGTGTGTCAATTTGCACGCGTTGCGAACTAAATTTCGATCTGAAGAAAATCAAGAATTACCGAAGTATAAACACTACATTGATCAAATTATTTATTCGAATACATATTATAGCTTTAAATATATTAATGGCACAACTAAAAAGATAGGTTCATTATCAACCCGCATAGTTTTCATTAAAAAAATATATTTCTACAAAAATATCTGAAGTACATTAAAAAAAATATGGAAAATAATTTTTAGAAAAACTATTTCAGCGCTGGCTCTCTACAATATTAAGAAAACGAGTCTGTGTTATTTTATACTATTCGTGAAAGCTTTATAGAAAGCTTTTTGAATATTATTTGAATAAAAATAATTAGAATTGAATTAAATCATAATATTATTATTATTATGAAACGTTTTGCACCACGTCGCGTCGGTCGTAAAAAAAATCATTGTTAAGAGAGTACAGTTGTTTCTTTTATGTTTGCATTTTCGAGTCTTTTAAAATATTTTTTCTCATTTCTCTCGGTGGGTTCCAGTATTTAATTAGGTTATATTTATCATTCTCATATTCTTATGTTCTAGAATATCGCCAGTTTCAGGTTGAGTATCGAAACACTACCAGTAGTACCACCGGTAGTACCACGGGTAAGCAGCGGAAACAAATATTAATAAAATACTTGTGTATGTGCATATTCTATACTATATCTCCCGCTAAATGCTACGTTTTATTTATGATTTACATACTCGCTATTTGGTTGGGGACTACCTGATCAAAAAGATAACATTTATCTAATCTATGACGATATAGATTATTGCTACGTTACGGTTTAGCAATGCTCTTTATACAATCAACATTTACTAACGCACTGCAAGTTTTAATGCGTCCTTAATTTCCATATTAAGTTACTAAATTTCTTTTAGAGCAGTTATTTATTTTCAAGTAAAAATATATATTACAAATCTACCGCGATATTGTGAAGGTATTTGTTGACATTAATTACATTATCTTTGGTTTCTCTAATTGTTAATTAAAAAGTTGGCCCATATTACTTAGGACCAGTTGAACATCAGGTCGTCACAGTTAGGTTACCGTTAACGATAAGTTTTACCACAATTAATGCACATATACAGGTTGCTCAAGTCAGGGTAACTTTTTACCAAAAGACCCTTACCTTAACCATGAAGGTGCAAACACTGACTTGTGTATTCCAGTTTACTCATTTTTCGCGTGCAATTTACTTGAACAACCTAGCATTCGACTAGCCATTAAAAATAAAAAGTGAAGGGCAAATATCAAACCAGTCTACAAAGAATTTATCAACATTTTGAAATGAATTCGTGCAATATTCAAATGTATCAGAATACTTACGAGTACTCTACTCTAGTTGTTCTAATTCACGACAAACAAGTAACAACATCTTAAATAATTACTTCAATGTCTCCTTTCTTTTTCCTTGAACACATTACTGCAACTTAGTTTATCATGAAAAACATCTTACATCACTCACTAGTACAATCGTACAGTAGTTATGTTTATCAAAAACATTTACTCACTGCCATTCACACATCAAGAATGCCTTATCAAAAACAATCTATGACGCAACAGAAAATAAATCTTAATACGACGAATACCATGCCATTCCTTTTTAGATTTTAAACCTGCTAGAATTCAATTACATAAGCTTGTCGCTAATTCTGAAGGAAAATAAAACTGATAGAATGGCATTATTGTAAGTCCAAGCAAACTGGATAGATAACCATCTTCGGAGATCAGAATTTGGCCTTCAGCCTTCCTCCGTGCCACAGAGAACATTAAGTCTACACATCGATTTGGACTCCGGTTATTATCACTTCTATCTGATAATGTCATCAAGTCTTCTCTTCGTTCGTCTTCAGAAGTCTACTATTATTTCAAGAAAACTCCTTTAACATTCTATGTTTAATCGAAAGCATGACTCACAGTCCTCCCAACGTTGAACACGACGCAGTGAAAGCATTTAAATAAGAAACTTGATCAATTTAATGGGGTATCATGGTGATATTCAGGTGTGAATACGGTCAAGCGCAAACATGTCGTCAACCAAAAAAAAAACTAGAGCGGCACAATTATGATGTCAATTACCTACTCACGTCGACATGAACTCCGACTACGTGATAACGAGATACCTCGCGGTTCACGTGTGATTCACCGCGTCAACCCACATCACGCCTCTCTTTAGTGTTTAGATGAAACGCCGCGATTGGCATGACCTGAACTTAGAGACGTGTGAAAAAAGACTTTTCCTTTGCATTTACCGACACACATAAAGAAACGTTAAGTGTGCGTTTAAATTGTCTCTTAAATTGCTCTATACTCGTTTCAAATATTTTTTAGAGTTAGAGGCGTCAAAGTTGATTGCTCATGCACAAATTTTGATATAGGTACGTAGATCAATATACGGGAATAGGTTTATATTTCTCATGCTATTGCTAGTTAATCAGGTCTGCCTCACTTGGATGTATAAACAAATCAGCAATCACCAAGCTGCAAGCACATCGGCGCAACCCGTCGTCGTCAGTGCAAATTCAGTTGATTACTGCGTTAGATGATAATAACGGATGATAATAAAGATTACGCGATAGAAAGAGAGGGAATTGTAGGAGAATATATAGTTTAGGCACTCATCGCTCTCGGAGCTAAACTACGCTTTATTGCGTCGAATGAAGAGTCGCTTTTTATTTAAATATCGGTGTTGATTGAGCCTCTTGTACCTGTACTATTAATTATTCTGTGATTAAGGATGATGTAGGTAGATATTCAATTTTATCAGTAAATCAGTTTTATCAATAAATCAGTTTTAACAACTTTACAGTCAGATGTTAATGATATCCTCTCTGAAGCCTAATTCAGTACCTAAGTTATCAATTTACTTAGTCAAATCATAGAATGTGTATTTAAGGCAACTAATATTTAAGGCCTAGTTCGACAATGTACATATATAATGGACTAGCCGACCCCCGCGACTTCATTCGCGTGGATATAGGTTTTTATATAGGATCGGATTGGATCCCATAATCCTTTTCTGTACCTAAACTAAATGTAGCCTAAGTTACTCATTATAACATCACCTATCTGCCATTGAAAGTTCCATCAAAATTGATCCAGCCGTTTTGGTAATTAGCTGGAACATATTATAGACAGATCGACAAACATAAATTTAAACGCACACCAGTTTAAAATAAGCCGTACATTCAAAGATCCGGGTCCCAAGTTATTTGAACCCAATACATGTCTGTCATTTCTGAACTAAAAAACTTATGACCTTGAAATATTTACGGGACAATACTTAAAGTACTACCTTTCTAACAAAAAAAGAATGAGTTAAATCGAAGTACCCGTTATTGAATTAGAGCTAAATACACGTTTTAACTTTCTTCCCCTCTCCCAAGGGAACCGTGCTGAATTTCGGGATAAAAAGTATCCTATGTCCTACCTCGGAGTATAAACTCGTATCGTACCAAGTTTCATTCGAATCCGTTCAGTAGTTTCGGCGTGATGCGCGGCCAAGATACAGACAGACAGACAGACAGACAGACAGACAGACAGACAGACAAAAATGAAAAAAATTGCAGTTTTGGCTTCAGTATCGATTATATAGTGCCCTCCAATAAGAATTTTCAAAATATCTTCAATGTACAGAATTGGATCTGTTACAGTTTTATTATATTATAGATATTATAAACACTATCGCAGCAAAGCTACATCATTGTAGATCAATTTTGGTAGAAATAATTCGATATTATCACTATAATTACTGATCTCACTCTTGCTTCATCACTCACTTGCATTCGATCCCGGGTATCTATTTGTGATCAGGAAGCTCTGTTAACCATTAAGGTAAGAGTACGCAATTCCGTCAGTGTCCCAGTACCCGACAACTGATCAGTTTTTTAATTTTTAAAATTTCTACGAATACTAAATAAAATTTATTTGAATGGCAATACATTCTGGGTAATATTTTTTACAATTCTAATGACAAAATTGATCAAAAAGTTTAATGGCGTTGAAACTGTACAACAACAAAAGTGACCAGTCCGAAAATATTTAGAAAATTCAAAGTTCAGTCACTGAACTACGTTACCACCACATCATCTTGGTTTGGTTCTCATGCAGCTGCGTATAAAAATACAGTAAAAGTGTTAATTTACTAAAATATTTGAGTAAATAGTCTATCGATATAACTTTTAAATTGCGGTGAATCTGAACGAAATGTAATTATTTTTGCATATTACATCTATTGGTACTCACAAATCCCTACTTGACCCAGAATCCGTTATTTTTATGACGGATTTTGGTACACGCATCAACCCGATGATATCCGTTGTACCTAAACCCGTTATTACATCTCTATTGCGTCGAAATAGGTCTCATTTTCCCTTAAAACTTTTTCGTTTTTCTGTACGATTTCTATATTATTGATAAATAAGATGGATATTACAGGCCCGTGATTATAAGGTCATCAGAGCTTATATTACTGCGATATTAATTCTAAAAAATCGTATATTTGTGTATGCAATAATGCAAATACTTGTTTAAATATATTAAACTAGCTGATGATAGTTAATCCGCGTGGATTTAGGTTTATAAAAATCCCAAGGGAACCAACATGAGTTACTTTCCTTGGGATTTTTATTTGAATAACTAGAAGATGCCCATGGGTTCGCCCGTGTGTATTTTGGTTTTTAAAAATCCCGTGGGAAATTTTGATTTTCCAGGACAAAAAGTAGCCTATCTGTAGTAAACCCGTCCCAAAACGGAAAAATGCCGCGGGTTTCCCACGATTTAGGTGTGCAATTATATGCATCAGGTCCTTAGGTCAGTGCCTTATAGCATCAGGGTTGAGGAGTTGGATATGTATTCGACTTCATTCAACGTTGTAGTCTTTAATTGATAGGTACCTCAAATATCAATTTAAATAACCGACAGTTTCTAAATCTCATTAGTTATGGGGGTTAGGTCCCCTACAACATCAGGATTGAGGAGTTGGAATCCAAATTTTTTATGGGACAGTGTCACAAAGGTCTTCTATCGATTAAAAAAAATTACGCAGATCAGTTTATAAATCTCGGAGATATCGTTGTACATAGGTAGAAAAACACAACTACTCCTTTTTTGAAAGTCGGTTAAAAAAGTAGCTTATGTTACTCCTTGATTAATTTTCCACTTGTCTATGAAAGTCCCGTCAAAATCGGTTCAGCCGTTCCAAAGATTAGCCCGTTCAAACAGACAGACAAAAATTTTAAAAACGTGTGATTCAGTTATGGTACAGTTCAAAAAACCATATGAGCTTATTGATTCATTATGAGGTAGTTATTTCGAAATTAAAGACAGACACTTCAATTTTATTTATTAGTATCTAAGTATAGACTAGAGGATGTTCGCGTGGATTTAGGTTTTAAATCATCAAATAAATAAAATTTGCGAAGAATTGGAACGACACTCAGTAAAGAACGAAACCAAAGACCTCTTTCAAAAAGCCAAATACCTGACAAGAATTCGGACTGTTAAAACATGCGCAGTGAAAGATGAACGAGGAGGGTTACTTACAGAAACAAATCAAGTTCTAGAGCGTTGGAGGCGATACTGCTCAGCACTATACGATAACCAGACTCCAGATGCATTACCCATAAGTTGGAACATGGATGAACAAGTACCTAACGTTCTTACGTCAGAGATAGATCTGACAACAAGGCTGACATAAAGCTTGACAAGTCTCCGGGAAAAGATGCCATCCCAGCGGAACTCATAAATAACCTTGGCTCAGAAGGCATTGACATAATGACGAAAATCCGTAACGCGGTTTGGACTACAGGACATCGGCTTGCGGATTGGACCGAATCAGTTTTTATACCGTTACATAAAAAAGGCTCCACCACTAAATGCAGTAACTATAGAACTATCGCCCTAATATCGCACGCTACTAAGATCCTGTTACATGTGATCAATCAGCGCCTAAAAAGTTATCTTGATCGCCAGATACCTGAAGAACAAGCCGGATTTATTAAAGGAAAGGGGACAAGTGAGCAAATCCTCAATATCAGGCAGATTATAGAAAAGAGTAGGGAGTTCAATAGTCCTGTTGTACTGTGCTTTATTGATTATAGCAAGGCTTTTGACTGTGTAATATGGAGCAAGTTATGGATGGTACTGTCAGAAATGGGAGTGCCACAACACAAAGTTGGTCTTATCCTGAATTTATACTGCAACAACCGCTTATTTGTAAGAATTGACACCGAATGTTCTAAATGTGTTTCCTACCAAGAAAGGCGTACGACAGGGTTGTATCCTCTCACCCATGTTGTTTAACATTTACGGCGAGTACATAATTCGCAAAACGATGGAGAACTCTGAGAGAAAGGATTTCTAATAGAGAGAAAAAGAATATGCAACCTCCGGTATGCCGACGATACAGTGCTCGTTACCACCACCATGGACGACATGAAGGAACTCTTACAAAAAATAGAAGCAGAAAGTATGGATTTGGGTCTGACCATCAACAGGAGTAAGACCAAGTTGATGATAGTTGACCGCACCGGTAAGCTATCCAATACTAATATAATTCCATCTGTGGATGTTGTGGAGAATTACATCTACCTTGGGTCCCAAATCTGCAGTGATGGCAGTTGTGTGCCAGAGGTAAAGAGACGCATTGCAATGGCGAAAAATGCAATGACAAGATTAATTGGAATATGGAAGAATAAAGGCATATCGCATAAAACCAAGAGCCGCCTCGTTCGGGCCTTAATTATCCCAATTTTCATGTATGGAGTCGAAACATGGACCATCAAAGCAAGAGAAAGGCAAAGAATAGATGCGTTCGAAATGTGGTGCTGGAGGCGGATGCTGCGGATTCCGTGGACTGCCAAGCGCACAAACATGCCCATTCTTTCACAACTCGGAATCACTGCTCGGCTTTCCTCCATAAACCCACGATTGCTCTCATATTCGGCCACATCATTCGGCGTGGGGACGACAGCCTAGAAAAGTTAATAGTGACAAGCAACACGGAGGGCAAAAGAGCGAAAGGCCACTCACCAACTAGGTGGTAAGACCAGCTGAAAGAATCCAGCAGGTGTAGATTCTATCACTCTGTTAAAATGGCCACCAACAGAAGCCGGTGGAAACAATTAATCCATACGAGGGCAGTATTCCAGGACAACGATCTTCTGCAATGAAGGAACGACCGGAGAAGTATGCGTTTGAACTTTTTATCCTGGAAAAATCCACAGTTTCCATGGGATTTTGAAAAAACCGCAATCTATAGATACAGCTATAGGTAGATTATTATAGCAAACTTCCTTGAAAGTTGGTATAAAGAATGGAAAAGGGACCAGGAACAGGAACCGGAAATCCACGATTCCCTCGGGATTTGTGAAAAACCCAAATTCACGCGGGCGGAGCCGCAGGCAGAAACTAGTAGAGAATAAGTATTGAAAAGCGTACCTTTTATAATAATATGTCTCAAATAATATATTTCATTTCTTTATAATAATATTATGTCTTCTTTTTCGATAAAAAGTAGGTATAAACCCATTTTTTTTACTGCGAGCTCTACGTATTTTAGATTTGTAATAATGATTTTTATGAACCTTAGCTTCAAGCAATAGAGTTCAAATTCGCGGTAAAAGTTAACGGATTCCGGGACATAATAACGTTTACTAGTACAAATCTGCCGACTACTGGTACAATCGGCCCTTTTCCACATTTTTTTGTATTATTACGTATTATCTTTTATTTTAATTTGAAATAATGTAATAGCACTAAAACTAGAATAAATTACCTATCTAGTCATATAATTCTCATTACTGTAAGTTTACGAACTTCAACATAGCAATCATGCAAAGTTAGCGAAGTTCAAAACTTAACGGATATTGGGACGTTTGCCTTATAATACTAGATAGAATTACCGGGGCGTTTTATTGAGCTTCGAATATTGAATTGTTTATTTGACTTCTATATATCAGAGATCGCTCCTTTAAATAAACCAAACAGACTAACGGATATATGTTTAAATTTGTAACGCATTAGCACTAAGTAGCAATAATAAACATAATATTACTTTATTTGTAACAAGCTATTCGTAGTTATGAAAGCTTTGGTTTCTGTAATTAACTGTACTAATCAGTTAATGTTTTAAAAACCTTTCTTTTTATTAAAAGGCTCCAGTCTTCCAGATTCTGTTTGTGTTCGTCATAATATATATCAACTTGTTCTTCCTTCTAGTTGATAAACACATAATTATTGGCAAAATTTACGGAGCTTGCATTTGTTCGTTACATACGTCGTTTGGTACAATTATAGTTATAGTTATTATAGCTGCAGTAAAGATACCATCTCGTTAACTAGTACAGATGTATAGTTAAGATAATACAATCTAAAGTTCTAAACCGTATCCATGCAAAGTTCTAGATAACATTTGTAATAACAAAGTTTTGGACCACAATCAGTGGTGACGATGACCTCAGAGAGACGTCTAGATATTATCATTATGGCAATCTCACAGTTAACACGCTTAAACGACGAGGATAATGACACGGCAGATGTGGTAGATTTGTGTAAATTGTTTGGAATGCGTATGTAGATTAACTTATTAAGGAGTTAATAGACTGAAGTCAGTAGAGTAGTTTAGATTTGCGCACTTTATATCAAAACTAGCTATTTGCAGCTCCGACTAATACATAATTAAATAGGTATCTAAAAATGTATACGACAAGAAAAGTTTACTGCATCCCTTTGGTATCACTAAGCTTAATAAACCAGAACATAAAAAAAGTGACTGTCATAATCTTAATCTCAGAAATAAAGATAAACTTGTGCTGCCCACTACTAGGCTGGGGAAAATTAGGAAATCATTTGTTGGTAATTCTATACTTTTTTATAATCGGCTGCCAGAGGACATTTTGGATTTGTCTCACAATAAGTTCAAGGTTTTTGTAAAACGCAAATTAATTGAAAAATCTTATTATAGCGTAAAAGATTTTCTTAATGATAAAAAGTCATGGACATAGATTGCTCTAAAAACCAACAGTTCAAATCATTTACAAATAAGACATATAAATTGTGAGATGGTGATAATAAAAAAAAATAACCCGGCTGAGTTTGTTGTGGGCTCTTCTCAGACCAGGGCGCGTTTGGAACCCTCATAGTTTTAGTTTTAAGTTTCCGTAGTAATTATCACCATTGCATCACTTTCATGTACTTTATATATTGACGTTCAAAAAGTGTACAGTGTACCTACTTTGAATAAATGAGTTTTGAATTTGAATTTGAATTTGACATAATATTATTTCAGGAACAAAAATATCGAATCAATTTAAGTCTGCATTCCTTCAACGCTTGGCTAGGGTTTGGAATAAATATACTTCCGAGATCTGTGTTTCCTGACCTTTAGGTACAATCTGGGTATCTTTAAAACAAGAGTGAATAGGCATCTTCTAGGCAAACGCGTACCATCGTACATCATCACTTTCCATCATGTGTGATTGTGGTCAAGCGTATGCCTTTAATAAATTAAAAAATAATATCTAAATAAAGAATTGGAAAATTCACGAAGACAAGAAACTATTATCAGTTCTGTTAATTGATTACAATGACCTTCTATAAACATTGGTTAATTCATTTAAGTAGCGCTATATTTTTTTTTGTAAATTCTGCACGAAAAACTTATTGACCCGCATTTGAGCGTTTTTACAGTTACTGAAAATAGTGTCAAATCACTTTAATTTCTTTGAAAAGGCAATTATACTTCTGTAGATCACGACCAACGAGATCGAACATTTTACGGTGATTTACGCTACATTAAACCGGCGGCGGCGCACTACTTACAATATCTAGATTATAATGATTAATTTCACTTCTGAGCAATACAGCATTATCTACAGTGGCTATGTTGGTTGCTACAGCGTTCATTGGTATCGGAAATTTATCAACTGGAACCAGCTATGACGATTCAGTGATTGATTTAATCACTTCCTTGTACTTTCGATGAGATGTATTCACTGCATTGGTTAAGAAAGCCATTTTCCAAGAATATTGTTAAATCTTTGCTTAAACAATTAATTGATAGATGTTAACAAAGTTACCTATGTACAAAATGTTTACTAATGTGGATTCTGTTTCACACATGAAAGTCCGAATTTCTTTTCAAACTCCTTTTATGTTTCCTGGAATTCTGGATGAAATAAATTACTGGATTGAACACAAACATACTAGAAGAGTAAAATATTAAATATTGATTAAGTAGTATCAATGAAAATATTCTTTTTTGTACATTATCTTGTAGACATAGTTTTTTTTATTTTTATGATCAACATAGATTAGTAGATGATAATCCCAATTAGTCAAAATTTTAAATAATATACGACGATCGTAAATTGCTTGATTTCGTTTCGAAATATATTTTTCGAAACTGTTCTGCAACGTCCGTTTGAATATTGATTTCGATTTTGCTAAATAGGTAAGCACGTATCTCCCAAGGAAGTCGCTTGAGTTTCTAAAGCATAGGCAGAGTTGCATTGCCACAAATTTCCATCTGATCGATTCTCCGGCGTTTTGGTGAGAAAGTAACGCATGGATGCACCTTGAATTAATGTGGCAGTATAGGTACTACCTATTCATTGTTCCAGGAAAGATGATTTCCGACGGCATTTTACCGTGACATTAATTATATGATGTAGTGTAGTGTAGATAATATTTTCACTAACCAAGAATGTCAGTAGTACTATTGTAGTTATTACAAAAGCATCTTTCTTCCATTTTATAGATTCCACAATTCTTTAACTTCGGTACATCTAATCAAATTAAATTAAGTATTTTACATTTTTCATCTAAAGAAAATCATGAATTTTATAATTTTACAAAATTTGTAATTTTATTGAACCTTAAATATTAAACTTTTGAATGGAAATGATTAATAGTCACGTAATTAATTACCTACTATGGATAGCTCGAATTCACTGATTCATGATAACCGTTAAGTAATAATTATTAACTGTTAAAATAGAATAAACTACCGTTAAGGTCACATGACTTCTGTTAATAATAATTATTTATGAAGACAATAAGTAGATATGCCCGCATTTAATCCCGTAAAGCCGTTAAAACTGTTGTTAAAGAAAATTAATTGGAATTGGGACGATAGAGCAATACATTTTTTTGAAATAAAGGGTCTATTTTTCGGTATATATAAGAATATATATAAGATTTTAGCTTAATAAAGACAGTTTAGAATACATTAAATAAACAAACTACAAAATATATTCATAAACAATAAACATAACCTCAAAATAAATTAAGCAATCACTATCAGTGAAATGAATCACACCTATGTTTATCTCACGTGTATTGCCAACATTAAAGACAAAGTCAATTATCAACTTGATAAAGATGAACACGTTCTGTCATTTAATTTTACACAACAGGAAAGAAAGCCTTAAAATCCAATAAGAAGCTTCTGAAAGGACAAAGTTTTTCAATACTTTTAAACTAAGTTACCTGTTATAGTGGCTAACAAAACCGCCAAAGCCGCCACACCTGTCGTTCTTGCCCGGTGGGACCTCATTGTGTCTCTTTTCAACACGCGACTCGAGTGAGTTCTCATAAACAAGAGCAAAAGAACATCAAATTCAAACTCTGTGTCTTCAACGGTATTTGTCTTTTGTTTCAAAACAATAAACAATTAAGTGTTTCACTTAAGTTTCTGTATCACCTACGCGTACCTAAACCGCGGAATTATAATTATGATAACGAAATTCACAAACTGCACTTAGAAATGTTTTTTAACTTTCAGAAACTCGTTCAAAAATAGTCCTTTCGGTGCTTCACTTGAGTTCATTGTGATATTTAACTGATATGTGAGGTAAAAAGGAATCCGGTGCGTAAAACTTGTTTCGTGAAGTAAATTCGGGAGCGATACAACTCAGACGTACATCCGTTCTCAGCGAATGCGGAGGAGTTACTGGTCGACGGTCGCGTTCGTAGTTCGTACATTTGCGAAGGGAGAGACGCGCAGCCGTGACGAGCGTTCATGGAACTAGAAGGCGTTAGCAATCGCTACTCATGCAACTTGTAGAGAACATCGTCGGTCGTTCGTTAGCTTGATAGCTATGCGTGACGCGTGACGCGAGGATCAAAACTAGTCCTTCGTTGCTCATTATTTATGGACCGAAGATTGAAGAATGTTATGCGTGAGGAATTTCAAGGCGACCTCAGGATTTTGCTATTTGAGCTTATATAGTTGCTATAATTTACTTACGTGTTTTAAGTTAGATGCTCCATGTCATTTCAGTAGTCTTGCTAACTGAGTAGAGCTGTTTTTTAAAACAGATTTGACTAGTTGACTCGTATTTGAAACCTTTAAATAAGAGAATCCGGTTTTTATTTAAACTCTACACGATAGACAGGTGTCGTCATCGTCGTCATCATCAACCGATAGACATCCACTGCTGGACATAGGTCTCTTGTAGGGATTTCCACACGCCGCGGTCTTGTGCCGCTTGTGTCCAGCGGCTCCCTGCTATTCTTCTGATGTCGTCAGTCCACCTAGTGGGGGGTCTACCAACACTGCGTTTTCCGGTGCGAGGTCGCCATTCTAGCACCTTGGGACACCAACGTCTATCGGTTCTTCAACTTGTGCCCCACCCATTGCCTCTTCAGTTTTGCAACCCGTTGAGATAATATGTCAGTGACTCTGGTTCTTCTACTCATATTTTCGATGCATGGGAGAAGTCACAGAATGCCATTGGTATTTTCTGTGATTTGTCAAAAGCATTCGATTGCGTTGAGCACGAGACTCTTTTACGAAAATTAAGCCACTACGGTATTAAAGAAACTGCACTCAGTCTTATTGCCTCTTATCTAAGTGATCGCATACAAAGAGTATGTATCAATGATGTTAAGTCGTCCGGATCAGCCTCAGTAATGGGTGTTCCCCAAGGCTCTATTCTGGGTCCATTCATGTTTCTAGTTTATATTAATGACTTACCACATTTCGTAGAAAATGCTTGCGATATTGTACTATTTGCTGATGATACGTCTTTGATTTTTAAAGTCAATAGAACCAAAGACAATTTTGACGATGTAAATAATACTTTATCTCAAGTTTCACACTGGTTTACTATAAACAATCTACTTCTAAATGCAAAAAAAAACAAGTGTGTCGAGTTTCTATTGCCCAATACAAGGGTTACTTGTAATAATTTAAAGATAAGTGGTGAGCCATTGAAAACTGAGGACACAACTGTGTTCTTGGGAATGGATGCAAAGCTTCAATGGGGCACCCACGCTTGCTGGCAAGCTTAGCTCTGCTGCTTACGCTGTTAGAAAGATTCGACAGTTAACAGATGTTGAAACTGCAAAAATTGTTTACTTTGCATATTTCCATAGTATTATGTCGTATGGAATCTTACTATGGGGTAAAGCAGCTGATATTGAAAAAATTTTCGTTTTACAAAAAAGGGCAATTCGTGCAATTTATAATTTAAAACCGCGGGATTCCCTTCGAGAGAAATTTAAAGAAATAGGTATTCTTACAGTAGCTTCTCAATATATTTATAACAACATAATTTTTGTTAAGCAAAACATGCACAGTTACAAAAAAAGTGTGAATTACACGATAGGCAATTAAGAAATAGAAATAGACTCGTGATTCCTCGATTACACCTCAAAAAGGTCCAAAGGTCGTTTGTGGGGATGGGCGTAATGTTCTATAACAAAATTCCACAACAAATCTTAGATTTGCCTTTACACAAGTTTAAGAATTCTATTAAAAGTGTGCTCATGAAAAAAGCATATTTTACAATTGAAGATTATATAAATGATAAAAAACCATGGATTTAATTTATTCGCTTTATACGCTATTATAACTTGAGGAGTATTCGATTATTGGTGTTCAATTCGATGCTTTAATCATGGGTAGCCTAAGTATGTCACGCTCTCTTTAAACATTTCTGTGGTGGTGTCGTGTGGTGCGGGTTGTTACGTTCCCTCAAATATGGTTGAGCGAAGCAATGGCTGGATCATGCGTCATGCTCGTGAACGGGTGCCGCCGTCGGAAATGGGGCTACTTTTGTCTGCCCTTCTTAACGTGTAGAATTGTAAGCACCATTCCGAACCAGTGGTAGATTCATTTGTCGATTCAAAGGCACTTGTAAAAGTTTATTTGAATAAAAAATATGTCTTAGACTTGCCTTTACACAAGTTTAAGAACTTTATTAAAAGTATGCTCATAAAAAAAGCTTATTATACAATTGAAGATTATATAAACGATAAAAAAAGCTTGGATTTAACTCGTTCCAGCAATGCGCGAGACGGCATTTCAATCATGTACATTAATAATAATAATTGTTATAATGTTATTTTTAAAAAAGAGCAACCGCCGAGTTTCTTGCAGGTTCTTCTCGGCTGGAACTGCATTCCGAACCTGTGGTAGACTCAATCGACGATTCAAAAGCACTTGTAAAAGTTTATTTGAATAAAAAACTTTTCTATTCTATTCTATTCTATTCTACGGATCTTCTCATTTCTGATTTGACCGCATAGAGAAACTCCGAGCATAGTTCTCTCCATCGCTCTCTGAGTGACTCTGGGCTTTCTTATGAGGCCTCATAAGATAGACGGGTGTGAAATTAAACACTCAAAAGTCTAAACTTCGGAATAATTAGGCATATAGGTAATACATACATAAACATACTAACACATATCTACCAGCATCGGTATAAAGGAGAAACTACCACCTAAAATAAGGCACATAAATTATTATGACTAATCCTCTCAAACACGAGGGGCCACTGAGTCAGTGGTTCATTTCCTAATTGTGCCGTATCACATGTAACTTGTCGTAAATAAGTGCAGGCGACGCACCATTCATTTTTCCAATTAATTATAGCTATGACGTCATCTACGTGCTGTTTTAGGCCGACCGGATATTATCTGAAATTGTATGTCAGAGAAATTCTGATGCGTGCCTGAAAGCACTCTACTATTTTCAGAATCAGAATTTTTGCGGAGCATACCTACGTCCCCTTCTGACACTCGCTGAATGAAAAAATCAGAAACATTTCTGACCAACAATTTCTGATAATATGCAGCATGTCTTAGATGGTCATAAGTTCAAGCAATCTGCAGTGTCGTCATGTTACACTCTATGACATGGCGATTGAACATACGGAGCGTGTCTTGAATGCCAGAGCACCCGTGGGCATGCCATGTAATTTAACAGCACTTTTGATTGGCTGATACTCTCTCACTATTGGCAAAAAATTAAAATGCGCAATTGCGGCCAAATAAAACATACATTCAGCTAATCAGAGGTTATTGCGATCGTCACACCAAACCAAGGCGATAGGCCTTCAAGATGTCTATTTTGTAAAAGCTGCATTAATCGTTGCTTTAATCTCAAAATGTATCTATTGGTCGATCGTCTGAAAATGACAGCTGATTGGAGACTGTAGCAACGATTGATGCAGCTTGTAGAGAACAGACCGGCTGGTCTCATCACGACTGACTTGAGTGCACGTATTCATTTACAAGTATAAATTAAAAATTTAAAAAACCCCCGACAGTCGCCATTTTGTGGCGGCGGCCATCTTGGATTTGCAATAGTGCTATTTTACTAGTCAAGCCCTTTCATTTGACACCCATATTAAGGGAGTTGTGAAAAAATATGTAATCCGTCATTTTGTAACGGCGGCCATCTTGGACCGATTTTCATCAAACATAGCTAACAACACTCTCGACAAATTCATCTTTCAAACAAAAAAAACCGCATTCAAATCGGTCCACCCGTTTGAGCGCCACAGGGGAACAGACACACACACACACACACACACACACACACACACACACACACACATGCACACACGCACGCACGCACGCACGCACGCACGCACGCACGCACGCACGCACGCGCACACGCGCACATGCGTTTGCACCTTACACAAAATTATAGTGAAGCTATACTGCAAGAGCAGTTTATATATTTATTATACAAATGACCAAAACTGAATCAGCATTGCTTAGATATTTATGAAGTTGCAACTTGCATGTCAGCGGCCGAGTCTACAGTGGGTTGTGACATTGTTGATCGCTATTTACTACTCGTAGTCGGTTGTCTCCCATTTCGTTTCCGCACTCGGAAATTGAGCAATCCAACTGGATACAAATTACCATCCAGGAGCAGGCATTTTGACGATATTTGTGCAGTGATGGTCGGTGGGCTTAGGTATACCTTGCAATCAAGAGATTTTATTTTATTTTATTTTGTTTATAGTCGTGTTATCCGTACTTTGGGAATGATATTTAAACAAGCTATAATTTAAAAATTAAAAAAACCCGACTGCCATGCTAAAAAACGAACTAAAAAATTAATAAACTACCACCGTACCACTTACAGTGTAGTTGTTATTTATTTTGTTTTTCATGATTTGTCACTCCAAATTGATTTAAAACATATAGATTGTATACATTTTCGTACTCGCCTTTTAAAACCCTTTATTTTGATACCCCACTCGAGGGTCTTGAAGAAAAAAAATTTTTTCAGCCCGCACATTAAAGTGCATAACATTCGCCATTTTGATTTTTTATGAATTTTATGTACCCAGTAACATTTGCGCCGTCAAGACAAATCTAATGACGTATAATTTATCAAAATAGGTTGAGCCGTTAAGTAGTTACGAACTGACATAGGAAACGGTCATTTTCTACGATTTATCACTCCAAATTGTTTCCAAATATATAAATTTATACATTTTCGTGTTTGCCTTTTGAATCCCTTTATTTTGATACCCCACTCGAGGGTCTTGAAGAAAAATTTTTTTTTCAGCTCGCACATTAAAGCGCATAAAATCCGCCATTTTGATTTTTTTTTAAATTTAGGTATCCTATAACACTCGCGTCATTGAGACAAATCTAATGACGTATAATTTATCAAAATCCGTTGAGCCGTTGATTAGTTACAAGCGGACATAGGAATGGACATACATACACACAGGTGAAACACATATACCCAGTCGGGTAAAAAAGGGCCATCCATATAGCAAGTTAGCATGTTTAGGCTGCAAAGTCAAAACCTATCTTTGATTTCAGGTGACAGTATAATCTTCTTGTTATAATTAATCAAACGTTGAAAAACACTTCCAATTACCTTTTTAATAGGTAAGTACTAAGTACCTACGAGAACATCAAAATTTTGGAATAAGTATTAGGTACTTCTATAAAAAGATATTATAAAGAGGATGTCTATTTCAAGTTTCGTCACGTTTAGCTCTATAGTCTTAGACGCGGAAGTAAAGTTTCATGAATATCTAAACGCTGCTTATTCGCTTCACCTCCTTTACACGGCTATATTATATGGTAAGTAGCTATCTTACTATCTAGTCTTTTGTTATTGTCTAATTGAAACATGCAGTCATTTTTACAGTTCCATACCTACAAATCATATAGGATCACTTTGTTGTCCGTCTGTCTGTATATCAAGACCCCTTTTCTCAGGAACGCGCTTGGAAATCGACTTTAACATAAGTGAAAGAAAAATTATTTTTATATTTTTTTTTTTACAAAATCGACCTTTTTTAGTGTTATGAGATGACGAACTTGCGACTTAACATTTATAGTCCCATATCGATCGTTCGTCCAACTTACGTGACTAAAAGTGTGGAATTAAGTACATGCATGAATAAACTTCTATGGAAACTACGCAATAATGTCATAAACCTAATCTGTTACATTGTATAATTATTAATACACTCCTGATTAATTGTTAAACAGTAGGTAATTAATACACATAATAAATCTAACAGTGAGCCCATGTCCACGGTGTTTTATAAATCACCGCCTAATAAGCTAATTATTATTCATTACTAGGTATGCTATCCGGAAATTATTTATTGATGACACTAAATTAACCTCTTTGAAATAGTTAATAATTAACGGTCATTCGAATTGCATCTGTTGTTTTTTTTTCCACGAAAATAACGTTTTAGATAAAGTTTTTTATTTTTACTAAACCTTTAAAAATACGAAGAAATGAGAGAATTGTGCAATATGCAATGTCTATTGACTAGATACTTATGCTAACTCATACTTAACTATCGGATTATCTTCACGAGAGAAACAAAATTAACATACTTATTCGAAAAAAACGGAAAAAAATTAAAAAAACGGAATGGAAGTTTAGGTGCCATTAACATTGAGTGCCGTCAAAATTACATCCAGTTTCAGTTGGTTAAGTATCTGATAACACATTATTGGAAAATGACTATTAAATTTAATGCATCAGGAGCTAATGAAAATTCACTTAACGAAGTCAGAAACAGTCAGTGCGCATTTAAACGAGTTAGTTAATATTCCATTTGGGATCGCACAACCGATCTGGGATAGCTTGTCATATTCCAAATATACATTTCCTATTTCCATTTAACTGAAATCGAAATCGAGTAAAAAGTGAACCCCAGGGATGTTCGAGTAAATTAATTGAAAAAGGGGATCGGCCCTTGTTTTGACTGAACAAATAGAATTAAAAACCTACACCCTATATTCCTATAATCGCTCTATTTAGCAATTCGAGAGTCGATTGCCCGACTCATATCCGAATGTGGTGTATTTTGTTTGTTACAATTGTTCGATGAATATAAAATGCGCTCTGATAAGCTATGGTCGCATTGCAATTTTTCACCTTGCGTTTTTTTTTAGATAGAATATCTTATTCTGTTTAAATGTGAACTAGCTGATGCCCATTTCGTCCGCGTGAATTCTCAGATTTGACAAAGAACAAATTTTTATACAAACTTTACAACCACTTTAACTAACCATATCTACTAGGAATATAATTTTAAAAAAACACCTCTATAATACTCCTCTAGCGTTCTCTAGAAATATAATTTTCTCCAAATATTTAGGTCCAAAGCTGTGATAGCCTAGTGGTTAGGACGACCGACTTCTAATCGGAGGTCGTGGGTTCGATCCCGGGCACGCACCTCTAACTTTTCGGAGCTATGTGCGTTTTAAGTATTTAAATATCACTTGCTTTAACGGTGAAGGAAAACATCGTGAGGAAACCTGCATGCCTGAGAGTTCTCCATAACGTTCTCAAAGGTGTGTGAAGTCTGCCAATCCGCTTGGCCAGCGTGGTAGACTATGGCCAAAAACCCTTCTCACTCTGAGAGGAGACCCGTGCTCTGTAGTGAGCCGGTAATGGGTTGATCATGACATGACATGATCTAGGTCCACTGATTTAGGTTGTTTGTCAATCAGTGAGTCAGTCACGATACTTTTATAATTAAACATGAATGTATGTTCACTTCAGATAGAAAACACCGTGTGCATTTCCTAAGTGAATCTCTAATGGAAACTCTACCCGAAAAATGTAACCCAATTTTTTCATTCGGAAAGCAAAGCTGGAATGAAGAAAATTCCGTTAACGGGTATCGCAAATCGCAGTGTGTGCCCAGTGCGCGTAAATCGTGGAATGTGGAACCGCGAATCGCAAGCGTAAATTACGAACGTGTAGCCTAAACTTTACGGTTGTTATAAAGTTATTATAGCTTTAACCAAATATGAATGGGATTGAAGTGCACATTGATTGCTTCGATGCGCGTTTTTTCGGTTCAAAAATTAAGCTTAACAACATTTTGAATATGGAAAAAGGTAGAGCACTAGGTAATTTATTTTTAAAATGATCATCATCATCATCATTATCATGATCAACCCATTACCGGCTTACTACAGAGCACGGGTCTCCTCTCAGAGTGAGAAGGGTTTTGGCCATAGTCTCCCACGCTGGCCAAGCGGATTGGCAGACTTCACACACCTTTGAGAACGTTATGGAGAACTCTCAGACATGCAGGTTTCCTCACGATGTTTTCCTTCACCGTTAAAGCAAGTGATATTTAAATACTTAAAACGCACATAACTCCGAAAAGTTAGAGGTGCGTGCCCCTGGATCGAGCCCCACGACCTCCGATTAGAAGTCGGTCGTCCTAACCACTAGGCTATCACAGCTTAAAATGATATACTTAAGTAATTTGATTTTTTGCTCACGTCACATCCAACTTGCGCTACTGTCGACACTCTATCCTCTTCAAATTTTTGCTAAAAGTTAGTTTCTTTGTAGCAGGTAGGTATTGTAGTTACTGGCAGGTTATAGAAATTAACCTTTTATCTTTCGTTTCAGTAATCAAATGAAACGTTAATGTTTTAGCCACAGGTTTTAGCGGTGAAGTATCGTCGGCTTTTATAACATTTATAACTCGCTATGAAAATTAGTCGTATTTTCATCCCAGTGATCTGAGACCTCGATCTCCATGGCAGCTTTGGCTCAAGGGGATAAACTTTTGCACCCCACCCGATGTCCCTATGAATTAATCACGGTTCAGTGGCTTCTCAAATCACCAATACAGTTAAGGTGAGCGAAGCATTAGAAAATTCTAAATAAAATAATATGCCCTTCGTTATAGTTGTGCACTTAATTTGGGAATAGTGAAAATGAGAAGGAAAGGTACCTAACTACCTATTTTTGAAATGGTTCATGATGAAAATTTAATAAATATCGTGTCAAATAAGAAAATCCAGATGGATCCTCCTGTGTGATGTTTTGTAGTACAAAGGTCTACGTGCTCTAACTACTTACTATAAGACTATAATGTTGTTCCAAACCGCATATCATCAAGCGTGTCGACCTACTCAAATTTCTACTTCGAAGACAAAATTCGCTTGTAGATTAGTTGATAAGTACTCTTTTAAATATAAATTAAATTATTTAACCGCATAGTATCTAATAATCCATAAAAAGTATTGTCACCTCCAAATTCACAAAAATAATTGAGACAGTCGGTACCTACCATTTTCTTAGATAGCCCCTAAACATCCTCAACTTCAATACTGTTTATTAGAATATACGACTTCCGAACTTAATTGAGTACCAAAGATTCCGGATGATCCAGCGTCACCGCAGCATCCCCAACTCTTAGGGAGTCTCGGGGAATACCGGGAAGTGTATTAGAGATGTGCGTTATTACTTGGAAAATGCGACACTTCTTACCCTTGGAAGGGAGATGGTATATATGACGTGGCCTTGATTTATTGCTAAACCACCCCCGTTCAGATATGCTTTGTTATTTTCTTTTGAGGGGCATCGAACTTGTGAATCATCAATGTCGTGAAACTGTGACAACATTTTTTGTTGGTGAAATCTTTTCGGATTACGCCGAATATAATTTCGAGACGTACACTTTTTTCAGGCGAACCAAAATCATCACCAAAATCGTACTTTTATAATCCGTCGTATAGCTATACAAGAGTTTACAAGACGGAATATAAAAGATCGATTTTAGTGATGACTACAGCAATATACTTATTTAAAAAGAAGAGCACGTACAATCTTTTGCCGCCATCAGGCTGGCCTGCTATCGCGCAGTTATATGCTGTATGCCGTGAGCATGCCCCTAGAACTACTGGACTATGGCTATGCAACTTGTTGGCTCATTATGTAATATAATATGTACGTAGAAGTATAGAACAAAGCGCCATCTTGCATCTTCTACATGGGAAGACGGTAACGAACGAAGTCTCACTTCTTTTGGATGTTAGCAGTTAGTCTGGGGCCACACAGTAATTTTCTGATATGTATTATAGTGTATACATAGTACATATGTAGGTATATATCATGTACAGTGAAAAAAATTAGGTAGATATAAGACGACTAAGTAGATCCTAGTGCGCTGACCCTGAGTAAATCTCAGGACCCTGACCTTACCGAACCATTAATTTAGAAGGCAGACATTCACTCACACGTCACCTCTACACATGGATACCTAACGCTTGTCTAACTCTAGGTAATACCTATTCAAAATTCCCAACGCGTTCGCACTCCGTTAATCACACCGGTTCGTAACTGTGCTGAAACACGACGGAAAGCTGCGTAAATCATTCAAATTATACGTTCACTGGCACCTATCGTTTGCTTTGCTTTATTGCTAGTTCCCCATAGCGGCTATTGCTAAATATCCCGAACTAACCTGGCTATACAATGAGTAAGCACGTTGTACAGCGAGGACAAGCGAAACTTAGCATAGATAGCATTATACATGCGAAAATCAGTATAAATTTTAGCCAACCTTAAAAATCGGTAAATATCTTAAATTAAAGATTTTTTATAGGAAAAATTAAACCAACTTCGGCCAAGCAATCTCAGAGAAATCGGTGTACCTACCTACCAATCAAAAATGTTAGTGACTTATTATGATTGCATTTATGCATGTAACTTCGTATTTAATAATGATAACTAGGTGTGTTATTTATACGAAACCATCCTGAAAGTATGTAAATTACCTTAGTGAAAAATTATCAAAATCGGTTCATTGTCATTGGTTATTGAAATAATCGCAAACATACACAGTACAGACATACATACGGGTTGAATACAGTACCTACCTTTTTTTTAAGTTGGTTAAAATAGCATAAACAAAATGAAAGTGTAATTCCTAAAAAGTGGCACTTTCAAGAAGAAAATACAGCACATTTCTCGCGCTACTCATTCTTGCACATCCGTGGTGCAAAGTAAATTGCTCTCTCGCCCAAAATTACAAGGGCTCAAAGATTCGTATGTGTATCAAAATATCATGTATGTAAGTTAACTTATAGTTCCTTAAACTAATTATTACTATAAAAATCATTTTGTATTGTAATACGTACCTACCTATTAAAAAGTTAACTTCGTAACTTCTTACATTTTTACGGAAGTCTGACAAACCACAAACACAGATAGTTATTAACTTCTGAAGCGTATCTACATTTAATAATTGTACAAATGTGGCTAATTCTGTTGTACACAATCTCTAAACCTAAACTAAAATGACAGGTCTAAATTTATTGCTATCTCTTTCACAGTGCTCACTGCGGAAAAGGATAGCAATATATTTAGACCCATAGATAAAATGAAAAATGAATAAGACGAGATATGGCAAGGGGGCGTGGTTCCTGAGAACTCTTCTGGCGTTAAATACACCTGAGAACCGTTTTTGTCTTGAGTCGAATGTCGTCCAACGATCGCTTCACCGCTCTCGATTTTTAACAAAATGCCGTGTTGTTCAGTGGTTGTTTGCAAAAAATCAAGCAAAAAAGTGAATCATACAAAATATGGCATCTCATTTCACACTTAAGTACAAGCTAATGTTGTTATTTTCCATAAAAAACAAGAAAACATTATTTTGTATATTTACATTATGCTAAAAATGTGCTAAATTGAGAAGTCTATATCTCATTATGAACAAAATCCATTGCTTGCTTAGTAGAAATCAATCATTGAATCGGTCGGTCTTAGGACGCAATGGACTTGTACTATATAAATATATTCCTTCACTAAGACGTTAGACTCACGGTATGGACGCCGATCGGGTGGTCGTGGTCGTAGAGATGTCATGATGTTAGCTAAGTACATTGTTATCGATATTTTAACGACCAAACGATGATTTTTGATACAGTTATTATTAATTAACCCCCGAAGCAAAAACGACGGCGTGTTATAAGTTTGACGTGTCTGTGTGTGTGTGTGTGTGTGTGTGTATGTGTGTGCGTGTGTCTGTCTGTTCCCCTGTGGAGCTCAAACGGGTGGACCGATTTGAATGCGTTTTTTTTTGTTTGAAAGGTGAATTAGTCGAGAGTGTTGTTAGCTATATTTGAAGAAAATCGGTCCAAGATGGCCGCCGCTACAAAATGGCGGATTACATATTTTTTTACAACCCCCTTAATATGCGTATCAAATGAAAGGGCTTGACTAGTAGAATAGCACTATGCAAATACAAGATTGCACCACCACCACAGAATTTTGGGTAAAAAGAAACCCAGCCCCTCATTTTTATTTCGAAATTAATTTTTTTGAATCGTTATATCTCAAAAACGGTGGCTCTTAGGAAAAAAAGTATACAGACATTTTTTATAGATAATTATCTGATCTACAATTTTGTTTAAAATAATTTTATGATAAGACTTACCGTTTTACTGAAAAATTTCCCGTGAAAACTTTGACACCGAGTAATTTTTTTCCAGGTGTCGGATCGATGAGGACTTTTCACATTTCATTTATAATAGTGTTTTGAACAATCCTACCAATTTTCAGCCAGGTGTGAATATTGTAATCTTGGAAGTCTAAATTGATCGTATTATATAAGTAGGCATTTTTTATATCGTTTTATTTTTGATTCATAATAATAATAATATATCGCTTTTCTTAATATATGTCATTGTCAAAACCCAAATAGTAAAAAAATTAAGAATCGATAACTTTACATTTTAGTCAATCACTAAAGTTTTAATGGCTTTTACTCAACATTTTTATTTACTCATCAGTGCATACATACCAGCACTTTTATTTAATTTTATAATTACCTTTTTTAATTTTCTTTTTGCGAATAAACAAAATAACGAGTATCTATCGATATCGATAGATAATTCAATGAGCAGCAATGTAGCAATACAGCGCCATCTATGGTCAAGTAGCGGAATTAATTGGACAATCGAATCTAGTGTGACTATAGCTCATAAATACATTCTTCCGTTAAAGCAAAATAAATCTTATTTCTAGAAAATCAGGGTTTGTTTCCAAATCTGTGAGTTCTGTGAAGTAGGCTAGTTTTGACTAAACTTAAAACGACAAATCAAACGATTTGTTTCTTTGTAGTGCAATATATGATTAACGGTATATTTGTATGAGTTTGGCGACAGCGGTTCCTATAGTAGTTTTGGTGCATTTCACTTCCCCTGCCTTTTCTCTTCCGTGTTTAGACCTGTCATTTTAGTTTAGTTTAGAGATTTGTGTACAACAGAATTAGCCACTGATTGTTTAATATTCAAATTAGAACCACACGTCGTGTGTATGGGGCGTGCTCGAGACGAACACCTCTTATACTGTAAGTTGCTGCGTCCAAGTTTACACCTATTCTCTGTTGTATTTGTATCTGAAGATGTTTTCATTAATAAAAACTAAAATAAAAGTACGAGATTTATATGCACTGGATTTTCGCGAAAGTTTCGCGCAGAAGATTAATATTTATAGTTAGGCTGCGGGCAAAGTTTCAGCGGTATCGTTTGTTCCTGGAGTAGTTACGTTTCATGAAATAAATAACTCCTGTTCTGTTCTAGGAACTTCTGGAAACTTCGAAACTTCTAATTAACTGGTAACATGACGTTTATACGGATACCTATATACGAGTAGGTACTCGTATATAAATCTTGACTAGTCGGATCTTATTCCGGATCCTTGAGGTGATTTTTTTACCACTTTTATGAGGAATAATCATGAAAGCACCAGTGTCATGTCTCTCCAATAAGCTTGATAGCCTGATAGGTCGTTATTTATACCACAGGAGACGCGTGGCGCGGGCATGACCATATCTTAGTACTATAGAATTTGTTCTTCAATTTCATGACTTACTTAATTTGAACAAGAGATAAAGTTCGTAAATTAAAAACCCGACTATTAATTTATAGTGTGCAGAAAAACGTGTATTCAACTGCGTACTAATGAGAATTCTAACGGAAGAAGCGCGGGGCAAGCAGCTAGTGGCGCTGCTATCTGTTAGGTAGAACATATGTGCAAAACTTGGATACAAACATACACACATACATATTACATACGTACATAAATACATAATATATACATACATACATACATAGACTGCTAAAATTATTACCCTTCCTCTTGGCTTTGCCGTACTCGGGTAAAAATATGAGACTTCTTATACCTATCTAAAAAGTAAAAACCTCTCAATAACTTCTATAAACTATTATATTAACTGCAAAAAGCTGACCGTTCCTTGCTTGGAAAGTTGGAAACCAAACTTAAATCACACTGTCAAAGTTTTCCAGCCCAGTTTTTTTATGGTAACCACAAATACTTGATATGCTTTTTCTTCACAGTCAAGAGAGTTAGAAGTCAATTTATCAACTCCCACATGAGTATAAAATTCCAGGCGGAATTCTCGAAATATTATTATGTTAAGCTGTCTACGATAGCCTGTTCTTACAACTTTAATTAATTTGTTCACATGGAATTACCGCGTAAGTAATTCAATCGGAATTTCTATCGACCGATAACGTATCAGCCGATATACTTACTTACATTAAACTAGATTATAGTCCTGGAATTTTGCAAATATTTGGTTGAGGTATTATTGGAATTTAAACTCACATAGATAGATGTGTTTGCTGTTTTTTGCATGACAGGCGCTACAAATGAAATCTTTTGTTTTTACTTTTTTCACAAGTCACAACGAATAACCAAAATAACCGTCATAAATAGTGATTGCTAAACAGACAAATTAAAAATCAGCAAAATAAGCTCGTTTGTTTTGGTCACAGCTTATAAACTATTTTATGAATCGTTGTTTTCAGTATTTGTTGTACAAATAGAGCATATAGTACATAATATACCGAAATATCATATTCCTAACTAGTTTAGTTTTTTAGATAGCCCCCGTCACAAAAATGGTCTAAAACTGACAATTTTGATGACCCCCCATTTCCTTACTGTTTAAGCAAAAAATTAAAAAAATATATATTCGTACTCTACTCAATGAGCTCTAAACAATGATACCCCACAAGCTAGGGTAAGAAAAAAAAATTTTTTTTCGGCTCCTTTCTCATGTATGGGAGCCCCCTGAAAAATAATTTAATTCAATTTTTAATTCAATATTTGATTTTGGGTCAACATTTTACACCAAATACTAAAATTTCAGGTTTGTAACTCATTTCGTCTGCGAGCTAGAGACCTGTGACCGGCGGACAGACGGACAGACAGACAGACAGACAGACAGACAGCCGAGTGACATTAATAGGGCTCCGTTTTTACCCTTTGGGTACGGAACCCTAAAAACAAACGCTTTTTTAAGCGTTTATGAATTACCTATCTTTTGAGGAATTTCCTTTTGTTGAGTAATGTGCTCACTTCTTTCACCGTCTTCTTTCATATTAGATTCTCCAATTTGTATTACGGACGAACGTGTAGCATATTGTTACGTGCTGGGGTTCGCAGATTTGGAATAAAACACCTGGTGACCCTTGATCAGACTTTATTCTGCACTTCCGTATTCCACTTAGTACTCCTGATCTTCTTGTAGACTTCCTCTCCGCTTGTTCGCTTCCAATCCTCTTCGCTTCCGATCGCTTCCTCCGCTTGTATTTCGCTCCGTTCTCAGAACTGAACTGTCTGCGTCAGCTCGCCGGTCCCTTTATATACCCGTTACCGCGTGACTAAGCGTTTTCTAGAAAGTTCCACCCCTATCGATGTTTATTCCAGAACAGCCGTGTTGTTTGTTTACATCGATGGGTTTGTTTACATCGATGGGTGATTAGGTATTTATTAGGTGACGAGCAATTATGAACCTTAATGCTCTAGAAATAAGGTTCATTCGTAACACTGCCCCCCTCTTAGCGATGCTCGTCCCGAGCATCACTGTTGCTTCCGTAATGTTTTGCCAAGCGGTCGATGTGCACAACCTTAAATTTTCCCCTTGGTTGACGTTGAATCCTATACGTGACGTCGTTAATACGGGTAACCACTTTGTATGGACCCTCCCATCTGGTTTGCAATTTTGGAGATTTCCCTTTTCGACGAGTCGGATTATGCAGCCAGACTAAGGCGCCTTCCTCGAATCCGCTTGTGTTCGATTTCCGGTCGTATCTGGTTTTCATGTTCTCACTTGATTGCAATCCGTTTTCCCTGACTGTAGCATGTATTTCTCGCATTTTCTCTCTCAGATTGGCGACGTAGTCTTGTACGGTGCAAGGTTCATCCGGTGTCCCTCCCATCAATAAGTCTACTGGTAACCGTAGTTCCCTGCCATAATTGACTAACGCCGGAGTTGCCTTTGTGCTCTCATGCTCTGCAGTCCTGTAGGCGAGGAGAAACAGTGGAATGTACCTGTCCCAGTCTCTTTGGTGGGCGTCAACCAACTTTGCCAAATGTCTTTCAAGCGTCTGATTGAATCTTTCAACCATTCCGTCAGACTGCGGGTGGTATGCAGTTGTGCGTGTCTTATGCAGACCTAAAATTCTGCATACTTCCTGAAACACTTGCGATTCAAAGTTCCTTCCTTGGTCTGAGTGGATTTCTAATGGTACACCAAAGCGACATATAACCTCCTCAACGAGCTTAGTTGCAACAGTTGTAGCTTCCTGGTTAGGTATCGCGAATACTTCCGGCCACTTAGTGAAGTAGTCCATAACAACCATAAAGTATTTGTTCCCTGATTCAGTCACAGGGAATGGTCCGGCTACATCAATAGCTATACGTTCCCAGGGTGCACCAACATTGTACAGCTGCAGGTTACCTCTACTCCTTGTCTGCGGTCCCTTCACGGCAGCGCAAATGGTACATTTACGGCACCAATCCTGCACATCCTCCCGACAATGGAGCCAGTAGAACCTCTCCCGTACTTTCGTTAGTGTCTTCTTGACGCCAAGATGACCTCCCGAAACTCCGTCATGCACTTCACGTAGGACATCGGGTACCTTGGCTCTCGGAACGACTACCTGAAGATGGAACTCCCTGCCGTTAGTCTTTTCCCATTTTCGGTAGAGTATTCCATTTTGTAGAGTAAGACTGCTCCACTGTGCCCAGTATGCTTTAGTGATAACGCTCATAGGTGCAACCTCACTCCATGTTGGTCTGACGTCTTCTCCTCTTTTCTTCCACACGATGATGTGCCGTAGATCCTCATCATCCTCTTGAGCCATCTTCATTGCATCATCCTCCCAGGGTCCTGAGGAACTCGTCCTGGTAAGTTTCAATGATAGCTCCGTCGACTCCTGTTTGATGCAATGTTTGCATTCTTCCGGGCATGGCCTCCGAGAAAGTGCATCTGCATTTCCATGTGACTTCCCGCTGCGATGTTGAGTCTCGAAGTCATATTCCTGGAGTTGTTCAATCCACCGAGCAACTTGACCTTCGGGATTCTTAAATTGCAGTAGCCATTTCAATGCTGCATGATCCGTACGTAGTAAAAACTTTCGGCCGATTAGGTACTTGCTGAAGTGTTGCAATGTTTTTACCACGGCAAAAAGTTCCCTCCGTGTCACGCAGTAGTTCCGTTCCGGTCTTGACAGTGATTTGCTGAAATACCCCATAACGACTTCTCTATCTCCCTGCTTTTGGGATAGCACTCCTCCAATCGCGGTGTTGCTCGCGTCGGTATCGACGATAAACTGGCCTTCCGGTTGTGGGTATCCCAAAATTGGTGTTTCACACAGGTATTTCTTCAGTTTTGAAAAGGAATCCTCACAGGCTTCATCCCAACAAAATGGTCTTTTCTCTTCCGTCAGTCTATGTAACGGTTTTGCGATCTCAGAAAACCCCTTGACGAAACGCCTGTAGTAAGAGCACAAACCCAAAAATGCCCTTACCTCTGTCTTGTCTTTAGGGGTAGGCCATTTTTTAACCACTTCAATTTTCGCCGGGTCAGTCTGGATGCCCTCACTTGTGATGACATGGCCGAGATAATTCACTTCTTTCCTGAATAGCTGACACTTCTTCGGGTTAAGTTTTAAGTTTGCCCCATGTATTTTGGCGAAGACTCGCTCCATGTTTTGCAAATGGTCCTCGAAGTCTCGACCCATGATAACGACGTCATCTAGATACACCAAGCAGGCATCTCCTACTAACCCTGCTAGCACACATTCCATGAGTCGTTCGAAGGTGGCAGGTGCGTTGCACAATCCAAAAGGCATAACATTAAACTGCCATAATCCTTTTCCCGTTGAAAACGCTGTCTTCTCCTTGTCTTTTGGATGGATTTCTACCTGCCAGTAACCTGATTTTAGGTCTAGAGTCGAAAACCATTTCATGCCACTCAAAGTATCCAGAGTGTCATCGATTCTAGGTAGCGGGTAACTATCCTTCTTTGTGATGTCATTGAGCCGCCTATAGTCCACGCAGAACCGTGTGCTTCCATCTTTCTTCTTCACAAGCACAACCGGTGAGCACCAGGGACTTGCGGATGGTTCTATTATTTTGTTCCTTTCCATTTCTTCCAGCATATCCTCGACTTCTTTTTCCTTCGCGATTGGTAGCCGTCTCGCCCGCTGACGGATGGGTCCCTCATTTCCGGTATCAATTCTATGCTGCACTAACGATGTTCTCCCTGGGTTTCCTTCTTGACTAGAAAAGATGTCCGCGTAGCGTAATAGAAACTTCTTTGCCTTGATGCTTTGTGAATAAGTCAGGTTGCTTTTGCAGTCTTTAAGAAGCTCATAGACTGTAGGATCCTTCCCAGAACCTGATTTTTCCATGCTTGGCATTGAAGTGCATTTCTTCAGCCACACAACTTCCTCGCACTTTCCGACGATGTCCCCCTTATTGAAGTAAATCTCGCGATCATCCAAATTTAGAACTTTTACTACAGCTTTAGTACTACCATTGACGAGAGTTCTTGCTGTCATGAATCTTTGAGAGGCTGTCTTCTGGGAAATGTCCTCAATCAGCACACATCTGCCTTCCTTGGTGTTATTAGTACATGGCAGCTTTACCATCACGTGAGCCTCTGCACGTCCAGGGATGACGATTTCCTTAAGACATGTCACTTTCCCATTAGCACCTCCGAGAATGAAGATTTCTTCCGTACCACACTTAAATACTCCGTCAGCAACATCACGTGTGTCCTCATAAAATCTAGACCAAGGATACAGTCATCCATAATTTCAGCCACAATCACGTTGTGCGTATAAGATGTCTCCCCTAAGTACATTGTAACAGTCATTTCCCCCAGGACGGGTATTGGCTGACCGGAGGCTGAAAGAAGTCGACAGTTGATTTGCTTGCTGTACCTCGACACAGATTTCAATAGGTCCGGCCGGACTATTGTCCTGGAGGCCCCAGTGTCCAATGTCATCCTGCAATCGATCCCGTTTATGGTGCCTGGTATTGCTAAATTGTTCCCATCGCATACTTGTGAGATAACCGTTGCTGGGGCTCCTTCCGTGCCAGCCAGTACTCGCCCCTTAGTCCTGGCTGTTACTAGTTTCCCTGATTTTGAGGGAACTTTGCATTCTCACCTCTCTTCGCAAGCTCCTCCAACCGTTCCTCTATTTTCGTTAGTCGGGACATCTGCGACTCTTTCTGTGGGCAATTCAGCTGCAGATGCCCTTTCACACCGCATCTATAGCACACAGCGCCAAAGTTCTTCCTGAATGAGGTCTTAACCTCTTTCACCTCCTCGACAACTTCACGTAGTCTGTTAGTCTGCCGAATGTCGTGTCGAACTGCTTCGACCTCTAAGGCATGCGCCAATGCTTCTTTTAATGAGGCATGGTGACGAAGCCTCACGGCAGCTCTTACCTCCAGGTCTTTAATTCCGTCGACAAAAGCTTGCACGGTGTTTGCAGTTACCATTTTATCGTCGGCCGATGGATAAGCTTTCCGCACAAGCTTATCTATTTCCAACGCCCATTGCTGGAGACCCTCTCCAGATCGCTGGACTCTATCGCGCAGCTGGGCGCGGAACACATGCTCCAGATGTCGCTCCCCATACCTGGATTCGAGTGCATCCAACAGTTCCTTGTATCCACATCCTGAAGTGGGAAAGGCTTCCAGAACAGTTAGAGCCTGCCCTCTCAATGCGACAGTGAGGGCAGTCAAGCACTGTTCGTCCGTCCATCCGTTAGCAGTAGCAACAGTCTGAAACTGTTGCCGGTACGCGGGCCAGGAGGTGCTACCGTCGTATGGGGGTACCTTAACATTAGGTCCCTGAACTGCGCCCATCGCTCCACTTGACGTTAGTCTTGTCGTTTCAAGACGTATCACCTTTTTCTGTAGCTCGTTGAGGCCAGTCTTCACACCATCTATGTCCGTTCCTAGGCCGGTGACTCGCTCGTCCATGAGGTCCAACTCTTTTCGCAATTTAGCCACCATGCCGCCGACTTCGTGAACGGCCGACAAAACAGTCCGCTGCACCCCTTCAAATTTGCAATCTTGATTTTTCTGTATCGCTGCAAATTTGCAATCTTGATTTTCCTGTATCGCTGCAAATTTGCAATCTTGATTTTCCTGTATCGCTGCAAACTGTTGTTGCATTATCCGCATCAAACTCGACAAGTCAACGGTGGGCGTGGCTTGCTCAGTGGGCGTGGCCAGGTGGGTGGGGCCAGTGGGCGGGGCCTCCGGCTGAGTGGGCGTGGCCTCAAGGGGCGTGGTCTGGTGGGCGTGGCCAGTGGGCGGGGCCTCCGATTGGGTGGGCGTGGTCTCAAGGGGCGTGGCCTGGTGGGTGTGGCCAGTGGGCGGGGCCAGCTGGGGGAACCCACCAGGTGCTGGTTCCTCCAGGTGCTCCTCCACAGGTGCTCGGCTGGATTCCGCTGCACGCTGGGCCCTGGTCTTGACACCCTCGCTGCCGAAGTCGTCTCTCGGAGTCAATGGCATAGCTTCCAAATCGCACTTCTGACACCAATTGTTACGTGCTGGGGTTCGCAGATTTGGAATAAAACACCTGGTGACCCTTGATCAGACTTTATTCTGCACTTCCGTATTCCACTTAGTACTCCTGATCTTCTTGTAGACTTCCTCTCCGCTTGTTCGCTTCCAATCCTCTTCGCTTCCGATCGCTTCCTCCGCTTGTATTTCGCTCCGTTCTCAGAACTGAACTGTCTGCGTCAGCTCGCCGGTCCCTTTATATACCCGTTACCGCGTGACTAAGCGTTTTCTAGAAAGTTCCACCCCTATCGATGTTTATTCCAGAACAGCCGTGTTGTTTGTTTACATCGATGGGTTTGTTTACATCGATGGGTGATTAGGTATTTATTAGGTGACGAGCAATTATGAACCTTAATGCTCTAGAAATAAGGTTCATTCGTAACAATATATTACATTTTTGTCACGCGATATTTGTAATGGCGCTTTCTACAAAGGGTGGAAATAGTAGGCTATTAGGTCACGGTCGATAGAAAGAACTTTTGAAGTTGATCGGTTGGTAGAATCCCGGCGCCACACAAAGCATAAACATTTGAACATTTATTTTAACACTGAAAAAAAAAACATGTGTAGCACGGATCTTTGGTATTTGTTTTAAGTATGAACACATTTGCACTTGCATTGTATCTTCGATTTGATATCTTCAATTTTTGCAAAGTTATGAATATGCCGAAAAACGTGTGTAAAGGTAGGTACTATTTGGAATGGTGCGTAGGTTACATGTAATAAAGCTATTGGCACAGATACAATACCGAATATAATATAATATATCAAGATAATATGGATTTCTGTGGCTCTAGACAACAGTGGATAGAATGTAGCTGTTCTGTCTGAAGTTAGTTTGCCGTTATCGGTTGATAATTACTTAATTAATTATTAAACTATTGATTACTTAATAGACGTCCATTGCTGGACATAGGTCTCTTATAGGAACTTCCACAAGTTGCGGTCTTGTGCGGCTCGTACCATGCGGCTCCCTGATGTCATCGGTCCACCTAGTGAAGGGTCTGCCAACGCTGCGATTTCCGGTGTGAGGTACACTTTACGTACTCTATAGCACCTTGGGACCCCAACGTCTATCTGTTATTTATGCGCGTTCCATATATTTAGCTTCGTTGTCCAACACGTGGCCGCAGTACCTACCTACGTCTTCAACTCTTATTTTCGGGAAAAGCTTTTCACACATAATGATCTTCTCGTCCTAGCGTCGTTTGTAAAAGTAATGTACACATTTCAAAACAAACGACTGCCGAAATTAAGCCAAACGAAGTTCATAATAGGTACTCGTACATAGCGCATACAGGGCGAGCTTTTAATATGAGAGAAAGTTTGGAATTGCAAATTTTCTTAGCTAGGGGAAAGCGGTCCTGAGGGACCTTATAAGTACATTTATTACAATTTATGCCTTTCCGCATCCACTTTGCAATTTATGACCGTATTGAAGTTTATTTGTTTTGAATTCGTTTATCTCAAAATATTTAGGTACCTACTTAATTCAAATCTTTGGTAAGTAGGTATACTAAATATTTTAAATTATAGGTTATAAGTTTAAAGTAGGTATACCTAAATATGAGTAGTTTACTATTATATTATACCACTCAAAATGTCTGGTAGCAAATAGCAATACTGAAATTACTATATATTACGTGTAAAGACATATTTTAAAACCATCAAACCTAAACTAGTACATTGTTCCACGACGGGAGAAAGTGACCGATTACTACGAGGGTGTAGTTTGAGGCCCGAGGCCGTAGGCCGTAGGGCCGCAATACACCCGAGAGGAATCGCACTTTCTCCCGAAGGGATACATAGTGCTTTATACTACACCTACGAGGAAAATAATAAAATATTCAAAAATATTAAAATTATTACCGGAAATCAATCAGAAAAAGACGTTGGGTTTCCATTGTAAAAAATCTTCATATGCTTTGTTGTACCTATTTTTATCTATTTCTAGATATCTTGGTTAAGAGATTTTCAATATAACAATAACTGCTTCATGCTTGGCCACATATTTTTAATTCCGGCGGCGTTGGGCGGCTCACTTCGAGTTCCCTAAAGTTATTTGTAATTTTATAAATTGAAAATTTGGATAGGTAAAACAAAAGAAAGCGACTCACAAAATACAAAGAAAATAGCGCGAAAAATTTATATTTTCTATTTTTTACTTTTACTTTATATTTAATTGTATTAATTAAAATTGAATTTATTTAAAATAGCGAACCCCGGTCGTGCTCGGTGACATACCGACATCAGCGCCATCTACCGTGGCGGTTACTTATTTATTTTATTATAGGTGCTTTTTATGTCGTCTTTTGTCGAAATAGGTTTTTTTTCATGTACTGATCGGATTTTATCAAAAATTAAAAAGAAAAAAGCACGTTAGTAATGGAATTTCATAAATGGAATTTCCGCTCTAGCGCGTTAACAATGAATTCTCATAGTTCTTTTCAGCCCCCATATTTGTTTGACAGTAATGACGTACATTTGACCGTCGATAGAATAAACATTTAGGGCGTTTGTGCACTTATTCGTTTTCGATTCGTTTTCGTGTTTCGTGAAAACACGATTCGACATAGCCTTCCTTATAACTGTATGGGCGCTTGTGCACTTACTCGTTTTCGATTCGTTTTCGTGTTTTTAAATTCGTGAATTTTTCACATCGAATCGTTTTAAATAAGGACGCGTACGGAAAGGTGTGTGCGATATTCATAATAACTAACCTTAGTGTTACTGCCAGTATTTCTTCACAGAGTACATTGAATATAATTTTTTCTGCAGTTATGCATTCTCTAAAACGTTTGTATGGCCGAGTAATCTGTTCTTTTACTTATATGGCACAATATGATATCGAAAGTAGCAACATTCATTCGATTGTAATTATTAAAAAAAGATTTTTCATGATATCTCAATAAGTGATGATCGATAAATGCTCCTAGAATAGAAAAGAATAGAAAAGTTTTTTTATTCAAATAAACTTTTACAAGTTCTTTTGAATCGTCAATTGAATACTTCTGTTTATAGGATGTATCCAGAATTTTTTCATTCTCCGGCGCCTACGAATGTATAAGAAAAGGGCAAAAAGCTGACGACGATTAAATGCAGCACACATTATGAACACGGTTTTATCTACGAAATGCTTAAAACGTATAGTGAAATCACGATTAAGTGCACAAATGTCATTCGTGAATTTCGTATCCGTTTTTATGATGTACATTAAAAAAACGAACATGAATCGAAAACGAATCGAAAACGAGTAAGTGCACAAACGCCCTTACAAAGGTTTTCGTAAAACGGATTTAATTTTTAATTTGTTCTGAAGAAAAACAAATATTGAAACAACATAACGAAAGTGCAATCTACAACCCGCTTTCAAAGCGAAGACTAAAATATAGCGAAGGAATGAAATTAACGAGTTTTCCCAAACGTAAAAACGTTAAGGAAAAGCGTTGCTCAGGGAAATAAACTGACAATGCAGCAAAAGTTAACTCGCTAGCCTGATTACGAAATTTTAACGATGCGCTTTTTATTTAACAATGAAACTATTTTTTTTAGATAATGTACTTATGTACCTGTGAGGGCAGTGGTGACTATTAGTATCTAACATTACAACACTTAGTAAATGATTGGACCCAAGCTAAGAGCTGCATGCTACAATTTGAGTTGTAGTTGGTTGAACTTGCAGTAACAAGGCATTTTAGCCAATAGCGAGAGAGTGTCGGTCAATCAGAGGTGAATGCGATCGTTACGTATTATAGTAGCTGTGATTTTTAGACGATCGGCAAACAGATTTAGAGGTCGACCAGAATCTCATGAAAAATACGGAAATGAAATTCTAAAGTTAGCAACACCACGGCTGCCCTAGTGATAAACAAAGTAACTGGCATTTTTTGTGAAATTGAATTTTTTGCATTAACAAAAGTTTTATGTTGAGTAGTTTTTTACCACAGTTTAATATTTCAAATAACTTGAACCGTTTACTGAAATTTGAATTGCCCAAACAAAGTAACTGCACACACTAACCCGGAATATAAATGCGAAAACCAAGTAAACAACAAGCACAACACAAAAACAATGTAATTGGATGTTGATTACTTTGTTTTTGTATTTAAAATGCAGTTGCTTGATTTTTCGTTTCGTGAAACGATCCCAGGTAAAATTTGTCTATGTTTGAGATCACCTTTACTTTCTTGCAATACCAAATTAAACGCTCTGTCATCTGTCAGTTTTGCTGCGCGCCTGTGTCAAAAGTTTCCAACTTTGGACGAAAACGTAGATCAAACATAGAAACTGGAATTTTCTATAGAACAGTTAGAATAACATTTAGAATAACGGCTTTGCGGCTTTCTTTCGGCGCCGGCTTTCTTTTTGCAGAAAGGTTGCCTTTAAATAAGAGTTTTCAATGTTTTTGCTTGTCCTGTAAAATTGTTCTGAATGTAATTACTTTGTTTATCACTAGGGCAGCCGAGTTAACCTAGTGTTGCTTACTACAAAATTAAATTTCCCTATTTTTCATGAGATTCTGGTCAACCTCTAACAACGTCGAACCAAATCAGTAAATAGTCGAGTGACCAAAATTTGGTAAATGCACGTGCTCAATGCGTCTTCTTGCCAAACGCTCGCTGTGAACAGAATATTTTGAGTGGAAATAAAAATTTGTACCACTAAAATATGGCGCGTTGGAATCTAGAGAGCGAAATTCTACGCCCGGAATTTCGCTACATTTGTCCCTGGCCTAAGCACACCTTGACTGAATACCAAGATTACACTAGGTCGGTAAAAATATAGTACACATACGAGTACCTAATATACCTACATAGTACTACTTACTCGTAATAATGATAATGTTTTCCCGACCGAATTTTGGCCATGAAAATAAACCTCAACGGAGACTAGGCAGCTACGCAGAAGATATTATAGTGCACAAGTGTATGCGCGAAAGCAGGTACCTATACTCTCCACTTCTCTCATACCCTGTGATGGGATGACAATCCGGAACGATCGAAAAGAGATCAGTGGGGCTAATTCTTAGTTACCAACAGTAAATGCAAGCCACCTAATTAGTTCGATATACACTGCTGTTTTACTTTGTGAAATGAAATCACTATTTATATTACCTATACACAGTAAAGCAGCAATGTATATCGAACTTATTCGGTGGCTATCATTTACTGTTGATAACTAAGTTAGAAAATAGCCCCCCACGTGCACTTTCAACTCCAGGCTATTACCTATATATTCTGTGCTCCAGGTTGCTACTGGAATTTTCTTTTGAGAAAATCCTCGGTCTCAGGTCGGACTAAAAATGTCCAAACTCGTATGACTTCAGGAGACGCAGCTAAATAAGCTTACCACTAGACCAACGAGGCAGACGCGAGACGATGTGAGAGATGTGAGAGATGATGAGCGCGATGTGTGTGTGTGTGTCTGTGCGTGTGCGTGTGTGTGTGTGTGTTTGTTACTCTTTAACGCCGCAACTGCGGAACCGATTTGGCTGAAATTTTCAATGAAGATATCTGTAGATCATGCTCTGACTTAACATAACACATAGGCTACTTTTTATCCTGAAAAGTAGCCTAAAGGTAGTAGTAGGTATAAAGGTTGGAAAAGGGAGCGGAAACGGGAACCGAAAATCCACAATTCCCTCGGGATTTGTCAAAAGCGAAATTCACGCGAGTGAAGCCGCGGGCAGAAGCTAGTGTAGCAGTGTAGTGTAGTGAAGCACATCGACCCCCTACCCCCTCTCTTTTGGTACTGAGATCTATTCATAGGAATTACCTCTGAAATTTCCCATGTCGGGAATAATATTTCCCGCTTCCTCACAAAAGTGCATCGGAACGGTGTGCTAAGCTTATGTATTCTCTTTACAGAAACCTCAAAGGCTACCGTGTTTGACTACAAAGCCACGCTATTGTAGACTCAGTTAATTAGTTTCCTTTCTAATTGCTTACTTAACGGAATATTATCGTGAATGAACCTAACTATGTTCCAAGATCATTTAGAGTCATTTTTTCGAACATTTTGCCAAGTTAAATCGTTGCTTCTTTTTAGAAATTTGTTGCATGGATAAAATGTATAAAAACTTTGCATTTGGGACACTCTTAAGTTTTAGAAGAGACATTTTTGCAATCTGCTGTCAAACCCAATCAGTTCTTTCAAGCCTGCCTCTCAAATCATATGCAAAAAAGTCTGGGTACCTACTGCATTAGAAAACTCAAACCATAAAATGTTACTAACTCAGTAGTGAGGAGTTTGACACAGACCTAAAAATATTCCATAACATTCGGCCAAGACCAGTACTTGCCTATCTAAGTAGCACTTTTGTTTTACAAGGTAATATGCTTAAAATTCCATATGAAGAAACATGCTACAGTAAAAAAATGCGTGCGCAAAAAAAACACGGGCTAAATCTGTTCAGGCATTTAGAAGTTAAGATGGAATACTACACACACATCTCACATACATAGTACCTACGTACATGAACCCTGAAAGCATTTACTACACTCCTTTTTTGGGCAGTCGTGTAAAAAGATTACTGATGCAGATTGAAGATTTGTAAAACAAAACGCTTACACACATTTAATAATGTTCGATATTGTAGACGGTTATAAAGTAATTAGTCAAGCAGTGAGAGCGTCGTGACTCCCAACTCGCTCCACGCCTCATGAATATGCAACTCAAGTTGTAGTGGTCTTGCACGGGAACTTATATTAAATGCGACGACGGGGACACGATCCTCGATGTAAAACGGGTTACATAATGGCCGATGGCTTTGCATCAAACTTCCAATGAGCGTTTAAGTGAAATTTCCATTTAGGTTGCCACTTTGTTGCAGCTTAGCGCAAAAGTATGGAGACAAGAAAATAATTATTTCATTCGGCCACACCTATCTGCATTAAATGACACACAAAAACTTCTAAGCAATTTTCTTAGCAGTAGGGACTCCATCGTCGCCTAAGCGGGCGAATTGGGATGTTAGAATCTATTCCTTGCACCAGGTAAAATGTTTTTATCTTTACTGCTGCGCTCATATTTGTTGGGCACGTTTAGTAATTAACATAATACGGACAATACCACACCCTGGTAGTAAAGTAATGGATTAAAACATCTAGGAAAAAAAAGTAATCCATGAATTTAAAAACCTTAATCAAAGAGTACAGCAGTATATAGACAAGTTATCAGAACCTTCAACCACCACCACAACCACTAACGTCCCACAGCTGGACACGGGCCTCTTCTCTTATTTGAGAAAGGGATTTATAGCTTAGACTCGTCGCGCTATGCTACAATGCGGTTTGCGGTCTTTAACGTGTGATAAAATATATTAACCGGAAAAGAAGGCTCCAACTACCAACCAATTGCCAATTGCAATTGCAATGGCAAATACCAAAAAAATTGGAAACCAATTACCAACTCCGGACTGGAACTGAGAATTTATTGAAAGAAAACCTCAAGAACAAACGATTTTTGGCCTGAGCCGTGAATTGCAACAACCAAAGACCTCATAATCCACAGTAGAACATGCCAACCGCTAGATCAACGAGGCAATCTAACTCTCCACATTCAATGAAATTCATGGCAAAAGCTTGTCGATACGATGTCACGGAAACTGTTTTCCGATTACATAATGAAAATAGAAACCCGTGACGAATGCGATCACAACGACCCGTTGAAACGAGAAATCGGATCAACGGGAGTGACACTAACAAGAGCTCAACAATATTCGAATGATTCACGCTACAATAACTCTGGATGCGCTTAATTCCATTTTTTACGTCATTGGACACTCCGCCTTTGAAATGACATACAGGGTGCGTGGATTCGTCGCGCGCGTTGCACAGTCATATGCCCATTGTGTCACCCTTCCCGGTTCCTGGCTCATATCAAACTGTTATTTTATTACGACTCTCGTTTATATGTTAAGCGATGTCACGACGTTTGACACGTGTTTAGCGTACGCTTTAAAATGCTATTGTTGCGAATCGATTGGGGGATAATGTGCATTGTGCCCTTATGGACACTTTCTGATGTGGTAAAGGTACAATGTAACATTTATAATTTTTGATATAATTTATTAAGAGCGTGACAAATTGTTTCATTTCTAGATACCAAAGAGTCTCACAAACTATTTCATGTTACAGTACAAGTATGTTAAATCAATGTTACAATAAAGAGCCCTGATTTAATTTATCAAATCGAACTTACGAAGTACATACATTACATAGTATTTTAAAAAATAACATGATAAAATGAAAAAGATTCCGATCACATCAAAGCTTTTGCGACATGAAAGCTTCATCAGTATATAGGTAGGTATTCAATTTCAATACAAAGTCGAAACAATGTTGACTTTTTATTTAACGTCGACGCCTGTCACACAGCGTGACATGTGAATGACAGCAGCACTGAGTCAATGACAATGCATTTGAGGATTAAACGTCTGGGAAAATATATTATTATATTAGTCGAGTTGTATTCTTCATTTATTCGTACTGTGAAATAAAACAACAACCTATGTACAAAATACAAGGTGTTATAGGTATGTATATAATACGAAAAATTTAAACTATTCATTATATTTTTTGCTGTGGAGATTGTATTAATTTGCGATATTTAGTTTTCACATTCTTAAGTAACTAATTAAATAAAACAATATATTATTCAGTTTAGTAACATCCCTGTACCTATGCTATATTCAATGACCTTGTGTTAGAAGGTCATTGGCTATATTCATGTAAATCTAGAGACGATAATATAATAAGAAATAAAGTTGAATTGAATATTTGAAATATTGGTTAATAAAACTTGCTTTGTGGTGGCTAAGTTCCATTTTATACGGAAGAGTATAGTAATAATTACAATAAAGAACTGTAAGAAAAACAGTAGTAACAACAAAAAGCTGTAAACGAAAAGCGCCAAAGAAAGGTACTAATGGCCAACTGGAAAAGTTACTTGGATGTAGTTTTTGGGGTCTCATATAAAATAAGAAAGCTTTTACAAGTTTCGTTGGTCTACTTATTTATTCTACTTTTTTATGAGTAGGTATATTTAATTTTACTATCGAACTATCAGGTTATTATGAGTAGGAGTATTATTAGTAACCATATGCTTCATTCTAAATACTACTTTTTATTATGTAGTTTGCTTTGTTAACGTCATTGAATTTGATTTAAATTATTATGTATTAAGTATTTATGTTTCTCTAGATTATACTTTATTACCAACTTACAAAACTTTTTCATAGTAATAATATGTTTGAAGACATTAGTTATATCAACTCTATTAATAATATCATTCAAATTAATAAGATAAAATTATTTCATAATATTGCATTTTCTAATCGGTTTTGTTTGATAGTAATAGAACTAATCCATTTATCTACTAAATGACATACAAATAACATACAGTCTCCCATTCAATCTCCCATTCAAATGAGTTGAGGTGACCTATTTTATAAAGCCGGGGCAGTGCGGCGGTGCTCTAATGTGGGCCATATTGAAACAACCCATTTCAATTCATTTCTAAACTCCTTATCTTTTCTACCTTACCCTTGGTAACAGCTATTAGATGGTCACTGGGAGTAAATGTTTTGAAGTGAAACTTTTTTAGGATTGTTGTGCATTTGAAAATTCGATGAAACTAAAAAGCGACACAATTTTAATCTGCAAAGTCAAAACCAAAGTTAAAGTTATGGTTACTTTTCTGAAGTTTCACTTTTGCCGTGTGTGAACCGCACTCACACATTTTTTTTTCAAAAATATCTTCAAAGCTAATTTTCCGCACCTACCTACCTATATAGGTATCATGTCTTTATTTCCTTTGAGTTAAGAGCTTCCATGTTATCCCATTTAAATGAATCTAACTGTAGGTATATTCACTCACCAAAAGTAAGTTGGTCTCTTATCTTGAGCTTAATAATCGCCTTTAAGTTTTAATTCAAAATTGAAATGCAGTGATTCAGTGGCATAATGTGCGCGAGAAACTTCTTGCATATTATTTTTACGGTAGGGTCCCTCTTAGAACAATTTTCATTTTATAAACTTATAGGAACACTTATAAGAAATCTAAGAGTTATTAGATAATTAAAATATGGAGTCTAGACTTTTGGTTAAAGCCAATATAATATAGTACAAGTGTAAATTGAAAATTTAAAAACCCCCGACATTCGCCATTTAGTGGCGGCGGCCATCTTGAATTTGCAATAGTGCTATTCTACTAGTCAAGCCCTTTCATTTGATACCCATATCAAGGGAGTTGTGAAAAAATATATCATCCGCCATATTGTAGCGGCGGCCATCTTGGACCGATTTTCATCAAACATAGCTAAGAACACTCTCGACTAATTCACCTTTCAAACAAAAAAAACCGCATTCAAATCGGTCCACCCGTTTGAGCGCCACAGGGGAACAGACAGACACACACACACACACACACACACACACACACACACACACAGACACGTCAAACTTATAACACCCCGTCGTTTTTGCGTCGGGGGTTAAAAATAATGGTTGTTACCGTCGACTGTTCAGTTCGACAGTGCATAAGAGCTCTTATGGTAACTCCAAAATTGCAATTTGGCTGCGGTTTTATTGCAATTGACAGCGATACAGCCACACGAGTAGATAAGTACAGAGAGAAAGCTTCATACAAACGGCCCGCTGTAGGTACACTCACACAAACACACTCACCAACGGTTCAGGGACGCCCGCTCGGTCCCCCAACCGGTACAGTTGGGTGACAAACGTGCGCATATTATGTGTGAGTGTACCTACAGCGGGCAGCTTTTAGAAGCTTTCCCTCTGTACTTATCTACTCATGTGATACAGCCATCGACTGGTGCAATCCGAATGCATTCTACACTCCTCGCAGTTCGCTTGTCAAGTTTTCATGTTAATAACGTGACTTTGACATCCGAGTTAATATGTTAAACTAAAGAACTGTCCAAATACGAAGATACTCGTAGCATCGCCTATGGTCTGTTCAAATCACGAAGTTTGCCCTTCCTTGCCAGATTTAGCTTAACACTGTCCACCACCACCGACGGCGTGCTCTCCGGGGCACGCAGGTGAAACACAGTCAATTACCAACTCCGGGCTGGCACTGAGAATTTCTTGGCAGAAAACCCCAATATCTGACAATTATTTGCTCGACCCTGGAATCGAACCCAGGACCTCGTGATCTGCAGTTGAATATGCTAACCAATAGACCAACGAGGCAGACACATTAACTAAACTCGCGTTAACTCAAATATTTAAACTAGGGCCTCAAAACGTCTGTTGGTACCTGTTGGTACATATATAATTATGTACTTTTAGTGACTCGTTTACTATCAACGATCTACATGTTTTAGTACATAGTTAGTTTATGAGCAATGCAATTTATTCGATAAGTTTTACCTTCTTTGGTTCATCAATGGGTCACGTAACTATCTATTAATTGAACTTAACGTTCCATTTCATAGCACTTTTTCCGCTGACTCACTTTAAAAACTTGAACTTTTACATTAAACTGCCACCTTAAGCTCCAATATCATGCAAATCGGATTCGCGATGCGAAAGTTGTAGACTCCCATCTCCTTACCTGAGCAACGCTCGGATTTTGAAAACAGTTTAAGGTGTCACATTACTTTGAATTTGAACATTGGTTGCACTATTTCACGAGAAAATAGCTTTATGATTATCCAGATTTACTTAATAATATGCAAATTGTTTGTGAAATGAGCTTTGAAAGTTCTTTTCTTAACCTTCTTATTCTTAACTTAATCCATTTTCTTAACCGCGGTTTTCTGTATTAAAAAAATCGGTAATGGAGATGTTTATCGCTAGACATATTATTTTGTTTTTAATTTATTAAAATTCGAGGCGTATAATGAACTAATACTTCTATTGTACCTACTACTACTGCCTATAGCGAACTGCTGACTCCAAACTATATAATTATGGCATAAAAGTGATTAGTACACGGGTCGTAGCTTATATTTTTAATAGAGTAGGTACTTGGGCAACCTAAATTAAGCAATACAAACAGACCATATTCATTAAAAACAGTCTTACTTGTAACGTTTTTTTCTATAATATTTTTTGTACTACTTTTAACATCGGCAACAATTCAATAATAATTTCTTTAATACACAATAAACCATTTTTTGTAATTTTTTACAAACACTTTCACTACCCAGGTAGAAAAAATCCAAAATTACTAGAAATGTCTAGATAAATTAGATCATTTATTCATGTGGAATCCCCCTAAACAAGTAGGTATACTGCACCGTATAGGCTTTAATTTTGTGCGCAAAAAAAAAAAAGAAGAAAAAGATAATTGCAATATGTATGTATTGCCGATAACAATTTAAGTTAGTGCAATACATTAGCAAATCAAGTGTGCAGTCCGCACCCAGATTTAATTTGACGACGGTAATAGATACAAATGTTGCAGCCTCCCCCTTTTTTTGCGTGAAATGTGCGCGCCCTCGATGTGCAGCTTTGGCAATGATTTAAGTAACGCGTGCTATCGTGAAAAAGAAGTTTTTGTTTCTTTTAATCCACTTCCAAAAAGAGAATAGCAACGAAGTGCTTCCAATTATTATAGGGGGAAACAATTATTTTTGGTAACTTGCAAATATTTTTGTATCAAAATATATAAAAGGAACATGTGACTGACTGACTGACTGACTGATCTATCAAAGTACTGCTTAAACCAATGGACGGATAGGACCACGGAAGAGAATCATTTTATCTATAGATAGGACTGTTTAGCATGCAAATAGTTATTATGACGTAGGCATCCGCTAAGAAAGGATATTTTTTGAAAATTCAACCCATAAGGGAGTTACATAGGGTTTCAAAGTTTGTATGAATATTAATCCACGCGGATGAAGCCTCGAGCATCGGCTAGTTTAAGTATAGATATTCTTACTACTCGCTACTTTTTGTGTCTTTAATCTAAACTCATAGAAAAAAGATTGGAAACAATTTTCTCGATAAATTAATAGTCTCCATACATTGCTACAAAAGTCTTATTTTTTTTATTATAATTATTTTTGTGTAGTATTATTGTAGGGTTTAATACTATACACAATTATGAACGATGACGTCATCACGTTTATTTTTACACTCTCGGCGCCGTCAGGTCGCGTCGGGTCGTGAAAGTTTGTCACGTTTTTCATAAATGGTACAATGCAATAAAACTGCGCCAATATCTTGCCGCCTCGGTATAAATCGCATATCCAGATATTGCTTAGGCCTGCAACATTTCAAATTGTAACAACCTATTTCGAATCTATCACACACAGCTTTTTGTAGTTTGAATAAACGCGTATCCCACACATATCCCATATCTGGTGATTTATTTGCTAAACTGACAAAATATATAGCACATCTCTTTGTAAACTGCATATTCTGGCAATCTCCGTTGTGTATATGTTATTTATTTCTAACGAGCGGATACCCGCAACTTCGTTCGCGTGGATATTGATTTTAATAATCCCGTGGGAATCATTTTGTTTTTCCTAAGCTCCTTTGAGCTTATACCTTGCTAAAAACTGTAAAAAGTTCACTGGCGGATGTTTAGGTACATCAAAATATAAACATCCGCCAGTGAAAGTCCCATCAAAATCGGTCCAGCCTTTCAGAGATTAGCCAGTAGTCTTTAAAGTATCTACTTTCTAACAAAAAAAGAATGAATGAAATCGGACCACCCGTTAACGACTTACAGCTAAGTACACATTTTGCCTTTCATCCCCTCTCCCAAGGGAACCGTGCTGAATTTCGGGATAAAAGGTATCCTATATGTTACTCCATAGTATGAACTTAAATCATGTCGAGTTTCATTTCAATCCATTCAGTAGTTTTTACGTGATGCGCGCACAAACATACAGACAAACAGACAAACAGATAAACAGACAAACAGACAAAAATTTCAAATATAGCTTTTTTACGTTCTATTACTTATCCCTAACATCCCCCAGTTATTATTTTGCAAAAATCTTCAATGTACAGACACGGCAATTCTACGATTTTATTATATGTATAGATAGATAGATTAGCCTTCTCTATTTTCTTCAAAGTAATTTCTAAGATGTCTATTTCGTCAAAAAATTTCATTTTATTCGGTTATAAACGATGATCCTATACTATTATTTATATGTACCTTATGACGATGCAAGATACGCATCAGACCGTCAAAACTTGTGACACGTTTTTAATAAATGAAGTCGGTTAATGACGCTAAGGCTTAATTTACACCGCGGTGGAATCGAAGCGTCAAATTCGCCTCATGACGCGGAAGTCGCGCGAATTCGCTGGAATGCTCGAGCATTCCCGCGCCTTCCAGCTAATTCACGCTACAGCGCCTAGGGTTGTCAGTCTAGATTTATTACTTGACAAGAATGGTTGACTTGGATCTTATTTTTATATACATACCTAATAGGGACTATAGACCTTAGTATCTATACTTCTATACTAATATAATAAAGCGGAAGAGTTTGTTTGTTTGAACGCGCTAATCTCAGGAACTACTGGACCGATTTCAAAAATTCTTTCTCTGTTGGATATGTACGTGATCCTTGAGTGCTATAGGCTATACAATATGTACCACGGGCGAAGCCGGGGCGGTCCGCTAGTCTGTTATAAATTTCAACTTGCTAGGTCCCCCCGTTCCTGAGAAAATCGATGGCGACACACGGACTGATATACGGACAAGAAAGTGATCTTATAAAGGTTTATTTTTTACCTTTTAAGGTACGGAACCCTAAAAAAGAATGAGGGATTCTGCGCCAAAAAATTAAATTCTAGGATAAAACCCTTAATGATGGGATTTTGATGCGCCATTTTTAACAATTTAAAAAAATGTATGAGCTCAAAGGAGCTTCGGGAAAGCAAATAATTTCAGCAACCTAAATCCACGCGGACGAATTCACGGACATCTCCTAGTTCTAACTCAAAATATGTTTTGAAGCTGACATAGTCCTACTTACTTTGTTAGGTTTATTGTAATGGAAAATTAAAAAAAAATGGTACGTACGTATTTTATTTTTATTTTAATGACCTGACGCACTCCATACGTCTCGATTTCTATTGTAAATGCTCCAAAAGTCGCGTATATAGATATTTACTATCTCTCTAGGTGTTGTAACCAAAATTCTGGTGACGGTCTGACTGAATGGGATCTAGAATACCGATTTACGTTTCATGCGATTCATTTTATTATTGACCTAGACCCCTTTCAGGATGAATTCAATCTCTAATGGTAGATTTAGGTTACTTATAAGCTACTTTGGGAATTTTCATTTCGTTTTCATTGTTAAAAATATACAAAATCCAGTTACGTAATTACGTAATTACGTAACTAGAGTATTAAAATGCGTAACCAGTTACGTAATTGAAAAATTCATAATTTTGGAAGCTCTACTACCTATGGCGTTATGTTGGCAGCGATGTTTTCCAGTGTTGACATATTTTTATAGTCGGTTGCCCAATTTCTACACAAAAGCAGAAAATAAAATCCGACTTAATTTTGTTTTGAAGAATATTTATTAAACCAATGATACTTATCAAAGAATCAAATAAAATATTGATAGTAAGTAATTATAATACTAAGAATATTTTTTAGTATTATATAACTGGACATTAAAAACTTAACTAAACTACCAATTTGGTAAAAAAAATTACACATGGGATGCCTTGACTACAGAATATACATCGAATTAATTTATTTAGTACTTAATATACCTACTTTGTGCTAGCACAGTAGCGCATACTTTGACTTTCAGTATTACTTAAATCAATTGTACCAGGCTTTTTGTACTAAGATTGATGACCCTGCACGGCACTGCTGTGACCGACCCAACGGACTCTCCGTTCGCGCCACTTCCCGCGGATTCCACGGACGGCGCCGACAGTAGCTACGGAAATTCTCGAGAATTCCGCGGAAGACGCGCGACCTTTTTTGGCTCCTATTTAATTTGTATGTTATGCAGTTGACATAAAGTTCATTTAGCTATGTACAATTTCGTTGCAAAAAGTCGCTTCCATTCCATTCCGCCGCGGTCTAAATTGAGCCTTAATCATAGTAATCGGTTAGGTGCAAGTGGACCTCAATGTCTAATAGTTACCTCCGGTTCTCTATACCTATCTTATTCGTAGGTTGTTTATATATCGACGGTCCCTACGTACAATCCCCTAATTACAAAACACAAATTTTTCAGGAGAGCGTTTTAAAGATTCAAACACGTGTATTTCATGATCTACTAAATGCTGCGTCATGAAATTTGGTATGAAGTTTTAATATGTGTAATACTTTATAAAAAATTTAAAAATATGTTATAAAAATAACGTTTAGTGTATTATTTGTCACTTATGTTCTTATACGTGGGATTCATCTCTATTGCAAATAACTTATGTGGTACTTACTGACTTTTACGTGGTAGTATTAAAATTAAGCAAAGTCGTAATTGCCATTTATGAAATTGTACGTGGGGGTGCATGGTATAAAAATATGTTGTAACATAACGTAACTACCATATACGAACAGTTACGTTGGAATACTCCGAAATTAGTTTATTTCGTTTACCTGTACGAATTATAACGGAATCTCTATTTTTTATAACACGGCCGTCTCTTCTAGGCCGGCACGAGCTCAATGGCCCGTAAGTGCCAGTTGCGTGTGAGACGCTCGGGGTTACGATTAATTGTCCAACGTAAAATTACTGAATTACCACTACTGCTGTTCTACTTCGGAAATTTTAGTAAATTTTGGAGTTATGGGAAATGTCGTGTGTGGATTTAGAGTTGAATTTGCCAACTTATTTTTTTTTTTATTAAACTAAACGATAATATAGGGTGTCCTGAAGGTCACGAAAACAAAACATGCAAATCACGGATCTGCCACTTAGGGGATTGTACGTAGGGACCGTCGATATTAGGTAGGTACCTTTAAACAAAACATATTATCGTTTTGTTACCCAAACATTATGAGGATTTTCTGCTATCTACCAACATTAGACTATTCACTATTCAGAACCAAACCGCACGTTGAGCCCGGCACGATTGCGGTTTTCTTGCGAACAAATGCGGAGCACATTCGTGAAAACACACCCGAAACTAATGTTTTATTGAAATACTTGTTACATTACCAAACTAAATTTTCAAATACTTTAAAATCACATTACTAAATTCAATTTTGAAACGTTTTAAATTCACATTACAAGAAAGATGGGGAACTTTGATATCTAACGTTGTAACATTTTTTAAGTAGGTACCAGCGATAGTGAGTTGGTTTGTTACGTTTTCACGCCTAAACCGCTGCACTGATTTTGATGAAATTTGGAACCTTGAAGATAGACATAGGCTACTCTTATCCCGAAAAATCGTAATGTTCCCAAGGGATTTTTAAAAACCTATATCCACGCAGTCGAAGTCGTGGGCATCAGCTAGTAGTATTATAAAAAGACGCAATATATGCACAACATATGCAAACCATCTGCAAAAAATGTAGTCTTTATGAATAAATAGAACTATACCCTAACCGCAATTTTTCAGTTGACTTGAAGTCTAAGTTGGTTGTATAAGGACATATAGGCGTCTAATAATGTCCTCCTGACCGAATTTCGGCCACGGCGGCCAATCTCAACCGAGGCAGAGACTAGCCATCCACGCAGGAGATATTATAGTGCACAAGTGTGTGCGCATACACAGGTGCACTCTCTATTCCCTCACTCTCATAGTCCGATGGGACGCCAATGCGACACGACCGGAGAGAGATCATCAGGCGCAGGACCAACAGCGACGTGCTCTCCGAGGCACGGGGGTGTATCTAACACCGCCAACTTCCAACTCCGGGCTGGCACTGAGAATTTCTTGACAGAAAAACCAATACCTCGAATTTTTTTTTGGTCCGACCCGGGAATCGAACCCAGGACCTCGTGATCCACAGTCGAACGTGCTAACCGCGAGACCAACGAGGCAGTCTACTGTACATATAGGCGTCTACTGTAATAGTGAATGCTGCTTATACATATAGTACGGCAGCCCTGGAACAAAATTTTTAGTGATTAATAACAAGCTGAATTTTCGTGAGCAGGTTCGTTTCGACGAGACGAACAACTTTTTTATCTATGAAAATTCTCGATGGAGGTAGATAATCGAGTGGGGAGGTGTTAAAAATTTCGATTCGCTCGGGTGGGAAATCGTTCCACTAAATTTTTAGGACTATGTAGCCATTTCATTATACAAGCATTTACTAAGCATGCATACAAAAAATCAGCTAGTTATTATGAATTTATCAGCTAGCCATCGAGAATTTTCATAGATAAAAAAGTTATTCGTCTCGTCGAAACGAATCTGCTCACGAAAATTCAGCTTGTTATTAATCACTAAAAATTTTGTTCCAGGGCTGCCGTACCATTACTATGCAACAGGCCCAAATACGTCATATTTTCATTTATTTAACAAAACTGAATAGGTGTTAAATAATTCAATCAGAGTAAAAATAAACAGCACTAGGAAAAGAATGTGATTTATATGGCTTTCTAATAAATTAAAGTAAATATATTGGGTATTATTTCAACATCAAATGCATAAAGGCGTAAATCGTTTCGCTATCGCATGTAAATGCGTCGGTATAGCTAAATGGCGACTGGCGTCAAGGATAGAAAATTAACATTTTCTTTTTTAGCAGCGGAATACCTACCTACTTACATAAAGCTACAGGCAGGTATCAGTCAGCTTTGTAAACTTTGCTCTATTCTTCGCGAGGCGAAACAATTTAAAACGCTGTCAGAAGTTTTTCTGCGATCAAACAAAATATGCCTCTTAAATCCCGGGAACTTTGCCGTGATGATGAAACATAGAAGTTCACTTTTCGTGCCTGACTGAGCTCGTGCCACAGATGTGCGACTTTTCTTATCTTAATGATATTAAATAATATGCAACACACGTTTATATCGAAGAATATGATTCAGTATTTTGCTCATGTATTTTTTAAATTTACAATAGCGAATTTCGAGAGTGAAATTCTGTACAGAACACGGTAGACAAATTCTCGAAGAATCCGGCAACATTTCGCGGTGGTGAGAGTATTCCCGAGGTTATTGAAACGTCGCCAAATCCACTTAGTTTTATGACGTGGAAAATGCGATACGACACCGCGAGATGTGCGGGGGTTGGTGTGATTATTATGGTCTCCATTTTCATTTTGGGTGACGCTGGCATCCGTTCGGTAACCTTTTTTTTTCCGTTCCTTGGGCAAAACGGGGGTTATGTGGGACTCCCCCCGAATGGGGGTATAACCTAACTAAAAACCACCACGGCTGTTCCCTCTTGCTGACCATGCTGGACGCCTGGGGAACCTGTTGTAAACGTTCCAGGCGACCCGTTCGGTAACCCGCCTCTCGTAAAGCCTGCAACACACATCAAACACGACATCAGGGCGACGCCACCGCAACGTGTAGTAGTAATAATAGTTGCTCTAAAAGCCAACAGTTCAAATCATTTTTATTAAAATATATATGTATTTATATGTAAATATGTCTTAGATCAGTCGGCTGTTACCCATAACACAGGCATTAAGTTGCCTACTTTAGGAACAGACGACCGTGTGTGTATTGTGTAGTAGTCTTATGTTATTATTTGTAATTTCGGTCGCAAATCGCTTGACCGCATCTTCTGGATTGACCTTTTACAGCAGGCCATACAGTTTCATGTATTACACAAATACTTGTTACAAGTGTGCTCTTATGCAAACTTTCAGTCCTAAAAGACTTGAAATTGAAACCGTCAAAGTAATCCTAACCACTTAAACCCTTTATCACCAGCAATAATAAATAAATCAAATGCATTACTACAAACTATGAGCGACCCTTTTCAGAAAATTAGAAAACCACTTTGCCAGATCCCGATTTTTGGCTTAAAATATAGAACAAACCTAACTATAGAGCCAAAACTTTTCGGACACATAGGTATTATACCAATCTCTATCGATTTGCCTCCAATCGGCTTACCTCCAAGCTTTACCTTTCTTGAAAGCTGATGTTATGTTTAGGTAAATATATTTTGTATTCGTAATATTGGAAAGTTTTCCTTTATTATTTTATTTATTAATTATAGGAGCGAAACTTTTATTGTTAGGATTAATTATTAAGAGAGGAGACAAAATGTGTACTTATCTGAAAGTCGATATCTGCACCCTAGAATGTACAAAACATACAAAGAGATAGGTAACCCAGATAAAGCCTGAGGTCTTCACAAGTAGATACGTAGAATTGTACACGTAAATCGTACCTACCTACTTTTTGAAATAGGTCAAATGTCCTATAAACACACATCCATTTACCTAATATTTATTAAATAGGTTCTTGACCCCGACATCACTGGTATAATGTGAGCCTCACATGGACAAAAAGAGACATTTGTCGACCCGCACCAGTTGGGGCAATATATCGCTGGTCCCTGTTTTTGTTGCCCCGAGATTGCCGAAATGTATTAGAAGCAATAATGGCGTGTTATTGGAAAGCGACGAATTTCCCCATCGATTCAATAAGAAGCCTTACTAATACATGTGCGATCAAGTAGGGCAAGGGAGTATGAGGTCCATTTCCAAATATAGCTTAATTACGTAACTTTTCCTAGACATACATAATATTTTAAGTAGGAAAATAAGCTTTAATGTTGTTGTTTTATGCGTGTCGCATTTTTACTTACTTAATCCGTAAACTACTATTGAAAAATTATATTAGGTATGTAGATATACTATGTTAGCAAATTGTGTGAAATAAGACCGATGATTATTGCGATCAGCGAGGCTCTGCTAATTCACAAATTATAATATAAATATTATAGTTATAATCGACCAAGTTATCGACCATAAGCTTCCTTACTAACAGAAATAAGTCCCTGGCTTTGCTTTTTAAATTTTCGATTTTGGTTTAGGGTAAGTTTTTTTTTTATTACGGTATGTAGTAATATTGTGCATTCTAAGCAGATAATACAATCTGGTGTTGATAGCTGTTGATTTTTGTAAAATATTTTTTACAGCAAATATTAAGACATTATGTTGGAAACTGTCCTATGAATAATATGTTATATGACTATGGACAACAATGGCATAGACAACATGAGAGGCGCGCCGGACTTTATGCTCGTAGTATTTTTTTTTCTTACGACCGCCGCCGCGGCGCCTGCAGTGTCGACGCCCCGCCGCGCCGCGTCCTAATTAACCGCTTACCCCTAATACAATCTATTACCACGAATGACCGTTATTTCCTTCCTTGGATATTGTATGTTTATGTTTTTGCGACATAAATATTTTCTATTCCTGTGATATATATGCTCTACTATTTTCCAAAATATAACCAATTCTTTATGCGTCTCTTGCAATAATTTACCGTAGGTATTTACCTATGTATGTAATGTAGGTACTTGTTTTATATGCTTAGTATTTTTTATTTAAGGCATACAAAACATGTTACACTAGAAATAATGATCAAAATAAGAAAACAGCAGATAAAGATCCAAGTAACAACCCATTATAATATGTGTACACATTCAAGTTCCATCGAAATCTATTCTGCCGTTCCAAAGATTAGCCCAAATTTTTGACACATACAAAAATGTCTTTGGGTTGTATCTCGCGCCGAAATAATCATATTATGAGCTTAATAGATGCAATTATTTCGAAATCATAGACTTGAAATACTTGATATAGGTAGGTATCTGAAACGAAAAATTGGATGTGAATTTCAAAACAATTTACTGTAAACAGTTGGTAAATTTTCCACTCCAAAGGTAAGAGATTCGGGTGATTCCAGAGAGCCTCTGATATCGTCACCTCTGCCGCGGCGACAGCGTGCCCGGGGTTATTGAAACGTTGCCAAATCCACTCAGTTTTATGACGTGGAAAATGTGATACCGCACGCTGCGCGCGGCGCGTATGATTATGCTTTCCGGTCCCTGATTTTGCGTTGCCGTGACAACGGAGATCCTGTTTCAGGTGCTGGTTATTTTAGAAACGATAATCAATAAACAAATAACTGAATTGAAAGATAGACCGCTGATTCGCGATTCGGTGAAATTCTGCTATTAATTTAGCGTGTAGAGTCATTGTGTAGAGTCCTACAAACTTGACTGGACAGCGGCGCTCGCCACGTATTAAATGTTGGCAATTTCAAAGTGGCGTCATTAATTTCACATTCCTGGGTCACCGGATCAGATAAGTTTGTAAGACTATAAAAACATTTGATTAAATATTCCAATCTTAAAAAAGTAGAGTCATTATATGAAAGAATTGTCTCTCCACGTTTCGTTGAAATAGTCGTCGAGGCAGGGGCGTAGCTACCACCGTATCTGCCGTATCAATTATACGGGGCCCCCAAGCCACGGGGGCCCCCGACGTGCGTAAGCAAAAATTAACAAAAACTTCCCAAATTTTTGTTTATTTCAGAAATGACGAAAGTCAAATAAATTACCTAAGAACTTCGATGGGAAATGAATGCTTATCAGACCTGTCATTATTGTCCATAGAAGCAGAATCTTTAGAAAAACTAAAGTTATCATCAGCTATAAATGATTTAATAAATCAGTTTGCCGAAACAAAGGCAAGCAAAGTATATATTTAATTTGAATTGTTTGTAAAAATTTTAGAAAAAGTGACAGATAAATAATTAAGTATGATGAATAAATATTGCTTTTAATTTTATGCAAACTTTTTTTTTCTTATGTGAGAAATCTTTACCCTTCATAAGGGCCCCCAAACAAATGTTTATACGGGGCCCCGCCAAGGTACGCTACGCCACTGCGTCGAGGAAAAAGATGTCACGTAGGTAGAAGAAAACAAACGTCTGCCGATGCCGTGATGATTAGGTACCGTTTCTACGTAGTTGTACTACGGTAGGTTGCTACGTTTCTACGAAGTCACATAATGTGAAGTGAAGTAGATCTTCAGTTTGTTAGAGTGCAAAAAGTTAATGTTAGATCTTTTTTTAAATAAATGGGAAAATTTTCTTATTAATATAAAATCATTTAGGGTAATAAATTTCAAACTTTTCGGTCAATTAAATAGTGTTTCAGTAAAACTAACATTATAAGTGATGACTCTATAAATATGAACTCCGAGAAAGATAGTTAGGAAACAGGTATTCTCAATAATATGCAAAATACTCTTTTCAATAATCTATACTAATAAATAAAATTGAAGTGTCTGTCTGTAATTTCGAAATAACTACCACATATTAAGCTCATATGGTTATTTGAACGATACCATAACCGAATCACACGTTTATAAAATTTTTGTCTGTCTGTCTGTTTGAACGGGCTAATCTTCGGAACGGCTGAACCGATTTTGACAGGACTTTCACAGACAAGTAGAGGATTAACCAAGGAGTAACATAGGCTACTTTTTTAACCGACTTTCAAAAAAGGAGTTGTGTTGAAATCGGTAAGTACCTATGTTAAATAGGTATTTTCGCTGCGCGCGACGCGACGGCCGACGCTCGCGCTGCACGGAACTCCCCGCGCCGCGCGCCCCTGCGCCCTGCGCCCGCCGTACGCGGTACCGCGGTACGCCGCCGCGCGGCGGGGGGCGGGTGGATCAGAAATCTACTTATCCCTCAGGATTTGTGAAAAACCGAAATTCACGCGGGCGAAGCCGCGAGCAAAAGCTAGTTAATTATATATTGATTGAATGATATAATGACTTTATTGTAATATTTTATAACATTTTTATAGGCAACTCGTTCCTCTGGAAGCGAAAATACAATCCCCTAAAAGCATCTTCGTATCTTAATCAAATTCTTGGGAAATTTAATAAAATCCATTATGAAATTTTGCATAAATCCTGAAACCTTTTAAGGATCAGTTGGAACTTGGAATAAGGAATATAAGAGTGAAAAAGTTGAGCCATTTTATAAAAACCGGTATATATTAAATGAAATTTTTACATAATCCATATTATACTTAACTTAAATCTACCAGATGATGCAGCCTAATGCAGAAAACATACCAGATTCGTCTTTCCATCGCTGCAAAAAAAGTTGTCAGTTTTTTCTGAAACATACGACGTTATCTCAATAATCATCCTGACGTGATGTATTTCAATAAAGAGTAAAGTAAATTATAATATATTGCTTAGTTTTATTTCACTTGTAAGTAACCGATGTTCGAAATTTTTACCCGACTGAAGAACGCAAAGGAGTGGTTATGTCTTCATCAGTTTCTTTCTTCGTGACGCTGTAGACACTAAAGATACGTGAACTGATTTTAATAATTCTTGCACTAATAGTTTTTTCTTAGGATATCAAAGTTAATATGCCTACTACTAGACTACAAAATTTGATAGAGTATACCAAGTTACCACGTTAGGCATTGACTAAAAAAATGTTTTAAATCTAAGTTCGTTTTTCCATTCGAGACTTCATAATTCGTAAGTCGTAACAATGTAGGTAAATTGGTTTTATGTATAGGTTTTTTATTTTTTTAATCACCTGTTTGATGGTATTGGTACAACCATTCAAATCATATGAAAGGATTCTGTTCTGTATTGGTACACTCGTATAATACGGAGATTATGCGAGTAGCATTGCAGGGACTATTTGTACGAATTAAACACTGAAGCAGATGCTAAGCTGGCAATTACTGTAAACCAATTGTTGCAGTCTAAACGGCAACGATCGTTATACTTAGTACAAACACTGAATCGAAAATGCGTCTGTATATCTGCCGATTTGTCGATTGTTAGCTTTCGGCATCGTATCTACAGTGTAGTTTACTGTGTACATGTAGTTTTTTTTCTGCTTTTGTAGTGTTAGGAAACAGTTGTTTTATATTTAGACTTGGCGTGGTAATTTCGAGTAGGTTGCAATCACATAATATACCTATGTTATTTACATTAATCAGTAGCTTAAAACCTACTTATTGTAACCAGATTAATGATCCAAATAAAGTAAATATTAGAATAGCTAAAAAAATCTCATAGAAACAAGCTCCTTTTGGAAGCTCTGATAAATTCATACCTTTAACAATTTTCGTTAGATATTATATGTACGAAAAAATTAAGTGAAATAAATTTCAATAATGGGTATCATAATAATGGGGAACTTAACTATGGTAGTCAGAATCCGACCTTATCTTGGCTATTACTTTTACGCAAACGTTCCGTAAAAGTTGGCGTACAATTGAGCAATGCTACTCACCGTCTTTGGCCGTTGTCGGATAAAAGTCGAACTCTGTAATTTCGCCTTTTCTTAGTTCGAAGAAGAATAAAGGAGGAAGGAAAAACTTTTCGCGTGTTCTCGGTGGGAATCTGGGTTGGGTTTAACTATAAATTACGTGTAGGTTTGGATCCTTTTCTACAATAAATGGATCCAAATCTCTAGAAAGGAACTTTTGAAGAATAATCTCCAATATCTTCCTGTATACCTTTTGGAATCTTGTACAGGCGAAATGATCTCGATGCGGATTATTTTTAATGTTTTCCAGAGGCAGAAGACACGTTTTGTCAATAAGGGGATGTTTTATTGAAGATTACTTTTCCCAGTTCAATACCGAATGCAAACTGGGGGAAACGTGACATTCGTTGTTTGTTTAGAAGATTTTACACGGTTTTCCTTTGGTTTTCGGTCTGCGCAATTTGATACTTGGTGTGGTTCAAGAAACAGATGATATAAAATTTGCATGAAGTCTCTAGAACAAAATATTTATATGGAGTTTACAGGTCACGCTTTAAGATCTGTAAGAATGTGTTTAAAAAATACCTTGGAAAAAAATCTTTTTCAGCAGGTATCCTAAAAATATTTTCTATGAATGAATGAGACCTACACTTCTAGATTATAAGTTGGTTTACAGCATGTTTCTACAAGTATAAATTGAAAATTTAAAAAACCCCCGACATTCGCCATTTTGTGGCGGCGGCCATCTTGGATTTGCATAGTGATATTTTACTAGTCAAGCCCTTTCATTTGATACTCATATTAAGGGAGTTATGAAAAAATATGTAATCTGCCATTTTGTAGCAGCGGCCATCTTGGATCGATTTTGATCAAACATAGCTAACAACACTCTCGACTAATTCACCTTTCAAACAAAAAAAACCGCATTCAAATCGGTTCACCCGTTTGAGCGCTACAGGGGAACAGACAGACACACACACACACACACACACAGAGAGAGAGAGACACGTCAAACTTATAACACCCCGTCGTTTTTGCGTCGGGGGTTAAAAATAAAATATCAGATATTATTAGTAGGACGGACCAACCGCGACGGACAGACTGAAGAACTATACCATAAAAGTCCTTTGTTTTACTACGGAACCTATTCACTATGTATACAGGCACACTACCACCACTACTGCCTTTTTACGTCCCACTGCTGGGCACAGGCCTCCTCTCTCATAAGAGAAAGGGATTTCGAGCTTAGACCCGCCACGCTGCTCCAATGCGGTTTGGCAGGCACACATTATTTTGCAATTATGTTGTGAAGAATCAATGTACTTACGGCCTATTTCTATAATATTTTATTAGGAGCGTGTAAATGACTGCCTCCGAAATTAAGTGAAATTAAAGCAACATGGCGGTATACATAATGAAATTTTATGAATCAATTATGCCAAACACGCGGAGATGATGCTAGCATTAAAAAGAAATTAAGGTTTTCATTAAGTTTTATTTCCGACTTATCAAAATAAGAACCTGTGATAAGCTGATTTTGCTTCTACACGATTGCTGATATTTTTTTTTTGTTTTTTTTATATATATATATAGAAATTGTTGCCATATGTTTATAAAAATATTCTATAGGCGCGTTTTAATTATTAAATAAATATTTTATTTCGACCAACGGTGGATCATATTATTATTGTTAGTAGCTAATACAAATTCACTGACTCTAGTTACGCACACATAAAGAATATAAAGGCTAATTAAGACAGAATCAATTTTTCAATACATGAACCATACAGTAGTGGTTGCTGACAAAGGTGTTGTTGAAAAATAAATGTGATGTTGTGTTGTTACTTACTGCTGAACAACTGCTGACAATCGAATCAAATTCCTCATAATAAATTTGCAAACTCAAAACGCAAATGCAAATCCTTTGTAAATCCGTCATTTTTATAGGGATTTTTATATATGAAAAAGGGAAAAAGGAGTTTCATCCTAATTCTATAAAATGTAACTCGTGACAGTAGTTTGTGATTTCTTCGGACGGGTTGTTTTTAGAGCTCAGCGACTCGAGACACTTTGTCAAATTGAATTTATTCTGAAGAACTGCTTTAACGTTGTTGAACTTTTCATGCTCATTTTATTGTTCATTTAATATTTCTGCATTAGCTATACGCAGAACATAACGTACTAATGAATACGTTTGAAAGATGGATCCACGTAGCAATTTTTGTAAACCTATACTCTTATTAGCCTCTACGCTACACAAATGTGGCTAATTATGTTGTACCTACACAATCTCTAAACCTAAACTGAAATGACAGGGCTAAATATAAGGTGGGTGCACCATGGAAGGCCAGGGTCCTTTGAAGGCCAATTATTAAAAAGTAGTAGTTATTTCTATGTGATGACAAATTCCTTTTACTCACACTAACACTCATCGAACTCAAGGACACAGACGCGGCGGCGAGTCCCTCACGCCGCTATTTTATCAGTGAGGCCCCTCGCTTCGTTGACTTCGATCGTCGACGTTAAAATTGTAATTCGCGCTCACAGCAAAACGTAAATTTTCAAGTAAATAACCTATTATTTTCTTTATTTTTTACTCTGAATTAATTTAAATAAGGATTAGCTATGATACTAAAGTAAAAAATATTACTTTTCTTTTATGTCAGTAAAAATATCGATAGTGTTCTTAGAAAAGTCAATGGTTCCTTGTAAAGCCAATCAAAAATATGACTGTTGGCCTTACTAGGGCACATGGGCCTTACTAGGAACGTCTAGAAATATTAATACGAAAATATTAATACTTAGTTTTAAAATCTATTTACAACTGAAAACTAAACAGGTATTAGCATTTTCGTGATTTTTAGATTTTATACACATTGTTTTAACTTTCCCGATATGTAGGTATAATATGTATCGGCCTTACAAGGAACGGGCCCATAAGAAGGCCATTTTAGGTCAGTTAATTTTTTTATAATTTCTTTTTATCGGTTATTGGCAACTTATTTGGTATCGATATAATACTCATTATTATTATTTTTAAAACATTTCAACGAATACATTGTTAGTTATACGATTGTGTTCAAGTAATGTTCGTTGAGTATTTTATATGTGAATATATTATGGTAAGCATTTAATGTTCCGTTTTAATGAAAGATTTTTGAATGTAGTTTAAGTATAAACAGATATTTCGATTTTCACAACGTTAGTTTTAAGTTAAACGACTGATTTATTATATTGGCCTTGTATGGAGCCTTGTTCCTAGCAAGGCCGTTTGGAAGAGTTTAATAAAACTTAAGTTTAATAAATAGTTATTAATTCTGCAATAACAAAAAGTGTATTATATGTATCATAATAAAACAAAGTATTACTTAATAACTTGTTTGTTTAATTTATCCAGTAAATAAAAGAAAAATAACTGTTTATTCGTTAGTGTGGCCTTCCATGGTCCACCCACCTTATTCTTATCTCTTTCACAGTGATACCTGCGGAAAAGGATAGCACTATTTTTAAACCTGTCACTTAGTTTGGTTTAGAGATTATGTACAACAGAGTTGGCCACATTGAAACAAAATATATACTAAAAATAATTGCATGCCAATCAGGCTTCGGAGAAAGCAAAACATAAAATAACTTTCAATGGTTAGGTAACATTTTGTATCGAATTTTTCTTTTTATCTAAGTAACTTAATATTTTAAAATAATCACTTAGTTTCTAGCAGGATAAAAATAAGTGTACAAGTTTGCGTTAAAAAGTCATCCACTCCATCTGGGTGGGTAGTGCTTGCTTAATTGAATACTGGCTTTTTAACCCCCGACGCAAAAACGACGGGGTGTTATAAGTTTGACGTGTCTGTGTGTGTGTGTGTGTGTGTGTGTGTGTGTGTGTGTGTGTGTCTGTCTGTTCCCCTGTGGCGCTCAAACGGGTGGACCGATTTGAATGCGGTTTTTTTGTTTGAAAGGTGAATTAGTCGAGAGTGTTCTTAGCTATGTTTGATGAAAATCGGTCCAAGATGGCCGCCGCTACAAAATGGCGGATGATATATTTTTTCACAACTCCCTTGATATGGGTATCAAATGAAAGGGCTTGACTAGTAGAATAGCACTATTGCAAATTCAAGATGGCCGCCGCCACTAAATGGCGAATGTCGGGGGTTTTTTAAATTTTCAATTTACACTTGTTACCAGACCGCGATACAGCAAAGACGAGGTTAGGTAAGTTTTTAAGGGTATGTATTTGAGTCTTGGGATTCTTTATATTTATATATTTAAACGAGTGATGGTTATAGGCTACGTTCACTTTTTCTTTCTATCCTGTTCTTTGATTTATTAATAATATTATTATGTTCTGTTTCCGTACTAACTGGAAAGTGAAAAGTGGGGGATGCAGCCGGGTGTAGAGCGCATACTGCACATTGTTACTACCATGCACATTTCTCAGGTTTAGATTACAGTAAACCAAGCTTGTTATTCTTTGTGTATTAAGGACTTCTGCAAAGTTGCCCCTGCTACTATCCAACATTCAATACATTATTGGCGGAGTTCAATAGATCATTGCAAAATCCTACAATCAACTTAATTTATGCAATTTAATTTGTGCAATCAATCTTTCTATGTAAGCAAGATATTTTCTTTATACATTTTCTTAGTAGCTGTACGAACAGCGGGCGGGTGATTGGAATTCCAGTATATTGTTGTATTACTGCAAAGTTGAACACCGTAAAATTGTTTACACCTATATAAGTATATATTTTTCTTGGAAGGAAAATGCTCGTATATTAGCAAGTTTAGAGCGTTTGAACGCTTGCAGCACGTTAGATGCTGGAAAGTTAAGATTAATAAATTGCTTGTTTTAGAGCACGCCTCGATGAAATGTAACATAGCTAAGCGAGGGTAAAAGGCTGCGGAGGTACTAACTTATCCTTTCATATTTATTATCTTAACCATTTCTATTGAATTCTCTTTCCTTTTCCTAGTAGAAATCTCATTCACTACTCTAGTAACTACAAAGATAACTTTACTTACTTGTCTCTAGAACGGCTTTCAGAGTATACTGTAGATACATAGTACTAGAAAGATTTTTCCTCTGCTTTTTTTTTGAACTTATTTTTTAACTGAGGACTGAAAACGATTACGAAACATTAAATTCGCAAATACATTTTCCATTATGAGTGAATTTAATTTAATTCAGTACACAGTCTCTCATATCTCTCTCAAATATCCTGCAGGTATTTTTGAAATGCCTCTCAAGCGTCAATATGGGCTGACAAAGGGGTCCTTTCTTTCGCGCCTCCTTTAACCGCTGCCATTCAAGAAGCCTGCAATCTAGATCATATCCTTTTGTGTGTGATGCGATGTGCAGAATATTAATAGGTTCCTAACCCTGGATCTCAGCTATCTCTATGTTCAGTAAAAACTAAAGATATAAGGTGATTTAAAAATTAGAATCATTTCATACTTAAATATATCATCATCATTATCAACCCATTACCGGGCAAAGGTCTCCTCTCAGAATGAAAAGGGCTATAACTAAATATAAAAGGTTATATTTATGGTAAATATACATATGTATAGATTGAGCAGAATCTCATGAAAAATAGGGAAATTAAATTTTGTAGTAAGCAACACTAGGTTGACTCGGCTGCCCTAGTGATAAACAAAGTAATTACATTCAGAACACCTTACCTGGGATCGTTTCACAAAACGAAAAATCAAGCAACTGCATTTTATATACAAAAACAAAGTAATCAAAATCCAATTACTTTGTTTTTGTGTTGTGCTTGTTGTTTACTTGGTTTTTGCATTTATATTCCGGGTTAGTGTGTGCAGTTACTTTGTTTGGGCAATTCAAATTTCAGTAAACGGTTCAAGTTATTTGAAATATTAAACTGTGGTAAAAAACTACTCGACATAAAATTTTTGATGCAAAAAAGTCACTTTCACAAAAAATTTCAGTTACTTTGTTTATCGCTAGGGCAGCCGTAGTGTTGCTAACTTTGGAATTTCATTTCCGTATTTTTCATGAGATTCTGGTCGATCTATAAATTACTATTTTTGAGTTCGTTACTTATATCATAATACTATTGAACTCTTCTAGAAAGTTTTGAACAAATTAATAATAACCAACAAACTTCATGGTGTAAAATTAAGGGATATCCTGTATATGACATTAACTAATTGCTCTCCCAAACACGAAGCAAATTTAGGTGCATAATCAATTTGAGGGCTTACGCCTTACCATAAAAATTTGGTCCGTCAAATTGTAAGGTCTTTTTAACATACGCTATCATAGCTTAGCCGTTAATCTATACATCTATCTTTTCTTATCTTACTAATAAATAAAATTGAAGTGTCTGGTTGTAATTTCGAAATAACTACCTCATATTGAGCTCATATGGTTATTTGAACTGTACCATAACCGAATCAAACGTTTTTAAATTTTTTTGTCTGTCTGTCTGTCTGTTTGAACGGCTAATCTTCGGAACGGCTGAACCGATTTTGACGAGACTTTTACATACAAGTAGAGAATTAACCAGGGAGTAACATAGGATACTTTTTTAACCGACTTTCAATAGAGGAGGAGTTGTGTTTTTCTACCTATACACACCGATATCTCCGAGATTTCTAGACCGATTTGCGTAATTTTTTTTTAATCCATAGAGAAACATTGCGACATTGTCCTATAAAAAATTTGTACTCCAACTCCTCAATCCTAATGCTGTAGGGGACCTGAACCCCAAAACTAATGGGATTTAGGAACTGTCGGTTATTTAAATTGATATTGGGGGTACCAACTAAAGATTTTATCGTTGAATGAACTCGAGCAGGTGCATATCCAACTCCTCAACCCTGATGCTGTAAGGAATTGCATTCCGAAATCGTGGGGATCCCACGGGATTTTTCCGTTTTGGGGTCGGGCTACTACAGATAGGCTACTTTTTGTTCTGGAAAATCAAAAGTTCCCATGGGATTTTTAAAAACCGATATCGACGCGAACGAAGTCTCGGGTGTCCGCTTGTGTATAGTATAAAATCAATGTAAGTATAGGTAATATGTTTGTCCTCTATGCACTCCTAAACTAATACTATTCATCCGATTATGTTGAAATGGTGAGTTGTTCTACATTCTACCCGCGAAGGTTCCTGACCCAATTTATTTTTTAAATATTTTCAGAAAGTATCTATACTTGAACTAAAAATCTAGAATCACATTCTTAGTTCAACACAATTGTTCTAATAATTATAATATCCTAGCTATTAAGAGCAGTAGCACTATTTTCTGTAATTAACAAAAGAGTTCAAGACTGCGTAGAGATTTCTTCAATTAACTGCAGATACCTAATGGAAGCAGTCTTTTATCTCTTGGATTTTACTAATTATTTATATACTTACTTCTTTCTACCCAAATAGTCAGATATTAAACTTATATTAAAAATAGAAAATGCCCGCGGCTTCGCCCGCGTGAATTTCGGTTTTAAACAAATCCCGAGGGAATCGTGGATTTCCGGTTCCCGTTCCCGCTCCCTTTTCCAACCTACTATCAAGGAAGTTCGCTATAGTAATCTACCTATAGCTGTAGCTACAGATTATGGGTTTTTCAAAATCCCGTGGGAACTGTGCATTTTTCCAGGATAAAAAGTAGTCTCCATTCTAAATTTCAGCCAAATCGGTTCAGTAGTTGCGGCGTGATTGAGTAACAAACATCCAAACATCCACACTTTCACATTTATAATATTAGTAGGATTGACGAAAATTTCAAAATAAATATTACTATTCATTGTCATCATCATCATAGTAGGGTCTATTAGTGAGAAAGATTGAGGTCGTAGTCCGCCACGCTGGCCCAGTGCGGATTGGTAGACTTCACACGCCTGAAAACATTATGGAGAACTCTCAGGCATGCAGGTTTCCTCATGATGTTTTTCTTCACCGTAACCTATATCTATTACTAACGTACATATTATTGCTACACCGTGCTTATACCTAATTGTAATAAATGGAAATTTCGAAATTACCCTCACATTAGGGAGGTATCTACCTACTGATAGATCATGATTAATGGATTTCCAGTTCGGTGCTTGATATGTTGCAGCCATTCATTTGATGCGACAAGACAAGAGGTCTAGAGGAGAAAATAATTGAATTCTACTATGGCACTGAAAGATGTATATACTTTCGTTAAGAACTATATAATGCAGGTTAGCCTATAAATGTAGCTAGAGCTACGTATTGTATGTTTAGACTGAAGAGTTACAAAGATAGTAAACTACATTCAGGTTCTTACAAGGAAACAAAACAACTTCGTTGAATGGAAACAATGCGAGACCGAGTCTTAAAGATGTTTTAAATGAGTTCTCTAATTCTGTTTAAATCAGTTTTAGACTCTACGGAGTCTCCGGTCGGTTTGTTTTTTAAGCTCAGTAAGTACTTGACTCTTAAGGCACTTTGTCAAATTGAATTTATTTCCAACAACAACTTTTGCCTCGCCGTACTAGTAAATTGTTTTTGGTCCTTTACATAATTTTTATTTTATTTAGAGACGTTCCATCAAAAGACGCAAGACTCACCAGAGCCGCAAGCGCAAGAAATAAGTATATTTTTAACTGTTTTCAAAAAAGAGGTTCTGTATTCGACCCGTATGTAGGTATGTTCGCGATTATTTCAAAAGTCAATGATCCGAATACTTTAGCACCTTTGTTGCGTTCAATAGCAATATGATTTACCTAATTAATATTCAAATAAATAGATTTTTTTATGCCTGTCTTTATAGGACTGCAAATGATATAAAATGCAGGGATGTTGATACACTGCAGGAGGCGGAGACCCTGTGGCCCGGACAAAGGGAAATGATGCAGCCTACTTAAACTGCGGTGAAAGGCGACGCGAAAGAAAGGACTTTCCTTTGTGCAGCTTTATTGGCATGTGAGAGGCATTACGAAAACGCTTGTAGGCTATTTGAGAGTAGCATCATGAACATTCACTATGGAGCTTCATTAAATTTTTTTTTTTTTACTTTTAATTGTAATCTCTCTGTATATATTATAAAACTATCTTTTGTCCGCGGCTTCGCCCGCGTGAATTTCGGGTTTTTCAAAAATCCCGAGGGAATCGTGGATTTCCGGTTCCCGTTCCGGTGTAAATGTTGGGAAAGGGAGCGGCCCTATTCCAACATTTACTTACACCTACTTTCAAGGAAGTTTGCTATAATATTCTACCCATAGCTGTGGCTGTAGATGGCTGTAGCAAATTTCGGTTTTTGCAAAATCCCGTGAGAACTGTGGATTTTTCCAGAATTAAAAGTAATTACTCTAAAATATCATAATCTCATAAAAGTTTCTATATGTTTGTAAGTAGGTATATCTTTAGACGCTATAGTTATTTAGTTAATGAACAAGACTAAGGGCCTGTTTCACCACCTTCTGATATAAGTGTCGGATAGCTTAAACGTAATTTTGTCACTTTCTTACTTATGTCAAGTGACAAAGACAAAATTTGTGAATAAGCTATACGACACTTATCAGGTTGTGAAACAGGCCATAAGACATAAAAATTACGAGGCGGTATTTGGGGACTGCCGATAAAAGTGATCAAGGATTAAAATTTAAACAGTATGTACAATGTACATCACTACATAGTATAAAACAAAGTCGCTTTCTCTGTCCCTATGTCCCTATGTATGCTTAAATCTTTAAAACTACGCAACGGATTTTGATGCCGTTTTTTTTAATAGATAAGTGATTCAAGAGGAAGGTTTGTAAGTAGAAAAATTGGACCCGGTAGGTGGCGCTAATAGCGGGCAGGATGACGTCTGCCGGGTCCGCTAGTATTATAATATACTAGCGGTCCGCCCCAACTTCGCCCGTGGTACATAATATATAGCCTATAGCACTCAGGGATCACGTTCATATCCAACGGTGAAAGAATTTTTCAAATCGGTCCAGTAGTTCCTGAGATTAACGCTTTCAAACAAACAAACAAACTCTTCCGCTTTAAGTATTATATTAGTATAGATGCCTAGCAGCCTAGCTAGTTTCAGTTTTGTTCCCCCAAAAAGTACACATAATATATATTATACACATATATATATTATATACAAGCTGTGATAGCCTAGTGGTTAGGACGACCGACTTCTAATCGGAGGTCGTGGGTTCGATCCCGGGCACGCACCTGTAACTTTTCGGAGTTATGTGCGTTTTAAGTATTAAAATATCACTTGCTTTAACGGTGAAGGAAAACATCGTGAGGAAACCTGCACGCCTGAGAGTTCTCCATAACGTTCTCAAAGGTGCGTGAAGTCTGCCAATCCGCTTGGCCAGCGTGGTAGACTATGGCCAAAACCCTTCTCACTCTGAGAGGAGACCCGTGCTCTGTAGTGAGCCGGTAATGCGTTGATCATGATGATTACTTACAGCTCATAGAAAGCGTTCGGTGACGATGACGCGAGTTCCAAGATTTTTTTCACCCAAAAAGTTCACAACGCACCTAAAGAAGTTTTCACTTCAAAAACCTATAGATGTTTTGTATAGTTTGTATAATAATAATATATCTGTATCTGTAAACTTTATAGTTATCTAATTACTGAACAAGACGTATAAATAAAATTGTGCATCAATGCGGTGCGCATCAGAGGGGCCGTCCCGGCGTCCCCTGTTCATTTCCTCAATACACTCGGTCACCCTTCAATGAAGATGAAATTACTGGTGACAGATAAGATTTATTTTCTGCTTTTCTCTTTTATTGTGACGATTTATTAAGAAAATTGTGATTGGCTTAAGTAAATCCTTACCTATCAGTTGCGACGGGTACCTAAATCTAATTAATAATGTGTGGCACAAAACAGTGGAATCTTATCCGGATAAGTATTTTAGTTCTAGACGTCTCCCGTTAACCACATACATAATAAGTAATCTCTGAATACGAGTCATACGTAAGAAGTTTCAAAAATAAGATCACAAAACAGTAAATCTAATGTGGTTCATAACATAATATAACTATATAATTACGTGCTAAGAATTTTTCTAACCTCGCAATGATACAGGAGATCATAATTTTTTTGCTTATCCCATGATGAAAGCGAAAAGAAGGCTTTGCGGGTCAAAGTCATAAACCTCAAGCTGCTACGGTTTAAGATTTTCCTGAAAAATACCGCCATCACATTTTATACTGGCCATATAATTTTATCTTTTTCACGTAATTTTGCTTGATAGTTTTTTTACGCCTTCGTAGGTTTTACGGCGTCGATGCGTCGGCATAATAATGTCAACGCTGGTTAAATAACTTTGACTGCAGTCTTGAATTGGATGTGTGGTAGATAAGGCTGGGAACAAGTATACTAATATTAGCTCCTTGGGTTTAGGCCTAGAAGTTAGTTAACATCGTACACGGACTGGAATGTGCACGGCCTGGAAATTATAAGATATAGTACCCACTATGACATGTTAAATTAATACATTTATCATAGATACGATTTCCGTCGACCGTACCCCGTCCATTCACGATTTAGGTCTACCCCATGTCAAAGAATATTTAAAAGGAAACTTTTTCTTTAATCTACGCCCACGTTAGCTCACACAAAATAAAGGATATACGCATCAAGTTGAAAACCCTTTTCGTTTTCCTAAAGACGCTCAGACATCGGCTTATTCTGCCGGTCCGCAGGTTAGCGTTCTTCCATCTTAGATTATAACATAATTCACCATCAGGTTAGTGGAAGTTGTAATGAATTATTGTCTCTTGACTAAATGGCCAATCTCAATGAGACTAGCCAAATATGCAAGAGTATACAACACTCAATACAGTATGCAAGAATATAGTGCACTCTATTCCCTCTCTCTCCTTGTCAGATGGGACAATAGAATAGAATAGAATAGAATAGAATAGAATAGAATAGAATAGAATAGAAAAGTTTTTTATTCAAATAAACTTTTACAAGTACTTTTGAATCGTCAATTGAGTCTACCACAGGTTCGGAATGCAGTTCCAGCCGAGAAGAACCTGCAAGAAACTCGGCGGTTGCTCTTTTTTTAAAAATAACATTATAACAATTATTATTATTAATGTACATGATTGAAATGCCGTCTCGCGCATTGCTGGAACGAGTTAAATCCAAGCTTTTTTATCGTTTATATAATCTTCAATTGTATAATAAGCTTTTTTTATGAGCATACTTTTAATAGAGTTCTTAAACTTGTGTAAAGGCAAGTCTAAGACATATTTTTTATTCAGATAAACTTTTACAAGTGCTTTTGAATCGACAAATGAATCTACCACTGGTTCGGAATGGTGCTTACAATTCTACACGTTAAGAAGGGCAGACAAAAGTTGCCCCATTTCCGACGGCGGCACCCGTTCACGAGCATGACGCATGATCCAGCCATTGCTTTGCTCAACCATATTTGAGGGAACGTAACAACCCGCACCACACGACACCACCACAGAAATGTTTAAAGAGAGCGTGACATACTTAGGCTACCCATGATTAAAGCAAGACAGCAATGCGTGATCAGAGAGATCATGCGCATTAGGGTGCTTTTCCACCAGAGATGTGCTATGCTACGTTGCTATGGATGCGTTTGATATCCACCAATCATATTCATTGGTGCACATAGCTTAGCACTAGTGGAAACGGATTCAACTAAGATATGTTTTTTGTATGGAAGGATGCGTGCTATGGATGCCTGCTATGGGCCGTCGCGAGTGGTGTAGCTATGTGCAGAGCTGAGTATCTACAGTATGCCTGCGTTTGTCGCTAAAAGTAGACTCGAGCTGCGCATCTTTCTCGCGCAGCTACTTTGCGGCGGCGCATCTTCATAGCGCATCTTCCTCGCACAGCTACATAGCTTAGTATTGGTGGAAACGGTCACATATTTTCGTAGCGTAGATTTCACATCTTCGCAGCATAGCTTCATAGCACATCTCTGGTGGAAAAGCACCCTTATAGACGGCTCTGCGCGCTCTATGTGGCTCTGGAGTGCAACTCCGCAAACTTCCCAAATCCGACTTGCTACCGAGAATTTCTGGACAGAGAAAACTCACAAACTTTTTTTTTTTTTTTGGCTCGACCCGAGGTTTGAATCCGTGGCTTCACGATGCGCAACGGAATCAAGCCACTAAACTAACGATGTTTCGAAAAAAATAAAATTCATACCTATAGTATAATATGCTCATAATATCGAACTTAGGATCCACAAATAAAAATTACCTAGCAGGTAGGCCTTAAAATGAACACAAGTAAGACGAAAATTATGTCTAATGCTCCTGTTCCGCTCCACCGAATAATCGTTGAGAACTCGGCACTCGAAACTGTAGACGAGTAGATATATATATACCTGATAAGGTAAAGTCTCCTTATTCCGTGGTATTTTCATAAAAACTCGAAAGAACGTCAAAAATTAAGCATTTCCGAAGCCTTTCTGAAGAACTGGCTATTTTTATCAGAAGCGTTATTTATTTAACTCTTGAAATATCCTAAAAGGACAACAATTACAACTTGATTTAAATGTAAAATTAAATTAAATATGAAAGAAAGTCCGAATGCTCCAATTCCGAGGTAAAAATCCTAATTCCGAGGCAAATGGCTCCTAATTCCGAGGGTACAAAATACAAAGGGAAACGAGTAGAATGAATTCTACATGGTGTTCAAAAATGAACTGTATTTATTAATAGATTTCAAAATCAATTCGATACGTATGTAATTGTTTAATTATGTTTGTGTGTAAAATATTAATATATGTATATTATTAATATATATATAGCTGCTCGTGCTGATTCATTCACTCACTGACTGACTGACTGATTGATCACCTCTCCTGTAAAATTTTGTATGAAAATTATTTTTTTCACAAATGGTTTCGTATAGAGGATAAAAATTCATTCAGAACAAAAATATGGAGAGAGCTGATGATTGAGGATTTCAGAGACGAGCGATGGGCACGCTTAAGGTATTGAAGATAGGTGGCGGATGCTCGAGCAAATGTCACTCGAAACGTCATCCAATTGGCAGTGAGCTGAAAAAAAATTCAAAATGGCGAAAATAAGATGGCCGCCATACAAATTTCGTCGGTCTCCATCTCGCAAGGTATAAAAGATAGAAGAGTGGTTTTTTGGCAAAAGATGATCAGGATCCGATGGTTTATTGGATAAATAGAAAAAAAAATCAAAATGGCGGAGTTTATTTTTCCATAGAAAATGTATGGCGAATATTGAGAGAGAGAAGTTGTGAACAATGCAGGCCTTTGATGCGGTTCTTTGGAGAACTCTCAAAGAAAAATATGGGAAGACATGATGATTGAGGGTTTGGAAGACGGTTGAGCAGCCCGGGCAGGGTATTGTAGATAGGTGGGAGGTGCTCAAACAAAAATTACTCAAAACCTCATCCCATTGGCACTGAGCTGAAGAAAAACCCAAAATGGTAGATACAAGATGGCGGCCATACAAGGCCTTCGCATGATTTTTTATCTTCTATACGAAACCATCAATGAAACAAGTATAAATTAAAAATTTAAAAAACCCCCGACATTCGCCATTTTGTGGAGGCGGCCATCTTGGATTTGCATAGTGCTATTCTACTAGTCAAGCCCTTTCATTTGATACCCATATTGAGGGTGTTGTGATAAAATATGTAATCCGCCATTTTGTAGCGGCGGCCATCTTGGTCCGATTTTCATTAAACATAGCTAACAACACTCTCGACTAATTCACCTTTCAAACAAAAAAAACCGCATTCAAATCAGTCCACCCGTTTGAGCGCCACAGGGGAACAGACAGACACACACACACACACACACACACACACACACACACACACACACAGACACGTCAAACTTATAACACCCCGTCGTTTTTTCGTCGGGGGTTAAAAAACAATTTGTACGGAAAAATAAATTCTGACATCTTGATTTATTTTCTATCCATTTAGTAGATCTTTAGGTCTTGATCATATTTTGCCCAGATAATACTCTTCCATCTTTTATACTTAGTCAGACATCGACGAAATTAGTATAGTATAGTAGCCGCCATTTTGAATCTGCCATTTTGGGGTTTTTTTCAGTTCAGTGCCAACTGGATGAGGTTTCGAGTAATTTTTGCTTGAGCACCTCCCACCTATCTACAATACCCTGCCCGGGCTCCTCAACCATCTTCCGAACCCTCAATCATCATATCTTCCCATATTTTTTTTGAGATTTCTCCAAAAAACCACATCAAAGCCTTGCATAGTTTACAACTTGTAGTCTCTTCAATATTCGCCATACATTTTGTATGGAAAAATAAATTCCACCATTTTGGTTTTTTTTCTATTCATCGAATAGACCTTTGGATCCTGATCATCTGTTGCTAGGAAACCACTGTTCCATTTTTTTTACCCTCCGAGGTGGACACCAACGAAATTTGTATGGCGGCCATCTTTTTTTCGCCATTTTGAATTTTTTTCAGCTCACTGCCAATTGGATGACGTTTTGAATGACATTTGTTCAAGCACCCCCCTCCTATCTTCAATACCTTAAGCGTGCTCTTCACCCATCTCCGAAATCCTCAATCATCAGCTCTCTCCATATTTTTGTTCCGAATGAATTTTTGTCTCCTATACGGAATCATTAGTGAAAAAAAAATTTTTATACAAAATTTTACAGGAGGGGTGATCAATGAGTGAGTCAGTGAATGAATCAGCACGAGCAATAATAAGATAAACGTTTTAGAATATGAATGTTTGCATGACTGAACGCGAATGATACTTGGTGTAACTGAAACCATACTGAAATATTGTGAGCATCCTGTATTTTATTTCTATACATACCACATAATTAGAGGCTCATAGAACCTTATTCCGAGGTAGTATTTCTATCCATACCACATAATTAGGGGCTCATAGAACCTTATTCCGAGGTAATACCACGGAATTGAGTTTTGTAACAAAAAACACGTTTCCTAATTCCGAGTGTTAAAAAAGAAAAGATTTTTCCATAATAAACAAATAATTTAAAGCTTAATTAGATTATCTTCGTAAATATGTACAATACTCTCTCAAAATTGCATCGAAATATGTATAAATTTAATTTTCTTTTAAATTAATTTTCTTTAGCTTTCCCATACAATCTATCAATAAATTACCTAAATAGGTAAACTTTGACACGGTATAGTTAGTGATTGAGACGCCAAAGTGTACCTCGTAATTAGGACTCTGTAACCTTATTGCCTATTTAAATATTCAAAACCGAAACAAGAAGTTTTTAACATAAAACTAATCTAAAAATTGAAAAAGTTATGAAGTCTATAAAATCGCAATTCCGCGGTATACCACGGCGTTAGGAACCGGCTAAAATATTTGGCACCTAACGCCGAGGTATTTTCAAAACCTATTTTCACCTTAATTTCTTTACAAATATTCACAAATGTTGATTGTTTTGGATTGAAAATATAGTCCTTCAAATATTCAAATCTAAATAAAAACAAATAAAGCTCAAAATTAACGGATAAACACTATTTAAAAAAATGTAGGTATTTCGTGCGCGAGGTCCAAAATGTATGAAACATGCGTTCGGGCCGGCTGCTAGTGTAAAACTTGCCGGTTATTTTAAAACATATACATATAAAACCAACAATTTCGTCATTTATCTATGGAATGATAAACTATCAATTGATTAAGATATGTTGCAGTAAAAAATAGCTTGGTGATCGGTTAAAACGCTGTTTTTCTATATACCTCGGAATTGGGTGCCAATTTTAGAATACCACGGAATAAGGAGACTTTACCTTACTGTGAATTCTCGTGTTTTCGAATATTTAGAAGCCCTTATAATTCTCACATAAGAGAATAACAAGCCTAGACGATTGTGCCTCGTAGAAACGCTCAGACATACTCAAAAGCCTCTTTTTGCGTCTAATTCAAGCGCCCAGACGCTTCAATTAGTATCCTAATTAGACGCCACTCCACTCTAACATGACCTGAATTCGCTACTGCGTGCTACTACTACCTACTACCTACTCGTGACGATACTTGAGTACTTGAGACAAGAAGCTTTTATAACAAAGCTAAATGGTAAACTAAATGGCAGTAATACGACCTTTCAGTGTTTCAAACAAAGGTAGGTACCCATTTGGTGTAGTGGATTAATTGTAAAGAAAACGTAAATTATATAGCCAACAAGCAACAGCAAGCATATGTCTCAGAATCTAAATCTATGTACCTACTACGTGAGTTTTATACAGGAACTAGCTGACCCCCGCGACTTCGTTCGCGTGTTTTTCTTATGGGCTATAAACCTCACGGAGCCCGAGACCTTTCCAACGAATGCAAAACCGTGGAAATCGGTTCGTGCGTTCTGGAGTTATAGCGTCAGGAAGGAAAACCCGACTTATTTTTATGTAGTAGATTGTATAAAATTTCTGGAAAATATATTGTACAATGCCGATCCAATTCTGCTTTATACGTTCATAATAATCATTATTTGTACGATACCATAATCCAAACGCATGGTTTTTAACCGACTTCATAAAAGGAGGTTCTGTACTTGATCCGTATGTATGTATGTATGTATGTATGTATGTATGTATCTATATATGTATGTTATATATTTATTATATAATTATTAAATTATTATACATTTTGATAATTTCTTTCGCTATCGTAATCAAAATACTTTCAGAACGAACTTACCTTAAGTGAAGTTCGATCATTATTATATGAGTCGCTTTATTCGAAGATATAATCACCCACCCCCCATTACTCTGCCCAAATAAAAAAGTTTTGAACGGACCTCTGAAAAGAATGAGCATCGGGCGTCGGCAGTCGGATAGGGCCGTAGGTATGTTATTTTAAAATCTTACAAAGGGTACTAGAAGGTTTTATGTTAGCACACCTAGTTATCTTTCTTATGTACGAAGTTACACGCATAAATGTACCCATATGTTACTAATATTTTTGGTTGGTACACCGATTTCTCTCAGATTGTTGGACCGAAGTCGGTTCAATATTTTCTAAAGTAGGTATATCTTATTTTAATTTTTGCTTCTCTAAAAGATTTAAAAAAAATTGTCTTCGTGCAAAATATACCATCCTCTTTCACCCATTTGCGGATGGAATTTCAAATAATCCATTTTTCAAGCACCTCTAGGTTAAAGCTCAAAGCATAATATTTCCTCCAAATGTCAAATCTCCAGGTCCATCGGTTTATTAGTTACGGCAATGTTTTATAGGTATGGAAGTACCTACATTCCTTTTGAGGTCACCAATCCAACTTTGATAATAATCCCTGAGCGTATCTTAGTTAAAGATCTCTAAAGGAGGGTTGTAATAGAATATTATAGTGTTTATTTTCTTAACGAGTCAATTAAATACTGGATGCCTTTATACAGATCTGATTTGAACACGATTTGAGTCACAACATTCCTTCGAGCTTAATTCAATAAAGTGACTATGTAACTGACTCCGCTTTGATTTAGATACACAAAAAGTATACAACTAAAGGGAATATAAACAAACAGATCGCGCATCAAAAGAAATTTACCTCGAGCGCTCCCGAGCGCGCCTCATACAAATGAACTTTGATTCTACTTAATTTATTTATTAACGAATCAAAGTCAGTGAAATTTTGTAGATTTACACTCTAGAAACAGACGTAAAATATATTTGTAAGATTTCCATGAAAATATTTAGTTTACACGGGCTCAAAATATGTATATTTGTATTAAAATCTTTGAGCTCATGTAACTTTGAAACTAGGTACATATTTTACGAAAATCTGACAATTTATTGTATGAAACATTGTCTAAAACATTGTGTCACCTTTGATTGTATAAAATTCAAATAAGTTAGTTACTACGGAGCGCGCTATCTGAGTTGCGAACTGGTTCAGATGGTGAATTCGCAACTCAGATGTCCCGGGTGCGATTCTCGTATGAGGCAATAAACAATGTTTAGGATGATAAAAGCTTATAGTAGATAACTTTCTACATTATTACATTGCTGAAAATACTTGACTACAACTCTAGATGGTGGGAATAAATTCGTTCTTGGATCAACAGGATAAGTTTAGTGAATAAAACTTTACTTAAAAATAAAATGACCATTACCTTCAAATAAACATATATTTTCTTCTTATAAATATTTCGTTTTAAATTTAAATTTAAATGATAATAATATTAAAATTATACATTCCTTAAAAAATCGGCTATAAAATACTTGTCAAAAATGTTTCTCTACAGGTATCTTTCTTGATGTAAAGAATGTAAATAACTGTTGACCACGATCGTAAAGTAGATGAATATACCTAAAAAGTAATTGAAGATTTACATAATAAATCTTTATTTTATGCTTCGGTCCAATTTACGGTCTAATATAAATCCACTCATCCACCCTTATGTAAAGAACAAGCGGACACCCGCGACTTCGTTCGCGTGGATATATTATATTGGTCTTTAAAAATCCCGTAGGAATCATTTTGTTTTTCCTAAGCTCCTTTGAGCTCATATCATGCTAAAAACTGTTAAAAGTTCACTGGCGGATGTTTAGGTAGATCAAAATGTAAACATCCGTCAGTGAAAGTCCCATCAAAATTGATCCAGCCTTTTAGAGATTAGCCGATAATCTTTAAAGTATCTACTTTCTAAAAAAAAATGAATGAATGAAATCGGACCACGCGTTATTGAATTACAGCTAAATACACGATTTGACTTTCATGATCATCCCATGCGGAACCATGCTGAATTTCGCGATAAAAAGTATCCTATATGTTACTCCGCAGTATGAACTTAAATCTTACCAAGTTTCGTTTCAATCCATTTAGTAGTTTTTGCGTGATGCGCGCACAAACATACAGACAAACAGATAAACAGACAAACAGACAAAAATTTCAAAAATAGCTTTTTTACGTTCTATTACTTATCCCTAACATCCCCCAGTTATTATTTTGCAAAAATCTTCAATGTACAGATACGGCAAGTCTACGATTTTATTATATGTATAGAATAGATAGATATAGATAGATTAATCTTTGATAATAATATTTGCGTATAAGTAAGTATGGAATTAAGGGTTTTATAATTATGTCGTCGAATTCAACTGATAGGCGGTAAACAGCTGGACATAGGTCTCTTGAATGTAATTCCACATGCCGTTTTTATCCAGCCTCGTCTGTTGTCGTTGGTGTACCTTGCAGGGTGGTGGTGGACAGGGCTCGGAAACCGGTAAAAAAGCCGAACCGGTTAACGCTTAAGTACATGATGAACTTTTCATTTCGGTTTTGTTCTACCTTTAACCACAATTAACCGGTTTTAGGCAAAAAAAAGTTTGTAAAATCGGTTTTGTTAAATAAACCTGTTTCGAACGGTTTTTGCATCTCCAATGCGCAGCCATGTGGTACGTACTACGTATACATTACGTATGTCGTATACGTACCACAGCTACCCCCTCCCCTACCCCTGCGGTATAAACCGGTTAATAAGGGTTTTCAATAACGCTCTTTTAATGTTTACATTCCGAACGATAAAATCAACTAAACCTTTAAATAACCGTCAATAACCGGTTCATTTTAAACCGGTTCCGAACCTTGGTGGTGGAACTATAACCGCGCTTTCCGATGCGAGGTCACCATTCCAGTATCTTGTAAGAATCTTATAAATAGTTTCAAACTCACCTTGATACAAAATTCCAATAAAGGCAGTGAACACCGCGCTGACGTAATGCTTTCCGATGAAGTAAACAGCCACCTTAGCCACGAAGAGCATACAGAACAGCGTCAGCACTGATAAATGCGACACGTACCACAACGAGCAGATGAATATGTTGCCTTTCGTCTGTCCATTAAATAATATAAACGTAAAAAACGAGCCTTTATAAAATATGTAGGTACATGCAAAGGGAATTTTAATCACGCTGATTGAAAGTACTCATAAAATTAAATCAAATGAGCCCAAACTCGACTGTCCTACCATTTTTAAATATGGAGTTCCAATATCGACCATCATCATGATTTTGTCATCAGATTAGTTATCATATATTATATGTATTGTAAAGTAGGTATAGTTACCTACTCATGCAAACAAGTGTAAATTGAAAATTTAAAAAACCCCCGACATTCGCCATTTAGTGGCGGCGGCCATCTTGAATTTGCAATAGTGCTATTCTACTAGTCAAGCCCTTTCATTTGATACCCATATCAAGGGAGTTGTGAAAAAATATATCATCCGCCATTTTGTAGCGGCGGCCATCTTGGACCGATTTTCATCAAACATAGCTAAGAACACTCTCGACTAATTCACCTTTCAAACAAAAAAAACCGCATTCAAATCGGTCCACCCGTTTGAGCGCCACAGGGGAACAGACAGACACACACACACACACACACACACACACACACACACACACACACACACACACACACACACACACACACACACACACACACACACACACACACACACACACACACACACACACACACACACACACACACACACACACACAGACACGTCAAACTTATAACACCCCGTCGTTTTTGCGTCGGGGGTTAAAAATTAAGTAACTTCAATCTTGACTTTTCTACTTCTTATTAAAGTAGTAGGTACCAGTGAAACTTAAGAGTCAACAACTTTTGGTTTTAAATAATATTTAACATTTACATATTATGTACTTACCTGTCGAGTCTGCCACAATAATAGTATGGATGTGACCAGTGTGTAAATGGACAAACAGGAAGCTACCAGACTGAAGATCAAGTTAACAGCCGTCAGTGGACGATTATTGATCTGCTCGTCTGACTCTGCCACTGATGACAAACATGTGATACTGATCAACAGGATCACGACTGATATCACCTGAAATTATACTGTTTGGTATTTTCGCAGACTTTAAAAAAGAAGGTTCTTAATTCGAAACTTTTCTTTTTATGCAATTTCAATTTTTTTCCATTTCATGAAGAACTTAAAACGCCAATCGCCAGTATGTAATTTACACCAGTAGGTCTTAGGTAGGTAATTTACACCCATTGAAACTAAAATACGAAAATTTACGAGAATAAAAGGCAGACACCAGGCACGCTACTAGGTTATTACAGATTACTAGGATACTAGGCAGGCAGATAGATATGAGATTAAAAAAAAGATAGATATACTTATCTACTTCATTTTTTTTTAACTGGATTTAGAACTTTGGGTGATAGAGTTTTGTAATAGTTAAAAGATTAATACAGCTCTAGGTAATAGTTCTGTAATACATATAATTTATAAGATCAATGTTACCACAGAAGTGATGCCAACGAAAACCACACCTTCCCTAAGACTACGTCCATACACAGACTCCACTTCGCAGCATCTGAACTTGGAAGCATACAGCCAGCACTTCATACACATTACACCTAGACACTTAAATAATATTACAAAAAATTCAAACAGATCAAAATTTATAGATCATTTTTGGATATCAGTCATTGTTTGGTTGTTTGGTCATTGTCAGTTGTCATTTTTAAAGATTTTAACTAATTGTCAGATCACTGTAGTCCAATTTTATAGAATAAAATTTTTACCTATCTCGATAGATAAATCTCAATAAATACACAGCTAGTTACTCAATCACTGAAGCGATCTTAACGAAAGGCGCAGAGAATTTGCATCGTAAAGACACCTACCTAACCTACATAGTATAATAAAAAATATGCCGTTTATCCTGGAAAATCCAAAAGTTCGCGTGTGAACGCGGACGATGTGGCGGGCAGCAGCTACAAAATTATTTTTTAGCATTTTGCTAAATCCTTATTGCTTTTTGATTGTATTGGTAACATATGCAAATGACCACGGCACTCATAAAATTCTAAATAATCTGCACAGGGTCCACTTTTACATATTTTTGTAGAAAGGTTGTAATTCTTTCCGTGTTGTTTTACATAGAAATCGTTTTTTGAAAAATACATTAACATACGAATTCCAGCTCATATCATTCGTTATGGCTTAATCATAAAAATTTCCCTCGATGTGTTGGTAGGTACAGATATACCACATTACAGCAATAAATCCTTTAATAAGATAATAATGTAAATAAATGAATTTTTCAGTAATAAAAATGGCTGTGATCAAGGCTCGGAACCGGTTTAAAATTATCCGGTTACTAACAGTTATTAAAGGTTTAGTTGATTTTATCGTTCGGAGTGTAAACGTAAGCATTATAGAAAACCCTTATTAACCGGTTTATAATTACAGCAGGGGTAGTGGACTGTGGAGGAGGCGGCCGCGGTACTATAGGTATATATGTGTATCACCACATGACTGCGCATTGAAGATAGACGGCAAAAACCGTTCGAAAGCGGCTTATTCAACAAAACCTATTTTGTTAACTTTTTTCAGTGCTATAGGCTATATATGTACCACGGGCGAAGCCGGGGCGGACCGCTAGTCACACATAAATTTGAATGAAAGATGATTTTGGTGCGCGGCTCTTTCGCCTCTCGCGGTTCGCCTCAGGGTCAAATACGAGTATGAACTTTTCCATTTCCCAGCCTCAGTTATGGAACATGCGTCGGTATGCAAAAGAAAATAATTCTCACACTAGCAGACATCTTTCCACTTAAAGCTCCTTCTGAATTTGTATAGGAACTAACCCACAGGGACGGAGACCCATAACTCTTCATTCAAGTCACGTTTGTCATTTCGAGCCGGAACTGTAAGCAGAATTTTCACAGTCTATAAATCCGAAGGAATAGAAATGTCCCCGTGGTCCGCCCGGGATACCCCGGATTTTATCGCATACATTTCCAAGCTCGAGTCTCAGAAGTATGTAGATATAATAGGTATGTACCTAGGTATACAATTATACATAGGTACATAACAAATATTTAGACATTGTAGACTTGTAAAATGATTCAATACGTATCAATAATAATAATTTAAAACTTTACGATTATCGTAAGTTAACTTAGAGTAAAAATAGCGAGTGGCTAATTCTGTTGTACACAATCTCTAAACCTAAACTAAATTGACAGGTTTAAAAATAGTGCTATCCCCTTCAGCAGGGAGGATTTTGAAAGAGACAGGAACATATTTAGACCTGTCATTTTAGTTTAGATTTAGAGATTGTGTACAACAGAATCGGCCACATTATAATTGTAATTCCATAGGTTCAGCCACTTTTGCAGCTTCAATATCTATCTATATCTATACATATAATAAAATCGTAGACTTGCCGTATCTGTACATTGAATATTTTTGCAAAATAATAACTGGGGGATGTTAGGGATAAGTAAGTAAAGAACGTAAAAAAGCTATTTTTGAAATTTTTGTCTGTTTGTCTGTTTGTATGTTTGTCTGTTTGTCTGTATGTTTGTGCGTGCATCAAGCAAAAACTACTGAATGGATTGAAACGAAACTTGGTACGATTTAAGTTCATACTACGGAGTATAACATATAGGATACTTTTTATCCCGAAATTCAGCACGGTTCCCTTGGGAGAGGGGACGAAAGTCAAAACGTGTATTTAGTTGTAATTCAATAACACGTGGTCCGATTTCATTCATTCTTTTTTGTTAGAAAGTAGATACTTTAAAGATTACTGACTTATCTCTAAAAGGCTGGATCGATTTTGATGGGACTTTCACTGGCGGATGTTTATATTTTGATCTACCTAAACATCAACCAGTGAACTTTTAACAGTTTTTAGCAAGGTATGAGCTCAAAGGAGCTTAGGAAAAACAAAATGATTCCCACGGGATTTTTAAAAACCAATACCCACGCGAACGAAGTCGCGGGTGTCCGCTTGTAAAGCAAATAAGATTTATACCTCTAATATTAACGGACCCATGTTATTGTGTTGAATAACTTATAAAACAAAGATAATGTTTCTATGTACCAGTTTTTATAATATAATGTGGCTAACGAAGCCTTGGGCATCAGCTAGTGATTTGATATTTCCAAATAAATTAACTATTAAAGTAGTTCATTATGCCAGCACGTATATAGTAGGTACTATAGTAAATTCTCATTAAATTTTCGTACACGGCAGAACAATACCGAACATTTTGTACGTGCATAATACATTGCGGCGATGAGCACGGTGTTCGGGGAATCAGCGAAGCAATCAAGCAAACACGAGTTATTGCACTATTAGAGCTGACGCTGGTAGTGTCAGTTTGTTTAACAAAGCCTTGTGTATGTAAGCCTGCTCAGTGAACAGTTTAAAGCGTAATTGTAGATTACAACATGAACATCTCCTTCGAACAGAAGGTATACTTACGTAACGTCTAGTCTACAGGGGACCAGACACACACACACTTTAAAGCGTCTGATAAAAGTTCTGGCCCATGGAAGGTGTCTATTACTGTTGGTAGTGGTTCGGAGTGATATTCTACAATAGGTATCTGGTATATAAATAAAAATCAGCCATATGAAAGTAAGTTAAGTTACTCTGTTAGTTACCTTTCACACTTGATATCTCCATAAGTACCCCAGTTACAAACTCCACAATTACGCAGTTATTCAATAAACAAATGAGACACTACTGAGAGCCTAAGGTTTCATCTTTCCGAAAATAAGTTATGTCAGATCGCACTGGGATCTTGGTCTAAAAGATTGTGTGTGTGTTTGTGTGTGTATGTTTGTTACTCTATAACACCGCATTTTGAAAAAAACCGAAATCGATAGCTACAGCTATAGGCAGATTACTATAAAAACTTCCTTGAATATAGGTGTAAATGTTAGAAAAGGAAACGGGAACCGGAAATCCACGATTCCCTCGGGGTTTGTGAAAAACCGAAATTCACGCGAAGCCGCGTTAGAAGCTAGTATTACAATATTTTTAATAAGTACTTACAGTACAAAAGAAAATCAGATATTATGATTTATGAGGCTGCCCTCCTGTCCCGAGTGTGTGAACGGAAGATGCGTAAGGGCCGGGATACATCACGACGCGGTGCGGTATCATACCTACGCAGTGGCATTATACAGGTATACGCAGAGGCAAACAAATAGTACGAAGAAAAAGAAGCAGTTTTTTATTCATAAATGATCCAATGGAATGCAAAATAAACTTATTACTTTTAAATTTTTAATGAAGAAACTAAGGGAACAAAACATATGGAAGGGAAGGGAAGTAGGTATCTAACTATGTGAAGTCAGGGCATAGTCTATTTCCATTCAAAATTACAGCCAAATCGGTTCAGTAGTTGCGGCATTAAAGAGTAACAAATATACACACACACAAACTTTCGCCTTTATAATATTAAGTGTGATAGCGGCCAATAAACGACAATAAGTGTACGAGTCAAATCACTATATGTATAACTAAGTACTGGAATATGAGGAGTTCTAGCATTGTATTAAATATTCAAACATTATCTTAGACACGTTTAGACTAGGTAAACAGGGTTAGGAACAAAGTGCCACTCGATGCTCCAAGCTCTGGCGAACAATTAGTAGAGTCTGGAAGCTATTGTAAATCAATTACAACCACAACTCGATAAATTTTGCTTAAATTGTACCTAATTCTGGTTAATTTCGTGACCATAAATTATGCAGTAGGTACTTAAATAGATAATATTAAAATTCGTCTTGCATTACATCATTATTTATACTATATCTAAAACTATTAATATCTAGATACCTTCTATTATTTCACGAAAACATATTTTAGAATCATAATATAGTGTGTATGCCAGGTTTAACCGGAGGTTTACATCACTACATAGTATAAAACAAAGTCGCTTTCTCTGTCCCTATATCCCTATGTCCCTATGTCCCTATGTATGCTTAAATCTTTAAAACTACGCAACGGATTTTGATGCGGTTTTTTTTAATAGATAGAGTGATTCAAGAGGAAGGTTTATAAGTAGAAAAATTGGACCCGGTAGTTGGCGCTAATAGCGGGCAGGACGACGTCTGCCGGGTCCGCTAGTTCAGTATAAAAAAATCCGCAGGAAAACCGAGATCATTGACATACTTAGCCCAAAATATCCATTAATTGTTTACCCTACTGGTTAACATATATTCGACAGCAGATCACGAGGTCTCGGGTTTAATTCCCGGGTTGAGCAAATAATTGTTAAGTAGGGTAGGAACACCGGTTACCGGACACGCACCTGTTATCGTCCACTGAGCGGATCACTCTTAAGAAATGCTTAAAAATAGAAACATTATAAGACTTACATAAAAATAATGCATCTCTATGCCAACTTGAATGTCTTATCAACACACAGAGAAAGAAAAAAGTCTATTTCACTTAAGTTTCTTTGAAAACAAAGCGATCGAATTTTGAGTATGCAATTAAGGAATAAAAACGAGCCGTGTAGAGCAAAAAAATTAGTGGCATACTTCAACTATCACGGGAAGTTATTAATCATTTTACTATAAGATTTAGTTTGATTCTTCTTTGTAGCACTTACTTATGTTTCATAAAATACTATGAACGTGTTTTTTTACTTTTGATTACATTAGAATACAAATAAAAGGGGTGGACGACAACTAGTTCACTATTTTCTTAAGAAAACCTGTTATCGTCCGGGCGGTCAAACACAGGTTTAGCGTCTTAATTTTAGGTAGTCTTGTTATCAATCGAGGTGTGCACAAAATTGGAATTAAGTTTATTCATTCGAATCCTATACACATACACTAGTTAGTGACTAGTCTTCGTCCACTTTTTTCTCATTGTATATAAAACTATGGGTCTTCAAAATCACGCGTGGACGATATCTAAATTTGCACTGAATAAATATTCTAAGTTTCGACCACCAAGCTATTATTTGAAAATAAATAGATTTAGTAAAAATATAAATAATTAAACTTGTTTGACAAAAGAATTAACTTATATTTTATGTGTTTCTTCTTGGAACTTAGATATATTTATAAGTTAAGATAGTATTGTCGATCATTACAATTTGTGGACGAAATTTAAAATAGAGAATCTGAAATGTACCGGTTATCCGTCCACCTATATTTTAAACTGTATGAAAAACATATATTTTTTAATATTATGTTATTATTTAGGTGAATTTTGATTATTACTCACATCTATAATTTATTTTTTATTCATCTACAAGTTAGTCCTTGACTGCGATCTCATCTGATGTTAAGTGACGATGCAGTCTAAGATGCATGCGGGATAACCTGAAAGAGGTACGGCAGAATCCGTACCCTTAAACGCTAAATGACTTGGAAGTAAGGCATACTAGACTAGAGACAATTTTGAAATTATTAAATTAAATTTACCAAATTGCTCTGCCGAGAATCAAGTAGAGGACCTTCCACTAATAAGACTTACCCCTGCGCCATGCCAGGGTGGCTGCCAAATTATATGTACCTACTTTTATATAATGTAAGTGCGATGTGGTAAAAGACGATGCAAGATAGATAGGCGCAAAGTTGGTAAAGATATTATGTCATATTGTAGACTCTATAAACCGCGTTAACAAGGCAATAGTTTTTTTATCTGTTTTATTTTAAAACAAGCAGTTGACCGCTATTGCGTATGCGTAGAAAGACCACATTACTTTGTATTTAAAGTTCTTTATCACCCTGTGAAAGTTCTGTCAAAATAGGTTCAGCTGTTTTGAAAAGTAAGTATTACGAATAGACGAAAAACAGAAAACAATTTTTTTATAAACGGCTATGTGGCTTTTTAATAATATATAAGTAAACATAAGTTCACTAATAAAAACCCATATATTTCGAAAAGACGGACAGGAAGTTAATTTTAATTGGTATAGATATTAAATACATATTAAAGTGGTGTTAATATTACATATTCAATTACTTACTCATTACATGCATACTTTTTCATAGTAAATTTCTCATAGAAATCAGTGGACGGATAACAGGTACAAGGGTGGACGATAACTAGATTTAGTGGACGATAACCGGTGAAATCGGCATTTTCAGCTTTTTATTAGCATTAAAAAAAACCTAGTTATCTGACTAAAAAAATACTAACATGCAATGAAAATAGACTATACTAGAAGTATATTTTAACAAGTTTTTGTTTAATTTTTTTTATAGAACATATATTTTCACCCTCTCAAACTGAGTAACTCCACTAAATGGACGATAACCGGTAAGAAAACCCTATTGGGTTTTTCTTTCAAGACATTCTCAGTGCCAGCCCGGAGTTTATAGTTGGCTGTACCTCACCCCCGTGCCTCGGAGAGCACTTTATGCAATCGGTCCCGGTTATTATCACTATCATGACAGTCGTTAAAGCCCGCCAAACCACATTGGAGCAGCGTGGCGGGCCTAAGGTCTAATCCCTCTCTTCAATGAGAGAGGAGGCCTGTGCCCAACAGTGAAACGTTAAAAGGCTGTAGATAGTGGTGGCGCTGGGTTTAGTGATGGCTGTTGAAAGTAAAAAGTTTTAAAAATCGCGTAAGTAATGTGTGACTATCTCCAACACTATAATATATTATACCTAATAGTAGCGATATTATATAACTGAGGAATAAATTAGACATTTGGCAGATTTCTAATACAAAAATTGTCAAAAGGTCAAGTTTATTCCTCAGTTAAAGTTTATTTAACGATTGAAAAATTGACCCTCAGAAGAGATGGATGGTATCAAAATGTATGGATGAATCATGAAAAGGGCTGGGTATAAACATTAGTGAAGCCCTGACCACAAGCTAGCAGTAGGTAGTTAATATAAACGGAAACCATGTAACTAACATACCCATACGCTTGAAAAGGGTTATGTGGCATCGGAACGCTTTGAGGCTTTTGTTGTTGACAATGGAAGGTAGGTACAATATAATTTCATTCGAAATATATATTAACGTAGCATTCATTAAACTTGGAAGGTAATCTCATATTATTCAAATTTTTAATATAGGTACCCTATATTTACTCTGATTTGTTCAAATCTCAAAATATTTGAAGGATCTTTTCTCTTCTTTCACTTTTTCGTTGTTTGATAAAGTTTCGTAAATGTTATGTAATGATCAAAAATGTAAATACGAGTAGTTACCTGTATCCATCGAACTATTACGCTTAGAATGGAAGTTTCTAACAAATTTCCGCTCGAAACGTAAGCTATAAACCAACCGATGTGTGCCCTGTAATTACATTTGCCGACACGCACACAAGCGCATGAGTACCTTGAGCACTGACGCGACGATAGCCTTTTAGGCTTGCTAAAAACGGCTTATCGCCGCGTCGACGACTGCCTTTCTTTACCTATTTATTCTAAGCCTGTATCTTATCATTGAATTGCTGCTTCAAGTTCTTGCTTTGCTGACTTAAAACATTATACTTATTTCACCGGTGCAGCTCTCCAGAGGGTTCTTCTCATTTCCCGAACCGAACGAATAAAGATATATATATTAGCAGTGATTAGTCGTTCTATCCTATAATAACTGCTTCAAGTACCTCTTACTCTCTGGTTCTCAAGACTATATTTCACCGGCGCTGCTCCCCGGAGGGTGCTGCCCGTAATCCCGCTCCCAACCCTGCTCATTCCACGAACAATCGTATATCACTGGCTCACTGGGCTTTCCACGAATATAGTTTACGTGCTTAATGCTCATATGCTTACTATTAGAGCAAGAGTCCACGACGGTCACACCTTCGTTATTTTATAAAAGCTGAAAGTTTATGTATTCTCACCAAGCCATGCCAAAAAAGCATGGACAGCGAGACGAGACGAGACAGCATTACAATCATGTACATAAATTGTTGTATTATTATTGTTATTTTTAAAAAAAGAGCAACCGCCGAGTTTCTTACTGGTTCTTCTCGGTTGGAACGGCATTCCGAACCAGTGGTAGATTCAATTGACGATTCAAAAGTACTTGTAAAAATTTATTTGAATAAAAAACTTTTCTATTCTATTCTATTCTATTCTATGTTATGAAATCCTGTTGAAACCCAGTTTATCAATACGTATATGAATATATAGGTATGCAATTTTTACATGCCTATACGACATAATTTAGTATATAAATTATTATTGGCAACTTAAATTAATCGCAGCTATTGTTATCAATTTATCGTTAAATGTTTAATATTATATTGATAAATTGATAAAATAATAATTAGCGTGATAGTCGCTCCCGGTATCGCTACCAGCCAAGCGGGAACCATCCATCGTAACAGATGAAAATCGTTCGCATGCCGTTACGAGTAGCCTTTCCGCGTGTAGAGTCTGTTTAACCCCCGACGCAAAAACGACGGGGTGTTATAAGTTTGACGTGTCTGTGTGTGTGTGTGTGTGTGTGTGTGTGTGTGTGTGTGTGTGTGTGTGTGTGTGTGTGTGTGTGTGTGTGTGTGTGTGTGTGTGTGTGTGTGTGTGTGTGTGTGTGTGTGTGTGTGTGTGTGTGTGTGTGTGTGTGTGTGTGTGTGTGTGTGTGTGTGTGTGTGTGTGTGTGTGTGTGTGTGTGTGTGTGTGTGTGTGTGTGTGTGTGTGTGTGTGTGTGTGTGTGTGTGTGTGTGTGTGTGTGTGTGTGTGTGTGTGTGTGTGTGTGTGTGTGTGTGTGTGTGTGTGTGTGTGTGTGTGTGTGTGTGTGTGTGTGTGTGTGTGTGTGTGTGTGTGTGTGTGTGTGTGTGTGTGTGTGTGTGTGTGTGTGTGTGTGTGTGTGTGTGTGTGTGTGTGTGTGTGTGTGTGTGTGTGTGTGTGTGTGTGTGTGTGTGTGTGTGTGTGTGTGTGTGTGTGTGTGTGTGTGTGTGTGTGTGTGTGTGTGTGTGTGTGTGTGTGTGTGTGTGTGTGTGTGTGTGTGTGTGTGTGTGTGTGTGTGTGTGTGTGTGTGTGTGTGTGTGTGTGTGTGTGTGTGTGTGTGTGTGTGTGTGTGTGTGTGTGTGTGTGTGTGTGTGTGTGTGTGTGTGTGTGTGTGTGTGTGTGTGTGTGTGTGTGTGTGTGTGTGTGTGTGTGTGTGTGTGTGTGTGTGTGTGTGTGTGTGTGTGTGTGTGTGTGTGTGTGTGTGTGTGTGTGTGTGTGTGTGTGTGTGTGTGTGTGTGTGTGTGTGTGTGTGTGTGTGTGTGTGTGTGTGTGTGTGTGTGTGTGTGTGTGTGTGTGTGTGTGTGTGTGTGTGTGTGTGTGTGTGTGTGTGTGTGTGTGTGTGTGTGTGTGTGTGTGTGTGTGTGTGTGTGTGTGTGTGTGTGTGTGTGTGTGTGTGTGTGTGTGTGTGTGTGTGTGTGTGTGTGTGTGTGTGTGTGTGTGTGTGTGTGTGTGTGTGTGTGTGTGTGTGTGTGTGTGTGTGTGTGTGTGTGTGTGTGTGTGTGTGTGTGTGTGTGTGTGTGTGTGTGTGTGTGTGTGTGTGTGTGTGTGTGTGTGTGTGTGTGTGTGTGTGTGTGTGTGTGTGTGTGTGTGTGTGTGTGTGTGTGTGTGTGTGTGTGTGTCTGTCTGTTCCCCTGTGGCGCTCAAACGGGTGGACCGATTTGAATGCGGTTTTTTTTGTTTGAAAGGTGAATTAGTCGAGAGTGTTCTTAGCTATGTTTGATGAAAATCGGTCCAAGATGGCCGCCGCTACAAAATGGCGGATGATATATTTTTTCACAACTCCCTTGATATGGGTATCAAATGAAAGGGCTTGACTAGTAGAATAGCACTATTGCAAATTCAAGATGGCCGCCGCCACTAAATGGCGAATGTCGGGGGTTTTTTAAATTTTCAATTTACACTTGTTTTCTTTAGTTATCTTAAAAGGTAAACAGGTTCGTTCTCGTAAAAATGCGTAAGCGACGCGACATTGCACGGCGCATAGGACGTTCTTACCGCGAACTAACAATGAAGTCATGATTTAAGTGAAAAGTCAAATACAAGAACGTCTAAAGCGCCGGGGAAAGAGCGTTACTTACGCGTTTTTCCGAGAAGGTTTTTGCGATTTGTTTACTTTTTAAGACAACTAAGGAAAAATAGATTGTAGTTCGAAAATTAAAACAATTACTACCTTGGTGCATGGAGCATTTTATTTAACCTATACCCCTTACTGGTTTCTATGTGGCATCGTACCGGAACGCTAAATCACTTGGCGGCACGACTTCGCCGGTACGGTAGTAACTAGCCACGGCTAAATCTCTCACCAGACCTAACTAGAAACAACTTAGAAAAAATAAATTCCCAAATTGCCCCTACCGGGAATCGAACCCGGGGTTTTATAAGACCGCAGTGTTCATCACTACGCTCCATTCGCTTCCCACTGTTTCAAGTCACAATCGGTACATTCTTACTCTTTGTAATTTCTAATTGAGGATTTGGCACCCAGAATAATTCACATAATGGTGTATTGTCATGGAAACGAAATTCGTGTGCGATTTTCAAATTGAAAATTAAATAGAAATGGAGTGCGGTAACTTGCTTACTTTGAATTTTTAAATGCAGTGACGCGTAGTACAAAGCTGGCACAGTTACAGCATTTCAGTAATTTTCTACATTTACCCACTGCGCAAAGCATAGAAGCTTATCTGTACATATTTTTAAAACAACAATTCTTTACTCAAAATTTTTATCACGAATTTAAATAACGAATAAACTTTATCTACTACTGGGTAGATAGGACTTTAATATTCACTTAAGCATACGAGTGCCTAACTACCCAATCGTATTAAAAATAGAAAGTTAAAAATAAAAAATAAAAGTTAATAACTAATGAATATATGTAGCCACGTAATAAAAATTCATTTCATTCATTCATGTGAACCGTTGAATGGTTTCTTATATACATGCAGCGCCTGAGTAGCACCGCTGCACAGCTCTACCTTTTTAACCCCCGACGCAAAAACGACGGGGTGTTATAAGTTTGACGTGTCTGTGTGTGTGTGTGTGTGTGTGTATGTGTGTCTGTCTGTTCCCCTGACGCTCAAACGGGTGGACCAATTTGAATGCGGTTTTTTTTGTTTGAAAGTTGAATAGCTAACAACACTCTCGACTAATTAGTCGAGAGTGTTGTTAGCTATGTTTGAAGAAAATCGGTCCAAGATCGGCCGCCGCTACAAAATGACGGATTACATATTTTTTCACAACTCCCTTAATATGGGTATCAAATGAAAGGGCTTGACTAGTAGAATAGCACTATTGTAAATCCAAGATGACCGCTGCCACAAAATGGTGAATGTAAAAACTCTGGACCTCGGCGCCAACCGCCACTTCACTTATATACTAAGAATAAACCATATTTAGCTTACAGTTCACTAATTTATAAGTTGATTTCAATGCGGTTTTCACATTTCAAGAGAAAGTTCTGTATAAAATATTCACATTCAACGCGCAGGCAGTATCGCGGGTTAGTTACTTTTAGTTACAAATGACTGAAAGCTTTGACTTTAGTCATCCTGAAAATACACTAAAAAGGATTTCTGGTTTTCGTGATTTCATTTTTAAAGTCGAACGAGTAGAAAAGTTGCGTTAAAATTTTAAAAATACCCGCGCGCCTGAATTGTTAAACCGCTGATGAACTAGCTATGGACACAACCCAAAAACCAATCTAGGAGAGGTAGATTGTTTTCGTAGGTGGAACGTTGTTACACGACGGGTTAAAATACGGCTCCGACGCGTTCCGTTCAACCGAGGGAGATTTGTGAGATCAACATTCCGACAAAAATGGACTTCGCACTCCCATTTATATCGCCTCTGCAGAGGTCAATAGATTTTTCCTTGCCAATCGGTCAGTAGATTTTTCCCTACCTTTTGTCCCTGTCCTTTTGTCGCTAAGATATTATGTTGAATTCTTAATGTTAAAGGTTGTATTTTAAGCTAGCTGAGGTTTTCGTTGGAGCTATAATTTTTCACTGACGTAAAGCAGTGACGTTAGCATATAAAATCCAAGAAAGACGATGACGATGTAATTCTTGGCTCATGAATCTACGCGAGTGGTATGGGATGAGCACAAAACCACGCATGTATAATATTTTCAGTTTACTTGGTCACGCCAGGTCCCGCCAACGTATATTTGTTGTTCGAACTATATGCCCAGTCCATTGTCACTTCAGCACTTCAGTTTCACAATCCGCTCAGCTATGTCATCGTCTGTGGTTATTCTGAAACAGAATCACTGACAGAAATTTCCATAGAAATGAATCTACTTCGGACCAATTGTTTGATCGCGCAGAGTATCAGCTCTCTCTGTCATCTAAATTAGTGACCTCTACTAATTCCATATTTATATTTATTTATGTAGAAACTGAATCAAACGTAGGAGGAATATCATTTACACTTACATAATATTATGCAGTTTTATTTAAACTCAGTCCCCGAACACGCCGGTTGCAATAACTTTTTTAATCATATTTTTATGGCGCTACGTGTCGGATGAATTTTTAAATTCTAGTTCATATCTATGTTAGTATTTCAAGCATGTTTTGAATTTTAAATGAAGTCGTACTTTTAGTGCGTTCATGTATTCTCGTGCCACACAGTTTGTGTAGTGCATACCTAAATCACGATAGGAATCACATAGATACCTAAGTGGTATAGAATTTTCTAACATAACTTGAAACAGGATTGAATTAAGTAGTAGATTAAAATTTTATATACTTACTTAACACTTAACAACTTGGATTTACAGACCCTTTAAATTAAAGCATAAATTATTTTTAATTAATAACGACGCATAAACGACGGGGTGTTATAAGTTTGACGTGTCACGTTTTCGTGTGTGTGTGTGTGTCCGTCTGTTCCCCTGTAGCGCTCAAACGGGTGAACCGATTTGAACGCCTTTTTTTTTGAAAGGTGAATTAGTTGAGAGTGTTGTTAGCTATGTTTGATGAAAATCGATCCAAGATGGCCACCGCTACAAAAAGGCGGATTACATATTTTTCACAACTCCCTTAATATGGGTATCAAATGAAAGGGCTTGACTAGTAGAACAGCACTATGTAAATCCAAGATGGCCGCCGCCACAAAATAGCGAAGGTCGGGGGTTTTTTAAATTTTTAATTTATACTTGTTCGTTAATGATCTTAACATCACTCATGTATTTTTTTTTGCTTTTATCTACATTCTACTTACCTATCTATAACAATTGAGATCACAATAATATAGTGAAGTTCCGATTAGATCTCGATCACAACTATCAAACCTAGCTTATATTGAACTTAGTCAGCTTTCATATTGCATTTTTAGGGTTCCGTACCCAAAGGGTAAAACGGGACCCTATTAGTAAGAATCCGATTTCCGTTTATCTGTCCGTCTGTCACCAGGCTGTATCTCATGAACCGTGATATTTAGACAGTTGAATTTTTTACAGATGATTTAAGTATGTCTGTTGACGCTATAACAACAAATACTAAAAGCTAAGTAGAATAAAATAAATATTTTAGGAGGCTCCCATACAACAGACATTATTTTTTTGCCGTTTTTATAGATAACTAGCGGACCCGGCAGACGTCGTCCTGCCCGCTATTAGCGCCACCTACCGGGTCCAATTTTTCTACTTACAAACCTTCCTCTTGAATCACTCTATCTATTAAAAAAAACCGCATCAAAATCCGTTGCGTAGTTTTAAAGATTTACATAGGGACATAGGGACAGAGAAAGCGACTTTGTTTTATACTATGTAGTGATGGTACGGAACCCTTCGTGTGCGAGTCCGACTCGCACTTGGCCGTTTTCTTTAATTCTACACTGATACTTTGAATAATATTACAGTATTTTAAACGTCTTTCGGTTTTATATTACGTACCAAAAAAAGTTTGTATAAGTACCTAGTTCCTTTAATTAACAAGTCAACTTTTGCAGCTTGATAATAATTAGATAAGTTTACCAATTCAAAATCCTTATTACCCTTATCCCTACTCCTTAATTAATCAAAAAACAAGTCCTTTAATATTTTGATTCAAAGAAATGGTCATTAAAAATGCACAATGCAACATGATTTCCAATATAAATTAGGTAACTACCTGAAAGCATCATTGAGCAGACAACAGTATACAGTTGTTGATTGCGCCGCGTTATGGAATGGCTCAATCAATATAACTGAATTACTTCCAGGTAATTTCGCAAGCTTTTGTGATCCGCATTGAAAAACCAATCTGAATACGTTTATTTTATCAACGAACTAGCTGATTCGCCCTAGTTTTGCATGGGTTAATATGACTTGACTTCGTTCTACAGCAAATCCTAGCTACGCCTTTGATAAAAACTGATAAAAGTTTAGCTGTCAGTTTTGCCACTGTCTCTGCTGTTACTGATGAAAAGCCTATCATCTAGTGAACCCCTTAGAAATATGAATATTCAATATCCATAGACCATTACTATACCCCTAGATTTTGCACTTAGCCTGAAATTCTGGTGATACCTATAAACATGGTTAGATATAGAGAAACGATTTTAAGTTGGGAGAATTATTCGTGGTTGGGCCACTAAAATTGGGTTGGTTGGCTGGGATAGAATTACTTCAAACTAGATCCGTACTTGCTCCTATTACTGAAAACAATAAAATATATTTAACTAAAAATATAAAAATAAGAAAGATGTAATGAGTAGATAATACTTAATATAAGTACTTAATGCCAGTAAAAAATAAATAAAGAACACTGCATTTTATTCTCCCTGCAATATAAAATGTCCTAGTAAAAATAGAATAAAACGAATCCCTTTTAGCATAATTAATGTTATTTTTAGCAAAGCGAACAGAAAATGAAGTTATCAGTTCTTAGCGTTTCCAGTTTAAAGTTTCAAATGAAATCAATTTGAGAGGCACGCCAACTTTTTCAAGTGCCTAACTTCCATCGAGTCTAAGATGAAAACTTCGCCAAAAGATCTTGTATAAATATGAAAGTTACAGAACTTTGTTTTATAGATGCTTACCCATATGTGAAATGAAGAGTTGATTTTTGCATAATTATGATGGTTGGTCTTATTACCTTCGCGCATCCGGTGTGAAACCACAAAGATGGAATTTCAAAAAAATGCCTCCTCGATGCGCCTCGAAGAATATTTTCTTCAAACAAATCTCTTGGTCTACGGATTTAGGCTGTGCGTTGTTTGTCAGTCAGTCAGTTTATCAGAACTACGGTTTATCAGAGTTAATGAATAATTATTACTTTATTAATTATTAATTAGTCATTAACTCTACGATAGTAGAGTTAATGAATAATTATTACAAAATAATTATTATAAGCTGTGATAGCCTAGTGGTTAGGACGACCGACTTCTAATCGGAGGTCGTGGGTTCGATCCCGGGCACGCACCTCTAACTTTTCGGAGTTATGTGCGTTTTAAGTATTTAAATATCACTTGCTTTAACGGTGAAGGAAAACATCGTGAGGAAACCTGCACGCCTGAGAGTTCTCCATAACGTTCTCAAAGGTGTGTGAAGTCTGCCAATCCGCTTGGCCAGCGTGGTAGACTATGGCCAAAACCCTTCTCACTCTGAGAGGAGACCCGTGCTCTGTAGTGGGCCGGTAATGGGTTGATCATGATGATGATGATGATGAATTATTATAATATTACAAAATAAAATAATTATTCATTAACTCTACGATAATAGAGTTAATGAATAATTGGACCGTACTACGAAATACATTAATCTTGAACATCCCTAGAATTAAATTCGAAGAAATCAACCAAACAGCAAAATAATCACCAAGTTTTAATTAAATTCGAATCGAAATTCAATTTAGCAAAACTGGAGCATAGCCACTCGTTAGTGAATAAATTATATTGGATTTGGCTTTTACTGGTTCTGCGTTCAGTTAATTCTTAATTTCTAATACCACAATGATATTCTAGATTGGCTTAAAACATTAGAGAGATAGCGTCTCTCACTCACAAAATAAGCAATAGATATATAGCAAGTGATATTTTATTATGTTCCAAATTAAAACTCGTAATACTATAGAGGAAATTGAGAAAAAGTTTTCCAAAGAGAACAATGGTTATTAATGAAACAAACAATAATATTATTATAATATATTTTATTTACCTATACCCTCATAGAAGGTACCTACTTACCTATTGTTAGAACCACATGAGTAGATATACGTACAGAGAGGAACCTTCATATAAGCGGCCCGCTGTAGGTACACTCACACATAGCGCACGTTTGTCATCCAACTGAGCCGGTAGGAGCAGTCAGATGCGGGCGTCCGTGAACCGTTGGTCTCACCAACCGTTGCTCATGGGTGAGTGTGCCGACAGCGGGCCGTTTGTATGAAGCTTCCTCTCTGTACGTATATCTACTCATGTGGTTAGAACTGAAACACGCAGTTAGTGTAAATAGTTTTTAATTTAACGTCGTGTAAGCATGGACCGAGATGTGTGTGGGACAAGAGACATAATATGTCCAGCTGTGGACGAAGACGAGGAACTATGAATTTGGACAAATGACTACTTACACCTATTCTTACTTACCTATTTTTAATCAGACATACTTACGAGTATATTATGTAGGTCAGTAGGGCATGAGTAATCTATTTGAACTTGTAGGAAACTAGTCATAGGTCTACTAATTTCATAAAATAAAATCATCGCATTATTAAATATTTAGGTCACGGTTAATTAATTAGTCATCTGTACTTCCTTTCCTGTCGGGTTATTCTGTAACTTAGTTACCAACTGAAAATGGTTGCCAACGAATTAGTTCAATATAGGTAACGAACTACATCGAACTACATAGAATTATGTAGTTCGATAGGTATACATTGCTGCTTTACTGTGTGAAAAATATAAACAGTGATTTCATTTCACACATGAAAACAGCAATGTATACCTATCGAACTACATAATTCGTTGGCAACAATTTTCAGTTGGTAACTAAGTTACAGAATAACCCGGCTGATCAGTTCTCCTTACGTTATGTACAGACAACTTCATATAACTCTATATAATTTTTCAATAATATTTTGAATGGTAATGTTACCTACTTAGTTAGGTACATATCTACAATTCTACATAATTCAAACTAATAAAGTCAGGCCGCAGCGCTGCGCGTCTTTAAAACCCTAAGTTCAATAACGTGCTTGGAATGGATTTAACTTAAGTTTTGAAAGAATGTTAGCGTGTGTCGGAAATCATGCCTATAAACTCAAATACACCACATGAAATAGGTGTTAACCTGCTAACACCATGTGTCGTTTGGTTTTAGTAAAATAGTTGCTGTTTCATTCTGATCATTATTTTATACGCAACAGCGGATAATAACAGTAACAAATTTATAATTTAAGACATACTTTAGTAAATATAATACTTAATAATAATTATAAAATTGGACTGTTAATGCGAGCCAACTATACCTATCTATGTCTAGAATATATCCATATGAGGACGTTTCGATAATTGACCACAAAATTAATTGTCCATTACATTGCATGTGATTGCACGCAGCCCCGACGCACAGTGGGTCAAACATTATACGCGAACAACATAACGACCGTACTAACAGCGTAATTATCGAAATCATTCAGTAATAGACGGTCTCGATGCAACATCCTGTGCTTTTAAATCTAACCCGTCACCTTTTGTGTGCAGTCTCTATTAACATTCATACCGCGAACGCGTAAAAACCATCCATCTGCAATGCTCACGCACGTTTTTATTACCCTGGTGCTATCAAGTACAGCTTTGTGCCAAATAAACGGTGAATTTTGGTGGTTGAATAAGAATTTTGCAGAGATGCAAAATATTGAACCACCACAACCCGTATTTGAAGATATTAGTGAATTGGAAACTGACGAAAGTGTGAAAGTAGTATTCAAAGAAAATGATCTTAACTCTGATGAGAGAACGAGTGACAAAGAAAACGAAAACTTCGTTCAGAATAAAATATTACCTTACATTGTGTTTATTGACGACCCCACAAAAACCAAACGAGATGCTATCAAAAACAATTCTATAAATAATAACAGTATTATAAAAAATAACAAAGATGAAGATAAAAATTCGACAAACACTGTGTCATGGAGAGAAACACCTGGTTTTAAAAATAAAAACGATACAGATGAATTCGAATTTATTTTTCCCGAAGACTGGGAAGCTAGAATAAAAAATTGGACTCACACGAGTGGTCCTAAATATAGTATTATGACTAGTAATATGACAAAATATGGAAATAATAAAAAGCAAAAAACCCCTAAAATTGTTCTCAATGACAAAATATGGTTTGAAGAAGAAAACAAAGATACTGAAACTGAAAGTATTTGCACATTTGTTAGCCCACATGAATGTTTTTTACGAAAAGGATTTATTCACAATACGCCACGGTAAGTAAGTAGTATGTGGTAAATTTTTGAAAACTTGTAAATAAGGAAAACATAATAATACATTAATTTTTTTTCAGATCTTGCCCAAAAACTATGCCATCTGATGCATGTAAAATTTGTTGCGTTCTTCCATTAGCAGCACCAAAACCTCAAAAACCTTATTCTATTTACAAACGACATAAACGTTCTGATCCAAGCGAAATATTGAGTGCTGCTTTAAAACAAAGAAACGCTTTATTACTACGAGAATATAATACTAATACGCAACAAGCAAAATTAGTAACTACAACTTTGCGTACAAAACCTGTGCAAAAAATTGTGACTCCAGGTGATTATGTTGATCCATATTGGAATGTTAAAAATCAAAAATTCAGAAATCCAAACGAAAAGTCTAACCAAGATTATACGAATGTTAAAGATTACGAAGAGGATTATACTGCAGAATTGCCCAAACCCGGTCTAGTCGGGCTTTATTCTGATCATGGAGATCGAGTAATGACTTGGAAATTGAAAACAGATAAAGGATTCTCTTATAGCGGCATAGATGAAGATAGTGATGAAGATGACGGTGGAGTTGGATTTGGTTACTCAACAATAGATCCGAGATTTGGTAATTTTCTTACTGATTTTTTTACTATAACTATAAGCGTTAAGCTTTGCTAGGATCATGTTCGTCGTATAAAGTGCAAAAGATGGGGTCTGAACTGTTGACATTTCCGTCCGAACCTAGACCGTAACTAGGTATTGAGGCTCTATACCTAATATTGCTTCCCCATGAAACGTTAATAATCTATTAGAAATAAAACTATTTGTAGAAATCATTTTCAACCTCTTTCCAGGTAATCGTAAAACAACTGCCTCTAAACCAAAGCGACATCCTCAACGTTTAATGACTCCATCGACTATTGAAGATGCTATGGGCACGTCAGATAGTCACACCATTCATTTCCACTCGACTCCAGATTTTCGCGTATTGGAAGGATTCAAACTTGTCAACTTAGCAGAAAATAAAAATAGATACTCAAGAAAGACAACTCCTAAAAACTTTTACCCAAGCGAAGAAGAGCTATCGATTGAAAACCCATCACCGTTTATAACAAATTCAGATTTTGACTACGGTGATGCTTTTGATATGAATATTCAAGTGTTCAAAAATTGTGGTAAGGAGAATGTTAAAGCCGTGGATGATACAGGTTCTGGTAAGATATTTTTTAACATTATATGATCAAATCATGACTTAAAGTATTTTAATATATTAGGTATACTAACCTCGAATAATTACTAAAAATTGAAACCCTGTAGGTACTTACTCTAGTTCAATAGTATTCTGAACGATCTGAGAACCGAGCGCATTATTGTCCCAAAAGAACTGCTCCCATTTGTTTCATACTAATGAGTCTTGACGTTACGAGAAATACGTGTAAATAATGCAGAGAGACATAATGGACTAAAAAACTTTTATTCAGGGAAAGGCGCAGAGAGTTGCTGCGACCCCTGGCTTGCTGTCGTAGTATTGACGAAGAGTCCAGAGAACATTTTGTGCTACGCAACCATTGTGCACCCACGGGCAGCCGTGACAGCAGCGAGTTGTGTTCATGGGTGAGCGATCTAGAGTCTAGAGACTTCTAGACTTCTAAATTATAGAAGCACAGAAAATTCTCAGTTACAGAATAGCGCTTGATGCTATCGCGGATGATATAAGTGACAACAAGCACAATACGAACATCCTCGTTTTTATGTAGGACCGACCACAACCGAATTCAGAAGACCTGTCCTGTTAGAAAATATATAGATTCTGAAACTAGCTCAGTTGGGTATCGATTTCAGGACCACTTGCTTATTTTATAGGGCATAATCTATAATAAGACCAAATCGCACTAAATTGGCTCAGCGCTGCGATAGGTATTTGATTTTATTAATTAAAGGCTGCGATGTCGAAAGTGTGCCGTGCGAAGTGAAAAAAAAAATTGGCACATGAGCTTCGCAACCCGTTGAGCTGTGTCGACTGTCGGTGACTCTGGTTCTTCTATGGATCTCGCCATTTCGTATTTGATCACGTAGAGAAACTCAGAGCAAAGAAAGCTCTTTCCAAATCCAACCCACGCGGTGAATCTGAGTTTTCTTACATACGAGTAGCTTAGTGCGAATAGCGACCATACTGTTAACATCACAGGTAATACGTAGGTACTTGGATTTTAATTAAACATTTCCTTTTTATCAAATAAAAGTCTCATTAATTTTCGTTTAACATTTTGTTTCAGAAAAGCGACCGGCGAAATTTCCACAGTGGCAGGTGTTTGGGACCTGAAAGAGCGCACACAGTCGCAACATCGAATGGCTTCCATTCATGTTCACCCACAGTTTAACGCCGATGACCTCGCGAACGACCTCGCTTTGCTGGTACGCTTCCTTTATTATTACTCAAACCTATTAAAATGTTATTTAATAGTTCTTGATAAGATTTTTTATGTTCAGTGGGAAAAGGTGTAAAAATTACCCTTAAGAGCGCTCTCCATGCAAGCGAGAAGTCGTTGGTGGGCGGAGCCTAAAATATTGCTGTCTCGTCCTGCATTTAGAGAGCGAGACATCGTCAGTAAAGAAGAGTATGCAGCTACCATAGCTACACGTAAAACTAAAGCGAGAAAGAATGACATATGGACATTGGACAGTACAATGCACAATCATGCCTATTTCCTTTTCATTTACGGTTCGTTTTTCCTTTTGAGGAATGGAATCCTAAAAAATAAAGAAAATAATTGAAAATCCAGAGATACTACAAATGTAATTGATTACTTATCCCCCAAAATTATTTAAAACTAGCTTCTGCCCGCAGCTTCGCCCGCGTGAATTTCGGTTTCTCACAAATCCCGAGGGAATCGTGGATTTCCGGTTCCCGTTCCCGCTTCCTTTTCCAACCTTTATACCTACTTTCAAGGAAGTTTGCTATAGTAATCTACCTACAGCTGTTGCTATAGATTTGTTTTTTTTTTCAAAATCCCGTGCGAACTGTGAATTTTTCCGGGATAAAAGTTAAAAAGCCTATGTTTTAAGTCAGGGCATAAGCTATCTCCATTCAAAAGCTATCTCCATTCAAAATTTCAGCCGAATCGGTTTTGTAGTTGCGGCGTGATTGAGTAACAAACATCCAAACATCCACACTTTCACATTTATAATATTAGATATAGTTAGTAGGATAATGTGATAATAATTATTTTACAAATCGATAAAAATAATTGACAAAAGGGTGGGTCCAGACTAAGTAACATAATATTTTTTCGCTGTCAAAACTTTGTTTATATGTATATTCGAAAACCTACTTAGAATGTGCATATATAAAACAAAATCATACAAGACAATATTATGAAATGTAAAATAACAGAACTATGTGTATTTAGGTATAATATTTCACACATTTTTAAATGTGAATATATTATATTCTATGTAAAATACGGCTGAATCTACATTATATTATGAATAACGTGAATCCACCTTATTACATTGATGTATTCATGTTCTTCGTAGATACTTACCAACTTTTATACTTACATAATATATGAAAAATTCAGTGGTGCCGGCGCCACACCGTGTCTCTTGCATGGTCACTAAGGATACCAAATATTGGAAATAAAATAAGAAAGTTATTTAAAGTCATTTATTTAAACATCAAAAGTACTAAAATTAAAACTAACTTTTTAGTAATCGGTCTGAATGATGAGCAAAATGACACAAAAGAGAAAAAAGATATTAGGACACAACTAGATAGTTTGTACACAGTCGTATTATAAAATAAAAGTACTTATAATAATATGTATGCTATGCACGTAAGGGATCAAATATCAAGACATATTAGCGCAGAGTCAAAGCGAAATGACGTAACATGAATATTGCTCAATGTTCTTTGAAACATGTAATGGATGGATGGATGGATGGATTTTTTTAATAATAATAATAATAATTTTCTTTATTCAGGTAAAAACCCAAGTAGGTATGAATATAGAAATACAAAAAACATATCAAAAATTAATTAAATAAATTAAAATCAAATACAATAGAATAGGTGATATAGAATACTATATATATAAATTTACATATACCTATTAAATTAACGCTGCACACTGAAGGTGTGCAGAGTTATTTCCTATTTGGATCTCGATGCATCTTGATCCAAATAGCAATCATTGGACCGCGCAAGTCCTGGCTCACCACTTGGAGGATGCTGTTACTAGAGTTACGCAATCTTTCCCAGAAGGAAGCTATACGTGCTCTGATAACAGCAAAGAAATCAGGCACCCCCGACTCGGCAAACATACTCGATGCGCTGCAGTATCTGGGAAATTTCATAATGATGCGGTATGCGTTATTATACTGCACCCTTATGGTGCTGAAGGACACCCTCTTGTACCAGTACCACAACTGACAGGTATATAAACATTGACAGTAAGCCCTGAGGAGGGTGCCCCTCACTTCATTACTGCTTTTAGCAAATCTGCGCGCGAGTATGTTAGACCGAATCGACAATGCAATTTTTGCAAAACAAAATAATTTTTTCTGTACAAATTTGTCTATTACATTACGGTGGAGATAATGTTTCGTACACTTTGTAAGATAATAATATTATAAAATACATGTTAGTTCGCTTTGACTACCCTGTCCCAATATATTTTGATTATCATAATCATAAGCACACAATAATTATATAACAGTATTTTCATTGGTTTTTGAAATATTATTTACTCGTTATCATCATGGTTCTTCGCTCGTTTAGATATTTTCTGCCCTAAGCGCAATTCAAAAGGCTCCAAGAACATCTAAAAAGTAAACAATGTGTTTAGAGATTATAGGCGATAAAAAATTATCAATTAAAAAAGGGTGGTACTTAATCGTATATCTATTGATTCTCTTTCGCACACAAAATGTTCCGAAAGTAGCACCTAAAATACTGAATTGCACACTAAATGTGCCCACTATTAATATTCGAAAGTAGCGCCTAAAATACTGAATCGCACACTAATTTTTAACCGACTTGAAAAAAAGGAGGTTCTGTATTCGACCCGTATGTATGTAAGTATGTATGTATGTATATATGTAAGTATGTTTGCGATTATCTCCGCAACTAATGAACCGATTTTGATGATTATTTCACTATCATAATTTACACACTTTCAAGAAGATTTTAATATATAACACATCGAGTTATCATTCTTACGTACGCAGTTATAACCATAAATGTATACATACATATGTCACTAATATGTTCTCTGATATTGCCAGACCTATTGCTGAAGTCTAATATACCTATTTTGTCCAAAGACTTCACTCTGCTACGCCTACGTAACATTGACCTTTTGCAAAAACTTTTGGGCCGAAGTCAGTACAGCTGTACTATAGAGTGATTCCTTGGAGTTTGTGCACGGTTACGTGTATTTCCATTCTATACAAAGCCAAACCGCAAGGGTGTGAAACTGGTCGCGTATAGATTGTAAATTACTTTTTAATCAAGATCGTCCAAATTATACAAGAGTAGTACGCATACAAACTAATCTTGTATAGATTGGAAGTTAGGTTGGAGAATATTATAAAACCATTCACCTATAGTTAGTATGACACATAAAATGTATGTAATTCTGCGGACCCAAACCTAGCCTACTCTACTACACTACCTAGGTAGCAGGTATAACAACTGGACACTATCTGCTTAATAGATATCTTGCAATAATGAGACTCGTAGAAGACCCATCCTGTCCAGAGTGTGGAGAAAAAGAAACTAGCTTTCACTTCATAGCTGATTGCCCTATGTACTTATTGGTAAGAAGGGAACTGCAAGGTAACGATATTATCAAAAAACTGGCCAAGTGCGAGTCGGGCCTCGCTCTTTTCGGGTTCCGTACATAATTATGAACAACATAATATTTTGGGCGTGAGAAATATTTCATTTCCGAGCTAGACATCGCAACAAACCGTGAAAGAAAAACCCAAAAAGTGTTCGTTTGTTTTGATCACAGCTTACAAATTACTTTATAAATCATTATTTTTAGTATTTGTTGTCTAAATACAATATATGGTTCATAATATACCTAAGTTTCATATTCCTAACTGGTTTAGTTTTTGAGATAGCCCCCATCACAAAAATGGTCTAAACCTAACAACTTTGATGCCCCCCATTTCCTTATTTTTTAAGCAAAAAATTAAAAAAAATATATGTTCGTGCTCTACTTAATAAGTTCTAAATAATGATACCCCACAAGCTAGGTTAAAAAAAATTTTTTTTCGGCTCCTTTCTCATGTATGGGAAAGCCCCCCTGAAAAATATTCCATGCCCCTCTGAAAAATAATTTACTTCAATTTCTAATTCAATATTTAGTTTTGGGTTAACGTTCTACACCAAATACCAAAATTTTAGGTTTTTCTACTCAACTCATTTAGTCTATGAGCTACAGACCTGTGACCGGCGGACGGACAGACAGCCGAGTGACATTAATAGGGTTCCGTTTTTACCCTTTGAGTATGGAACCCTAAAAAGAAGACACCTCTCTATAGGGTATACATTCTTAGGTTAACGAAAGTCGTGGGAAGGTTTGAGGGGCTGCCCCCTTTAAACCGGTGCACAACAAACTGCCAGGACACCAGTAACCTGTGTCCAAATACGGGGAATTGGGTGAAATGGTCCTTACATAGGACTGATCACCCGCCTGGCGGCGTCCCCTCTGTAAATACAATACAATACAATCTCACTTGATGTTAAGTGATGATGCAGTCTAAGATGGAAGCGGGCTAACTTGAAAGAGGTATACATACCCCTGATCGGTTTCTACACCGCATCGTACCGGAACGTTTAATTGCTTGACGGCACGGCTTTTGCCGGTAAGGTGGTAGCCAACCACTGAAGCCTCCCATCAGACCAGACCAGAGACAATTTAGAAATTATAAAATCCCAAATTGCCCCTGCCGGAAATTGAACCCGGGACCACCCACTTTATGACCACAGCGCTCCGAATCTCGGCCAAAGCGGCCAATCTCAACAGAAGCAGGGTCAACTACGCAGGAGATATTCTAGTGCACAAGTGTGTGCGCATACGCAGGGCACTACGCAGGAGATAATATTATAGTGGACAGTTATACAATATAATATTAAATCGTTAAATAGATGTTACCAAATGCAGTTGACGAAGCCTCGCTTCGCAGGGTTCCTTTTTCTGGGCAGTATGAAAAGAAAACAAAAAAATAACAACGAAGGTGGTGGCGGAGTCTTATAGACCCCGCCATCCCCCTGTTCGTTGTCCCTTCTAACCTAACCTATCTGAGTTGGGGTGCCGCAAGTCCCGAGCTCGCTTCGCTCGTTCTTGGACCATAACTAAGAAATAATTTAGTGTGCAAATCAGTATATTAGTTGTACAAATTAATAGTAATACGGTATCATTTAGTATGCAAGTCAGTATATTTATTGCACGTTTAGTATTTTAGATGTGCAATTAAAAATTACCTATAAAAAAACCAGTTTGTAAAATGGCAATAATTTTTTCCTATTATACTTTATGTTTATTATATTTTATCCCTTAGTATTGAAACCTAATTTGCTATAAAAGTCTATTGTTATATTGCCTCGTTGATATAGTGGTTAGAGTATTCGACTGTGACGAGGTTACGGGTTCGATTCCCGGGTCGGGCAAATAGTTTTTAGGTATTGGGTTTTTCTGTCAAGAAATTCTCAGTGCCAGCCCGAAGTTGGTAGTGGGCGGTGTGAAACACCGCCAACTGCCCCCTTGCCTCGGAGAGCACGGCAGTTGTTCCCGGTTATTTTCACTATCATGTGACAAAAGCCCGCCAACCCGCATTGGAGCTGCGTGGTGGGTCTAAGCTCTAAATCCCTCTCTCCTATGAAAGAGGAGGCCTGTGCCCAGCAGTGGGACGTTAAAAAGGCTGTAGTGGCGGTAGTGGTTATATTGCATGTAATATAGTTTGAAAGGTGTTACTTAGTCTGGACTCGACCTTAGTTCGTTCGTTTCGGAACACAGACTGGGCGTAAAACTTATATTTAGTACTAGATGATGCCCACGGCTTCGCCCGTGTGGATTTAGGTTTTTAAAAATCCCGTGGGAACTTTTGATTTTCCAGTACAAAAAGTACCTTATCTGTAGAAACCCGTCCCCAAAACGGAAAAATCCCGTGGGATCCCCACGATTTCGGAATACAATTCCTTACAGCATCAGGGTTGAGGAGTTGGATATGTACCTACTCGAGTTCATTCAACGATAAAGTATTTAATTGATACCCCCAATATCAATTTAAATAACCGAAAGTTTCTAAAACCCATTAGTTTTGGGGATTAGGTCCCCTACAGCATCAGGATTGAGGAGTTGGAATCCAAATTTTTTATAGAACAGGGTTGCAATGTTTCTCTATCGATTAAAAAAAAAATTACGCAAATCGGTTCAGAAATCTCGGAGATATCGGTGTACATAGGTAGAAAAACACAACTCCTCCTTTTTTGAAAGTCGGTTAAAAAAGTAGCCTATGTTACTCCCTGGTTAATTCTCTACTTGTATGTGAAGGTCCCGTCAAAATCGGTTCAGCCGTTCCGAAGATTAGCCCGTTCAAACAGACAGACAGACAGACAGACAGACAGACAGACAGACAAAAATTTTAAAAACGTGTGATTCGGTTATGGTTGCGTTCAAATAACCATATGAGCTTAATATGAGGTAGTTATTTCGATATTACAGACAGACACTTCAATTTTATTTATTAGTATAGATTACTGTTTATAACATTTTTATTTCTAGCATTTTTATGAAGCAGGGGGAGTCAGCTTGTCGTCGTCGTCGTCGTTATCAACCGATTGACGTCCACTGCTGGGCATAGGTCTCTTGAAGGGACTTCCACGTGCCACGGTCTTGTGCCGCTTGTATCCAGCGGCTCCCTGTGACTCGTTTGATGTCGGTCCACCTAGTGGGGGGTCTACCAACACTGCGCTTCCCGGTCGCCACTCCAGCACCTTGGGACCCCAACGTCCATCGGTTCTCCGAACTATGTGCCCCGCCCATTGCCACTTCAGTTTCGCAACCCGTTGAGCTATGTCGGTGACTTTGGTTCTTCTACGGATCTCCTCATTTCTGATTTGATCGCGTAGAGAAATTCCGAGCATAGCTCTCTCCATCGCTCTCTGAGCGACTCTGAGCTTTCTTATGAGGCCCATAGTTAAAACGACCATGTCTCGGATCCGTATGTCATCATTGGCAACACGCACTGTTCGAAGACTTTCGTCTTCAGGCATTGAGGAATTTTGGACGAGAAGACATCGCGGAGCTTCCCGAACGCTGCCCATCCGAGTTGGATTCGGCGGTTGACCTCTTTCTCGAAACTGGACCTACCTAGCTGGACTGTGTGTCCTAGGTATATATACTCGTCTACAATTTCGAGCACCGAGTTCACAACGATTATCGGGTGAAGCGGGACATGAGTGTTTGACATGATTTTCGTCTTACTCATGTTCATTTTTAGTCAGCTTGTACCAAGTAGATATGTAGATACTTACGCATCATTAGATGCTGTTTGTTCCTTTTTCTTCGTGTTTGTCGAGGATTTTTGGGGGCCCGGCTTGGAAAAATTCTAGATTTGTATCCGTATCGATAATCTCTAGCTGACGAGTCTACAATAGAATAAAAGAGCAGTAAATTACAATTAGCAAAATAAGAAGGCAAAATAAACAACAAAAATGCTAATTATACGTAACGTGTGACATATTTGCTGTTTACGTTTTGTAGTTGACTAATTATGTCATAGATGATAGATCGTGCGAAATCGGCCGTTACTCGCTTTTCTTCGTGTTTAACTTGTAACCCCTTTCACCGCACTAACCGCACCTTTCCCCTGTAATAAATTTTGCTTGAGATATCATGATTTTTTAGTGAAAAATGGCAAAGTAAAAATATGCAAATCTAGGTTTGGAATTACGCCTATTTTAGCAAATACTTGGCAATTTATTACATAAACTAAATACATTTGTAATTATTATGAAGTAACCTATGACAAGACTTTGGTCGTTTTTAAATTTTCTGCTTTCTTATATAGTTTATTTACGCACGAAGTTGCCTCAAAATTTGCCCAAAAATAGTGATTTTTCAATGGTCATAACTTTTAAAATAAATATAATTTTACTAATTTTTTTATTTTATGGCATAGATAATGGAGATATAAATTGATATCTGGCTTAACTTTAGACCTATTGCGACAAATATTAGAATAATAGGCGTAATACGTTTGTATGGATAAGCGCGTGAAGAGAGTGGCCTTAATGGTTTTACCTTGCGTAAGTTTTACCCTTAACAATATTTTTACCGATTGTAGAGTTACTACAAACAGACGTAGGTACCTACCTACTTGAATGTTTAAATAGGTACTTTAGATACATATCAAAAATTTCAGAACCAACGGTATTCAAAACCCACCCAAGTACCAATTAGGTACACTACTACCAGAATGAAGCATCTGTGGTACCGACCGCCATCTATGGTACCGCGGTAAGCAGGTCGTTATTGAAACCAGTTGACCTGTAACATAGTGCCCCCGGGTGCCCCCCATTCCCCTCTATATTCTAATATGCAAACTGTACCTACCTAGCTATTGAAATTCTCTTTTTAAACAGCACTGGAAGCGACCATTAAGACTGCAACCAAACGTCTCCCCCGCGTGTCTAGCCGATCCTCACGTGGGCGACGAATGTTACTTCGTCGGCTGGGGCGGCTACGACCAAGGTGAGTAGAGGAGTTACATGAAACAGAAGATATAAGATCTATGTTCTAAACGTTAACTTTAAAGTTAACGTTAACTGTGCGTAAGCTATGTCATTTAGAATGGAGATGTCAAATTCGTGACGTTTTTCATCTTAGATTTTAAATCGCACATCTGAGAGCAAGGGTTCGCGCTGGTCTGCGATTGATGAGGTAATTCTCATTTAGTTACTAATGAAATTTTGAATGCCATGTAATTGCAATGTTTCCAGCGTTGAAACGACGGCCACACTGGCAGCATGCGACCATACTTACACCTCGCAGTTGCAACGACAAAGTGTCGTCGCCCGAACTCAGCATACCCGCTAACGCCTTTTGTGCCTCGGTGGATACACGCGGGACTGTCGTAAGTAGCGATTACTGGCTAGTGGTTACTAGGTCTAAGTGATAATCGGAAAATTAAGCGTTCCTAGGTAACAACTTAGGTTCACAACACACGAGCCACACGCGACAGGCACTAACACCGCGCCGCCTCCTGAAGCTAGAAGCGACCACAAAGGTGGCTGAAGCGCGCGACAGCTACTTATCTTGTGGTCGGTGGTAGACACTTGTTTTAAGTACTTATCATCATAATAGACTCTGACAAAGAAGGTGTACCTAATTGCGCTGCTGCTGATAAAAAACGTCTTCGTAAAAGACGAAAATACCACCGTTATTGGATTTTTGAAGCGAGCAGACGTTTGTAGCGTGTGGCGACCACCAGCGTCTATCGTGTGCGGAAAGTCCATATAAAGTGTATGAAAACTACAAGATATAGGTCTGTGCCTAAGTACTCCTCATCGCCGATACCATCGCCGACAATCATCACGATCATCGTGCAAGCGTCCACGCGATCGTCCGTGATCGTTTATTGAGCGGCTAGCGGCGAGAATTTCCTTCGACGCGTGCCCGAAAACCGACGGGACGATCGCCGCGATTGCTGACGATTGTGACGGCGATGATCGGCGACTAGGCGATAAGCCCTCCGCACGATCGTGCACGCATGTCATCCTCTACAGTCACCGATTGTGAAGAGGCTTTAGATTTTCATCTTGGTTTCAGACCGGCGTCGGCGGGCCGCTGCTATGTAAAGGGGGCGATCGCGTTTCGGTGGTCGGCGTGGCCGTGTACCGAGAGGATGTGGTTGTGCTGTTGCCGGCCTTCGAATGGGTGACCAGCGGTTTACGTGACCTACACATCAATTAGTTTCTATTCATCATGCAGTGACTTATGTTTAAATTTTTAATCCCCGACGCAAAAACGACGGGGTGTTATAAGGTGACGTTTCTGTGTGTGTGTCTGTCTGTTCCCCTGTAGCGCTCCCGGGTGAACCGATTTGAATGCGGTTTTTTTTTGTTTGAAAGGTGCATTAGTCGAGTGTTGTTAGCTATGTTTGATGAAAATCGATCCAAGATGGCCGCCGCTACAAAATGGTGGATTAAATATTTTTTCACAACTCCCTTAATATGGGTATCAAATGAAAGGGCTTGACTAGTAGAATAACTCTATGCAAATCCAAGATGGCCGCCGACACAAAATGGCGAATGACGGGCGTTTTTTAATTTTTAATTTATACTTGTACCTCCTACCTCTCCAATACAGGTGGGTTAAAACATGCGATATTATCGCACAAGCGATCGCAAACGTTGAGCCTACGATAAAACAACAGATATCGCAATATAACGCATTGCGATAATATTAACCGTTATAAAACACCTGTGCGAGGGAACCTTCATTGTTCCTATCTTGTCTTAGGAAACCTGAATCAGTTGTAGGTATTTTGTGCAGTATTTTTCTTTGTGTTTTAATCTTTTTTATTCTAATTATACTTTAATATAAAATCTTTTATTTAACAAAACCGTTTTTAATTACCTACTAGTCTTAGTGATTAGTGTAGGTATTCTAATCCTTGCAATCGTAATTAATGGTTAACTCTCAGCAACAAATTGCAGTGTTGCGGTGTGTTTATGTTACCTACTCTCAAGTTGTCTATCGACTAATCAGAGCAAGTCTCTAGAGACCAGCGCGCCGACACACTAGAGTGCATTGTCAGCAGTCTAATTCGAATTTGCATATTATTTTGGATAACGTTTAAGTATAGATTTTGTGTACGGAAACATAGATAACTTCAGAGTAAAATGGAACTCACAGTTACTAATTTGTTAAGTTTGCCCATAGTCCATACATCTACAGGCTATAACAGCCTATTGTAAAACAAAGTAAGTAGAAACGAATAAAACAAAAAAGTCCATTTTACTCTGACGTTTGAGTATAATTCGATGATTAATCTATCAACGTTGTCGAAATATGTAAACTACCTAGTACTAGTACGGCAGCCCTGGAACAAATTTTTAGTGATTACTAACAAGCTGAATTTTCGTGAGTAGGTTCGTTTCGACGAGACGATCAAGTTTTTATCTATGAAAATTCTTGATGGAGGTAGCTACTCGAGTGCACAGTGGCGGGGCAAGGCCTAAATTTTATGTGGGCAAGATATATTTTGCGAGGCCCTCTGCCCGCACAAGAAGATTATATGAAATGAAAAAAAGGGAGCGCTAGGCCCTCCGGAGCGCGAGGCCGTGGGCCTGGGCCCACGTCGCCCACGCCTTCCGCCGCCTCTGCGAGTGCATAGCACAGGTGCGCAGCGAAACATTTCGATTCGCTCGAGTGGGAAATCGTTCCACTTTTGTAGGACTATGAAGCCATTTCATTATCCAAGTATTTACTCAGCATACAAAAAATCAGCTGTTATTAGTAATTTGTAATCATTTTTATAACCTCGCTATAAACGGGCGTCGATGGCGCGTTTAAAAACCTGTCAGCACAATGTCTGCACCTACAATGTGGGTTGAATTTATAGTAGACTAGCTTATGCCCGCGTGAATTTCGGTTTTCCAAAATCCCGAGAGATCATGGATTTCCGGTTCCCGTTCCCGCTCCCTTTCCCAACCTTTATACCTACTTTCAAGGAAGTTTGCTATAGTAATGTACCTATAGCTGTGGCTATAGATTTCGGTTTTTAAAAATCCCATGGGAACTCTTTGATTTTCCGGGATAAAAAGTAGCCTATGTGTTAATCCTGGGTATAATCTATCTCCATTCCAAATTTCAGCCAAATCCATCCAGTAGTTTTTGTGTGATTGAGTAACAAACATCCAAACATCCACACTTTCACATTTATAATATTAGTAGGAAGTAGGATATAGTTGTCTCAAAATTTAACCAATAGGGCAGTTTCTTTGCTTCTATCGTATCGCATAAAGACAACATAAAATCATGAAAATAAAACACTAATCATTTTCCTATATAATTTATTAAATATAATAATATCATCGTTCGAAAACATGTTTAAATGTGAACAAGCACTCTACAGAAATTTAATATTCATGAATCTATTATTATTAACGCTAATTCACTATAAATTATTGTTTCATGACAATATTAATTTTCATAGAATGCACGAGGACATAAGATGACGCGACATAACAAAACTATAGGAACTAAAACAAATAATCTTCTCACAAAATAATGGGAATGTCGAGATCCACCTACTTTGCAATGTTCAACACAATTACAACAATAATTTGTTGTTGTGGCAAGTTTAGTAGTAATAGATAGATCGAATAGTCATATATATTGGATTTATTCATAAGTTCGTTCATATTCACTATCAAGAACAAGGATCTTCATTGGATAGAAATCGTTTTTTTTTTTTGGTGTTTGTTGTTAGTATTGTTATTTCATAATATCTTTTATCCCGTAATGATTCCATAAGATCTTTGATCACGGCCGAGTAGTCGACTACAGCAAAAATAATTAAATAAAAACAGGTGTCGAAACACCTTTTTAGGTAAGTATAGAAATTAAATTTTTCCAAAATTAATTAATACAGTTTTAAAGAGGGATAAATACACTTTAGATCGTAAATAATGTATAGACGAACGAACTTATGCATCGGCCTGATACGTAGTAAAAATTATAGCAAACAAGTTTTTCCTAGAATCCACGGCGTAAGAACTAAGTCGGTGCGTCTAAACCCAGCTTTATTTATAGCTTGTACATCTTAGATTTATTGATCTTTGGTGTCGAACTTGTATCGAGGCGAACACGTTGGCCGTTTCTACTAAATTAAAAGCTAATAAAAATAAAATCCCGAAAACATTTCACCCAGGTCTTATTTAACAGCCATTTATAGTCTTTTTTATTTATATTTATAGAAAGTTTTAAATGTCATAATATAATATCTACCACGAAGAAAATAGTACTTTTCAAATAACAAATAATGTACTTTTTCGCATATCGATTGTTTTACAAATTAAACGCCGTCAAATTATTTTAATGACAAAAATTATTTTAAAGCTAAAGTAAAAAAAATGTAATAAAATAATTAATACTCTGAGCGTTACACTACACATTACTGGATTGTGTTATTTTTTATTATACATAATATTATTATAGTATAAAACTCTACAATTATAATGAATTTTAATTTATCTAATTTTATACAAGGACAACAGTTCTTTATGAATTTACAATACAACCTAACACAACAATTTTTTTTTCACTGCTGCCATAGATAATAGTCATTATTTTATTTAAACGCTAAAGACACAGACAATAACTATAATTTTATTAAACGTTAACTGGCAAATGCAATAAAAAAATTACCTTGTACACATAATACAGAATATAATAAATATGAAATACTATGAGACCAATACCGTAGCTACGATATTCCAAACGTATACAAATTGGTCAATATTCCTGAACTGCAAACATTATTTAAATCAAAAGACAGTTATAATTATTATATTTCATGAAAAATACCAATTCCCACCATAATAATTGTAGAATTGAACTACCGCTATCTAAATTTAAAAAAAATACTTGCCTGCTCAAATAAAAAAAAATCAGAATCTTAATCTGTATTATTAGAATACGTGATTACGTTTTTCAATAAACAGCTCTATTTTTGAGTAGTCTCGAATTATGTGGAAAACAGACTTAATGGCTCAAAAGGGCTAGAACCCAGAGTCATGAAGCCAGTCAACAAAAAAACAGAATGTCTCAAAAGGGCTACAACCCAATTAAAAAAAAACAATGTCTCAAAAGTGCTAGAACCCAGTCGTGAAGCCAGTTAAAAAAAACAATGTCTCAAAAGTGCTAGAACCCAGTCGTGAAGCCAGTTAAAAAAGAAACAATGGCTAAAAAGTGCTAGAACCCAGAGCCGTGAAACCAGTTAGAAAAAAAGAAACAGAATGAGGCAATAAATAAAGCGGGAAACTATTCCTTCATTATATAAGTGAAATTTATTTTTTGGAACATCTCAGCTAGAATTTTTTTCTTAATTTTCCAAGTGAAATTTATTTTTTGGAACATCTCAGCTACGGCCTAGGCACTGACAAGATCACGGCATCACAGCGTAGTTCACGCTATCACCAGCGGCTCGTCGTCCGAGAACCCGGTGATCGGGGGCACGTCGTCGTCATCTGCAACAACAGGGCACATGCCTATAATGTTTCAGTTAGATTTTGACAGCGTATTGATTATATCCGGTAGCAAATTACATCTATAGAAATAGAAACTTAGGGTCTTCATATTAAAAAAGAAAACACCGTTGCACTATTTATATGTTTGTTTTGTATTTTTGTCAGCTCTAGCACAGACTACGGTCTAATATCCATATAATCACCAAGGTGGGAAATTTGGTTCTGACATAATTTTACGTAATAAAGCGTTGAAATAATTGTGCCACAATTATTTTTAATTATCAGATTTAGTTAATTTTATCTAAACCCTTCATTGTTTTTCGCAAAATTATGTTAACACATTCTTTTTCCTCATAAAACTAGTGAAAATGTCAGGGGCTATTGTGCAGTCGCACGATTGAATGTCTCGGATGTACACAGCTTTCGGTTGTTTTATGGCAGTTTTCAATAATAATTTTCTTGTTAGGATTGTTTTAATTGTGTATTTTGGTACCGTACATCAATAGAACATCATAACGGGAACGCCAATAGAAAATCAAAATTATTAACATAACAATAAGTGAAGATAATTAGTCTTAATTCCATTAAATAATGCTGTTCTATTTCCGCTAGTGTTGTATAATATTGTAGTCCAAGATTGGCTACGACAATTTAAAACAATACGAAGCGTTGAAAAATCATTTCGGGAACGGTCATTTCGTGAACGTTCCCGAAATTATTCCGAATAAAACATTCGTTTCCATAGTTCCCGAAATGATGTTTTTCTTAGGATTTTACTTTTAAGTACTTTTATTTCGTAAATTTAATTAATTACATGATTAAATTCATAAATTATTATAGTAGGTAGTGATTGGAATTACTTAAAATGTATCGCTCGCTTAAAAAACGTAATCTAAGCTGATTTGATTATATTTTATTTAATACTAGCTTTTGCCCGCGGCTTCGCCCGCGTGAATTTCGATTTTTCACAAATCCTGAGGGATAAGTAGATTTCTGGTCCACCCGCCCCCCGCCGCGCGGCGGCGTACCGCGGTACCGCGTACGGCGGGCGCAGGGCGCAGGGGCGCGTGGCGCGGCGCGGGGAGCGCGAGCGTCCGCGTCGGCCGTCGCGATCGCGCGCAGCGAAAATACCTATCAGGGCGTTTTTAACTATCAGGGCGTTTTTAACATCTGTATTTACCGATTTCAACACAACTCCTTTTTTGAAAGTCGGTTAAAAATAGCCTATGTTACTCCTTGGTTAATCCTCTACTTGTCTGTGAAAGTCCCGTCAAAATCGGTTCAGCCGTTCCGAAGATTAGCCCGTTCAAACAGACAGACAGACAGACAAAAATTTTAAAAACGTGTGATTCGGTTATGGTATCGTTCAAATAACCATATGAGCTTAATATGTGGTAGTTATTTCGAAATTACAGACAGACACTTCAATTTTATTTATTAGTATAGATCTATTTTGGTACCGTACTTCCTAGTTTGGAAGCTTTGAAGCTTTGGAGCTTTATCATATTTATCTTTTTGACAAAAATATTTGAGTTTTAAAATACCTTCACGGTACGATGTTATTTACTGCCTGTCTCTCTGAAATCCTGGATAAAAAATAAAATGTGTATATTTTGCGCGCTTCTTTTACAGCGTAATTATTGATAATATCGTATACATTGTAAGTTATTTTTTGGATTTCCAAGACGTGATAATTTTTACAAAAGTTCACATTTGCAAATTCGCCACCTAGGTGATTTTGACCCATATACCTAGTTATGTTCACTTTTTTACTATCTATACTATTAATAAATAAAATTGAAGTGTCTGTCTGTAATATCGAAATAACTACCTCATATTAAGCTCATATGGTTATTTGAACGATACTATAACCGAATCACACGTTTTTAAAATTTTTGTCTGTCTGTCTGTCTGTCTGTCTGTCTGTCTGTCTGTTTGAACGGGCTAATTTTTGGAACGGCTGAACCGATTTTGACGAGACTTTCACATACAAGTAGAGAATTAACCAGGGAGTAACATAGGCTACTTTTTTAACCGACTTTCAAAAAAGGAGGAGTTGTGTTTTACTACCTATGTACACCGATATCTCCGAGATTTCTGAACCGATTTGCGTAATTTTTTTTTTAATCGATAGAGAAACATTGCGACACTGTCCTACAAAAAATTTGGATTCCAACTCCTCAATCCTGATGCTGTAGGGGTTCTGATCCCCAAAACTAATGGGATTTAGCCACTGTCGGTTATTTAAATTGATATTGGGGATACCATTTAAAGACTATTGTTGAATGACCTCGAGTAGGTACATGTTCAACTCCTTAACCCTGATGCTGTAAGGAATTGCATTCCGAAATCGTAAGGATCCCACGGAATTTTTCCGTTTTGTGGACGGGTTACTACTTACTACAGGTAGGCTACTTTTTGTTCTGGAAAATCAAAGTTCCCACGAGATTTTTACAAACCTAAATACACACGGGCGAAGCCGTGGGCATCATCTAGTCTATACTAATATAATAAAGCGGAAGAGTTTGTTTGTTTGAACGCGCTAATCTCAGTAACTGCTGGACCGATTTCAAAAATTCTTTCACCGTTGGATTTGTACGTAATACCTGAGTGCTATAGGCTATATATTATGTACCACGGGCGAAGCCGGGGCGGACCGCTAGTATATATATAAAATTAATAAAAAAAATATAGTAGTTTATTCAGAATCAGTAACAGAATCGAATCCAACCAACCCTTTTTATACCATGTCATATTTATAAAAATAATTTAAAGTCCTGCACACTTAGGCATATTGGCCTAAGTTTGCAGGATGCACGCGCATCAACTCGCGAGACGAGGAGGTGATGGCTTGCGAGTTGCGGTGAACATTTTTTTTTCGAGGAAAATGACGCAACACAAGAAATTTATAACTTCGTAAGTTTTCATTTTGAAATTTTGTATAAATCCGAATATAAAAATATTTGACACGTGTTTCGTTTTTGCGCAAAGTAAAACTAACTTTGTATGCTGACACACAATATTCAATAGCACGTACAATGGTAATTGCCTCGTTGGTCAAGTGGTTAGCATATTCGACCGCAGATCACGAGGTCCCGGGTTCGATTCCCGGGTCGGGCAAATAATTGTTAGGTACTGGGTTTTTCTGTCAAGAAATTCTGGGAGTTGCGGTGTTTCACCCCCGTACCTCGGAGAGCACGTTAAGCAGTTGGTCCCGGTTATAATCAGTATCATGTACAGTACAATAGTCGTTAAAACCCGCCAACACGCATTGGAGCAGGGTGGTGAGTCTAAGCTCTAAATCCCTCTCTTCTGTGACAGGAGGCCTGTGCCCAGCAGTGGGACGTTAAAAGGCTGTAGTGGTGGTGGTACAATGGTACTGACCGTGGTCGATGGTGGCCTGTCCGCGGCGGCTGTCGTAGCGCGGCGTGGCGGCGAGGCGCAGCAGCGAGCGCGCGAGGCGGCGGTGGCGCAGCGCCACGTGCAGCAGCGCCGCGCCCAGCGCCACCGCCACCACGCACGCCGCGCCCGCGCCCCACCACACCGCGCCCATCGCCGAAGCCCTCTCACTCTCCAACGGTTCCGCACCTGGAAATTTAATTAATGAAGGAATGAATTAAGGAAGGAATTAATGGACACCATTTTACTGTTAACCACAACACGTCTCAGACGGTTCCGCACCTGAAATGTTCGATACTCACAATCAATGAATGAATGAATAATATACTAATAAATATATAAATATATAAAATACTAATAATATATAATTAGGTACTTTTATTGTGAACTTCAAGTACCTCAACAAAAAAAGGTACAAAACACATTAATAAGTAGAACAAGTCGGGTAGGAGGTACAGTTTGGCGGCATTATCGCTGCATAGTCTTCCAGGCGAAGCTATAGACATGTAGTAGATGGTGCAATATAAATATTATAATATGTAAAAATGACATCTATATAAATAAAAATGAATGTTTGTCTGAAACTTTGGTGAATTATTTTGCACACATCCGCGACGGTTTCTGGCCAAAAAAATCGATAGTATAAAAAAAACTGTTTGTTTGTCTATCATCTATGCGTTCCTAAACCATACTTTGCGCGGCATTGCAACGCATGCAGGGAACAGCTAGTTAAAATTAAATATTAATAATTAAAACAGATATCTCAACACAGCAGGACCAACGCAAGATCGCACCAGTGCGCGCTTCACTCCACTCACCCTCCATGGTCAAGGTGCGAACTTCGCTCAGGTCGCTGTAGTAGCCGTCCTTGGAGATCGCGCGCACGCTCACAAACAGCTGCCCGTTGGGGACGCTGCTGGCCGTCATCAGGAGCGGCGAGAAGTCCGCCTCCGCCGTCTTCATGTCGTCTGTGGGGTGCAGGAGATCCTCCGGTATCTCCTTGTCCGATACTATTATTTGGTATTTGTGTCTGTGAAAATAATATAGCATACATTAAGCCTGATTCACACGTATTAAGTTGTCAAGTAGTAAGCTTAATTTTAACTTAATTTAAAATAAGCATTTTCACGAATCCAGACAAGTAATTTAGTAAAGCTCTTAAGTTCATACAGAGATGAACAGCGAAGTGCGAGAAATAATTTAACGCGAAGTCACAGAAGAAATTATCAATGAAATTTTCGAGTCGCAACTACTGATTATTTTGCGACTTCACTAAATTGGACCTGTTCAAACGTGCTAATTAAGTTATTTAGTTAACTACTTGACAATTTAATGCGTGTAAATCAAGCTTTAGGCTCAAAAGAGCTAGAACCTAGGGCAGTCAGAAAATAATAGCATACATTAAACATTTGTTACAGACGGGAAGATAAGTGAAGGAGCGCACGCGAAAGTATAGAATGAAGTGGAGCAGCTCCCTTTTGATAACATCTCAAACTCAGCTTTCTTTACTTTAGGAAAACACCGACCTGTTTTATTGAAATTTCAACCATATACCAAGGTAGATAAAGCTGAATTAGACTTGTGATAAAAAAGACGCTGTGATAAAAGATACAAAAAGACTCATCTCCAATCCTGAGCGTTGGATCTCTATATGATCTTATTAAGCTACAATGATTAGCAACGTCTACTTATTTGAAATAAAAAATCATTAAATCCGCCCTAGAAATATCGCACATTCTTAGAGATGTAAGGATAAATATAATTAATTTAATTCCACGATTTAAATTGGTTGGGAACTATACTAGCTTACGAAAGGTGGAAAGAAACAACCTATATTTTAGAAAAAAATAAACCGGCTCAGTCCAGTCTAAGAGAAATCAGTGTACCAATCAAAAATATTAGTGACATATGGATACATTCATGTGTGTATCATAAGACTGATAACTAGGTGTGTTATATACAAAAACCTTTCTGAAAATATGTAGATTACGATAGTGAAAAATCATCAAAATCGTCTATTCAAACAACATATGGGTCAAAATCACCAAGGTGGGAAATTTGGTTCTGACACAATTTTACGTAATAAAGCGTTGAAATAATTGTGTCACAATTATTTTTAATTATCAGATTTAGTTAATTTTATCTAAACCCTTCATTGTTTTTCGCAAAATTAACACATTCTTTTTCCTCATAAAACTAGTGAAAATGTCATTTGGGAACGCGTCCCAACACGCATTTCCGTATTTTGAAATGTTCACAAAACATTGAAATACTGATTTAAAAATAAAATGTTGAATCATGCTTGATACACTTGTATTTTAGTAGCTTAATCACAATTACAAATAAAAGGTAATCTAAGTAACTTTACATTTATCTTACGTATAACTCTGTTCGATAGTTTGTAGGTCACATCGTGGACGCTCTATATTTTGTCAAAAATTGTGCCCAAATACGTCAAGCGAGGGGCTATTGTGCAGTCGCACGATTGAATCTCTCGGATGTTGGTCTCCATACTATAAGATACACATAAACCGCATTGAATCTGTTCAGAGACGTTGCCTTAGTGTACTTAGTTGGCGATTTGGTTTTTCTCGGGTTCTCCAAGGCTACTTTGAGAAATCGAAGTACTTTAAAGTCACACCTCTTTATCTAAGACGTAATATGAGCTTTTTAATGACATTACATAAAATTATACATTTTAAATTGGACTGTTCAGCATTATTAGAAAACATAAATATAAACACCAGGCATCAATGTAGGCGTTCGAATGTTTTCATATTACATACATACAGAAACAACACATCTTTTTATAATCCTTTAGTTAGAATGTGCAGATTGTACAACGATCTGGCATCCAAGGCTCAGGAGGAGCTAGATATTTTTGACCCTCGTGAGGGACCCTACAAGAATAAAATAAAAAATGCGTTGTTTCGCGTAGCAAGTACTAATTCCCCTTACTAAAATATTATTGTTGCAATATGTTTTAAACTTAAGTATTTCAATTATTTTTATTTAGCTAACTTGAATATTTTTATTGTTTCTTTATTTTAAGTAGTTGTACACACATATTTTGGCGAGCAGCCGGTTTTGAGGTCTCTGTTCTGTTATTTGCTATTTTTGTTTGGTTGCTAGCTGTTTTGTGTGTCAAATAAATAAATAAATAAATGTTTTATGGCAGTTTTCAATAATAATTTTGTTGTTAGGATTATTTCAATTGTGTATTTTGGTACCGTACATCAATAGAACATCATAACGGGAACGCCAATAGAAAATCAAAATTATTAACATAACAATCAGTGAAAATAATTAGTCTTAATTCCATTAAATAATGCTGTTCTATTTCCGCTAGTGTTTTATATTGGCGTCCAAGATTGTTTACGACTATTTAAAATAATACGAAGCGTTGAAAAATCGTTCACAAAATGACCGTTCCCGAAATGATCCCGAACAAAACGTCCGTTTCCATAGTTCCCGAAATGATGTTTTTCTTAGGATTTTACTTTTAAGTACTTTTATTTCGTAAATTTACATTAATTAAATGAATAAATTCATAAATTGTAGTAGGTAGTGATTAGAATTATTTAAAATTTATCGGTCTCGCATAAAAACATATACATAACATAATCTAAGCTGATTTTTCAAAAGATGGAGTTTTTTGCTGTATTTCTATCTAAAACAAAGTGTTTTGTTTAAGTAACAATATAATTGGTAGTAACAGAGTATATTATCAAGAAAAGAAGGCTACAAATAAAACAAAATCTGTAAATTATAGGATTTCTAGACTCTAGAAAGATTCTCACTTTCTGTTTTCTGTGCAAGCAAAGACCTCTGTGGAAAAAAAATCCTGAAAAAATGCCGGCAGCAGAAAAAGAATTCAATAAATATAATAAATAATACTCAATCTCTATCAGAAGAAGAAAACATGAACAATGACACGCCACGTTCGACAAAACGTAAACCTGAAGCAAAGCATATTGCACTATATAGCCAAGCAAAATACTAAAAATTGTTGCATAGATTTTATTATTATAAAGTACAAATATTATAAAGTAATAATAAATTATTTACTCCCTGTCTCTCTGAAATCCTGGATAAAAAAAAAAACGTGTATATTTTGCGCGCTTCTTTTACAGCGTAATTATTGATAATATCGTGTGCATTGTAAGTTATTTTTTAGATTTCCAAGACGTAATAATTTTTACAAAAGTTCACATTTGCAAGTTCGCCACCTTGGTGATTTTGACCCATATGTTCGCAATTATTTCAACAACCAATGGACCGATTTTGATGATTTTTTGATTGATACATACTGTATGCATGTACGGGTCGAATACAGAACCTCCTTTTTAGGGTTCCGTAGTAAACAAGGAACCCTTATAGTTTCGCTATGTCCGTCCGTCTGTCTGTCCGTCCGTCCTCGGTTAATCTCAGAGACTATTAGTGCTAGAAATCTGTTTTTATGGTAGCTCCCCTACATGTAAAGTGGGGATGAATATTTTTTTTTCGTCTACCCCATAGTGTGGGATATCGTTGAATAGGTCTTTTAAAAATACTGTGGGTGTGGGAACATCATTTTTCGATTTCTAGATCCGTTTGTAAAATATGATGTTTTAAAGTGCTAATTTTTATTAGAGTCAAGTGTCCCCCCCCCCCTCTATCAGCCAAATGGCAGTATATAGGAACTTGAAAAAATTCACAGCAGTAGTATATATAATCAATTTTAAAGGAACACTATCATGGCTAAGTAGGGTTCACAGGTTAAGGAGTTACATCTGTTTTTCGAGGATTGTGACTACGGAACCCTACATTGCGCGTGGCCCTCCACGCACTTGGCCGGTTTTTTGAAATGTGTTAAAAACCCTTACTTGGGTTCGGTGTGATTGTCCTCGGGATGCTGCCAGCTGACCATGAGGTGTCCGTTGGGCGACAGCCAGGCGGCCACCGCGTGCGGCGCGTCCACCCGCCCGCTGCGGACCAACGCGCACACGACCTCCGAACCGTGCACCGATGTCTAGTTCGAACAATATCAAATTCAGTATTGTATTAGTTATTTATGCAACTGTTGTGTAATAAGGGGTATTAAAACACGAATGGGGGTTTATCACATGAGGCGAAGCCGAATGTGATAATAGTATCACATGAGTGTTTTAATACCTAATTATCAACAGTTGCATACAAGACTTTATCTACACCCATAATATGAATCCTCTATAAGATTCTAAAACAGCTTAGCTTACTGCGAAACCCCCGACATTCGCCATTTTGTATTGAAGCCATCTTGAATTTGCATTGTGCTATTCTACTAGTCAAGCCCTTTCATTTGATACCCATATTGAGGGAGTTGTGAAAAAATATGTAATCCGCCATTTTGTGGCGGTCAAATTTTCATGAAACATAGCTAAGAACACTCCCGACTAATTCACCTCTCAAACAAAAAAAAAACGCATTCAAATCGGTTCACCCGTTTGAGCACTACGGTGGAACAGACAAACAGACACATACACACACCCACACCCCCATCCCCACTCCCGTATTCAAACCGGTTTGAGCGCTACGAGGGAACAGACATACACATACACACACCCACACCCACACCCCCATCCCCTCTCCCGCATTCAAACCGGTTTGAGCGCTACGGGGGAACAGACATACACACACACACACACACCCACACCCACCCCTCACACCCACACTCCATCCTCACCCCCGCATTCAAAACGGTTCACCCGTTTGAGCGCTACGGGGGAACAAACAGACACACACACAACACACACACACAAACACACAACACACACACACAAACACACAACACACACGCACACACACACGCACACCCACAATCACATCCACACCCAACTTACGCCCAACCCACGCCCACGCCCACGCCCACACCCCCATTCCCACCTCCGCATTCAAACCGGTTCACCTGTTTAAGCGCCACGGGGGAATAGACACACACACACACACAGACACGTCAAACTTAACACCCCGTCGTATTTGCGTCGGGGCTAAAAACGGATGATGTAATATTGTACCGAATTTCATTACATCACTCGTTTGGATGATGTAATGGTTGTTACAACATTGGGTGTTCTAAAGTTGGCAATAAGCTAACTGTTTCAGAATCTTTAATAGAGGATTTAAAGCATGGGTGTAGATAAACCCAGTTTATTTACCTAAGCGCTCATACGCATTAGCGGTCAGCCGCCCAGGCGGTTCTTGCCGCCTGACGCGGTTGAAACAGCGGTTCACCGCCACCGGCCGCGCGGCGAGCCGCTGTTGAACCGCGTCAGGCGGTTGGACCGCTTGAAGTCTGACAACAGCGTTCAGTCTATCATAAACGAAGAATTAGTAGATATTTTCCAAAAATATCTTCTAATTCTTTCCATTGTTTTCATTTTTAGGTCTCTGTTTTTATAATCTGCTGCTTCACAATTCCATATTGCTTATTTTCTTTTTTGACAACACACCTGCGGCACGCCGCGAACTGAACCGCCTAGTGCGTATAGGCAACATGGCGGCCAGCCGCGAAGCGGGCCGCTGCCTCCCATTCAACCGCCGCGGTTGGAATTTCGTCGCGGTTTAGTGCGTACAAAATGAGCGGTTGCATATAAAAATACAAAAGCGGCTGGCCGCGCCGCTACCGCAACCGCTAATGCGTACGAGCGCTAAGGGCCTGTTTCACCATCTTCTGATAAGTGTCGAATAGTCTAAACGTAAGTTCTGTCACTTTCTGACTTTATGTCAAGTGACAAAGACAAAAGTTATAGATAGCTATCCGATACTTATCAGAAGGTGGTGAAACAGTCCCTAACTAGTGTAATAAGTATTGGTAAGAAAATTTAAAAATCCGACCAACCGATAAAGTGAACTAAAAAACAGCGAAAGGTAGCCTACTATTATCGCACGGTTTAAATGAATTATTTTTCAAATTTTGTCATTACATTTAAACATAGCATATATTTTTGTGATCAGCTTTTAAAATTCTTCATTATTCAAAATAATACAAGAGGCCTAAATCCGCCATTTAAAAGAAGTGACAAAACTTACGTTTAGGCTATCAGACACTTATCAGAAGGTGGTGGAAACAGGCCCTAAATCATGTTAGGTTCTGTTTTTCTTTTCACATGGTCGGGTTTTTTTTTTTAATTTTCTTATTTTAATACTATGAATACTACTCTTATCTCAAAGAGCGTTTTACTTTCCACAGCAGTGTCATTGCACCAGACCGCTTTCTCAGGTCAAGTATTGATAATCGTCTCACCTTCAATTCCGGTTATATTCGTTCCTATGGCAAATCCTTCACCTTTAGGGCTATTGAACTGTGGAACTCCCTCCCCTCTGAGATTCGGCGCTCTAAATCCCTTTCTATCTTCAAAAATCGCCTGAAAAGTCATCTGCTTTCGTTGCAATCTTAGTCATATTTTATAATTTTTGTTTTATTTTTTATATTATTATATAATATTAATCATTTATGTTATTCATATATATTTTAGCATTATTTATTAGTAACATATTTTTATTTATTCTGTATTTATTTATCTTATATATATTGTTATATATTTTATTATTATTATTATATATATATATATTTGCCATTATTGTTTATTATTATTGAGTAGGTAATATATTTATCAGTTTAGACTTTAGATAGACATAACTACATAATATTATGATGTGTTTGCGATAGTACTGCACTACCCTGTTACCATATTATTATGTTCTTTTCCTTGTTAAACAAGGGTTGCCTGGAAGAGATTGCTTTAGCAATAAGGCCGCCTTTGCATGCTACTGTACTTACAATAATTGTATTTTTTTTTTCTTTCTTCTTTGTGTTATTTGTATTTTGGTATGCAATAAAGTGTTTCTATCTATCTATCTATCTACTATGCTTGTTCATGAGCCTTAAAGTTGACAGTGCCATGGTTATAGACAAGGTTTTGTTTTTCTTTCCAATTCGCTTTGAACGCTGTAGGATTTTTTTTTTATTTTCTTACCAATATTACACTAGTCAACGAACATAAGGCCAGGGTACAAGTTACGGCTTTATTTAGGCTTTTATAACCCCCGGCACGTAAGTCGAGCGGTGACCTTCAATGCGCAGAAGTCGAAAGTGAGGTATCTCGGGGTGGTGAGGGGGTCGCGGGGAGGGCGTGGGGATCGTTCGAAAGCACTGATTAACTGTCGCGGATCCCTCGTAAGCACTGATTGGCTCTCCAATTATATTGTGGTCACTTGAAGGTCACCGCTCGACTTACGTGCCGGGGGTTATAAAAGCCTAAATACTGTGATAAAACTCACGTGCATGCAGACGTTGTACCGTCCGCCGAGCGGCACGCCCTCGATGACGTGCGACAGCGACACCCTGTCCGTCGGCTTCAGCTCGTAGCGGCTGATGCGCACGTGCGTCAGCTCCGTTATATCCAGCTGACGGACAAACGGACAAACGGACAATCAATGTTACGATCCTATATCTGAATGAATGAATAAATGAAAAAATGAAGGAATTAATGAATTAATGAATCAATTAATAAATGAAATGAATGAATGAAAAAATTAGTTTCAAATACTGAATTATCAAACAATTTTAGTACCGTCAATTTGGATAAATTGTTGATATTTGTCACTGACGTGCCCGCACTGCGAAAATTATTCGCGCGATTTTTTTCACAAAATTCTGTGACATAAATGTATGAAGCTACACGCACATGCGATTTAAAATTCGCGAGAAAAATATATTAAAATGTGGAATATAAACCGCGCGAATAAAAATCGCGCGAATAAATTTCGGAGTGCGGCCCCGCTCTAAGGAACGTCTGATTACTGCTCGTACAGTAACGTCGAGCGTATTACGTTTACTGAGGCCTTCAGTAAGGAAAGTCTGATTACTGTACGAACTTAATAATGTACGAGCAGCTTTAGAGATACCATTATAAATACTTACTCTGTATGCAATAGGTTCAGTGATGACGTCACAGTTGGCTTTCCAGAAGATCAGAAGTTGGGACCTCTTCTGGTCGAAAACGAAGTGCAAATCTCTTACAGGAGCCCTGTGAAACAAAATATATTGAATCATAATATGTTTGATCGATATCATCATGATCAACCCATTACCGGCTCACTACAGAGCACGGGTCTCCTCTCAGAGTGAGAAGGGTCTTGGCCATAGTCTACCACGCTGGCCAAGCGGATTGGCAGACTTCACACACCTTTGAGAACGTTATGGAGAACTCTCAGGCATGCAGGTTTCCTCATCATGTTTTCCTTCACCGTTAAAGCAAGTGATATTTAAATACTTAAAACGCACATAACTCCGAAAAGTTAGAGGTGCGTGCCCCGGGATCGAACCCACGACCTCCGATTAGAAGTCGGTCGTCCTAACCAATAGGCTATCACAGCTTATGATCGATCGATGCTTGATCGATATGTTATCATCTTATTTTTTTTATTTATTAAGACGACAAAGCGATAAACTCTAAATCTATCGAACAGTACTTTTTTAAACATAAATGACACCACAATATGTAAATTACAATATGTAAATATTGATATGAATACTCACTTAGGATCCTCTCTCGTAATCAACTCCTTGAAAACGGAAAGCTGCCCTCCCACCGCGCCAACAGAGAACACGTAAGTCTCACACAACTTCAGACCCTCGATCACTATACTGGTGTTCTTCGTGACGAGCGATGTGTCTGTAAAAATACTCTTCATTTATTTATTTAATTATATAAGTCGCATAAACAGGTTGAGACTATAAATTGTTATAGTCTCAACCTGTTTGTGTGGTCAAAATAAGAAAACAGTAGATTAGTCAAAGTCAAAATCAATGATTGCTCAACGTCAAAATCAAGGTACATTGTATTCCTACAAACATATCTGACCCGGTGACAACGTCACTCACTGCATATTAAGGGCCTGTTTCACCACCTTCTGATAAGTGTCGGATAGCCTAAACATAAGTTTTGTCACTTTCTTACTTATGTCAAGTGACAAACACAAAAATTGTGAATAAACTATCCAACACATACCAGAGGGTTGTGAAACAGGGCCTAAATGTTGTCAATTTCAGTGGCTTCATTCATTTCACCGGGTCAGATAAGTTTGTGGGACTATAGACTTTTTGAACGTCAATTTAAGAACATGTATTAGGATCCAAGTAACAACCCCCCCATATGTGTACACATCATAATAGCGTACATAGATAATACAATTACTTTACATTAAACCACTGCTACTAGGGGCTCACATACGAGGAAGTTCAAAGTTCAAACATCGCGGCATCGGGGTAAGAAACCAAATAGATATTTAATACGCGAAAAAATCATAGTGTCGCATTGGTAAATGGGTATTGTATTGTAAGGGAACCGCTATCGAAAACAAAGACAGGTAATAGTAGTGATGATTATTGATAAGATACCACAAAAAAAAGCGAAAAAAATATTTTTTTTAAGTTCGCAATGTAATGCAATCAGCTGACGCTAGTGGTTAACGAACGTTGAGTAAACGCCTAAAATTGTCGCCGCGTTTTGCACGCTTTGCATTGCCGGTTTGAAAAATACTAAATACTAAACCACTAATGGTAAAAGTATAAAACAAAATATGGTTATTGGTATTGGATTGTGTATAGGTAGTATAACCCACGTAATATAAGTCGACCGCTGACCTTCAATGCGCAGAAGTTGAAAATGAGGTATCTCGGGGTGTGAGGGGGTCGCGAGGACGGCGTGGGGAACGTTCGTAAGCACTGATTAGCTCTCGCGGATCCCTCGTAAGTGCCGATTGGCTCTCCATTCGTATTGTGTCCCGCTCACTCGTACGACGCTTCGCGCACTTGAACGTCACCGGTCGACTTCCGTGACGGGGGTTATATGAAGCTGGGTCTCCCACCGAAGAAAAATTGCCAACTTTTGTGTTGTCAACGTGTTGGTGACAAAAGTCGGCAATTTTTCTTTGGTGGAGACGCAGCTTAATAATTCAGCGGTCCCCTTATACCCTGTATACATGTATTCTTACCATTAGCCAAATGTCCGGATTGTCGCCTCAGGTCCTTGAACAGCAAATAATGCACTTCATACTCCAGCTCCTTGTTATTGTTCTGGTCTACGCTCGGCGCGTTCCACCACAACCTCACTGAAGATCGATTCTCTTTGACCGTTTCGGCGTTCAAATGAATTTGTTCGTCGGGAGTGCCTTCAGTAACTACTGGTATCGTGAACGGTTGCCCGATTATCCCGTTCTTGTAGGCCTTGATGTCGATGTATAATTGTACATTCTTGGGCAGGTTTTGAACTGAAATAATTTTTATTTAATTATAGCAATTTTTTTTTGTAATACAGTTTAGGTAGGTTGTTAAAACCATAAGTATTTTCAGGCCCATTTTACTTCGATGGTAAAGTCGATCAAATCAGTTTAGTATGAGTTCTCGATATCTCGATAACGTTGAAACAATTCGAGTGGAGTGAAACACGAACTTAAAGCCCCTTCCCTATTTTAGTGTCGCCAATTCAGTACTATCGACTTTTATTTCGCTAATCCTCCGCTTAGGAGATGCATATGAGGCTGTAGATGTACGGATGAGATCAGGCCTTAAAACAATTCAGTTAAGGTCTATTTTACTTTGACGTTATAGTGTTTCGATACTCAAAATCGACTGACGTCGATGCAATGTGCGAACTCGTGCTAACCCTATTAAACGTCACCTGCGGTACTCACCGACGACCCTGTTGTCCGTGGTGTTGATGAGGGGCGGCTGGGGGTACTGGCGCGGCAGCCGCGTCTCCACCAGGTAGCCCTCGACTCCGTGCAGCCGGTTCCACTGCAGCGACACGGAGGTGGGCGAGAGGCGCGACATGCTCGCGTTCACGATGTCGTCCACGTCGCCGCGCTCGTCGAACGTCAGGTTCATCACGGTGGACGAGTCCGACGTGAACGCGTTGTTGCTGGCCGTCACCTGCGATGACAGTTAGTTACTCATGTGTAACGTGAGGTATGCTAAGCTTGTCTCGAGTCGGAGAGAGTGACTCACCCAGAAGGAGTAGTTCCTGTTGGGCTTGAAGTAGCCGTGTATGACGAAGGAGACGGAGGCGTTGGTGTCGGCGGCCGGCACCAGCTTCTCCATGGGCGGCAGCGGCGGCACGTAGTGCACGGTGTAGTGCTGTAGGACGCCGCGCGGCTCGCTGGGCGCGTCCCACACCAGGTTCACGCGGCTGCCGACCATCTGGCGCACGGTCAGACGCCGCGGCGGCGACGGAACTGACCAAATAATAAACGAATAAAAACTGGTCTGGCTGGACCTCGAGACCACTTTTAATGACTAATGTACCAAGGGGGGGTGGGGGGAAATAATATACGAATAAAAAGTGGTATGGTCCTCGAGGTCCATAATATGACTAACGTGCGAGTGGGGCGGGGGGAGGTGGGGAAATAGCATTCGACGCTAGATGCATTATTTTCATAATGACAGAATTTAAAACGTCTATAATAAATAATAAGGAAAATATCTATGCGTCAAATGATTGTTACGTATTAGGTTACGTACCTCCTTCCCCAGTCGTTGTATTGACGTATTTCATAGATGCATAGGTCTTATTGGATTTGCTGTCTTGAATGTAGACTGTTACGTTGTAATTAGTGAACGGTTCCAAGTCCGTGAATCTGTAACACAAATATTAATTAGGTACATAAAAACCTTTTAATATTATGAACTAGTTTGCTATTTAGCTGTGTATATTTAGTGGTAGGTAGCTTTAAAGATACTTACGTTATAGTTGTCTGAAAAAACGGAGTGTTTTTAAAAGGGAAAGCTTGTGTAAGGATTAGGTGTGTGAGAGACACGATAATAGTGTAACGAGTGGGGTTCGAACCAAGAAAATTATACTCTATAGACACTGGAATTTGAAATCCAAACAAAACCTTGAAACAAAGAAAGGCCTTGAAGTGTTTTTGTCGCGTTCTCACTCTACTTAAATAGAGGTATAGAAAAACATCACTAAGGTGAATGACCTTGTTTTCACTAAAATGTTTAAGACGCAGTCTCCAGTGTATATGGAGTATTTAATCTTCTTGGTTTGAACCGACGACCTTTCGGTTTTCGATCCACGCGCGACAACCGTTGCGCTATATTATAGCGTCTATATAATATGACTAGCGGTCCGCCCCGGCTTCGCCCGTGGTACATAATATTATATAGCCTATAGCACTCAAGGATCACGTACATATATCCAACGGTGAAAGAATTTTTGAAATTGGTCCAGTAGTTTCCGAGATTAGCGCGTTCAAACAAACAAACTCTTCCGCTTTATTATATTAGTATAGATTAACTAATTATTTTTTAAATTTGATTTCAACATTTTATTAATTTGACACTGTGGCTAATTCTGTTGTACACAATCTCTAAACTTAAACTAAATTGACAGGTTTAAAAATAGTGCTATCCTTTTCTGCAGGGAGCATTGTGAAAGAGATAGCAATCGATTTAGACCTGTCATTTTAGTTTAGATTTAGAGAATGTGTACAACAGAATTGGCCACATTGTATAATTTATTATAAGTAATTTAATATTGTATATATCTAGTTTTACTTTTAAAATCCATCTCTGTCTAAAATCACACCTTGAATTTAGTTGAATGTATGGCCTCCTATAACTAGTAGGCAATATTGTTTCATAGCATCATACTTGTACAACATTCTGGTAAATAATAATTAAAAAAAAACATCAATGTATTACAGATTCGTAATAATGCTGGTTTTACATCGCGTATTCAAAACATACCTATACACGCTGTCGGTGGTCCACGTCATGTTCCTCCACACGCCGTCGCTGACTTTAGCTATCGAGGGCAGGAACGTATATAGGACCATCTTCTGTTGCGCCATCCAGCACGATACGAGGAAGCTCGTGGAGTTGATGGACGACTGATCCACGCCGATCTGCAGGAACTGTACGAGAAAACATATTGTGCTAGAAACACAGGTGTAATCTCTATTCCCCCACTCTCTAAATGGTTTAGTAATCTCAGAGAAATCGGTGTACCAATCAAAAATATTCGCTAACTTTAACCAACTTTTGACATGATATCCACGTGGAAATAACCTGACCTAGCTTACGGCCTCCAGAACCGCCCCTCACAGCCGTCCAATCACACACCAACCTAGCCTGACGACATCGACCTTCTAATCAAGTAATCAGGCCCCAGAATAGGCCAAACCAACACAATAACCAATCACACCAAATCACTCACCCTACAGCCAAAAGCACCACACCCTCTCTCCACAATTTACTAAATATTTAACACCGACACGACCGCACCTGAAGCGTGTTCAAGAGAGACTCCTCGATTCGTCAAGCTGCGATCCCTTATATTGAGTTGGCAAACGTATTCGCCTTTATTTAATACTACCCTCTTTGTAATTTTAATTATTTAGATAAATCACGACATTAGTGACTTATATGAGTACATTTATGCGTGTAACTTCGTACATAAGAATGTTAACTAGGTGTGTTACATACTAAAACTTTCCCGAAAGTATGTAGATTACGATGGTGAAAAAATCATCAAAATCGGTTCAGTGGTTTGTGAAATAATGGCGAACATACGTACATATGTACATACATACATAAGGGTCGAATACAGGGCCACTTTTTTTGAAGTCGATTAAAACAAATGAGGGTAACACGAACCTGGTAGAGGTGTTGGTCGGCCGCGTCGTCGGAGCAGTTGGCCTCGTCGCTGCCGTCGTAGCAGTCCTGGTGGCCGTTGCACACCATCACCTGCCACAGGCAGCGCGTGCCGTCGTCGCACTGGAAGTAGCGCGACGGACACTCCACGCTCGTTTTGTGTTTCTATACAAACAAATGAGGGTAACACGAACCTGGTAGAGGTGTTGGTCGGCCGCGTCGTCGGAGCAGTTGGCCTCGTCGCTGCCGTCGTAGCAGACCTGGTGGCCGTTGCACACCATCACCTGCCACAGGCAGCGCGTGCCGTCGTCGCACTGGAAGTAGCGCGACGGACACTCCACGCTCGTTTTGTGTTTCTATACAAACAAATGAGGGTAACACGAACCTGGTAGAGGTGTTGGTCGGCCGCGTCGTCGGAGCAGTTGGCCTCGTCGCTGCCGTCGTAGCAGACCTGGTGGCCGTTGCACACCATCACCTGCCACAGGCAGCGCGTGCCGTCGTCGCACTGGAAGTAGCGCGACGGACACTCCACGCTCGTTTTGTGTTTCTATACAAACAAATGAGGGTAACACGAACCTGGTAGAGGTGTTGGTCGGCCGCGTCGTCGGAGCAGTTGGCCTCGTCGCTGCCGTCGTAGCAGTCCTGGTGGCCGTTGCACACCATCACCTGCCACAGGCAGCGCGTGCCGTCGTCGCACTGGAAGTAGCGCGACGGACACTCCACGCTCGTTTTGTGTTTCTGTAAAAACAAGAGATAAAGTTCGTTAACTAAACCCCGACTACTCAGCTAATCAGCGCTTAAGAAGGATTCGCTAGAGCTAATCAGTGCTTACGAACGATCCCTACGTTCTCCCCGCGACCCCCTCACACCCCGAGATATCTCATTTTCGACTTCTGCGCATTGAAGGTCAACGCTAGACTTATTTGCCGTGACTTTTAATTTAATTTAATATAAAATAATAATTTAGTGTGCAGAAAGCGCGAAGCAAGCAGCTAGTAGTGCCATCTATGATGTCTATCCGAAACTAAATAATATTTTAGTTTTGCCGCTCGCACGTCGCTTCTCGATTTTTTTCGTATATAAAATGTAGTCTATGTCATCCAGACCTTAACAAAGAATTGACACCTCATTCGTTGGATACATACATACATACATACATACATAGACTGCTAAATCATAACCCTTCCTTTTGGTTTTGCCGTAGCCAGGTAAAAAAACAAAAAAAAAAGTGTCTTTGCAATTCAATAATTCATAATTGTTTTTACCAATTTCTCCAAGATTTCTGAGCCGATTTCGGTGTTTTTTTTTTAATCGACAGCTGCCAGCTGCAGCTGATATGTTTGTGAAATGGTCCCACAGACTTTATCCAGTTGTAAACCGATCCCTCCAGTGGAAATTGGCAAATTATCGATTAAGTTGAGTAGGTTTCAAACTTTGTTTTCGGAGTTACAAACGCAAATAGAAGTTCTTAATGTAGAAACTCAGGACGCGGAATTGGATTCACGAGACTATTGAACAAGGTTTTTTAGGGTTCCGTACCCAAAGGGTAAAAACGGAGCCCTATTAATGTCACTCGGCTGGCTGTCTGTCTGTCTGTCTGTCCGTCTGCTGGTCACAGGTCTCTAGCTCTTAGACTAATGCCCGGTTTCTGAATCCCCCAGTTATATTCTCAATAGCTATTGATTCAATAAAGTTATGTATAAGATAAACGTCAGTTAACTGTCGCTGGGTTTCTGAATACAGAAGTGACCGTTCAATAGTTAGGGAACCGATAAGCAGTTCCTTATTTGCCGCTAGATGGGTCTGTTAAGAAAACCTATTTTAAAATGGATAATATTCATTTAATACGTCATCAAAACTAGTTTTATTTATTATAATATTTTTTTCGAGGGCAAATAAGTGGTTTGGCACTGTTTTAGTTAAAAATTGCGATATTTTGATAAATATTAATGAATGTATGAAGTTGTTCGAACGGTCAACGTCAATGTCGAAGACAAAAGAGTAGGCTCATTGTTTTGTTTGTTGCACGTGGTGTTATTGCTAACTTACCTATAAACTGATTTTTGATATTGTTTTATGCCAAAAACTTTGTTTTAAAGTAAAAAATGGATGGTAAACGCAGTAAAAATTTTACCGAAACAGAGAAGATGCTTCTTATTGATGTAGGTATTTAGCTAAGGAATTTGTCAGCATAATTACTGACAACAAAAAGACAGACGGCACTTCTGTAGAGGCTACAAAACAAGCTTGGATGGCGCTGACAAATAAAATATATAACCTATGTTTTGTACTTAAAACAATTTTTTATTTTATTAAAAAATTAAGTAGTATTACCTAGGTAGCCCTATAAAATTATTTGAAGCTTTCTACAATATAATTTATGTTCGTAATAACACGATATATCCTAAAATATTAAGATGAAACTTCAAACCGCAAACGACAAATAAACTTATGGAACCGATAAACGACGCACATTGGTCGGTTAAGTTAAACGAAGTTTAAACGGAGTTTAACTGGGATTGTGTCGCTCAGAAACGAGCTTTCTTAGGTTATCGAACCAATAGGCCTATTGAACAGATAAACGGCCGATAAAAGTAGCTCAGAAACCGGGCATAAATGAGTTACAAACCTAAAATTTTAGTATTTGGTGTAGAACATTAACCCAAAACTAAATATTTAATTAGAAATCTGATTAAATTATATTTCAGGGGAGGATACATGAAAAAGGAGTCAAAAAAAATTTTTTTTTCTTACCTTAGCTTGTGGGGTATCATTGTTTAGAACTCATCAAGTAATGTATGAATGTATATTTTTTTAAATTTTGCTTAAAAATATGGAAATGGGGGGCCATCAAATTTGTCATTAGACCATTTTTGTGACGGAGGCTATCTCAAAAACTAAACCAGTTAGGAATATGAAACTTCGGTATGTTATGTACCATAATATACTTTATTATTTAAACAACAAATACTAAAAATAACGATTCATAAAGTAGTTAATATAATAAAATGTAAGCATTCATGTCACGGCAATGGTGATTGCGAGGGATTATCAGATGTCATTGCTGTCGGCATAAGATGCGCTCGCGCGCCCCGCTTGCGCCGGCCTGTATGGCGGCGTCGCACAAGTGCGCCCCGCACTCTTTAAAACACGACTACATATTGTGTACAAAACAGAGTTCTATAACTATAAGTTAAGTGGGAATCGTTATGAACAGAGCTTACAGATTGTTCCAGCTTTGTACCAGTTGATTCTCTATTGTTTTGATAATTTAACGTTACTGTAACGCCTAAAACTATTTCAAAAGTTCATAATTGATTAATCAAACAATTTTTTCCATCAGATGTTATTTAACTTACACACCAATATAATATTTTACAATAATAAATGAAAAGAACACATATTATTTTAGCACTAAAACACGATTTACAACGATTTAATCACCAACCATAAATACCAACAATATCGCAAATCAAAATGGCCGACCCATGTGCACGCATCACGCAAAAACTACTGAATGGATTGAAATGAAACTTGGCATGATTTAAGTTTATACTACGGAATAACATATAGGATACTTTTATCCTAAAATTCAGCACGGTTCCCTTGGGAGAGGGGATGAAATTTAAAATGTGTACTTAGCTGTAATTAATTAACGGGTAGTTCGATTTCATTTATTCTTTTTTTGCTAGAAACTAAATACTTTAAAGATTGTTCCGATGATTTCAAGGTTTTGTAGTTCAGAAATTACAGCCATCACAACCCTGAGTATTCCATATAACTTGGAACCCGGATTGCATAGGAACCTTTGAACGTCCGTATTATCATCTGGGGTGCATTACAATTTGTGTTTGTCTGTCTCCGAAATGCTGGACCGATTTTGATGGGACTTTCATTGGGAAAACTTTAGTGATGGGAAAGAGCTATTAAAAAATTAATACTCATTACTGTAGTTCCATTTTAATGCGTGACTTTTAACAGTATGAGCTCAAAGGAGCTTAGGAAAAACAAAGAGTTCCCACGGGATTTTAAAAACCTAAATACACGCGGACGAAGTCGCTGGCATCATCTAGTTAAAAATAAACGTCGCACCTCCACTGATCCTTCACCTATAAGGCTAAGAAGGAGTATACTAAGTCATTTTCAGCTTCCAGTTCGCCTTCTCCCTCGAAAGTAAGCCCTGCATGTAAGGGTAAACATCGTATCTATGAGTGGTCAACTTTCAAAAATAAATCTGTCGAAGATAGAATCGCACTATCGCACTTGTATCTTCTTTGAAGTTATGCAGGAACTGCTTGCGCCGGGACCATAGCGTGGATAGCTACAGGCTCCCTCGTTCCTGTAAACAGGTGACGGGGGACGGTGGACGGTATAACCAGCGGCATAATAGGGTATTTGACTAATTTTTGGAAATTGTTTTAAATTATTCTTTATTACTTATTAAAACACACTACATTGATATTTTTCGCAATATCTACAGTATTAAGAATTAAATCAATGATAAAGTTTAAGTTTTGAAAACCACGCCAAAAACGACATTTCCGATCACATGATACGCGTGACGTCACAAATCGCTATGCAAGTCACTTCTCTCGCTCGCTCCTTTTCGGAACTCGGTGCGTGCGACAGAGACGCTACGCAAGGCGACTGCTGTATCGTAATGTTGTAAATTGTTATACCTACTCATTTTAATATCAATCTTATTCTTTCAAGTATAAAGTTTAGTTTCGGTTGACTTGATAAACTTCAATTATAACAACCAAGTTACGTGCAATCGAGTGACGTCACAAACAATCCCAGAGCGTTCACGTTCCTGATAAAATTTCAAAAATTATTATATTTTATTTCGTGCAAAATATCGCGTAAAATTACATAGTTTAGTTTGATTGAGTGAATTATGTCTTTTTTAGGCTATTATCTGATAAGATGACCACAATCAATAGTATATTTTCAATGTTGTCAAATACATAGCGTATTTGACAACATTGAAAATATACTCTCTAATCCATGCCAGTACATCTGAAGGTGAAGCGGAATCGGTGACCTTAGAGGCCGTTGCGATGTCATTCCTATCGGCGACTGAATGCTTACTGTGCACTGCATTGATTGATGTGTCTAATCCCTCAACTAATGCGAAAATAACAGTGCGTGCTCTTCTATAGTGGAAGTCAATCCTCATTCATAAATTCTGCTGTCAAACAAAGACTTGAATTGCCGTCTCAAGAAACAGACACCAAAATAATTGGTATTGGTGATACCAAACTAAAAGTTCTCACACAACGTTGTTTAGTCCGCATACAGTCAAAACTAACAACTCTATCTTGCCTTGTCTTACCTAATTTAACTGGTAAATTGCCTAAGGTTGCTTTTGATGCCAGAGGCCTTAATGTTTCTCTTAGCTGATTCATCGTTCAACGACGTACCCTCTGACAGCGACATAATTTTGAGCGCAGAGCTGTTTCGATGTATTATTGGCTCTGAACAACATTCTCTTGATGAGCACAACCCTATCTTACGGAGCTCTAAGTTAAGATGGCTTATAGCTGATCCTATAGGCTCTACGAAAAAACTTAAATCAAGGCCCACTCAGGAATAAAGTTGCAATTTAGCTTGTTGCAACTTAGACTTATCTAATGAAATTAGGAATTAGAGAAATTGTCTACTAAGACCAGCTACACCGAAGAGGAGCGTCTTTGCGAGCAGCACTTTCTTGAAAACTCTCGTCACTGCGTCAATGGCCAGTTTTGCTGCCACTTCGTTCCAATAAAGATTGTTTAGGGAATTCTTATGCATTAGCAAAACGAAGATTTTTTTGTCTTGAGAGGCGCTTCAATAAGCAGCCTTTACTCAAGCAGATATATGTCAATTTCATAAGGGAGTATGCAGACCTTAAACATTTATCTGTGTACGACAAAACCCCATCAAACGTATTATTTACCCCATCACCCAGTTCTTAAAGCTCAGAGTCGTTTACGACGCCTCTGCCCGAGATACTTCTGGTTTCTCTGTCAACGATCTTCGAATGATCGGTCCCAACATTCAGACTCACTGTTCAACATCTTGTTCTGCTTTCGTCAACACGTATGGCGGGAGAACGAATCTCAGCCCTTGACTACTCTGCGGATTTTAATGCAGTAATATATAAGAGCAATAAATAAGAGTGATTCAAGAGGATGGTTTACATGTAGTATTCATAAATTTTATAGTAGAGAAGAAAAGCCGAGGAATTCAAGATTTATAATGTAATGTTGCAACAAACATATCTATAGTAATAAATAAAATTGAAGTGACTGTCTGTAATTTCGAAATAACCTGTAAGTAGTAAAAATATTTGAAAATTTCTTTACCAAAACTGAATATAAATTGTCTGTCTGTTTGAACGGGCTAATCATCTTCGGAATGACTGTACCGATTTTGACGGGACTTTCACAGACAAGTAGAGAATTAGCCAACTTTTTAACCGACTTTCAAAAAAGGAGGAGTTGTTTTTCTACCTATGTACACTGGTATGTCCGAGATTTCTGAATCGATCTGCGTAATTTTTTTTTAAATCTATAGAGAAACTTTGCGACACTGTCCCATAAATAATTTGGATTCCAACTGCTCAATCCTGATGCTGTAGGGGACCTGACCCCCAAAACTAATAGGAATTAGAAACTGACGATTTTTTTATTGTTATTGGAGGTACCTACCAATTAAAAATTTTATCGTTGAATGAACTCGAGTACATACCCAACTCCTCGACCATGATACTGTAATCAATTGCATTCCTAAATCGTGGTGATCGCACGGGAATTTTCCGTTTTGGTGACGGGTTACTACAGACAGTCTACTTTTCGTCCTGGAAAATCAAGTTCCCACGGGATTTTCAAAATCCACACGGGCGAAGCCGTGGACGTCATCTAGTCTTTATTAAATAGTATAAAACAAAGTCGCTACCGCTGTTTATCTCAAATCGTTTAAACTACGCAACGGATTTCAATGTAGTTTTCAGCAATAGATAGAATGACTCAAGAGGAAGGTTTATATAGTTATATAGTAAGGTTTGTATAGGAAGGTTTATATAGTGTAGTATTCATACATTTTATAGTAGAGAAAAGCCGACGAATTTGCTGTGGCTTTAAATTCTCATTCGCCAGATATTTTGGCTTTAAATGAAACTTGGCTGAATGCTGGCGAATATGCACGAGCACCCGCCGTAAAGGTATTAAACTTATTCATATACCTAGGTCACCTACAGTTCGCTCTCGAGGGGGCTGTTGAAGAATGAATGTATCCAATTCTTATTTTGAACGCATTCTTGCCATAGACAAGCCTAATATGACATTTTACTTTTGACCTCTCTCTTGTCGCTGGCCGCCGTAATATGACGCGTTCTTTTTATTCCTCGTAGCTTATATTTATAACTAGCTGACCCCCGCGACTTCGTTCGCGTGTTTATAGGTTTTATATAGGATCGCATCGGATCCCATAATTTTTTTATGTACATACCTAAACTAAATGTAGCCTGTTACTCCTTATAACATTGAAAGTTCCATTAAAATCGATCCAGCCGTTTCGGAGACTAGCTGGAACAAATAGACAGAACGACAAACATAAATTTAAACGCACGCCAGTTTAAAATAAGCCGTACATACAAAGATCCGGGTCCCAAGTTATTGGAACCCAATAAATGTCTGTCATTTCTAAACTAAAAAACCTATGACCTTGAAATATTTACGGGGCAATACTTAAAGTACTACCTTTCTAACAAAAAAGAATGAGTTAAATCGAACTACCCGTTAATGAATTACAGCTAAATACACGTTTTAAATTTCTTCCCCTCTCCCAAGGGAACCGTGCTGAATTTCGGGATAAAAAGTATCCTATGTCCTACCTCGGAGTATAAACTCAAATCGTACCAAGTTTCATTCGAATCCATTCAGTAGTTTCGGCGTGATGCGCGGCCAAGATACAGACAGACAGACAGACAAAAATGAAAAAAATTGCAGTTTTGGCTTCAGTATCGATTACAGAGTGCCATCCAATAAAAATTTTCAAAATATCTTCAATGTACAGAATTGGATCTGTTACAGTTTTATTATAGATAGATTAATGTACCTATATAATGTGATTCATATTTATTAAATATCATTTGGCTCGACCACTAGAAGTTTTTCGTTTTCTCTCCTCGAAACTAACGCGGCTCGCTGCGTAGGTCTGCTGAACAGGGGCGGTGTAGGGTTCTTATCTTGTATTGTGGTTCTATGTTATGCAAGGGCTTAAAGTTCGCAAGTGTTCACACCCACCTGGGCCAGTTAAAGTTGAGCAGATATTACGTTCTATACATTTACACAATATCCTTATTGTTACTGCTTACAGGCCGCCTTGGCTTGACGTGGATAAATTCATGGATACTCTTACAGAATTCATTTTGTCCTTCACTAATTTTGATGAAGTTATTTTGTTGGCGCATTTTTATATTCACCTTTTAAATAACACCAGCAGCAGTTTTCAACGACTTAATATATTCTTTTACACTAATCTTAAAAATTATGTCACAGAGACTGAACAGAGCCCATTCAGTTCACAACCCGTAAATCACTTATAGATATTGTCTGTGTTAGCATTCCAATTATTAATCTTAAAATAAATCGTAACCCTGACCTAGGAGGGCATGCGATGATTTTAGCCGAGGTGAAGATGAAAACGCCTAAAATTCCATCGAATCTGGTATGGTCCTATTAAGGACATTAATATGGTATACCCATATTACTAATTCCCCGGAATTCTGACAGCTGTCACTGTCATTTACAGATGAGTTATTTGTATGGAGAACAGGGTTAACATCTACGAAGTACGATTTTACCCCAAACTACTTTAATTCCCTGTCATCATAAAAAGCCATATGCCGCGTAATAATATTACTCGTTTCGCCTTAAAATAGAAAATACCAAGAGTGGAAACTAGAAAGTGCACACTGACAGCAACAAAAAACAAAAGAAGCACATTGAAAAAAATTATTCAAAAATGGATGTCAAAGGACATTATCCCCATGAAGTGTATGTCAGGTATTTGTCATAACTACATGCGGCAGTTGATTTGTATTTGCATAAGTTTTGAATTTTTTTATCTTTTTTGTGGGAATTGTTTTATTTCTGGTAACATTACGAAACGTCAGAATTCCAGGGAATTAGTAATACGGGTATAGAATTCAATAAAGACCTTGAGAGCGTAAACTGAAATGCGATTATCAATGATAATTCAACAAATCAATTCTGGATATTTTTGACAAACACGCGCCTGTAAAAACATTTATAACTAAAGACCAGTACAGTCCTTGGTTAACTAGTAACGTTCGCTGCATTATGAAATTGAGAGATGAGGCACATGCAAGATACAAAATGCTCAAGACAGATGTTAGTAAAAGCGATATAAAGAGTAAAAGTTATATAAAGAGTTAAATCATCTTCCTCATATTAGCGCCATTTGTGAAAAGAAAGCTTACTATGATCATTATATAAACGAGAACTTAAAAAAATTCAAAAATTAATGTTTTTTTTTTTTTAAAAGAGCAACCGCCGAGTTTCTTGCAGGTTCTTCTCGGCTGGAATTGCATTCCGAACCTGTGGTAGATTCAATTGACGATTCAAAAGTACTTGTAAAAGTTTATTTGAATAAAAAACTTTTCTATTCTATTCTATTCTATTCAAGTTACCCCTGGAAAAATCTGCAAAAGCATGTTTTGGGCCAAATTCACTTTCAAAAATTTTGATGAATCATATCATGCCCAAAGTTCAAAGCTAGTAGTGGCAATCAGATCGACATAACCCACAAGCAAAAAAAAAACAAAATTTATATATTTTTATTTTCTCGTAAAATAATCTGTATTGTACTTAGTTAAAGAACACAATTTTCTGTTTTGTAATTTTTCGTTTAATTTTACGTTTAATTGGGCTCTAACAAAATAACTGCGATGTGGTACTTCTGTATTCGCAACATTTAGCTGAGTTCGGGCCTTTTCATTGGCACGATACATTTTAGACATAAGATTAGTTAAGTTAGATTCTATGACCAACCTAGTTGTATATTGTGTTTAATATGTCTTACCAATGAATAAACAATATTCTATTCTATTCTATTCTAAATACAATTTCTTATGGATATAATTTTAAAAATAACGTCAAAAATTAAAGACTCTAATATAACCATCCACCCCCTAATTAATCCACTTGAGGGTAGAATTTCCAAAAATCCTGAAACACGTACTTCTTCATTTGTAACCTAATTACAATTTTTTATGTATCCGCAACATTTAGCCGAGTTCCGGCCTTTCATTGTCACGATTTTAGACATAAGATTATTAGTTAAGTTAGATTCTAAGACCAAACTAGTTGTATATTGTGTTTAATGTGTATTATCAATGAATAAACAATATTCTATTCTATTCTATTATATTCTATTCTAAATACAATTTCTCATGAATATGATTTTAAAAATAACGTCAAAAATTAAGGACTATAATATAAACATCCATCCCCTATTTAACCCACTTGAGGGTAGAAATTCCAAAAATCCTGAAACACGTATTTCATAATTTGTAACCTAAATACAATTTTTTATGAATATTACTTGAAAAAATGACGGGACTTTCTATAAACTTCCATCCTTTATTTAACCCCCTTAGGGGTGGAATTGAAAAACAACTGACAACGGTTGAAAAACACCTCAAAGATGCTCAAATAAACATAGACCTAGCACAGAACCGTGCTCAATAATGGAAGAAGAGGATAAGGAAGGCCGACCCCAAGTACCTAAATGGGGACAGGTCTAGGGCGAAGAAGAAGAAGAAGAAGAAGATTATGCTGTGTTAGATATGGTAGTGCTCACGTTGGCGCAGTGCATCTCGTCGCTGTGGTCGGCGCAGTCGAGCACGCCGTCGCACAGCTGCGCGTCGCGCACGCACGCGAGCCCGTCCGCGCACGGCGTGCTGTCCGCGGCGCAGCGCGGCGCGCGCGTGGCGGAGCGCGCGCAGCCGCGCTCGTCCGCGCCGTCCGCGCAGTCGGGGGTCGAGTCGCACACCCACGACAGCGGGATGCACACGCCTGGGGGCGTACCATCATCTTTTAAGAATCATGATAATGCAGGAACGTTTTGTTTAACAGTATTAAAATAACATTACGTAGATTCGTACCCATGATCTTACAAAAGTAATATTGTCTGTCACTTACATTCTATGTTATAAAAAGACGTAAACCACTCGCATGGAAGTAACTTTTTTAAGATTGCTAGATTTGAAGTACAAACAACATTACTTGCTGTCAAAAATCACTCCACGGTACGTATGTAATTAAGTGAATGATTTGATGACGTCACAAAACTGCAAAACAAAATTGTAATAAGCTTACATTTACGGATGTCATGGTATGAATCAAAACAATATTAAAATAATACTGCTTTAAGCTTTGGTAGTAAGGCCGCTGGACACCGACGATACTTTGTATTGGCTCATCTAATGTAAACTACGGTTGCATACCACGATAAAAATGTTTGCTTGTTTGTCCATGTAACTGGATCGACATATACGACAAACAAACAAACATTTTTACTGTGGTATGTACCCGTAGTTTACATAAGATTATGTCGTTAAACCACGAAATAAATCTTAAATCATTAGTTTGTATTGGGTCATTTTAACGGCTGTGATTTTCGTATGTCATTTTAATGGCGGTGGTCTTTGTAGGTATGACTCAACTCATTGTTTTTTAAAAACTGAAACTTTTTGGGGACGAACCGATGCCGCGCCGCGTCCCGCTGCCCGCGGACCGGTTTTCGGTGACGGCCGAAACATTGGTTTGTCGGGGCGCCAATTACTTCCCAGTTCCCACAGCAGAAAATACTCCAAACAACTTACCAGGGGCACATGTAAACTGGTTCTTGCCGCACTTCTGCCTGGTGGCGTCGTGATCGGGGCCGACCGCCTTGTCCGGGTACACCAGGCCGCAGGCGACCTCGTCGGAGTTGTCGCCGCAGTCGTTGATGCCGTCGCAGCGCCACCAGTACGGCAAGCAGATGCCGTTGTCGCACTTGAACATCCAGTCGGAGCAGGTGCCGTTGTTGGGGAAGTCCGGCTTGTCGGGGCGCTAACTACTTCCCACAGCAGAAAACACTCCAAACAACTTACCAGGGGCACATGTAAACTGGTTCTTGCCGCACTTCTGCCTGGTGGCGTCGTGATCGGGGCCGACCGCCTTGTCCGGGTACACCAGGCCGCAGGCGACCTCGTCGGAGTTGTCGCCGCAGTCGTTGATGCCGTCGCAGCGCCACCAGTACGGCAAGCAGATGCCGTTGTCGCACTTGAACATCCAGTCGGAGCAGGTGCCGTTGTTGGGGAAGTCCGGCTTGTCGGGGCGCTAACTACTTCCCACAGCAGAAAACACTCCAAACAACTTACCAGGGGCACATGTAAACTGGTTCTTGCCGCACTTCTGCCTGGTGGCGTCGTGATCGGGGCCGACCGCCTTGTCCGGGTACACCAGGCCGCAGGCGACCTCGTCGGAGTTGTCGCCGCAGTCGTTGATGCCGTCGCAGCGCCACCAGTACGGCAAGCAGATGCCGTTGTCGCACTTGAACATCCAGTCGGAGCAGGTGCCGTTGTTGGGGAAGTCCGGCTTGTCGGGGCGCTAACTACTTCCCACAGCAGAAAACACTCCAAACAACTTACCAGGGGCACATGTAAACTGGTTCTTGCCGCACTTCTGCCTGGTGGCGTCGTGATCGGGGCCGACCGCCTTGTCCGGGTACACCAGGCCGCAGGCGACCTCGTCGGAGTTGTCGCCGCAGTCGTTGATGCCGTCGCAGCGCCACCAGTACGGCAAGCAGATGCCGTTGTCGCACTTGAACATCCAGTCGGAGCAGGTGCCGTTGTTGGGGAAGTCCGGCTTGTCGGGGCGCTAACTACTTCCCACAGCAGAAAACACTCCAAACAACTTACCAGGGGCACATGTAAACTGGTTCTTGCCGCACTTCTGCCTGGTGGCGTCGTGATCGGGGCCGACCGCCTTGTCCGGGTACACCAGGCCGCAGGCGACCTCGTCGGAGTTGTCGCCGCAGTCGTTGATGCCGTCGCAGCGCCACCAGTACGGCAAGCAGATGCCGTTGTCGCACTTGAACATCCAGTCGGAGCAGGTGCCGTTGTTGGGGAAGTCCGGCTTGTCGGGGCGCTAACTACTTCCCACAGCAGAAAACACTCCAAACAACTTACCAGGGGCACATGTAAACTGGTTCTTGCCGCACTTCTGCCTGGTGGCGTCGTGATCGGGGCCGACCGCCTTGTCCGGGTACACCAGGCCGCAGGCGACCTCGTCGGAGTTGTCGCCGCAGTCGTTGATGCCGTCGCAGCGCCACCAGTACGGCAAGCAGATGCCGTTGTCGCACTTGAACATCCAGTCGGAGCAGGTGCCGTTGTTGGGGAAGTCCGGCTTGTCGGGGCGCTAACTACTTCCCACAGCAGAAAACACTCCAAACAACTTACCAGGGGCACATGTAAACTGGTTCTTGCCGCACTTCTGCCTGGTGGCGTCGTGATCGGGGCCGACCGCCTTGTCCGGGTACACCAGGCCGCAGGCGACCTCGTCGGAGTTGTCGCCGCAGTCGTTGATGCCGTCGCAGCGCCACCAGTACGGCAAGCAGATGCCGTTGTCGCACTTGAACATCCAGTCGGAGCAGGTGCCGTTGTTGGGGAAGTCCGGCTTGTCGGGGCGCGGCAGCAGCTTGGTGTGGGTGCGCGGCGCGCAGTCCTTCTCGTCCGACCCCTCTGCGTCACCGCAGTCGTTTTCGCCGTCGCAAACCTACGGAACGTTCATTTGAGGTTTGACGATTGAAAAAATTATATGTGTCTATGTGCAATTCACACACGACAGAAGTGAAACTTATCTATATTCAATCTCATTCTCTCGCAGGCTACCGCTTTGTGGTAGGATTTTATCCCAAATCAACCACAATTCTGCCGTAATTTGTCGCAAAGCATCCACGATGTGTTCCAGCAGCGAGCTGAATAGCCAGTCCCCTTCCTCAAAAGCCGGCAACGCATTAGTGGTTCCTCAGGTACTGCTAATGTTTATGGGCGGCGGTAATCACTTAACATCAGGTGACCCGCTTGCTCGTTTGCCCGCTATTATTATAAAAAAAAAGGCTAAACCCTATTTATTTTTATGAATATGTTAGTCCCTCTCTGTCAATTGTGCACCTGGGAACTCAAACGACCTCCTGTCACCTTATGGACTCCCGGTACGCAAGAGAGGATTTCGATGTCACTTTTTCGTTTCATCGAATTTTCAAATCACAGCGGTGCTTAAGAAATTTTATCATTTTGGAGCATTCGAAAAATTAGAATATAAGTTTCGCTTTTGCCGTATGTGAATTGCACTCGGACATTTTTTTAGAGTTTTTTTTTCAATTAGTATTTATATGGAGGTTGTGTCAGGTTGTCACTCACCCAGGACCTGTAGATGCACTTCCCGGTGGGGCAGCGGTACATGTAGGGCGCGCACGTGGAGTTGCGGCATCTCTCCTCTCGCTCGTCCTCGCCGCCGGGGCAGTCTCTCTCTCCGTCGCACACCCACGAGTTGGGTATGCAGAGGCCGCCGCTGTCGTTCCCGCAGAGGAACGCGTTGCCCGCCACGCAGCTCAGCGTGTCCGGCCGCTTCGGTATGGATTGCTGCGAATATATGGCGATGGTATTTTCAACTCCTATTTCAACAGTCCTACTCCTATACGTTAGTTTTACTTTAAGCAAAACCTGAAAGTAGTTTGTTCAGAATCAGTAACAGAATCGAATCCAACCATTTGTATACTGTGTTATATTTTTGTCCAAAAATATTTTTAATAATTTTTTTCAAAGAAAAATGAACCGACTTCAAAAGATTCGAACTAAAAAGTTTAAAATAATTTTGTTATTCATTTAGATTGACGATTAAACTACCTAACTCAAATGATATATAATTTTTGAAGTCGGCGCCAAATGACTTCAAATTCACTTCAAGTCGAAAATATGCCCCCCGCGTCCCGGACAGCCTCCCTCTGCGACTATTAGTTCACCGCGCTCGCGTTCAAAAGTGGATACTCTGATTTTACTCACACGAATTGAATGTGGTTTGGCGCCGACTCCAAAAAATTATATATCATTTGAGTTAGGTAGTTTAATCGTCAATCTAAATGAATAACAAAATTATTTTAAACTTTTTAGTTCGAATCTTTTGAAGTCGGTTCATTTTTCTTTGAAAAAAATTATTTTATGTTTTTTAGTGTTTTTTTTTTTATAAATGGTAATAATATAAATGAGAACTATGTAAAATAGATTATGACCTATATATTATTAATTATTATCAATATTATCCTGTGACATATACATTTTATGTGTCATACTATAGGTGCATGGTTTTATAATGTTCTAACCCAACCTAACCTAACTTCCGATCTATACAAGATTAGTTTGTATGCGTACTACTCTTGTATAATTTGGAAGACCTTGATTAAAAATTTATTTACAATCTCTATGCGACTAGTTTCACATCCTTGCGGTTTGGCCTGGTATAGAATGGAAATACGCGTAACCATGCACAAACTCCAACTCCACTCTAAATGTAGCTGTTATTGACCTCGGTCCAATTTTTTTTTTGCAAAAGGTCAATGTTACGTAGGCGTAGCAGAGTGAAGTTTTTGGACAGAATAGCTATATCGGACTTCAGCAACAGGTCTGGCAATCTCAGAGAACATATTAGTGACATATGTGTACATTTACGTTTATAACTTCGTATATAAGAATGATAACTTGATGTGTTATACACTAAAACCTTCTTGAAAGTATGTAGATTACGATAGTGAAAAAATCATCAAAATCGGTTCATTAGTTGCGGAGATAATCGCGAACATACTTACATACATACATACATACATACATACATACATACATACGGGTCGAATACAGAACCTCCTTTTTTTGAAGTCGGTTAAGAAGTCGGTTAAAAACTACAAGCTTGGGCATAATGGTTTAGCGCGCATTAGCTGACGATCGACACACAGCGGCGGTCATTCAACTCGCATCGATCGCAAGCCGCTGCGGTGACGGCTTGCGGTGACCATTTTTTTCCAGGACAATAACGCCACATAACAACCTTATAACTTCGTAAGTTTTCATTATATTTTTTTGTTTTTTTTTATAATTATGCCTATAAATGTAAAAATATTTGACACGTATTTAGGTTTTTGCGCAAAGTAAAACTAACGTATATAATACTATTATTATTATTATTTAAGCCTCCTTTATCCTTAATAATTTGGTTTATAAATTGAGATTTGTATTATAGCTGGTTATTATTAAGGACCTCTCTTCGAGTGTAGGCCTCTTCCATCTTTCTCCACATCTTTCTATTTGAAGCTTTACTAATCCAGTTTTCTCCAGTAAATTCTTTAATTTCATCTGACCAACGCTCTAATGGCCTGCCTCTTTGTCTCTTTCCATATAATACTATATGTTTATGTATATAATAAGTTCTTCTTCTTATGGTGCCGTCTCCTTCCGAAGGTTGGCAATCATTATGGCTATTTGCAATCTGGACACCGCCGCACGGAAGAGCGATCTAATACTTTTGCCGTACCATTCCCGCAGATTTCGTAACCAAGAAATTCTCCTTCTACCAGGCCTTCTCCTGCCCTGGATCTTCCCTTGTATGATTAATTGGAGAAGGTCATACTTGTTATTTCTCATTAGGTGTCCGAGATATTGGAGTTTCCTAGTCTTTATTGTGGTCAGAATCTCTGTATCTTTCCCCATTCTCTGCAAGACCGTTTCGTTACGGACCCGCTGTGTCCACGAGATCTTCAGCATTCTCCGATACACCCACATTTCAAACGCTTCCACTTTGTCGCTCATGGCCTTTGTGAGCGTCCAAGCTTCAGCTCCATATAGAAGTACGGAGAACACGTAGCACCGAGCGGTCCTAATGCGCAGTTTTAGGTTCAACTTCCGATTGCAGAGAATCTTTTCCATTTTTCGGAATGCATTTCGGGCCTGTTCAATTCTGCATTTTATTTCCAGGCTGTTATCTCCTTTGTCATTCACTAACACACCAAGGTATCTGTATCGGTTAACGCGTTCCGGGTTGTTACCATTGATGTTCAAAGAAGAAGCTGGATCTGGTGTTCGACCCACAGTCATGTACTTGGTCTTCTTGCAGTTTATGTTGATACCATACTTAGCACTGGTTTCGTGTACGCGATCCAAGAGCGTTTGCAAACCTATAAGACTATCGGCTATTAAGATGGTGTCATCAGCATATCGAATATTATTGATGACGTGGCCGTTGACGACTATTCCTTCCTGCAAGTCCTGGAGAGCCTCAGAGAAAATAGCTTCAGCGTATATATTAAACAGCAAGGGCGAAAGAATGCAACCTTGTCTTACACCCCTCACTATCTCTACGTAAGAAGAAGGCTGATCTTCTACTCTTACATTGGCCACTTGTTGCCAATACAAATTTTTAATGAGCCTTAAATCCCGAAAGTCAATGCCAATGTTCTGCAGGACGCCTATGAGTTTCTGATGTCTTACTCTATCAAACGCTTTCTCGTAATCGACGAACATATATGTAATTCACGATTGACGTCCCAACATCTCTGTACTAGCACTTGATACCCAAATAGAGCGTCACGTGTTCCGAGTCCGGATCTAAACCCGAATTGCGAATTTGAGAGGGTAGCTTCGCATTTTGCGTATATTCTCCCGTGTATTATCTTAAGGAAGATCTTTAGCACGTGGCTCATGAGGGATATCGTACGATATTCGCTGCAGGTTTTTGGGTTCTTCGTTTTGGGGATAGTAACGAAGGTTGACTTCAGCCAGTCCATCGGTATAGTGCCTGCGGTATAAATTAGGTTAAAAAGATGAGTCAGGTAATCTAAACTGCCTTCGTCCAATTCCTTCAGTAGTTCTACTGGAATTTCGTCATGCCCGACAGCCTTCCCGTTCTTAGCTTGTTTAATAGCATTGGCTACTTCCCCCTTGGTAATCGGTGGGCCGGAATTATCGTTCTGGATATTGACGCAATCTGTGCGTTCATCATGAAAAAGCTCTTGTATGTACTTTTCCCAAACTTTCAACTTCTCAGTGATGGACGTAGCAAATGTGCCACTCTCGTCTAGCAGAGTCAAATGTTTTTGGGTAGTGTTCTTGTTACCGAGTAATTCCTTGATCTTTTTATGCATATTGAAGGAGTCATGCTTTGCATCAAACTGCTCAATTTCCTGACATCTGTCTGACAACCAACTCTCCCTAGCTTCAATTATTTTCTTCCGAATGATATTTTGAAAGACTACTTCTGATCGTCGTTACCCTTCACCTCCCGTCTCGAAGTCATAAGTCCTAGTATCTCTGGAGTCATCCAATCTTGCTTTGCCACACTAGTAGTTGGCGGTAGTATTTCTTTACCTTCTTTTGTGATCGTACTCTTGAATTTACTCCAGGTGTTTTCTATATTTGTTGGTGTAGGGTCAGACTCCTGTAAGCGTATCATCTCATTGTTGACAGATAGATGAAATCGCACACGTACATCACGATCCCTGAGCTTGGACGTATCTATCAAAGATCTTGTAGTACGACGCCTAACTTTCTTTAGTTTGACACTAATAGATGCTACTAAGGGATTGTGGAATTACTGATTTATTTTCTGTTAAGTACAATAAGTAAAAATCAAGGCAAACAGTTTTCAATATCCTTATAAACAAGGGCACGAATAAGCAAGGAAAGTTCAATAGCTGCCTGGTAACATTGAAGAACCTCAAGAAATAGGTACTCATTTCTTCAAAATTTTGTAACATTCCCTACTCGTGGAAACACAGTTTTCGAAATGTGACAATAATTCATGGTGTCGAGAATCGCTATAAAATGAAACACACCAAACAACCAGCGGTAGATTCAATTAATAATTCAAAAGTACTTGAGTTTATTTAAATAAAAAACTTTTCTATCTACACAATCACCATAAAATGAAAAGCCGGCTTGACGAGTTGATGACTGACTCTCTTTTTTTCAACACCTCGTTGGTCTATTAAGTCTCATTTTTAATTCCACGGAATTCTGACGTTTTTTAATGTTACCAAAGATAAAATAGATCCCACAAAAAAGATAATAAATTCAAAAGTTATATAAATAAAGATCTATTGTCGCATGTAAATATGACACATGCCCGACAAACACTTCCTGTTGATCGTGACACCATTTTTGAATGTTCATTTTTCAATTTTCAATATATTTGCAGGTATATTTGAAATGGTTAATTTTTTTAAAGAATTGCAACTCCGGAACTTTGAGAAATTATTATATAGAGTCGACGCCGAGACTTGGTTTTTTGTAACAAGAGTTATGGTAAACGTACCTTAGCTCACTTAGTCTGCGCGAAGCGTCTGTCGGAGCGTGACGTGTTTGAGATCTATTTAAAATCAATTAAATATGCCTGGGTGTGTACTGCAATACTGTGCCAACCACTCAAGAAATACAAGTAAAGGCCAAGGAGTTACTTTTCACTCGTAAGTTCACTGAATTATTGGTAAAACATGTAATTTAATTATGTGAAGTTGGAATTTGTCCCTATTCACCCCGTTTTACGGTACGTCACCGCACTTGCTGCCATGTTTCGCTGAAATTCATAGACTAAGAAACTACGCAGATGAGACACTTTATTTTTAACCTCCGATACAAAAACGATGGGGTGTTATAAGTATGACGTGTTTGTGTGTGTGTGTGTGTCTGTCTGTTCCACCTTAGCGCTCAAATGGGTGAACCGATTTGAATGCGGGTTTTTTTGTTTGAAAGGTGAATTAGTTGGGAATGAATTAGCTATGTTTTTAACAACTATTATCACAAATTAGTGATAAGTACAGGGACCGACAGCTTTAAACGTGCTCTCCGAGGTACGGGGGTAAAGCACCGCTAACTTCCAATGCCAGGATTGACCTGACTTAGGTATTAAACCCATGACCTAAAAATTCGCAGTCAAGCATATCGATGGTAGACCAACGAGGCAGTTTTATTATTTTTTCGAGGTTTAATAGGTAATAGAATACCCAAGTCCCGGATAAACGTTGCTTAAGTGCGAGTTTGGGGCACATAGTGCTATAAAATAAACATTGTAAATCAAACTCTCAGATGCGATTTCTCAATAGGTAGAATATACTCAATGTGTCGCCTCTGTATTGTAGTAGTCCCATCTATGTCTCAAGGAGCGGGGCGCGCGGGAGGAGGGCTGCTGCTCGCGGTACACAGATTTTGTTAGCGTTGTCTGTTCTAGTACCTACATAATAATTCAGTGCTCCGGAATGGAAAAGTTTTTATTCATAAAACTTTTTATTATACCTAATTTGAATATGCAATGTGCAAGTCAACTATAAATTGAACTATTCAAAATATTATGCAGAAAATAATTACCGTGCAATTACTTTCATCGGAGCCATCTTTACAATCGTAATCTCCGTCGCACACCCATCTCTTTTCTATGCAGTGCCCGTTGGCACAAGTGAACTGATTTTCTGAACAGTTTTGTTTGGCACAATCTGTAAGGAAATTTTATTTTAAGTACTTATTCTTGATTAATATAGATGATTTAATAAACAATAAAATAAGTAAAACCTTTTTTTAAAGTTAAACGGTTGTATTAAAAAGAAAGATAATAATGTAGATAATGTTCCTAAAAGCTAAAAAATAATTAAGTTCTAGGTACCAGTCATCACCACTCCTCATCAATCTAGGGCATTATTACACTAAAAAATAAAATCGTGTAAAAAGGGTATTAAAACAAATATGAAATCCGTCATTTTGTACCGGCGACCATCTTAGATTTGAAATTTTTCAAGGTATCCTACTAGTCAAGGCCTTTCATTTGATACTGTTTTATTTAAGGGGGTTGTGAAAAATATATAGTCCACCATTTTGCGGCGGCGGCCATCTTGGTTTGGATTTTTTTTCATAGTGTACTGTGTTCTACTGGTCGAGCCCTTTCATTTGATACCCACATTGAGGAGGTTGTGAAAAAGTATATAATACGCCATTTTGTGGCGGCGGCCATCTTGGATTTACAATTATACTGTAACTAAATACATTAAATTATATTGTCATCAGAACTGAAGGTGGTACCGAATATCACATCAATCTGTCAACATGAAGGGGGTAAAATTTCAATTACTTTTGACTCAAAAAACAACAACGAGAAACAGGTCAAACTAAATAAAACCGTTTGATCATACACGCAAGCCGCGGCTGTCCGATACGAAAATGAGATTGGATATACCGAAAAAGCATAAATCCGAACCGATACTGCTAGTACTAGGGGCCATACCTTTCTCGTCGCTCATGTCCAGACAGTCGATGTCGCCGTCGCAGCGCCAGTGCGGCAGGTAGCAGCGCGAGTCGTCGCACGCGATCATGTGCGGCTCGCACGTGCAGCTCGCCTCGTCCGAGTTGTCGCCGCAGTCGTCGTTGCCGTCGCAGCGCCACGTGCTCGTTATGCACACGCCATTCTTGCACGTGAACTGGCTCTAAAATGTACACATACTACAGTCACTCTTCCCTTCGCGATCCTCTTGCTCGCAGTAACGGCTGTTATTGTCAACGTAGCATTGTGTACACAATAGGATGGAGATCTTTTGCGTTGATAACTTAATACTCTTTAAGCGTGAAAATTAAGAAAACCAATATGGTATTTTTTTTAGTAAGGGAACATAAAATCGTACGAAACGAAATACCAAAATCGAGCACCATGATGGATATTTTTTGAACCCCATTTTACTTGAGACGAGGATACCTAAGTAATTTTACTGGTACAAAGGAAGACAAAAGATGCTACTGCACCCTACTTACCGCACTGCACGATCCGTCTTGCTTAGCACACGTCATGTTCGGAGCGGGCTCCACACCACTCGGGCACATGCACTTCCCGTTGACACTCTTGAACCCATCCGGACACAGGCAGCTGAAGGTGTTGCCCGGCCCGCCGAGGCAGAGCGTGTCGCAGCTCGTGTTCTTGTACGAGCACGCGTTGCTGCCGTGCTGCATGAAGTAGGCGAACACTTTCAAGTCCATCAGACCGGACAGCGAATCGTTTATCGTCACGATGTTAGCTCCAGTGTCTTTATCCGCCGTGAAAATAGACTTCGCCTTCCAGTCGTCCCAGTACATCTTGTCCTTCAGAACAGCCACGGCGAACGGATGCGTCACTTTGTCGTCGTTCCACAGAATCCTTTGGAAGTATTGACCGTTCAGATCCGCACTCGCTATGTAATCCTCCATGGCGTCCACCCAATATATCCTGTCCGTCATCTGATCGATAGTTATGCCGTTCGGCCATTTGACGATCGGATTCGTGAATAGCTTTTTGACTTCTTTTCCGTCGAGATTGGATCTAGAAACCGACGGGCTGTTCCGGTCCCAGTCGGTCCAGAATAGATACCCGGCTCTGGGGTGTACCGCGATACCGCGCGGTTTCGAGAGCACTTTGGAATCCAGAATCGTAGCTCTCATCCTACCCCGGCTGGAGAGATCGGTCCTCACGGCTTCTATTTTCTTCCTGAGACCGTCAACAAAGAACAGCACATTCGATATCCAATCTAGAGCCATGCCCTCTATACTAGCTAGCTCCGTATCGACGACGGTTTCTTGGGCGTTTCCATTGTCGAAACACTGACGAATAATTTTGTCGACTTCGATGTCGGCCCAGTAAATGCAATTGTTCTTCATGTCGAACTCTATAGCGACTATGTTCTGTTGGTTCCTGACGGGTACCAAGGTCGAGTTGTCTGACAGATCGATCCGCGCGATTCTGTCCCTCAAAGCGACCAGAATAAACTCGGTCGGTTCCTCCAAAGGACAGGGTACGAGATCTGGTTCGTACGGCATATAGTACGAGGTGGTACACACGTCTCCGTCGATCTTTCTGTACCCCTTTGTCCTTTCATAGAAACGTCCCGGACGACATTCCGACGGAGTAGCGTACGGGTCGTACCTCAAGCTCTGATTGCGGATACACACTTTATTCGACAGTATAAAGCCGTAGTCGCACTCGTAATCGCGCCTGCTACATTCGCACAGTTCCTTTTTGACCGGTCTCTCGTAGCCGATGCCATTGTGACAGTTCGTGTGAGCCAATCGTCTCTGGAAGGTGTCGCGTGTGCCGAGCACGCAGGACACCGGAGTGTTGGGGGGCGTGGGGGACCAAAACTTGTAGTCCTCCGGCGTACAATTGCGGGGGAACGCGTTCAATAGATCTATTGTGATAATTATCCATTGGTGTTGTTCGTTAGCGGAACCGAACATAGTGAAAGTCGTTGTGTTTTCCCCCGGCTCGGTCATTAGTCCGTATATGCGTAGGTCATCGGCGTTGAACCTAAGGAACGCAATCAAATAGTTTATTGTACCGGGAAAATATATCTATAACGTTGTTTACGAGTATATTTACAAAACATAAATTAATGACAATCTTCCAAGCAACTTTATCACATACATATACCATCTCCTCGAAATACAATAAATTATTGTTATTGGAATGTACCTCGATTATACAATATGTAGCAGGTAGATATGAATTTATAACGAGTTATTCCATTATGGACATTTAATGTTTCACACAGACCCACCTATTCCTATTAAAATTTACTATTTTGTTTTGAATCAATTTACTTTTTGTTCTTTGTCAAGAAATATGTATAGAGTTTTATTCCCTGTTTTTATGGCTTAAGACACAAATAAATAAAAATATAGCAACCCTTCGATATATTATGTGTTTAGTGGATATATCCTGTCAGTCATCAAAAAGTGGCAATGTAAAATAGTTCTCACGCATAACCGCAAACCAAATTTTAAATCCCGCAATGGCACAGTGTGCTTTAAAAGTTGTCAAAATTCAAACATAAGTGTATAATGAAAGATTATTTATTTATTAATTTAAGGAAGTTTAAAGTAAAATGTATTTTTGCTTATTACTCGTAAGTGACAACTTACATTGCAAGGACACGTATTCTATTAGATGTTGTATGGGGCTGCATAACTTGTATTGATCTAAATATCAAACAATGATTTAACTTACTGATAAGAGTTCCATTCTAAGCCTTCGTTCGTGGAATACAGTATCCTTCTAGTTTCCCCCCTAGACTTGAAATATTTCACGGCCACCAAAACACCGCCGTGGTCACCGTAGTTAAAGAAATAGTAATCCTTCAGTATCCTCCGCCAAGTGAGTCCGGCGTCCCTACTTATATACACCCCGGGTATCCCTTTCAGCGATTTGCCCAGCACTCCTGTGGCCATTATAATGCCCGGGGCAGACTTGGAACTCATTATACTGGCTGATCTGTAAATAAAACGTAAAAACATTTAGGGCCTGTTTCACAACCTTCTGATAAGTGTCGGATAGACTTAACGTAAGTTTTGTCACTTTCTTACATTATCCCAAGTGACAAAGACAAAAGTTGTGGATAAGCTATTCGACACTTATCAGAAGGTGGTGAAGCAGGCCCTTATTGTGATAAAAATATACATGAAATTATTAAAAAAAAATTGGGTGTCTGTAAATTCGGTTTACGGACGATAATTTTACGTGATAACGTCATAAGAAAACAAAGATAGATGCATCACAAGCCGCACGCTTAGTTCCGCGCTAGCGAGCAAGCGAGAGCGCGTTCCGCCTCACTATCGCTTGTTCCGCGCTCTCGCTTGCACGCGGTACGTGACGGATGAGTCATGCTTTTTCCTGCGTGGGGCTGGCGTTCATCGATATCACGTTATAAGACGTTATCACGTCAAAAATACAATTTTATGCGATCAATTTAGTTCTTTGCTGTGAATTATTATGAACATATTCAAACCTGTAATTTGCGTGTCATCATTCGACGGTGATACTATCGGTTACATACATCATTACTAGAATCTAACTGATTATGATCTTGACTGTTGATTATATGTTACGTATGTTCATTACGATCTATTTTTTACCCGACTGGGTTATGTGTTTCACCTGTGTGTATGTATGTCCATTCCTATGTCCGCGTGTAACTAATAAACGGCTCAACGGATTTTGATAAATGATACGTCATTAGATTTGTCTTCATGACGCGAGTGTTATAGGGTACCTAAATTTTAAAAAAAATTAAAATGGCGGACTTTATGCGCTTTAATGTGCGAGCTGAAAAAAAATTTTTTCCTCAAGACCCTCGAGTGGGGTATCAAAATGAAGGGATTTAAAAGGCAAATACAAAAATGTATACAATTATATATTTGAAAATAAGTTGGAGTGATAAATCACAGAAAATGACCGTTTCCTATGTCAGTTCGTAACTACTCAACGACTCAACTTATTTTGATAAATGATACGTCATTAGATTTGTCTTAACAGCGCAAATGTTACTGTGTACATAAAATTCATAAAAATTCAAAATGGCGGATTTTATGCACTTTAATGTGCGAGCTGAAAAAAATTTTTTTCCTCAAGACCCTCGAGTGGGGTATCAAAATAAAGGGCTTTAAAAGGCAAATACGAAAATATATACAATCTATGTGTTTGTAATCAGTTTGGAGTGACAAATCATAGAAAACAAAATAAATAACAACTACACTGTGAGTAAATTGGTGGTAATTTATTTAAGATCCCTTCCCACTCCACTCTACCACATTCCACATAATCCCCCCTACACCTCCCCCCTTCCCATCAATTATTGTAACACTAATAATTTAACCTTAAATCGCCAAACACTAAAATAATACAATAATATTATGAAGGACCTTATTAAAGTTTCTAGTGTTCAACAGATGGCGCTAATAGTGGTCTTAAACGCGCTATTACCTACACGCGGAGTGACACAGACCTGTCTCTTGTAAAAATATGCAAAAAATTTTTCATAGTTTTGCACTAAAAACCAAGAAATAAATTACGTAATTAAAAAAACTAAAAACCCGACTGCGTAAAACAAACTAGTTCTGGTAACTGAAAAGCAAAAAACAAGCTTTGTACTTTATAAACTAGAATTTGATAAGATCATAAACATAATTAATGTTAGAAAATGTATGGCAGGCGGGGGCATTACTTAGCCAACTTCTCAGGACTATTAGTTCGCCCCCGCATGCCATACATTTTCTAACATTAATTATGTTTATGATCTTATCAAATTCTAGTTTATAAAGTACAAAGCTTGTTTTTTGCTTTTCAGTTACCAGAACTAGTTTGTTTTACGCAGTCGGGTTTTTAGTTTTTTTAATTACGTAATTTATTTATACTTAATTTGCTTATAGGTAGACCAGAATCTCATGAAAAATACGGAAATGAAATTGCAAAGTTAGCAACACTGCGGCTGCCCTAGCGATAAACAAAGTAACTGTCATTTTTTTGTGAAATTGACTTTTTGCATTAACAAAAGTTTTATGTTGAGTAGTTTTTTACCACAGTTTAATATTTCAAATAACTTGAACCGTTTACTGATATTTGAATTGCCCAAACAAAGTAACTGCACACACTATTACATCTTTTTGTGGAAAGGTTGCCTTAAAGGCATACTATAAGAGTTTTCAATGTTTTTGCTTGTCCTGTAAAATTGTTCTGAATGTAATTACTTTGTTTATCACTAGGGCGGCCGAGTTAACCTAGTGTTGCTTACTACAAAATTTAATTTTCCTATTTTCCATGAGATTCTGGTCTACCTATACTTATACAAAAATCTGTGTAATTGCTATAGGTAGTTAATAATGGTCGACTATGAAAGTAAAGCTAAATATATTATGTTTTATCTAGAACAAAACAGTTATTTATTTATACACAAACACGCTTGAACCATGCCGGGTATTTTCTTTAACACGTAAATCGCCAAAATTTCTGCCAATTTTGGTGATTTACGTGTTAAATCAGATAATAATTACATACGCCTTTGACGTCCCGCTCCCGCAGACAGGTTGTGTCCTGCGATATTGCGGTATCTGTTTTTAGTACATTTTGTATTAGGACGCATGCGATTTCACACACTGCTGCGATAATAAATATATTCAAAATATATCGCAATAACCGACCGATAAAACTTTTGTTGGGTTTTAAGCACACTCCAGCCGCGAAACCACAGAAGTTTTGCTATGTACATACGTTGTATGTCATGCAAAACAAGCGAAACTGTCTGTTCTTATAGCTCAAGAGCCCACGACGGCCAGACCTTCGTTATTTTATAAAACCTGAAATTTTCTCTGTGAATGTCTCCAACACAGGTAAGAACGACCAGCGACTATGATGTTTGATGTACTATGATCGTTTCCCTCCGACACCGGAGCATCTTCAGGAGATGTCGACTTCACAACGGACTTGAACTTTGCAACAGTCCGTTGTGAAGTCGACATCTCCTGAAGATGCTCCGGTGTCGGAGCGAAACGATCGTCGAGTTAAATTTGTGGTGAATTTGTGTGGTGTTGTGCCTACAAATTTGTCACTGTTAGCGGATTATAGCAAAGTGATTTTGTGCTCATTGTATAATACCTGTTATCTCCCAAAGTAACCATGATCTCAACTTCATAGTCGCTGATCGTTCCTCCCTATGTTGGGGACAATACACAGAGAAACTTTCAGCTTTTATAAAATAACGAAGGTCTGGCCGTCGTGGGCTCTTGCTCTATTACGCTCTATTAGATATTTTCGTTTATGGTGTAAGTACATGTCAAACCGAACACGGGTGACCGGCCTCTTGAATACATCACCGATATCGCATGATAAAGAGATAGAGTCATAGTCAACTCTCTGCGTTAGAACAGGCAATTTTGCTTGTTTTGCATTTCATACAACGTACCTACATGGCAAAACTTCAGAGATTTCACCGCCGAGGTGTGCCAAAGACGTAAAAAATTCAATCAAAGCATCCTGATTGATTTAAACCTGTTCTTTACTTTACATGCATGTTACGTTCCGGTCTAACCACGCGGTGTGACATTTCGCAATTTTTAATCACCCGCGCATAATTTGGACTTTCATTTATCAAATTATATAATTCATAAAGTATTTAAATAAAAAGATTATCTTTTAGGTACGACCTCTTGTCGACAGAGATGACGGAAAAATATTCGAGACCAATTTAAGCCACATGCATATTTTCCGAGACACGATAAGAATCTTATAAGAGGTTCTTTTTTTGTATTCCCACTTTTTATTTTAAAATGCATACTTACAGCTATTATTAAAAAATATGTCTTAGACTTGCCTTTACACAAGTTTAAGAACTCTATTAAAAGTATGCTCATAAAAAAAGCTTATTATACAATTGAAGATTATATAAACGATAAAAAAGCTTGGATTTAACTCGTTCTAGCAATGCGCGAGACGGCATTTCAATCATGTACATTAATAAAAATAATTGTTATAATGTTATTTTTTAGGGTTCCGTAGTAAACAAGGAACCCTTATAGTTTCGCCATGTCCGTCCGTCTGTCCGTCTGTCCGTCTGTCCGTCTGTCCGTCTGTCCGTCTGTCCGTCCGTCCTCGGTTAATCTCAGAGACTATTAGTGCTAGAAATCCGTAATTTGACATGAGTATAAATATTAATCACGCCGACAAAGTGGTGAAATAAAATTTTGATAAATATTTTTTTTTAGGGTAGCTCCCCTACATGTAAAGTGGGGATGAATATTTTTTTTCTCGTCTACCCCATAGTGTGGGGTATCGTTGAATAGGTCTTTTAAAAATACTGCGGGTGTGGGAACATCATTTTTCGATTTCTAGATCCGTTTGTAAAATATGATGTTTTAAAGTGCAAATTTTTATTAGAGTCAAGTGTCCCCCCCCTCTATCAGCCAAATGGCAGTATATAGGAACTTGAAAAAATTCACAGCAGTAGGGTATATAATCAATTTTAAAGGAAAACTATCACGGCTAAGTAGGGTTCACAGGTTAAGGAGTTATATCTGTTTTTCGAGGATTGTGACTACGGAACCCTACACTGCGCGTGGCCCGCCACGCACTTGGCCGGTTTTATTAAAAAGAGCAACCGCCGAGTTTCTTGCAGGTTCTTCTCGGCTGGAACTGCATTCCGAACCTGTGGTAGATTCAATTGACGATTCAAAAGTACTTATAAAAGTTTATATGAATAAAAAACTTTTCTATTCTATTCTATTCTATTCTGAGTAAAAATATTCGTGACCATTAAAATAAACAGCATCTCAAATGCTAACAAAATTACACACTAGGTGATGAGATGAGAGTATACTGTGAGATAATAACAACAATGAACGTGATATCTGTGTAAAAATCTAAACCAGTGAAACGCAAATGGAATAATGGCAAAAACACTTGATGATTTCCACAAAATCCTAAAAAAAAATCGTCCCACACAATGTGATTCTTAGTAAATATTTTCACATTTCATTCAAAATAATTAATAGTCAAAGCTCCCCAAGTGTAGTGCAAATTAGATATCAAAACAACAACATTCTCTATAGCTCTATTCTTTACCTCGACACACTGTCTGTGACATTCCCAGGTTGACTGCAAAGAATTATTTTTCTATTATATTATGTTTGCCAACTACTTTTATTAACCCCCGACGCAAAAACGACGGGGCGTTATAAGTTTGACGTGTCTGTGTGTGGGTGTGTGTCTGTCTGTCTGTTCCCCTGTAGCGCTCAAACGGGTGGACCGATTTGAATGCGGTTTTTTTTTTGTTTGAAAGGTAAATTAGTCGATAGTAGCTATGTTTGATGAAAATCGATCCAAAATGGCCGCCGCTACAAAATGGCGAACGTCGGGGGTTTTTTAAATTTTTAATTTATACTTGTCATTGAGGCGATGAGCTGGTGCATGATAGACGTTAAATAAAAGTGATAAATGCCAAAACATAGTTTCAATGTAATAAGTCGATCGTGTATTAGGTACCTACAGTGATAAATCTGTACGGCCTAAAAAATAACAGCCGCATACCATTACAAATGTGTCTTAATACATAAGAATGTCTTTAATATTAAAGTGCATTAAGTGATTTTCGCTAATTACTACAAATGATTAAAAACTGTCAATCAACTTTTAAGACCCTCTTAAGTATTAATATGCGTGCCAGTGGTCGGCCATTAGACATTATAAACGTACGGATAAAAGAGCTTTTTATTAATAGGTATGATAACAGTACTACTAATTCTGTTATATAAAATATCTAAACTTTTCATAATGTTCCGTACGGAAAAAGATAGATAACATTACCTTGAAAGCTGTCCAATTAGTTCAGATATTGTGGCTAATTCACAATTTGTACACAATTCTCTAAACTAAACTAAAATGACAGGTCTAAATCTATTGCTATCCTTTTCCGCAGTGAGCACTGTGAAAGAGATAGGAATAAATTTAGACCTGTCATTTTAGTTTAGGTTTAGAGATTGTGTACAACAGAATTGGCCACATTGTGTGATTGTGAACCTAGAATCATAGAACCTTATGGATTCTGAGCTCCAAACAAAACGTTGAAGCAAAGAAATTTGGCCTTGAACAGATCTTGGAGTTGCTTTGCCTCGTTCTCACGCACTTAAGTAGAGTGTGTGAGGTATAAATAGTAGGATAAAAATAGTTATACAGGTATAAAACTACAGAGAAAAAATAGTCCAGGTGAATGACCTTGTCTTCATTACAATGTTTTAGGCGCAGTCTCCAGTGTCTACATAGAATATATACTTATAACCTTCTTGTTGTGAACAGAATTAGCCCCACAGACAAATTGCGAATGGTTTAAGTGTAAAAAATAACTTGTGTTGATCATTTACATTGGTTGTCTAAGTTGGAAAACTAACTAGAATATGCTCGATAGATACTTAAGTATCTGGCAGATAGATGTATGACCTATCTTTATAAATAAACACTCCTGTCTCATAGCAGTTTTAGCATAAACGTGCGATCTTACAAACCAGTATAAATATTTATAAACAATACAATAATAGTAACCAGTATCGCACACACTAACCAACTTCCAAGTAATTAAAACTTGACCTATTCAAACCGTTTCAGCATTACTTGACATAAAATTAACTTTACCTATTGTAATTGGAGCAATGTACCTAGGTATATTAACGGTGCAATACACGCAAACATAAAAGCACCTTGTTGCGGAGGATGCAAGGCTCAAACTCGTCTACATCAGCGCAGTTCAAACTGTTACATAACATAATCCTATACGCAAGTGATGTTTATTAGATTTGATTGTATCATCCTTACCTTGTAACTGGATACAGTTGGCTGAATTTCTGGCACAAGTGCAGACTACACGAATTTTCAATGTGGCAGTTAAGCGGTTTACCTATGGAAGAAACAGAATTAAATTTAGCTTTTGTATTAACATTATATGTAATTAACATTATATGTATATTATCTGATGCCCGCGACTTCATCCGCGTGGATTCTAAATCTCATACAAATTTTCAATCCCTATTTAAGTCTCTTATGGGTTGAATTTTCAAATATCCTTTCTTACCAGATGCCTACTTCATAATAGTTCTCTGCATGCCACAGCCCGATCCGTCCAGTGGTTTGAGCTGTGCGTTGATAGATCAGTCAGTATCAGTCAGTCAGTCACTTTTTCCTTTTATATATTTAGAAGAAGATAATGCGCGCGCGTTGCTTGTAATGTTAGTGTGAATTTTTGCTCATATTAGTACAGTTATTTTCTGCAGAATTTTTGTGATTTATATTATTGTGTGTATAATAATAAATAATGATTCGATTAACGGTAAAATTTTATACATAAAAACATTTAACGGCATTAAAAAAAAATAATGACTTTTTGTAATACATAAAACTACAAACATGAAACATTTATGTGTATTTTCGTTACACCGAAGAATAAATATGAGTGGATCATACAAATAAATAAATACTTAATTATTAAGAACTTCTTCGCTAATTTTATTCCGCTCTAAAACATCATTTTCTATTCAGTTCCCATTATGAAAGCACACAGGTTATAATCTTATAGTATTGTATTAGGCGCTGCGCAAACGTAGACACTTTTATGTTGCGTGTCGGACACAAGCCACCATATACTCTGATTTTTAATTCGCTGAAATTCTGATAGTTGCCATTTAAAAATAGAATGAGTATTTGTATGAAAAACAGGGTTACCACCTGAAGTTCGATTGTACCCCAAACTAAAGTACCTGAAGTATATATCAGGCATTTGTCATAACTACATGAGTCAATTGATTTTTATTTATATGTAAGTTTTGAACTTATTATCTTTTTTATGGGAACTGTTTTATCTCTGGTAACATTAAGGCCGGGGCCGCACTGCGAAATATATTCGCGCGAATTTTTTTCGCGCGGTTTATATTCCGCATTTTAGTATATTTTTCTCGCGAATTTTAAATCGCAAGTGCGGGCAGCTTCATACATTCCCATATGTCACAGAATTTTGCGGAAAAATTCGCGCGAATAAATTTCGCGTTGCGGCCTCGCTCTAAGAAACGTCAGAATTCCACGAAATTAAAAATCAGAGTGTAGAATATTTAATTTTCATACAAGCTCTATGGAATCAATCAACAACTGCGCAAACGCAATAAAGTGTCTACGTTTGCGCAGCGTCTTAGCGTCTAGTAATGATTACCATTCACAAATCCCCAAAAACAAGATTTGATACGAGGTTTAATTATATAATTTTACGGCCGCTTTGACCAATTAATTAGTAGGCAATGGCCAAAGCAATAAACCATAAATTTCTTAACTTTAAAATCTTTAGAGGTCAGACTTGATGAAACGTAGCAACAAAACCATAATCCTTCGATTAATGACTCGATAATCAAAGCCATAATCGTTTCTTACATAACGTCTTCTTCTATCAATTACAGTTTTTAATCTTCAAGCAATTATTTTTAATATTTTTACGCAAAATTAATATTTTTTCCGTGCCGTAGTCGAGACTCAGACAGAGCAATAAACCTTGACTAAATTTTCCATTTCGTTATAAGCAATTTGGAACAACTCAATTCACTTTTGACAGAACAAGACGTAACCTAAGTTTTCTCTCTACATTTTCATACATCCGATTCATTTTAGGCACTACCAAAATGTACCTATGTACCTACATAATCACCTTTTTAACCCCCGACGCAAAAACGACGGGGTGTTATAAGTTTGACGTGTCTGTGTGTGTGTGTGTGTCTGTCTGTTCCCCTGTGGCGCTCAAACGGGTGGACCAATTTGAATGCGGTTTTTTTTATTTGAAAGGTGAATTAGTCGAGAGTGTTGTTAGCTATGTTTGCTGAAAATCAATCCAAGATGGCCGCCGCTACAAAATGGCGGATTACATATTTTTTCACAACTCCCTTAATATGGGTATCAAATGAAAGGGCTCGACTAGTAGAATAGCATTGTACAAATCCAAGATGGCCGCCGCCACAACATGGCGAATGTCAGGGGTTTTTAAATTTTCAATTTATACTTGTAGAGAAGTCAGGACATATTTCTTCATGGAACGTGTGGCCTAATTTGTTGTAGACAGTGTAATGTATACTGTTGTTGTAATATGTGCATATCAGTCGATTGCGCTGGTAAAGCAACGTTGACCCAACCTAGTAACTGGATTGGTGACCGACATTAGAGGTTCGAATTTTGCCCATTCATTACCTTTGTGTCTCGAAGAGCAAGTTAAGTCGTCGGTCCCGGTTACTATAAGTATCATCAGATAATTAATAATGGCCAACCTAAGAGTCGAAATATCTACCTTTATCTAGTTGTTCTCAAAGGCGTGTGAAGTCCACCAATCCGCAATCGGCCAGCGTGGTGGACTACGGCCTGAACCCTTCTCATTCTGAGAGACCCGTGCCCAGTAGTGGGCCGGTAACTTGTTGATAATGATGATGCGGAAGGATCTTGGACCGCATTATTTTCTCAAGAATACTTCTACCATTATTTGTATTAGGAGGTATAACGACCTTCAGCAATTTTTTTTTATTCAACTACAAGTTAGCCCTTGGCTGCAGTCTCATCTGATGGTAAATGATGATGCAGTCTAAGATGGAGGTGGGCTAACTTAGAAGAGGTATGCATATACCCCTGATCGGTTGTACACTGCATCGTACCGGAACGCTAAATCGCTTGGAGGCACGGCGTTGCCGGTAGGGTGGCAACCAACCAGAGGCGGCGGAAGGCGTGGGCGACGTGGGCCCAGGCCCACGGCCTCGCGCTTCGGAGGGCCTCGCATCCCGGAGGTTTATGCATTACTTAAAAGCCGTGAAATTGTATACTGTCAAGTGTTTTTTTTTTAATTTTTTTTTTATATAATTAGAATCCGATCTTTCTATACGCGGCTGAGACGTGGACCCTAAGACAAACCGACCGGCGGAAGATTGACGCTCTGGAAATGTAGTGCTGGAGACGCCTCTTAAGAATAAAATGGACCGCACACCGTACAAACGTCTCCATCCTCAAAGAACTAAAAATAAATCAGAGGCTTTCGTCAATTGTACAATTGCGAATCCTCATGTTCTTTGGGCACATTACAAGGAAGAGTGGTACCATCGAACACCTCGTGGTACAAGGTCGAGTGGAGGGCACACGTCCTCGTGGGCGTTCCCCAACTAGGTGGACGGACTTAATCCGCTCCGCAACAAACACACCTGTCTCCGTGTGTGCACATAATGCCACCAATAGGAGTCGCTGGAGGGAGATCGCACGAGCAGCAGTGAAGAATTCATAGCCACGACCACTCTGTCAAGAGTGAACGATTGAGAAGAAGATAATTAGAATAGCGGGTAGAGGGCCTCGCAAAATATATCTTGCCCACATAAAATTTAGGTCTTGCCCCGCCACTGCAACCAACCACGGCTAAAGCGTCCCACCAGACCATACCTTCTTCTTCTTAACGTGCCGTCTCCTTGCGAAGGTTGGCAATCATTAGGGCAATTTCAACTTTCGACACAGCTGCTCAGACCATACCAGACAATTTAAAAATTATAAAATCCCAAATTGCCCCTGCCGGGAATCGAACCCGGGACCTCCCACTTGTAAGACCACAGTGCTCACCACTGCGCGAGGGCGGTCGTCAGATATACTTTTGGAACTTACCATTTTCATCTTCCACTGGCGGGCTTATGGGGGACCAAGTGACGCCGTGGTCGAAAGTGATCAGCGAAACCAAATGTTCCGGTTCGATGCTCGAAACTTGCGACTTGTGGTTAACTTTTGACGCTATGTAGATCCCTTTTAGACCTTCGACGCGATAAAGGTCCGTGAACGGGTCTTCTGTTACGTCTCTGTAATACAATTTATTTATTTACTAGCGGTCTTCACCCGTGGTACATATATGGGCTATAGCACTCAAGGATCACGTACATATCCAATATAATTTTTGAAATCCAGTAGTTCCTGAGATTAGCGCGTTCAAACAAACAAACTTTTCCGCTTTATTATATTAGTATAGATAAGTATAGATTAAACCAACAAAGCAAAAACAAATTTTAATAATCACTTAAATGATTATGATACATCACACTAATATTATAAAGGTGAAAGTTTGTGTGTATGTGTGCAGTATGTTTGTTACTCTATAACGCTGCAACGACTGAACCGATTTGGCTGAAATTTTGAATGGAGATACACTATGTACTGGCTTAACACATAGGCTATCGAAATTCACGCAGACGAAGTCGCGGCAAAAGCTACTATGTCTTAATGATTTAAGGCTTATTTCGTGGTTTAACGACATAATGTAATGTCAGACAAACATTTCTATCGTGCTAACAATTTACAGATACTAATGCACATTATCTTATTGCATTGAGAATAATAATGAACAAGAAAACTATTTAGAGTTTATAGTAGGTATTTTGTGGTTTTGAAACCATTAAATATGTAAATAATTATGACCAGAATTCAGTGTATTACATTGGAAACGAGCAGAAATACAGTGCCATCCTTGGCATTTGGAATTTCCTTATTAATTAGGATTATCCATTCTTAACAAATTGCTTCCACGAAGAAACCAATAATAATTTTGATTAATTTCTTTTTAATAGAAAGAATTGTGTTTATTCGTAAAATAATATATTTATACGCACAACTAAAAATGCATCTTATCTTGGACTAGCGGTCCACCCCGGCTTCGCCCGTGGTACATATATGTATAGCCTATAGCACTCAGGGATCACGTACATATCCAACGGTGAAAGAATTTTTGAAATCGGTCCAGTAGTTCATGAGATTAGCGCGTTCAAAGTTCAAACAAACAAACTCTTCCGCTTTATTATATTAGTATAGATACGTCATATTACCAAAGTGTGTGTTCATTTATTTGTTACGCCTCAACCGATTTCTGTGAAATTCAGCAGAGAGATAATTACCATCCTTCGGGCATAGTTTAATTTTGAATCCGGGAAAACGCAGTTTTCCCATGGATTTTGTAAACGTTACCGAAGCGAGGGTACCTGCTAGAATGTTATAAAATACTTACTCCAACCAACTGTCTTTCCAGTTTCCTTCAGGGAAGTAAGACAGCACTTGCTCCAAACTCAAGACGAAGTTGTACTGAGTGAAGTTCCTGCTTATCTCCGACACGTATAGGTTGGCCAAGTTTTCAGTGTGCATGACAGAGACGAATATACGCTTGTCGGTCACGTCTGCGATGTGGAATTTGTTCAGGTCCAGTTCAGTCTGGAATTCGGCTTTGAAGAACGGGCCGCGCTGGTGGGAGATGTAGAGGTCCAGGGAGTTTTTCTGGAACAAAGTAAAACAGCTTAGTGTACCTACATATTTTATTTTTAAGCTCAAAAAAATTGGTTGTATGTCAAAAAAATATTTTCTGTCAAAAAAGTTGGTTTACGGACGATAATTTTACGTGATAACGTCATAAGAAAACATTGCCTCTCTATCGCTTGTTCCGCGCTCTGGCTTTCACACTCGGCTATGCCGACCGATCGTGCCTTCTCTATTGCTTGTTCCGCACTCTCACTTACACGCAGTACGTGACAATGAGTCATGCTTTTTCGTAAAAATTAATAATTAATTACTTAACTACTTATTTAGTTAGCTTGACATTTTACAGTAGGTACCTATGGAGTAAAAGTTTAAATTAGTTAAATTGAAAAAACATTTGTTTAAAAGAGACCAATATGTATAGATATTCATTAGGTACATGTATATATCCAAAAAGCATTGTACAAAAGGCTATAGTGTGCTATAGTTTTTGTAACAAATTAAAGGTATTTACTTGAAACACAACTATGTATTGGGTTTCGCTGTAATTATGACTCACAAGTCATAGCTAAAGCAAGTAATATGATTCATGTACAATTCATCGATTTTATATTATTCAAATAAAACAGGCGCCATATTATGGTTTTTTTACGTACATTCAGTTCGATTGAATTACAGTTAGCTCAACAAAAATTATACAATCTATAGGTATAACATACTAACTATGATTGTAAGCACGAAGCGAGTCAGGTATTGAAACATAAGCTAAAACATTAGCTTTGGGAAAGATGAAACCTTTTACACCTTATTTATTCCATTCAGAAACTATGGGACGTAATGTTGTTTTTGAAAGCTGATAAGTAAGTGTACGTTTAAAAGATAAGCACATAGCGTTTATATATTTATAAGAATAGCGTTTATGTCACTGACTTTAAAAGCTTCTACGTACAGTCGTAAAGGATAGATGGAATCTGTACATCATCATCATCATCATGATCAACCCATTACCGGCTCACTACAGAGCACGGGTCTCCTCTCAGAGTGAGAAGGGTTTTGGCCATAGTCTACCACGCTGGCCAAGCGGATTGGCAGACTTCACACACCTTTGAGAACGTTATGGAGAACTCTCAGGCATGCAGGTTTCCTCACGATGTTTTCCTTCACCGTTAAAGCAAGTGATATTTAAATACTTAAAACGCACATAACTCCGAAAAGTTAGAGGTGCGTGCCCCGGGATCGAATCCACGACCTCCGATTAGAAGTCGGTCGTCCTAACCACTAGGCTATCACCGCTATTGAAATCTGTACAATTAACCTAAAATCATGACCTCCCTGGTTCAGTGGTGAGCACCGGTATAGTCCTAGGTTCGATTCCCGGCAGAGGCGTTTATATTATAAATAATTTTTAACTATACCGTAGCTACTAGGTAGCTAGTTACCACCGACAAGACGTGATTTAGCATTTCGATACGATGCTGCGTAGAAACCGATCAGAAGTCACGGGGTGGGGTATGGGTCTAACACAAACTGCCATACCTCTACCAGGTTAGCCCGCTTCCATCATAGACTGCATCGTTACTAACAACCAGCTGATCGCAGTCAAGGGCATACTTGTAGATGAATAAAAAAAATGTATTCTTTGGCAACTAACAGTGACAAAAAGGTCTCAGACATAAGGTTTTACACGCATTCATAATAATGTCCTCCCGAATTTCGGCCACTGCGACCAATCCCAACCCAACCGAGGCGGAGACTATGGAGAGATTATATAGTGTGTGCGCGCATACGCAAGTGCACTCTCTGTTCCCTCACTCTCATAGTCTGATGGGAAGCCAATGCGACACGACGGGAGAGAGATCAGGCGTAGGACCGAGGGCTTTGCATGCCCTCCGAGGCACGGGGGTGTATCTAACACCGCTAATTTCCAACTCCGGACTGGCACTGAGAATTTCTTGACAGAAAAACCCAATAGGTAAATTTTTTTTGGCCCGACCCGGAAATAGAACCCAGGACGGCTGGATCCACAGTCGAACGTGCTAACCGTTAGAACAACGAGGCAGTAATAATATGGGTATAGGATATAGTCTGTATTTATTCAATCAGACTGCGTATCCTGAGAGGCCGCCCGTATCCTGTGTAGCACTGTGTTTATTGTTCCCCGCCGCATATCAGGGAACAAGAGATCTAACATAGAAAAAGCGGGACTTTCCCCAAGATTCAATAGTGTTTGTTATCGCGGACTTCTAGATGGTACATAGAAGTGTTTCACTTTAACACGCCTAATAGTATTAAAAACCGTAATCTTGTTATAAAATAATTTATACATAGTGGCGTTGTCGACTCGGACACCTAAGTTATTCATTCTTCATTTTCTGTGAACCATTTTATAAAGTACTAGCGACCCGCCCCGGCTTCGCACGGGTAGTAGAGCATTTTATGCGTAGGTACTACCCGCTCAGGGATTAGGCAGCGTTTTCGATGAAAGCTCCCAGGCGGCTTTTACGACTTTTTACGATATTTTCCACAATGAACTAACTATATCTCACCTTATACCCGAATTACTAATTCCGTGGAATTCTGACGTTTCATAATGTTACCAGAGATAAAACAATTCCCACAAAAAAGATGAAAAATTCAAAACTTATGCAAATACAAATCAACTGCTGCATGTAGATATGACTTTCTAGTTTCCATTCTTAGCAATTTCTATTTTAGGGCGAAACAATTAATATTATTAAGCGGCTTAGAGCTTTATATGTTGACAGGGAATTAAAGTAGTTTGGGGTAAAATCGTACTTCGTAGATGTTAACCCTGTTCTCCATATAAATAACTCATCTGTAAATGAAAATGACAGCTGTCAGAATTAAGTCGATATTAAGTCAAAAATAAGGAGAAAAACTAAATATTTCAAATCAAATAAATTAGTGTATTTGGGACATAAGAAAGTAAGTTTTCACCAGATTCCGTGAAAAAAAAAATTATTTTAAAAGATAAAAATAAAGAACCAAAAACTTGGTTTTTTGAACTTTTCACATAAATTTTGAGGTTATGTGAAAAAAGTGTAAATATAAAAGTTGTAGATCTTTTTATTACCTACAACTTTGCCATTTAATTTTTTTCCATAGGACTTCTAGTTTTGCCGGAAATCGAGATAAACCGTTTTTTACCCTTAAAACTCCCCCCCTTTTTTCCCGAGCTCAGATCGCCCGTAAATTATTTTTCCTTGTATTTTATAATATTCTCCTCCTTTTCCAATGGGTTTCATCCTACGTACTGTGATTTTTTTTTTGGTTTCAAAAATTATCGACAATGGGCTATAGGGAGAACCGCGGCCGCCGACGCGCTTATAGGCACGCTCCCGCGCCGCCGCAATTTTTAAATCTGTAATATCTTCGAAAGTATTCATTTAAATCATATGCTGTAAAGGACCATATGGATTTATATAAAATCAACAATGCATTTAAGGTATTTAATTAGATAAGGATTAATGCTGTATTGGTTGAAATCGCTTCGAAAATTAGCCATTATTTGTCGTAAAAAGTAAATGACAAAAAAATGTTATTGTGGGATATCCATAAGAGATAGACATATACCATCGCGGACTTTTCTGTAGACCTTTTCAATGTGTACAATACTTAGTACATTATTTTGATAAATCTCGTAGGGTTCAGCCTGCGTTTGCAATGTAAGCGGAAAAAATGTAATTATTTACGACATCACATTAGAAACCTCAAAAATAACAGTATTTCTCCACAATTTAATGGATGTTATTATACATATAAACCTTCCTCTTGAATCACTCTATCTATTAAAAAAAACCGCATCAAAATCCGTTGCGTAGTTTTAAAGATTTAAGCGTACAAAGGGATATAGGGACAGAGAAAACGACTTTGTTTTATACTATGTAGTGATAATATCCTCGTAAATAAGGAAAATATACAAAAAATATTAAATAATGCAGTAAGTTAAAAAAAAATTGTTCTGTAAAGTCGGTTTACGGACGATAATTTTACATGATGACGTCACAATAAAACATTATAGAACACATACATAGGCCGATCGTGCCTCTCTATCGCTTGTTCCGCGCTCTCGCTTGCTTAGTTGGAACTTGAAAATGAGTCACGCTTTTTCGTGCGTGCAGCCGGCGTTCATCGATTTATCACGTCAAAATCTTATATAAAAGCTTAGATAAAATTAAACCACGGAACGAAATAATTGATATTGCTTTTCTTACTAAATTACTTATTATTGGTAGATTGACAAAACAAAGAAGGGTCCATATAACACGGTTCCCTATATGCACTCGAACATACCTCTCCACTAACCAAACACACCGGAATGGAGTAATCAATTATGTATTTACTATTTAATATTACTTAACCTAATTTTAATTTTATAAAGTACTAGCTGATGCCCGCGACTTCATCCGCGTGGATTCATATAAATCTCATACAAACTTCCATCCCCTGTTTAACACCCTTAGCGGTTGAATTTTCAAAAATCCTTTCTTAGCGGATGCCTACGTCACAATAGCTATCTGCATGCCAAATTTCAGCTCGATCCGTCCAGTGGTTTGAGCTATGCCTTGATAGATCAGTCAGTCAGCCAGTCAGTCACCTTTTCCTTTTATATATTTAGATTTGTGGTTTTATTGTCTGGGTAAGCAATGCACGTAGGTATCACATTAGGTCAGAGGTCAAAGCCGTGATTCAGCGGAGAACGTTCTAGACTCAAAGGACTAAACGGGACGAATTTGTCTCGTATTATTCACTTTACTAACCACTTCCTCGCGCCGCGCCGCAGCCGCCGCGTCAAGTAGAAATTTAGTGACAACCGACAGCAAAAATGGGCTCTTTAAAGTTAAGAAACTCCATTGAAATTTATTTTTAATAAAATGTAAAAAAATGTGAGATTTAAAGAAAAAAGTAGATTTATTCACTGTAGCGTATCGAGAATTGGAATAATGCAAGTTAGCCGCAAAGTCAGCACAAGCTCATATTATATCGTTTTAAAAATAAACTATTATAAACAAAAAATTATTTCATGATATTTTTGAAAATTGTACCCCATCTAAATAAATAAAAAAAAACATTACGCAAAAATAATTTACCGTTTCCGATTAAAAATAAAAAGATTTCTGGGGCAGTAAGTATAAATTGGAATAAATTTCCTTTGTCTATTTCATACCGAATTTAGTTTAACAAATATAGAAACCAATTATAGAGTAAGAAAAGCATTTATATACCTATTTAAAGATATCTAAATGTCATTGTCTCTATAGTGTTATAGTACCTATAGCAGGAAGTCTTTTTTAGCTTCCTGTATATCAAGTCTAAATATAATTATTCTGTTGCACAAAATAAATTCTGTGGATAAATGCAGGAAGCTGTTTCTGGCTTCTCGTATATCACGATATCATGACTGTTCTGTTGCACGAAAACCAAACTAAAATAAAACAGCAACACCTCAAATAGTAAACGATTTTTTGACCTCTCCCACAATGACTATAGTAAAAGAACTAGGTACTTTATAAGCCCCGAAAGTTCTGCTTACAATATCATGTTCCGGTGTGCAATATCACTAGCTTATTATTCCTATCCAAGTTCTCTGAAGTAGTTTAGATAAATGTTGTTGTGAATTTTTTATTCGATGAATCATAATATGTAAAACCTGGACCTTTGACGGGAAGTAGATAACATAATAGGTGTAATACATATGTTAAATACGATCAAAGCGAACTTGTTGTTGCCCAAAAGTTCGCATGGATTTTGATATTTTTTTAAACCTCATGGGAAACCCTCTGAATTTCCAGGATAAAAAGTAGCCTATGTCCATTTCCATAAAAGCTATCTCTGAAATCGATCTATCATAAAGATTATTTCAGTGTTTTAGACCGTGGAGTGTTTAAAACATGATAGACTTTCGCATTTATAATATTAGTTTATGAATAGATAGACGGAGGCGAGTAGAGTACAAGAGAGAGAGATTGTACAAGGTATGATCTTGGCTATACTTTTAATCCCGGAAAGAAAAATCAAACAGTTCAAGATCACCAAGAAGATCATCAAGAGATAAACCACTCGGACAAAGTTGCGGACGCCAGCTAGCTATTATTATTAAATAACCGGTCACAAGTTGTGAATATTAAAATGGGCAATGTTATGAATAAAACATGATGTTGAGATTTTGACCGGATGAAGAGACCTATCATGGCCTTGTTCAGCGAAAGTGCACTTAATACGCTACGTCATCTCGCATTGATTACTATACTTATTTACGAAGTAATCAATTTAAGGGAAGGAGTAATAATTTATTCAACAACATACCCACCTATGTTGTTGAATAATTTGCACTCTATAAAGGTTACGTAGAATCCACGTAGAACATCTTGCTGTAGCCCGGCGCGGACGACCACAAAAATGTTTTCACGTAGCAGGCCGCTAGTATAATTTGACGTAAGTTTAACTTGACGTAAGTACAAAAGGTCCCCACGAAAAAAAAAAGACGTGTGGCACTCGGGGACTGCCGCGGTAAAGCTATTGCATAGCATTTTTTATCAACTTAAGCAATTATAATTATTTATTTATTTTATTTATATGCAGTATTTTTTTTCCTTTGTATTTTTTTCTTAAAAATTGCTATACTTGCATATTAAAATATATCAAAATGTAAAAAAAGCAAAGTACATCGAAAACGCGAGTGAGATTCGGACCTGCGAAGCCGTACTTTATACGGTATTATAGTCTACTAGCTGTTGCCCGCGACTTCGTCCGCGTTAAAAAAATTTAAACGGGAACCTTTTGTTTCCCCGGGATAAAATAGTAGCCTGTCACTTTCCAGGTCCTCAACTAAAAAAATGCAACTGCAAAAAATCACGTCAATCTGTAGTTAAATGTCCGATGATAATAATATGTCGAAAGGAAACCATTTTACCCCCCTTGGGGTGGATTTTCGTGAAATTTTTCTTAGCTTATGCCTACCCCCTAGAAAGAACCTAACTTCCAAATTTCAAGTTAATCCTACTAATATTATAAATGTGAAAGTGTGGATGTTTGGATGTTTGGATGTTTAGATGTTTGTATGTTTGGATGTTTGTTACTCAATCACGCCGCAACTACTGAACCGATTTAGCTGAAATTTTGAATGGAGATAGCTTATGCCCTGACTTAAAACATAGGCTACTTTTTATCCCGGAAAAGTATTCCTGTGGGACTAAAATAGATATAATCTTCCAAAAACGCCATAGAGGGCGCTGACTGTTCTTAGGTAAATCACGTTCACATAACACATTATTGTAATAGTTTGCTGTGTTGCATGCATTGGCAACACATAGGCTACTTTTTATCCTGGCAAAATGCACAGTTCCCACGGGATTTTGATAAAACCGAAATCTATATCTACAGCTATAGGTAGATTACTATAGCGAACTTCCTTGATAGAAAGTATAAAGGTTGGAAAAGGGAGCGGGAACGTGAACCGGGAATTAACGAATCCCTCGGGATTTGTTCAAAACCGAAATTCATGCGAGCGAAGCTGCGGACAGAAGCTATCACACATAATCACAATACCAATCCTACTATCCTACTAATATTATAAATGTGAAAGTGTGGATGTTTGGATGTTTGGATGTTTAGATGTTTGGATGTTTGTTACTCAATCACGCCGCAACTACTGAACCGATTTAGCTGAAATTTTGAATGGAGATAGCTTATGCCCTGACTTAAAACATAGGCTACTTTTTATCCCGGAAAAGTATTCCTGTGGGACTAAAATAGATATAATCTTCCAAAAACGCCATAGAGGGCGCTGACTGTTCTTAGGTAAATCACGTTCACATAACACATTATTGTAATAGTTTGCTGTGTTGCATGCATTGGCAACACATTGGCTACTTTTTATCCTGGAAAAAATGCACAGTTCCCATGGGATTTTGAAAAATCCGAAGTCTATATCTACAGCTATAGGTAGATTATTATAGCGAGCTTCCTTGATAGAAGTATAAAGGTTGGAAAAGGGAGCGGGAACGGGAACCGGGAATCAACGATTCCCTCGGGATTTGTTCAAAACCGAAATTCATGCGAGCGACGCTGCGGGCAGAAGCTATCACACATAATCACAATACCAATCCTACTATCCTACTATTTAATATTATAAATGTGAAAGTGTGGATGTTTGGATGTTTGGATGTTTGGATGTTTGGATGTTTAGATGTTTGGATGTTTGTTACTCAATCACGCCGCAACTACTGAACCGATTTAGCTGAAATTTTGAATGGAGATAGCTTATGCCCTGACTTAAAACATAGGCTACTTTTTATCCCGGAAAAAGTATTCCTGTGGGACTAACATAGATATAATCTTCCAAAAACGCCATAGAGCGCGCTGACTGTTCTTAGGTAAATCACGTTCACATAACACATTATTGTAATAGTTTGCTGTGTTGCATGCATTGGCAACACATTGGCTACTTTTTATCCTGGAAAAAATGCACAGTTTCCATGGGATTTTGAAAAACCCGAAGTCTATATCTACAGCTATAGGTAGATTATTATAGCGAGCTTCCTTGATAGAAAGTATAAAGGTTGGAAAAGGGAGCGTTTGTTACTCAATCACGCCGCAACTACTGAACCGATTTAGCTGAAATTTTGAATGGAGATAGCTTATGCCCTGACTTAAAACATAGGCGACTTTTAATCCCGGAAAAGTATTCCTGTGGGACTAAAATAGATATAATCTTCCAAAAACGCCATAGAGGGCGCTGACTGTTCTTAGGTAAATCACGTTCACATAACACATTATTGTAATAGTTTGCTGTGTTGCATGCATTGGCAACACATTGGCTACTTTTTATCCTGGAAAAAATGCACAGTTTCCATGGGATTTTGAAAAACCCAAAGTCTATATCTACAGCTATAGGTAGATTATTATAGCGAACTTCTTTGATAGAAAGTATAAAGGTTGGAAAAGGGAGCGGGAACGGGAACCGGGAATCAACGATTCCCTCGGGATTTGTTCAAAAGCGAAATTCACGCAAGCGAAACTGCGGGCAGAAGCTATCACACATAATCACAATACCAATCCTACTAATCCTACTATACTTTACTTATAATGTTATAAATGTGAAAGTGTGGATGTTTGGATGTTTAGATGTTTGGATGTTTGTTACTCAATCACGTCGCAACTACTGAACTGATTTGGCTGAAATTTTGAATGGAGATAGCTTATGCCCTGACTTAAACCATAGGGTACTTTTTATCCCGGAAAAGTATTCCTGTGGGACTAAAATAGATATAGACTTCCAAAAACGCGATAGATGGCGTTGACTGTTCTTAGGTAAATCAGGCTCACATAGCACATTATTACAATAGTTGCATGCATCTGTATGCGTATGCACTTTTTATCCTGGAAAAATCCACAGTTCCCACGGGATTTTGATAAAAACGAAATATATATCTACAGCTATAGGTAGATTACTACAGCAAACTTCCTTGAACGTAGGTTTAAAGTTTGGAAAAAGGAGCGGGAACGGGAGCCGGAAATCCACGATTCCCTTGGGATTTGTGAAAAACCGAAATTCACGCGGGCGAAGCCGCGGGCAGAATCTAGTAATAACAATAACTAAAACTTCACATAAAAAGTTTCATCCCCTTTTTTACCACCCTTAAGGGGAGATTTTCCAGAACAACTTATACAGGTTTTTATTATTTAAAATTTATAATCTAAATGCCTATTTTCATATCTGTAACTTCAAAAACATAGAACTTTCATATAACCTTCCTACCCCCATTTTACCCCCTTAGGGGAGGATTTTCGTGAAATATTTTCTAGGCTGATATCTAAGCCCTAGAATGAACCTATCTTCCAAATTTCAAGTTGATAATAACAATAATTAAAACTTAACATAAAAACTTTCAACCCCTATTTTACCACCCTTAAGGGAAGGTTTTTCAGAATAAAATACACAGGTTTATATTATTTAAAACCAATAATCTAAATGCCGATTTTCAGGTCTGTAACTTTAAAAACATAGGACTTTCATACAAACTTTCTACCCCCATTTTACCCCCTTAAGGGAGTATTTTAGGGATACTAAATAGCCTATAACCTTCCCAGGAAATTGTACTACCAAATGCAAAAAGAATTTTTCAAATCCGACTGGTACTTCCAGAGATTAGCGCGTTCAAACAAACAAACTCTTCCGCTTTATTATATTAGTATAGATTAGTATAGATATAGATTTAACCCCCGACGCAAAAACGACGGGGTGTTATAAGTTTGACGTGTCTGTGTGTGTGTGTGTGTGTCTGTCTGTTCCCCTGTGGCGCTCAAACGGGTGGACCGATTTGAATGCGGTTTTTTTTGTTTGAAAGGTGAATTAGTCGAGAGTGTTCTTAGCTATGTTTGATGAAAATCGGTCCAAGATGGCCGCCGCTACAAAATGGCGGATGATATATTTTTTCACAACTCCCTTGATATGGGTATCAAATGAAAGGGCTTGACTAGTAGAATAGCACTATTGCAAATTCAAGATGGCCGCCGCCACTAAATGGCGAATGTCGGGGGTTTTTTAAATTTTCAATTTACACTTGTTCTTCACCCGCTGTGCCACTCACATGCACTGGCGATGTACCAAAATGTTGACCCTAATCCTATCTCTGTTTTGTTAGGTTATATTCGTTACGGAATTTGTGGATTCGGTCTCCACGCTCAAGGCCCACGATAGAAGCTATGCAATAGCTTAAAAAAAAGTGTAAAAGGTAACTCACCTCCTTGGACTGCTTGGTGGCGAACATGAAGTCCCCCTTGATCTGGAAGTCCTTGGCGTCCGCGAACAGCTCGTCCGCGTTCACCATGACGTTGGCCGGGTCGTTGACGCGCAGCACGGTGCTGTTGCCGCCCGGCTTCCACCGCTCCACGTAGAACATCTTGCTGTAGCCCGGCGCGGACGACCACAGGAACGTCTTCACGTAGCTCTGTATCAGCTTGAAGGTCTTCCCGCCGTCCAACGTCATGAAGAGCTAAAACGTTTCACATTGGCGGTAAGAAATGGCCTTCAATTTTAGCTGAGGAGGAAAAAAAACCTCGAAAGTTTAGTCGGAGATATCAAAATGATCTAATGGGTAAATTACAACAGCGTTTTTCTTTCTTTAAATACCTACTTATGAACGAGATAATGAAGATCAAAGAATTTAAGTTTCATCATATATTTAACTGCTGTGTACGTCACAACTTCACAAGCTAGTCGGCCCGAGCGGGACCACCGCGCAACCACTAAATCGAAATTTATGAAATTTGACATATAATATGCGCCCTTGCGTCCTGGGACAAGGTGCTTTTATCCCGAAAAAAAAAATAGAGAAAAATAGCACGAGAAAATAAAAAAATAAGAAACTTTCTAATTTCTACAAGCGTCTCTGAGCATCAGTTGGAGTTATTTTGATGATTTTTACACGTCCATACTGAATAGGTATTATGCATTCATATCCATATTAAGTAATTCACACTATCCTAATTCCTAATCCATCCACATGAGTAAATTGGTTGAGGCGGCTAAGCGGTGCCGGTCATTTAAACTCTCGTGCGTTCCGTTCTCAATAGTCACACAGAGGTAACTATGACCTTATTGTGAGATCACACATTTTTAACCCCCGACGCAAAAACGACGGGGTGTTATAAGTTTGACGTGTCTGTGTGTGTGTGTGTGTGTGTGTGTGTGTGTGTGTGTGTGTGTGTGTGTGTGTGTGTCTGTCTGTTCCCCTGTAGCGCTCAAACGGGTGAACCGATTTGAATGCGGTTTTTTTTGTTTGAAAGGTGAATTAGTCGAGAGTGTTGTTAGCTATGTTTGATCAAAATCGATCCAAGATGGCCGCCGCTACAAAATGGCGGATTACATATTTTTTCACAACTCCCTTAATATGGGTATCAAATGAAAGGGCTTGACTAGTAGAATATCACTATGCAAATCCAAGATGGCCGCCGCCACAAAATGGCGAATGTCGGGGGTTTTTTAAATTTTCAATTTATACTTGTGCACAACAAAACTCGATAATTTTTACATCAGCAATCTATCCAATAAATAAGTGATAAGTGTAAGCCTGATAAGTGTCGGCTAGCTATCGACAACTTTTGTCTTTGTCACTTGACATAGCGTAAGAAAGTGACAAAACTTACCGTTTAAGCTATCCGACTCTTAACAGATGGTGAAACAGGCCGTAAGAATCCTATAGGCGCTGATTTTATATCGTGGTATAGAAATAATGTTCTCATAGTTACGAGTAACTCTTTAATGGACTTCCTACATAAATCAGCAAATATCAGGGACCGAAACTTGACCCAGAGCTCGTTTGCCTGACTCATTCCGATAGTAACATTATTAATGCACATAATATGATAAGAGACAATGTAATTTACTCGTAGGTACCTATAGACTGCGCCTCCCCGTCCGAGTTTGTAAATGTACTACTATCTACATAAACTAACTTTAGATTCTCCAATAAAAATGCTAATCGGCAGGCAAATGTTACATAGTTCAATCTTTTCTGATAACTTTCATAACATTGGGTAGGTAATAAATTTAAGTTTTAACGTAATCAACTTTGAAAATCATTTAACGAACTCATTAATTGTATACGTCATGAAATATGCCGGTTAGGTAGTTTCAAAACTTTCAACTTTTGAGGCTTAAATTGTACCCATTGTACCCTTAGAGTGGAGTTGCAAGCAGAAGGACTTGGAACCTCACCACATTACGAATGTGCGGACATGCGGTGACGTAGGTCGACCTCACCGGCAAACCCCGTGATTATTAGTAGGGGCCCGACCCTCAACAATGAGAAAGACAAAGCACGAAATACTCACATTCCTCGTAGAATCCACTTTGTCCAAGATAACATATCTGTTGGGCACTTCCTCGTCAAAGGCGAGCTCGCTGGGATGGAAGCTGAGGTCCGACCTGTGTATGGTGACCCCATTGTCTTGCGTGTAATAAAGCTTCTTGTTAGTCGAGTCCACGAAAACGCACTAAAATCAAATATAGAATGAGTACTAATCGTTCTATACGATCATGATGAGAATAGGAATGAGATGTCACCATTTTTAACTGACTTCAAAAAAGAAGGTTGTGTATTCGACCCGTATGTAAGCATGTTCGCGATTATTTCAAAAACCGTTGAACCGATTTTTATATTTTTTTCACTATCGTAATTCTACATACTTTCAGGAAGATTTTAGTATATATAACAAACCCAGTAATGATTCTTATGTACGAAGTTACACGTATAAATACGCATTTGCATTGTCACTAATATTTTTGATTGGTACGCCGATTTCTGTGAGATTGCTGGAGCGAAGTCGGTTTAATTTTTTCTAAAGGGCCTCTACCCTTTAGAAAAAATTAAACCGACTCGCTCGCTATGCTCGCCACATTCGCAATAACTTCATAGATTACGGTTCTGTGTTAATTTTACTTAAAGCAAAATATTGTACTTTCGCTTCTGTATTTTAAATACATTGCTTAGTTAAAGTACATTGCCTTTCCAATAATAATTATAATACCGTAATTAATTTTATGGAAATCATACACTCAAGTTTCTCCTTCATTACTATGTATATTTTTTATTTATGAGACCCATTGACAAGACAACATATAGTGACGTATACTAAATTAAATTAACTTTATAGAAATTAACTGATCTAAATATATTCTACTTTTTGCAATATTCCCTGAGATAAAATCAGCATAACTTACATTTTTAGACCTATCCATTTCAAATTAAATATAGTGGCCACTATTAGGCCTAGCCCGCACTGCGAAATTTATTCGCACGATTTTTTTTTGCAGAATTCTGTGACATATGGAAATGTATAAAGCTGCACATACTTGCGATTTATAATTCGCAAAAAAAAAATTAAAATACGGAAAATAAACCGCGCGAGTTTTTTCGCAGAATTCTGTGACATATTATGGAAATGTATGAAGCTGTAAAGCTGTGATAGCCTAGTGGTTAGGACGACCGACTTCTAATCGGAGGTCGTGGGTTCGATCCCGGGCACGCACCTCTAACTTTTCGGAGTTATGTGCGTTTTAAGTATTTAAATATCACTTGCTTTAATGGTGAAGGAAAACATCGTGAGGAAACCTGCATGCCTGAGAGTTCTCCATAACGTTCTCAAAGGTGTGTGAAGTCTGCCAATCCGCTTGGCCAGCGTGGTAGACTATGGCCAAAACCCTTCTCACTCTGAGAGGAGACCCGTGCTCTGTAGTGAGCCGGTAATGGGTTGATCATGTATGAAGCTGCAGAATTCTGCGAAAAAAATCGCGCGAATAAACTTCGCAGTGCGGGGCGACGGCCCGTCTTAGTGCCATAACCCACTGGCGCGACACGTCGCCGGCAGCGCGCTACACGTTTTTACATGTAGGACGTTCTAAAAATAGAGGATGTACCCAGTATCTATGTTTCGCTTTTTTGCGACGGCAGTTGTAATAAAACAATAGTGCTGCGATCTCTTCGACCTAAATTTTGAGACTGAGTGTTTTTTGCCGCGCCCTGTCGCGCGTGCTGCCGCGCCTCGAAGAAAACGCGCGCGGCAAGCCGCACGCGACGTGTCGCGCAGTGGGTTATGGCACTTAATAGCAATAAAAATATATTGGTGCATAAATTTATTATTATTTAATTAATAATAATTAGAACCATGATAGCTAAAAAATAGTGTTGCATAAAATTAATTAAATATATCCAAAGCCAATCTCTTTCATAATAATGTGTAGCTTACAATGGCAAAATTGCACATTACATAATATATGACAGTACTTTCATCAAATAAATCTGTTTGTAAATCTCTGCATAGTATAATAAAACACAGACGTAAATCCACGTTTTTCTATACATATATTTGCTTAAAACTTCTTTACTTCTTAGTGGATTTCAATGTAGTTTTCACTATCATTAAAGACATATCCCGAGGAAGGCTATGTATGTATTATGTATGTAAATTACATTAAAATTCAAGGCAAACGAATTCACCTCTAATTCTAGTTATACGTGAAATAAAAACTAGAAATAGTGGTGGTTTCTTTTTTTCTTGAATCCAATTTGGAATGTTTTAACTTATGTATACGAACTGGAACTATCATATCGACGGTCCCTACGTACAATCCCCTAATTACAAAACACAAATTTTTCAGGAGAGCGTTTTAAAGTTTCAAACACGTGCATTTCATGATCTACTAAATGCTGCGTCATGAAATTTGGTATGAAGTTTTAATATGTGAAATACTTTATAAAAAATTAAAAAATATGTTATAAAAATAACGTTTAGTGTATTATTTGTCACTTATGTTCTTATACGTGGGATTTATCCCTATTGCAAATAACTTATGTGGTACTTGCTGACTTTTACGTGGTAGTATTAAAATTAAGCAAAGTCGTAATTGCCATTTATGAAATTGTACGTGGGGGTGCATGGTATAAAAATATGTTGTTAGTGTTTAAGTGTTGAATACAACTTTACTAAAAGAGCATAAGTCGGGAAATTTCTCTTTAATATTGCGCAACAGCCTATGTAACTTTATTATAACTCGTCGTCGACATCGTCATCAACCAGTAGACGTCCACTGCTGGATAGGTAACTTGTAGGCACTTCCAAACGTCGCGTCGTGGTCTTGGGTCGCTTGTATCCAGCAGTTCTCTGCGACTCTTCTGATGTCGTCGATCCACCTAGTGAGGAGTCTGTCAACACTGCGCTTTCCGGTGTGAGGTTGCCTGAGCACCTTGGGACCACAACGTCTATCAGTTCTCCAAACTATGTGCCCTGCCCATTGCCACTTCAGTTTCGCTATACTATGTCGGTGACTCTAGTTCTTCTACGGATCTCCTCATTTCTAATTTGATAGCGTAGAGAAACTCCATCGCTCTATCAGTGACTGAGCTTTTTTTGAGGCTCATAGTTAGTTACTATGTCTCGGAGCCGTATGTTATCACTAGCAAGACGCACTGTTTGAAGACTTTTGTCTTCACGGCTTCAGGCACTGAGATATTTTGGACGAGAAGACATCGCAAAGCTTTCCGAACGCTGCCCATCCGAGTTTGATTCAACGGTTGTCCTCTTTCTAGAAATTTGACCTATCTATCTGGACTGTGTGTTCCAGGTCTCTACAATACAATACGATACTGGCCCACCTATCGAGAAACCCTGCTTAGGTCGTTGAGCATTGTATTAAAGTCTTCCAGAGTATTTGCCATAAAAACTACATCAGTACGTGAGTGATGTACTCACCGTTAATGTAATGTCAAGTTCGGTTTAATTCAGAAGCTTAAAGACGTCCTCCAATGCAACTAGTAGCAGTAAAAGACCTTCGAAGAGATTACGTCTCCCTATCTTACTTCTCGCTGCAATCGGATTGGTCTTGGTAGTCTGATCCTGCATATTATGGACTGACAATATGGTGGTGTTTTCGTACAAACACTTCAGCACTTAGATATACGATAGCCGATCCGATATCTCTGTAGTAATCTTAAACAGCTCACGTTTCCACCAAATCAAAGGCTCTCTCAGAGTCCACAAACGCCAAGCAAAGTGGCTAGTTATACTCTTCGGTCTTATGAAACTGCCGCAGCGTATGCATGTGGTCTATGCTACGGAAGCCTTTTCGGAATCCAGCTTTTTTGCGAGGTTAGAAGTCGTCGAATATAATATCTCTGGATAATTAATTATACTTTTAAGAATCTTGTCGTCTGTGTTAGGTCGTAAAGCTGAAGTCGAGCTTAACATGGAAGAAATAATTATTGTTGGCAGCGATTATTTGAATACTTCTATAATCATTGAATTGGAGAGATCAGTTGAAAAGCGAAAACGGGTATCGTCATGCATTAAATCCAGGGTAGAATCTCCATTTTTACGAAGTAAAGCGACAACTTCAATTATATTGTCTTGTGTTTACTAACATCAGTAGATTTCCTTCTACGCGGTGCTGTAAGAAGCTTTAATTTAAGAAAAAATCATCCGACTTTGATATACAGAATTAAAGAATAACTGAAAAAGAAAGGTACGCATATCTTCAAAAGTAATGAATAAATTTTGTTAAAACTGAGAGTATTTCTTAAGTTGAAGTAAAGGTTAGCCTATAAAAAAAATATGTAGTCAAAATTTGATCAATAGTTTCGGAGAAATGCATGGACAAAAATACATACATACACACAGCTATAAAATTATATTTATTTGTTTGGAAGCCCTAATAGATTATCGCAATATGTGAATATATTACAATTTTTATTATATTACATATATACGTGTCGAATTGATAACCTCCTTATTTATAAAGACGGTTAAAAAAACATTACTCATTTAAAAAATTACATAACTGTTAATTATTTACGAGATTGAAATAACATTACCGAAGTAAAACGTCGTAAGTAGTAGTTATGTATTAAATCTGTTTTTATTTTCCAGCGTAAAGTTACTTATTTACCACTTCCTGCAACTTGTGTTTCAATTTTCCGATGTAACATAACGTAACTACCATATACGAACAGTTACGTTGGAATACTCCGAAATTAGTTTATTTCGTTTACCTGTACGAGTTATAACGGAATCTCTATTTTTTATAACACGGCCATCTCTTCTAGGCCGGCATGAGCTCAATGGCCCGTAAGTGCCAGTTGCGTGTGAGACGCTCGGGGTTACGATTGATTGTCCAACGTAAAATTACTGAATTACCACTACTGCTGTTCTACTTCGGAAATTTTAGTAAATTTTGTAGTTATGGGAAATGTCGTGTGTGGATTTAGAGTTGAATTTGCCAACTTAAATTTTTTTTTATTAAACTAAACGATAATATAGGGTGTCCTGAACGTCACGAAAACAAAACATGCAAATCACGGATCTACCACTTAGGGGATTGTACGTAGGGACCGTCGATATTATGTATTATGTCCGAATAAGTAGCAATGACGCTAGCTTGATATATAAAATTCCGGTGTGCGGTCCTATCAAATAAAAACATAGGTCTGTATCAGGATAACGTCTGCCTATCGGGTTCGCTTGTATTATAGGTATAAGAAAATATCTTATTGTCAGTACCTAACATGGAATTGCATTATTATAATTTATACATTCTTACGATAAAGTACCTACAACATTAGAAGTGGGATGGTTAATTTAATCTACATATACATAGGAAGGTGATAAAAATGTTCATTTAGATATTAAATACCAGTTTGACGACCGACAATATTATAATCTATTAATAAGCAGTTATTTGTTTATTATTTTTTTTGTTTCGATCCCAAGGTGCTGTAGTTGAGTGGCGACCACGCGCCGGAATTCGCTGTGCTGACAGACCACTAGGCACTAGGTGGACTGACGACATCAGACGAGTCGCAGGGAGCCGCTGTATACAAGCGGCACAAGACCGCGGCGTGTGGAAGCCCCTACAAGAAACCTATGTCCAACAGTGGACGTCTATCGGTCGATGACGACGAAGACGATTTTCCCTGCTGTGAGGATAGCAATTTCATGAATTATTGCACCAAGTACTTAGTTATTATCGATTGAGGATTATTGTCAATTTCGGAATGAGCTATCACAACAATTTGCAAAAAATATACCTATACATTTGTTTGTCGATTTATCTAATCTATAAATTTTCACGGTTATTGATCTTGTAGAGGTGATTTTTTGGTTGTATTTTAAGTAGGTGCGTTGTACACCATTTTTAAACTAAATTAAATTAACAGGTCAAAAAATAGTGCTACCCTTTTCACAATTTTCTTTTTGCTGAAAGGGATAGCGTAGTAAGTTAAAAAAATACGTTTGACGGCCATTATTTGATATAATTAATTAAACAGTACAACATGATTTATTCTACTTTCGAGAACTTTCGAAAATTGTCGAGATACCTACTAAATAGGAGCGAGGTCGCAAATATATTTAATTAAATAAGCATAATATACATCTTATATAATTGTAATTTTTATGGTAAACTAGCTGTTGCCCGCGACTTCGTCCGCGTTAAAAAATTTTAAACGGGAACCCTTTGTTTCCCCGGGATAAAATAGTAGCCTGACTGGCTACTATTTTATCCCGGGGAAACAAAGGGGAAACAAAGGTTTCCAGGTCCTCAACTAAAAAAATGCAACTGCAAAAAATCACGTCAATCTGTAGTTAAATGTCCGATAGTAATAATATGTCGAAAGTAAACCATTTTACCCCCCTTGGGGTGGATTTTCGTCAAATTTTTCTTAGCTGATGCCTACCCCCTAGAAAGAACCTAACTTCCTTTCAAGTTAATAATAACAATAACTAAACCTTCACATAAAAAGTTTCATCCCCTTTTTTACCACCCTTAAGAGGATATTTTCCACACACTACCACACCACACCACACCACCACAACTTATAAAGGTTTCTATTTAAAATTTATAATGTAAATGCCTATTTTCATATCTGTAACTTCAAAAACATAGAACTTTCATATAACCTTCCTACCCCCATTTTACCCCCTTAGGGGAGGATTTTCGTGAAATCTTTTCTAGGCTGATATCTAAGCCTGCGAGGAGGTTATCTCGCAGAAGGAGGCCGCGGAGCGGGCGCGCGAAGAGGCTCTCGACGCGCATCCGCTCCGGCGCAGACGGGTGGGAAGAAGGCGGCGGTTATTCGCCGCTCGCCATCTTCCCTCGGGAGACGGCGGGTAGCTATTGGGCTAGCTATCCGCCACTAACAGTCTCCTCACTGTCTGAGGGGGGGATCACGCTGTCCCGATCCCCTCCTCTTTAGCGCGGGAGCCCCGGCAGGTGGCTGGGGCGGCTGACAGACGCCTGGGACGTATACAATGGGTTCCCCAGGCGTCCAGCATAGTCAGCAAGAGGGAACAGCCGTGGTGGTTTTAGTTAGGGTATACCCATAGGGGGAGTCCCACATAACCCCCGTTCTGCCCAAAGAACGGGGGTAGCCATAAAGCTTTCCACCACGACAAAAAAAAAAAAAAAAAAAAAAAAAAAAAGGCTGATATCTAAGCCCTAGAATAAACCTACGTCTCAAATTTCAAGTCGATAATAACAATAATTAAAACTTAACATAAAAACTTTCAACCCCTATTTTACCACCCTTAAGGGAAGATTTTTCAGAATAAAATATACAGGTTTATATTATTTAAAACTAATAATCTAAATACCGATTTTCAGGTCTGTAACTTTAAAAACATAGGACTTTCATACAAACTTTCTACCCCCATTTTACCCCCTTAGGGGAGGATTTTAGGGATACTAAATAGCCTATAACCTTCCCGGAAAATTGTACTACCAAATGCAAAAAGAATTTTTCAAATCCGACTGGTACTTCCAGAGATTAGCGCGTTCAAACAAACAAACTCTTCCGCTTTATTATATTAGTATAGATTAACCACAAACGAATTACTTCTAAGGAATTGGTAGGTAACTTCGGAATATTCATCATACATTGTAACACTGCACACCAATGTCACTAGGTACACCAAAAACCATCATGATCAACCCATTACCGGCTCACTACAGAGCACGGGTCTCCTCTCAGAGTGAGAAGGGTTTCGGCCATAGTCTACCACGCTTGCCAAGCGGATTGCCAGACTTCACACACCTTTGAGAACGTTATGGAGAACTCTCAGGCATGCAGGTTTCCTCACGATGTTTTCCTTCACCGTTAAAGCAAGTGATATTTAAATACTTAAAACGCACATAACTCCGAAAAGTTAAAAAGTGCGTGCCCGGTACGAAAAACCATGTGGGTCCTAAATGAAAGTACTGTGAGAATTGAGATAAAGTTGGCGTATACTGGGCCCCGTCATCAATTAATTATCGAAGCTTCAACAGACCACGTTTCTTCGAAACATAGTCATTAGATAGGTACACTGACCACGCAACTCGTAATTCATAATTCTTTCGTCCTAGCAAAAAGTTGTCTAAAAAACACAACGGTGTATTGTCTTTGAATCATGTAAAAAAGTCATATTTAAGTCTAGTTTACCTATAACTTAAGAAATAGACTGAGTTAACAACAAAACAAATATTTTTAAGTTAATAATTAATTTTTTGCATCAGCGTTTCTGCCATCTATACTAATAAATAAAATTGAAGTGTCTGTCTGTAATATCGAAATAACTACCTCATATTAAGCTCATATGGTTATTTGAACGATACTATAACCGAATCACACGTTTTTAAAATTTTTGTCTGTCTGTCTGTCTGTCTGTCTGTCTGTCTGTCTGTCTGTCTGTCTGTCTGTTTGAACGGGCTAATCTTTGGAACGGCTGAACCGATTTTGACGGGACTTTCACATACAAGTAGAGAATTAACCAGGGAGTAACATAGGCTACTTTTTTAACCGACTTTCAAAAAAGGAGGAGTTGTGTTTTTCTACCTATGTATACCGATATCTCCGAGATTTCTGAACCGATTTGAGTAATTTTTTTGTTAATCGATAGAGAAACATTGCGACACTGTCCTACAAAAAATTTGGATTCCAACTCCTCAATCCTGATGCTGTCGGGGACCTAATCCCCAAAACTAATGGGTTTTAGAAACTTTCGGTTATTTAAATTGATATTGGGGATACCAATTAAAGACGTTATGGTTGAATGACCTCGAGTAGGTACATGTCCAAGTCCTCAACCCTGATGCTGTAAGGAATTGCATTCCGAAATCGTAAGGATCCCACGGAATTTTTCCGTTTTGTGGACGGGTTACTATTTACTACAGATAGGCTACTTTTTGTTCTGGAAAATCAAAGTTCCCACGAGATTTTTACAAACCTAAATACACACGGGCGAAGCCGTGGGCATCATCTAGTCTTCAATATTTAGTTGACAATAATTATTTGAATGCAATGGAAATCGAAACCTCATGCGGTCATTCGACGCAAGTGGCTTTTTATTATTGTGGCATAGTTCATTGACTTCTACTTAGCGAATGTAAGTCTAAGGATATTGACTCAACTATCAATGATATTGTCTTACTCTTATGTATGATGTATATTTCACACAAAGATATCGAGCGACCTTGAATTTTATATAAGTGTTTATTTATAAACAATATATAAGTTTAATTAGCTAATTAAGTAAGGAGAATAATTTTTAATTAGAGGTACCATAATGATTTAGGAAAACATTGGTATTCCCTATAAAAAATAATACAAATATAACATAGTAAATTTTTTATTATGTTATATTTGTATTATTTTTTAAAGCATTCCGATGCAGTGTACTTAATGATTATAATTTAACAACACACAATAAGGTGTGAAAAATGTGTTCCAACACATGTTCAAAGCGAGAGTGAAACACCTTAGAGGCAAGTTCATTATGACCTAAACTATTGCTATTCAACAGACCACTCGTGATACAAAAGTGAGCTTAAAAATTAAAAATAATATTAAAAAGTTTTTACTTACAAACTCAGGATATTTAGGATGATTGAAGAACTTGTCCAACTGAGCATATCCACTGTTGGCATCGTCGCCCAATCGGAAGTTCTCCGTCTTGTTTGTGAAATTCTTTCCGTAATCATAAGAGATGTAAAGGGCGGATGATGAGATGGTCCCTTTGTTTCTCGCACTGGAGTCTCTCGCCAAGCAAATTATTACATTGGAACCTTCACCAACCCAATGTACCATTAATTGCTGATGGCTATCGTTTAGATGGGTGGTCTGGTAAAGAAAAAAATAATTAGTTCACACATTAAAAATCTGTTATAGCAGGCAGAAAAAGGCAGACACAAAATAAAAATTAATTTCCACAATGGTCATACTTTGAAGAAATAGTTATAATTCTTATAATTGTTTAGAATTTTAAATACATATTAGAAATTCTGCAACCAGGAGGATTCTTGGCAGGAAGATTGTAATATATTATGTATTATTGAAAACTACTATTGTCACTAACAGTCGCTTAGCCCAGCAAAAAGTTACATATCACAAATTTCTGCATAATGAGCCATGGTAGTGAGGTATAAACAGTCAACACACTCAGGGCACATTGCCAGAGAACTGTGGTTGCGGTTCCCACAGGTTCTGCAATATTTTTTTTTATTTGAAACTTAAGTTAATTACTCAAGCATCATTGAATACTCAAATCAAATCAAATCAAATAAACTTTATTCAAAATTGGCACACTGTACACTTTTTGAACGTCAATTTAGGGAACAGGCAATGGTGATAATTACTTACGGAAACTTAAAACTAAAACTATGAGGGTTCCAAATGCGCCCTGGTCTGAGAAGAGCCCACAACAAACTCAGCCGGGTTTTTTTTTTATTATCACCATCTTATATTAAGGTATAGCCATAAAAAATATTTGAACAGTTGGCTTTTAGAGCAATCTATGTCCATGGATTTTTGTCATTAAAAAATCTTTTAAGCTATAGTAAGATTTTTTAATTAATTTCCGTTTTATAAAAACCTTGAACTTATTGAGAGACATATCCAAAATATCCTCTGGCAACATATTATAAAAAGTACAGAATTACCAACAAATGATTTTCCAATTTTCCGCAGCCTAGTAGTGGGCAACACAAGTTTATCTTTATTTCTAAGACGAGCGGATACCCGCGACTTCGTTCGCGTGGATATTGATTTTAATAATCCCGTGGGAATCATTTTGTTTTTCCTATGCTCCTTTGAGCTTAAACCTTGCTAAAAACTGTTAAAAGTTCACTGGCGGATGTTTAGGTACATCAAAATGTAAACATCCGCCAGTGAAAGTCCCATCAAAATCGGTCCAGCCTTTCGGAGGTTAGCCAGTAATCTTTGAAGTATCTTCTTTCTAACAAAAAAAGAATGAATGAAATCGGACCACCCGTTAACGAATTACAGCTAAGTACACATTTTGACTTTCATCCCCTCTCCCAAGGGAACCGTGCTGAATTTCGGGATAAAAAGTATCCTATATGTTACTCCGTAGTATGAACTTAAATCATACCAAGTTTCATTTCAATCCATTCAGTAGTTTTTACGTGATGCGCGCACAAACATACAGACAAACAGACAAACAGACAAACCGACAAACAGACAAACAGACAAAAATTTCAAAAATAGCTTTTTTACGTTCTATTACTTATCCCTAACATCCCCCAGTTATTATTTTGCAAAAATCTTCAATGTACAGATATGGTAATTCTACGATTTTATTATATGTATAGAATAGATAGATTAATGTTATGACAGTCACTTTTTTTCTTGAATTTATCGATATTTTTGTGCACATATATTAAATTTTCAAAAATATATTGGTTTTAAACTGTCATAATTTTAACTTCCTTGAACTTATCTCTCAGTGACTACTTTCTCTACTTGTCCTACACCTCTTGAATATTGAAGCAACTGTCTGGGAACATAGTGGAATCAGGATCATTTCATCAATTTAAGGGCCACCACTAGAGCCTTTTAACGTCCCACTGCTGGGCACTCAGCAACAGGCAACAGGCCTCCTTTCTCATAGGAGAGAGGGATTAGAGGGATTAGGCCCGCCACATTGCTCCAATGCGGGTTGGCGGGCTTTAACAACTATTTTCTATATACAAAGTTAGTTTTACTTTGCGCGAAAACCGAAACACGTGTCTAATATTTTTACATTAAAAATATTTATACAAAATTTCAAAAAAATATAATGAAAAGTAACGAAGTTATAAGCTTGTTATGTTGCGTCGTTGTCCTCGGAAAAAATGGTCACCGCAAGCCGTCGCCGCAGCGACTTGCGATCGACGCGAGTTGAATGACCGCCGCTGTGTGCCGACCGTCAGCTGATGCGCGGTAAATCATTGTGTCTAAGCTTGTAGGATTTCAAAATATATTTGGACAAAAACATAACACTATATAAAAATGGTTGGATTCGATTTTGTTACTGATTCTGAACAAACTACTTTCAGGTTTTGCGTAAAGTAAAACTAACGTTGTATAGATAATAACTGGGACTGAATGCATAATGTGCTCTCCGAGGCACGGGGGTGATACTCCGCCAACTACCATATCTGGGCTGGCACAGAGAATTTCTTGACAAAAACCCAATACCTAATAATTAAGTGCCCGACCCGGAAATCGAACCCGGGACCTCGTGATCTGCAATTGAATAGTCCAAATATAAATATTGATAATAGAATATAGACCAAACTATAGTCAGAAGAACTAGGCTATATCAAAATTATATTGGCAAAAGCTGATTAGACTATCATATGTTATATATATATAAAATATTACTTCTAAATAGTGAAGGAACAAAAGAAATAAATAAACAATGAAAGAAATGTATAACTACATTGATAAGATGATTAACGTCAATACTTCTTATCTAGGACGAGGTAAATAATTGAAAATAAACAGTATTTCCTACTTCATTCTTTTCTGTAATAGTACTTATTGAAATCATTTTTATGTAGTCATAATATTTTCCTGTACTGGACTTGTTTTAATGTACCTATTGAGATATGAAAGAAGATTTATGTTTCAAATTATTGTTCTTACTTTGTAAATTCAAAATAATTATAGGATTAAGTTTTAAATTGTTCTACCTTGATGAGGAGTTGTGGTATCAGATCAGTATCAGATATGCAAAAAATATGACAAAAAAGATATATATATATTATATAATACACAATTTTTTAGTGCAAACATATTAAGCAAATTATAAATTAATGTTGAAATATGAATTATAAGTAAATAATGCATTAAATTATGTTGAAAAAGTCCAGAACAAAATTTTATACCCCCTACACTCTCAATGGAGGTAGCATGAGTAGGCAATAGCTAGACAATAATTTAAACATGAACCTTCAAGCAAAATTATCAAAACATGAAAGGAATAAAAAGGAAACACATCATTTCCTTTTTTTTCTATATTTTATGACAATGCAATGATTAAATGGATAATTATGTGTTATTATTGTAAACATTTCTATTGATTGATGAAAGACTCAAGAAAGATGGAATCAACTAATATGTTACTAATGTTAATAACCAAGAACCTGTCACTCGGATTATTTTTCGCAAGTAATGTTTCCAAAAATAAATAATCATTCACGCTCCAAGTGCCCTTCACAAAATGTATAGTAAACAACACTCTACAGTGTCACCGCGTTAATTTGCATTGTTTTACGATAAAAATAGAAGAAAGTACGCAACAAAGCAAACATGCTGATGGGCATATCTTGCTGTATCAGAAAATGAGGAGCAACAAAATAAATCACTGTCACATCATGCGGGCATCGAACGATAATACAATCAAAACAAAGGGTCCGGTCGAAGCAATCGAGCTAATAAGGAAAAGGAAATGCTTGTTACCCATGTACTAATATTCCGATCGACACTTTTCTCCAGCGGTGGCGGCGGTATCGTGGCATCGCGTTTTGTTCTTCCCGAGGATATATCTTTTTCATCGGTGTATCTATTTATTACTGTTATTTTCTGGGGATTGACTGCATCTGCCACGTAAAGTGTACCTCCCGGCGAACCATACTGTTGTTCACTGCACACGCACGATATTAAGCTCACTGTTACAATAATACTAAATTTAAATCCTAATGTCGCTATCATTTTGTCATCACTGCAAATCCAAATTCATGTAACTTCGACTGTAATTCGAATAAAACTGCGCCGCCGATGATTTACAAAACACAATGAAACAAAATGACAATTGACATTGACAGCATGACAGCTTTTCTACGAAATGTCCATGTCATTGTCACTTTTTTTTTTAACTGATTTTACGGCTCTGGGTTCTAGCCCTATCAGTGTCACGAATCGATATGACCATAGAGATAATAATAATAATATAGAGGTGCCTAATGTCCTATAGAAAATAGTGGATCGGAAAATAGCTCAAGCTTAGCAAAATTTTCATAGGTGTGTAAGAGACAACATTACATTTTTGACATAATAATAAAACAGTTTGCGGCAGACTTAAGGCAAAAATGGCCTCCCTAAAATGTATGCATGAACACACACACACAAACTTGAGACATCACAATGAACACGCGCCATTTTATGTGAATGTGTGAATAAATAAAACAGATTTTTTTCAGTATTTAATTATGAAGTGATTTAATGTAAATACTTCAACGTGGTCTTACCTATTATTTTTTGTCACTAGCCCCCTCACAGTACCGTCCGTACCGGAGTAGTAAGACAGGGTTTCCAGCCAAAAATGTTCAACAGCCTTGTCATGATGCCAAGGCCAAGGCCAAAAAGTTATATAAACATATTTGTAGGCAAAACAATTTTCTACAAATTATATCTTCAGGAATTTTTTGTAAGACGCATAGTTTCCGAGATATCGCGAAAAAAGTGTTTTCCAAGATGGCGGCCGGGGGACAAGGGTGGCGACCCCACAAACTTGAGGTTAAGCTTCTATTGACCCCCCACACATGTCCCAAAAATAAAATTGCGTCCTCTAATAAATGCAAAGCTCATGTAACATTTCAATGGACTATATATATAGATAACTTTAGAATATTTAGGAGTTACTTAGTTATATTGGAAAAAACAAAAAAAGTGCAAAAATTTCGTGTTTTTTTTTGGCTCCAATTTAACCAGAAATCAGAATTCTTCGCAGGACTTATTTGGGACCCCCCAAAGGTATTAAAACACTTTTCAGCTTTTGACGATTTTTCGGGAAGCACGGCCTTTTTAGGGTTCCGTAGTAAACAAGGAACCCTTATAGTTTCGCCATGTCCGTCCGTCTGTCTGTCTGTCCGTCCTCGGTTAATCTCAGAGACTATTAGTGCTAGAAATTTGTAATTTGGCATGGGTATAAATATTAATCACGCCGACAAAGTGGTGAAATAAAATTTTGATAAATATTTTTTTTTAGAGTAGCTCCGCTACATATAAAGTGGGGATGAATATTTTTTTTCTCGTCTACCCCATAGCGTGGGGTATCGTTGAATATGCCTTTTAAAAATACTGTGGGTGTGGGAACATCATTTTTCGATTTCTAGATCCGTTTGTAAAATATGATGTTTTAAAGTGCTAATTTTTTAACCCCCGACGCAAAAACGACGGAGTGTTATAAGTTTGACGTGTCTGTGTGTGTGTGTGTCTGTCTGTTCCCCTGTGGCGCTCAAACGGGTGGACCGATTTGAATGGGGTTTTTTTTGTTTGAAAGGTGGATTAGTCGAGTGTTGTTAGCTATGTTTGATGAAAATCGATCCAAGATGGCCGCCGCTACACAATGGCGGATTATATATTTTTTCACAACTCCCTTAATATGGGTATCAAATGAAAGGGCTTGACTAGTAGAATAGCACTATGCAAATCCAAAATGACCGCCGCCACAAAAAGGCGGGGGTTTTTTAAATTTTCAATTTATACTTGTATTAGAGTCAAGTGTCCCCCCCCCCCCCCCTCTATCAGCCAAATGGCAGTATATAGGAACTTGAAAAAATTCACAGCAGTAGCATATATAATCTATTTTAAAGGAAAACTATCATGGCTAAGTAGGGTTCACAGGTTAAGGTCGAGTTATATCTGTTTTTCGAGGAATGTGACTACGGAACCCTATACTGCGCGTGGCCCGCCACGCACTTGGCCGGTTATTTAGGTCTAATTTACCTGGGCTACCAGCCGTTGTTCATAATAGGTAAGTATTTCGTTCACTACGATGTGGGCATGGCATGAGACACGCGATGCGTCAGGTGAGACGCGAAGAGCTCACTTTGAGCTGGTGTATTTGGTGACGGCCTTGGTCCCTTCGCTGACCGCGTGCTTCGCCAGCTCCCCGGGCAGTAGCAGCCTCACGGACGTCTGCAACTCCCTGGAGCTGATCGTCGACCTCTTGTTGTAGTGGGCGAGCCGGGATGCCTTGGCGGCGATCAGTCGAACCGCCGGAACCATTGCGGTTGCGGTTTTTGATAGTGCTGAGTGGATGTTAAGCAAGTATAAATTAAAAATTTAAAAACCCCCCGACATCGCCATTTTGTGGCGGCGACCATCTTGGATTTGCATAGTGCTATTCTACTAGTCCTTTCATTTGATACCCATATTGAGGCAGTTGTGATAAAATATGTAATCCGCCATTTTGTAGCGGCGGCTATCTTGGATCGATTTTAATCAAATATAGCTAACAGCACTCTCCGACTAATTCACCTTTCAAACAGAAAAAACCGCATTCAAATCGGTCCACCCGTTTGAGCGCCACAGGGGAACAGACAGACACACACAGACACGTCAAACTTATAACACCCCGTCGTTTTGCGTCGGGGGTTAAATGTAAAGTTCTGTAAAGTTAAGTACTGAATATGGAATATGCAGGTGTTTTTACAAGTATATAACTGTAATTTTCACAACTTAGAAATTCTATCACCCAACATAACAGCTAAAGTGAATAGGTAATAATTTAATTTCAAGACTCATGAAGTTTGCAGGAAAAAAAAAACCAGATATTTTCTTATTTTTTATTCATATTATTTATTTTACAGTACAATAACACTCTGCTTTGCGGCCAGTTTCGCCTTTAGGCGGACTTGTGCGGCGATTCTGTCGAGGTCGCGTCTGCCTTGTACAGTAAGAATGCGCCCACCGTCGGGAATTTTCTCTACCAGCTTCAACCCTTCAAGGGCTTGAAGTGCTTTACGGGCAATGCTACCCGATGATCTGAAAAAATAATAATACATAGGTATATCAATAATAATTATTTACGTTACACGTGCAGTAAGTTTAAAATTACCGCACTCTCAAAGGAGAATGCCCAAAAATCTATGGGCGTGTAACCCAGTCGTTTACAAGCGTGTTGTATGCAGCATTTATTGCAGGTTTATTCCTGATAACCAAACACACCATTTTAATACCTCTAGGACTTGTAGTTTTAAATAAATCCAAGTTTAAATTTGAAAATGATTCTAGGTTATGTGTAGTTTATAATTGTTAAAGTAGTAAGGAAAGCCGTGTATCTTTCCTGCCGATTTGAACTATTTGTTTGGCGCGCACTATACTTAACATACCTGTCCAACGATATCCAATACAAAAACAATAAACCAAATTAATATTGGTCTCCGCTGTGCTACAATAAACATTCAAAATGTAAACAGAGTAGACGTCACTAGCGTCACACAACTAAAACAATGACATGTCACATTGACATCTTGAAATAAGTTTCGTTACACAAAATCAAAAAGGTTGTAGTTATATTATATTCCATTGCACAAAACGCAACGAAGTTAAAACAATATTATAAAAAAAATATATATTAATTATTACTTATTTACTTTAAGCATATATTGTACGATTTACAACAAATAACAAATAAAATAATGTATTTAAATAATTAATATCCGTTCTATTTTAAATGAAATTATTTTTTAAAAAATAACAAACCTCTTTTTTGGGCATGTACCTATGCGTAGAATGTAATGCAAATGGCCGTCAGATTTAAACGGGAAGTTGAAAAGACGGTTTAATTCCTTTTTTATTACATTTTTTTATCGTGAAGTGTAGCATTAATAATTATTAATTTTCAAATTGTCATATATTCGTAAGATAATTTTTAATAAATTACATTTTGTGTAAATGTTTGGGTCAGGGGTGACCATTCTTCTTTAAGGGGCGCTTTTCCCTGTTTTAGGCAATTTTGGCCCTTTTCCAACGAGTTTTAAATCAAGAGGAAGATTTTTTTACGCGCCCAAAAAAATATATATTGTAGATCAATTCTTTATCAACTAATTTTAATGTTTGAAAACACAAAAGGTATGATTTTGCTCGATCATAAAAAATTCCGAAGAAATGCTGATTTTTTACATTTTTCTAGTTTTATGTATAAAGTTTTGCACCAAATTTTATAAAAATTATATCTAAATAAAGTTTATTGCATTTACTATAAGTTACAACGAACTTTTTTTTTTAAATAAAAATCCAAGAAAAATTCTAGCCATTTCTAGCATAAAACGGTCACGCGCAACGCTCTTGCCATGTACTCAGTGGCTCACAGGCCTTCATCGAGGTAGGACGTGCGTCAGTTTTTGCCAGCCGCGCTCCCCGCGATTCATATTCGTAATTTCTCTAATTTAGTTATAATTTTTTTTAAATTAGCAATAATAAATATTATTTTGTAAATTTGTGTCTTTTTAGATAGAGTTACGTATGTAATAAAAAGTTAGTAGAGGAAAATGTGAGATTTTGAAATAATGATATTTACTAAAGTAACCACAGTATACCTACTTAGGTATCAGTAACCAGTATGACCATTATATTATATTTTGAACCTCCGACGCAAAATCGACGGGGGGGACGGGGGTGTTATAAGTCTGACGTGTCTGTGTGTGCGTGTGTGCGCGCGCGTGTGTGTGTGTGTGTGTGTCTGTCTGTCTGTCTGTCTGTTCCCCTGTAGCGCTCAAACGGGTGGACCAATTTGGGTTTTTTTTGATTTGACCGTGAGCTCGAGGCCCGGCGCACACTGAATAATGAACTTTACAATATTGACATACGGTCGCGCGGTACGGTACGCGCGCGGTGTTAGCAAGCAGCAGAGATACGTGCAAGGCTCGCCACAGTTCAGTATGGACGATGACGGATTTGTCGACGGCTCGGGTGCGGCTCGTACAATGAATGGGGAACAAGGAATGAAAAACTTTATACTTGTAGTATTAGTGATCAGGTGAAGTAAATAGATTCAAATCAGAAATCAAATGACATATAGACATTACTAAAATATTCAAACATCTTATTTTAGTAATGTCTATATGATCTGATTTTTGCTCACGTGGTCAGATTTTACAAGCTTATATCTCCGAAACTATAGGGTGCAGCACCATGTTGTTGGTACTCAAACTTCTTATTTTCGCGATGTCTATGTGCTCACGTGGTCAGATTTTTAAAAGCTTATATCTCCGAAACTATAAGGTGCAGCCCCATGTTGTTGGTACTCAAACTTCTTATTTTTGCGATGTCTATATGCTCACGTGGTCAGATTTTTAAAAGCTTATATCTCCGAAACTATAAGGTGCAGCCCCATGTTGTTGGTACTCAAACTTCTTATTTTTGCGATGTCTATATGCTCACGTGATCAGATTTTTAAAAGCGTATATCTCCGAAACTATAAGGTGCAGCCCCATGTTGTTGGTACTCAAACTTCTTATTTTTGCGATGTCTATATGCTCACGTGGTCAGATTTTTAAAAGCTTATATCTCCGAAACTATAGGGTGCAGCACCATGTTGTTGGTACTCAAACTTCTTATTTTCGCGATGTCTATGTGCTCACGTGGTCAGATTTTTAAAAGCTTATATCTCCGAAACTATAAGGTGCAGCCCCATGTTGTTGGTACTCAAACTTCTTATTTTTGCGATGTCTATATGCTCACGTGGTCAGATTTTTAAAAGCTTATATCTCCGAAACTATAAGGTGCAGCCCCATGTTGTTGGTACTCAAACTTCTTATTTTTGCGATGTCTATGTGATCCCGTGGTCAGATTTTTAAAAGCTTATATCTCCGAAACTATAGGGTGCAGCACCATGTTGTTGGTACTCAAACTTCTTATTTTCGCGATGTCTATATGCTCACGTGGTCAGATTTTTAAAAGCTTATATCTCCGAAACTAAAAGGTGCAGCCCCATGTTGTTGGTACTCAAACTTCTTATTTTTGCGATGTCTATGTGATCCCGTGGTCAGATTTTTAAAAGCTTATATCTCCGAAACTATAGGGTGCAGCCCCATGTTGTTGGTACTCAAACTTCTTATTTTTGCGATGTCTATGTGATCCCGTGGTCAGATTTTTAAAAGCTTATATCTCCGAAACTATAGGGTGCAGCACCATGTTGTTGCTACTCAAACTTCTTATTTTCGCGATGTCTATATACTCACGTGGTCAGATTTTTAAAAGCTTATATCTCCGAAACTATAAGGTGCAGCCCCATGTTCTTGGTACTCAAACTTCTTATTTTTGCGATGTCTATGTGATCCCATGTTTAGATTTTTAAAAGCTTATATCTCCGAAACTGTAGGGTGCAGCCCCATGTTGTTGGTACTCAAACTTCTTATTTTTGCGATGTCTATGTGCTCACATGGTCAGATTTTTAAAACCTTATATCTCCGAAACTATAGGGTGCAGTCCCATGTTGTTGGTACTCAAACTTCTTATTTTTACCACTATGTGCTCACGTGGTCAGATTTTTAAACGCTTATATCAAATCCACAGCCAAATCCACAGCCCCTAAATGTTGGTACTCAAAGTTATTTTTTTATATTCTATAAATACAGAACTTATTATGCATGTACACTATTTACCCCATTTTTATTTATCCCTATTATTTTACCTGCAACAGGTATAAAAATGAAAAGGAAATACTTTAAATATCATCCCGTAAACATTTTAAAGTCATCGGTTTTGTAGTTCAGAAATTACAGCCATCACAACCCTCCATATTTTATACAACTGGGAAACCGGATTGTACAGGAATCTTTGAACGTATAGATTATCATCTTAAGCTGGATCGATTTTGATGGGACTTTCTCTAGAAGATATGCACCTTTTGATTGCGCCACTTTTAACAGTTTTTAGCAAGGCATGAGCTCAAAGGAGCAAAACAAAAAGAATAGAATTCCCGCGGGATTTTTAAAAACCAATATCCACGCGAACGAAGTCGCCGGTATCCGCTTGTACCCTATAAGAATAGGCGCATATATTTTTTCTCGTTGTTAGAGCGTCTTCTGTAGAATATTTAGTGCTGTGGGCAGGCTATACCGCTGTTTTATAGATATATAAATAGATAAATGAAACATATTCCTACACCTAACTCACGTGACAAAGTGGCAGTTCTTTTTTAAAAACTGGCGTAGAAACGTCGTAATGAAAAAGGTATATAGTTTTCAAAACTATGCTGTTCAATATTTTCGGATGAAAATATTCTTCTATTCTTATATTATGATCTAAAGACATGACATAGATCTGGTAACAAAACAGATCTAAAATAATGGTTGAGTTAATTTTAGAAGAAAACAAAACAAAAAATAAAAACATAATCTATTTTAAAAATATGTTGTAAAACTGATTTAATCTATACTGTGGCAAGGAATGCTCGAGCGAGGTCACTGCTCGATATCGGTCGGGCGCGTCTTTAACTACGATATGTAGGTAATATTAGCGGGGGCTGAGGTAGCGCGCAAATACCTAAAGTTGCAAGACAACCGGGCCTTAATAAGCGAGCCGCAAGCGATGAGGTTTGAATAGCGCCGAGTTGAATTTTCATGCACATGTGTCATACATTTACAATAGTGGTAAAAACAATAGAACATTATGACCACTTTTTCCATCTATAAGTTAGCCCTTGACTGCAATCTTTTAGAATTATTGTCTTTTCAAATGAAATTTTGTGCAATCTGAATCATATTAGAGAATTATGGGAACAGTACCATTGTATAAAAAAAATTGGTTAATTGTAAAGTCTGTTTACGGACGATAATTTTACGTGATATTATAATCATATGATCGTGTCCGCGTCATAAGAAAACATTGCCTTTCTATCGCTTGTTCCGCGTTCTCGCTTGCACGCGGTACGTGACAATGAGTCAATCTTTTTCGTGCGTGCATCCGGCGTTCATCAATTTGTAAGACGTTATCACATTAAAATTTAACAAACTAAAGCCATAGCACTTTGCAAGCCCATTGTTATTAAATAAGCACAGCCCCTCTATATTACGATCTTGGTATTCAAGATGGCAATGAATTGACTTGGAGTTTTTCTTTTACACAAAAATTAGGATATGATGCCTTTTTAGATGCTCCTTTTGGGTACAAAAGTGCTGAGTCTGTGATGAACCTTTATTTCATTCCATTTACCTGCAGAAATGCGAGGGTGTGACACCATTGCGTTTGCGGCCGCCAAATATTTTAGTGACAGTCTTGACACCCACTGGGGAGCGGATGTATATGTGACGGAGGACAGCAGCACAGCGTACATAGAACCAGTCTGGATCGTACGGAGCCAACTCCTTGAATCGGCCAGTTTTCACCAGGTCCATGTGCTCTGGCACCTTGACTTTGCCTATCCTAAAACAGATAGTAAAATAAGACATATCATCCACAACTAAAGAAAGTTATTTTACTGATGAAATCAGGCTTTTATTTCCAAATACACTGTTAATGATAATTATTATTCTCAATCAATTTTATAAGTGACGGATAAACTTTTTTATTCCATACTGATTTTATCATCGTCTCAACCAATAGAAGTCCACAGCTGGACATAGGTCACTTGCAAGGATCGCCATAGAACACGATCTTGTGCAGCCTGATTTGTGGCTGCCAGGGACTTGCTTGAGATTGTCCGTCCATCTAATGGGGGTCTTCCTATTCGCTTCGTTTACTGGTGTGAGGTCACCACTCAAGCACCTTGGGACCCAACATCCATCGGTTCTTCGAGCAATGTGGCCCACCCATTGTCACTTCAGTTTCACGACTCTATGAGCTGTCGGTTACTCTGGTTCTCCTGTGGATCTCCTCATTTCTGATTTAATCCCGCAGATATACTAAGAGCATAGATATCTCCATCGCTCGCTGAGTGAGTGAGCCTTCTTATGAGGCCCATTGTTAGCGACCATCTCTCAAATTGATTGGATTTATAAATGTGAAAATATGTCTTGATTTTTTGTTACATTTACATGGCTCAACCATTGAACCAATCTTAACAAAATTAGGATAAAGCAATTGCTTGCATCTTGGCCAAGGCCAAAGAATGCTTTCTGCGCAGATAAATCAATTGGTTCTCACTTGATTTTGCTTTTACTTACTTTTTCAAATGAGCAGCAACGGTCTTGACGACCTTGTCCTGTTCCACATCCTTCAATGTGACGGAACGCATCTGGAATTATGACAACCCATTAATGTTAGGGAGAAAATGTTCTGACAACTGACCTGAAATTAAGCTCATTAATAAAAATTTTTTTTTGTTTTAATGTGTATTGCTAAGAGCCATCAAGGAACTCAGCAGTTATCCGTTTTCGGAGGTCATGACAACTAGGTACAGTCCCACTCATAATAACTCAGAGCGCACATAGTGACAGACTTCAATGCAATGAATACATAAAATTACTATTTTGGTATCAGCTTCACTTTTCTATCTCTAAAATCTAAATAGTACCCAACTAGAGCTTTTATCAGGATAAGTACTACTTTTCTGCCTTTATGAAGTACACATAACTGAGTACTCTGACTGAGTTCACAACTTTCTCATTATACCTACTCGTGATATTTTTTTACAATGGAGTATGCTGTATATGGCCTATTGGTCGCTAATGTCCCAGTACAGGAGGTTTTGGCAAGCGCAGAAGCTCTGCCAGAATAGTTTGAGCCCAAGAGCTCGCAAAATATCGGGCGAACGACTTTGGCTACTTTTTATTTATAGGGAATTCTTTCTGTTTCATGTTAAGGGTTATACAATAATAAATGTCATGAAATGAAACCAATAGAATGAAAATTTAGTAGGATACTAAAATGTTGACAAAGTAAGGTTATGTTTAGACAGAGCACAATATCAATAATGATTTGGTTTGTTAACTTAGAGAGACTTCTAAATATTAATTTTTAACTATGTTAGGTATTTTAAACTATGCTAAATGTATGGAAAACTGATAAAGAAGTACACATTGATGGAGGTTCGTTGACATTAGCTTTAGAGGTTGTTTACTCAAAAATGCGCCATAGTGGATAGTAAATAATTAAATAAATTACCTTAAATAGTAATGTTTTCTGTTAATACACTTTTATTACGATGCACCAAATAATTGACTAAAATCCATGCGGTTAAAAACACGACACTCACCTTGCTCACAAGTTGGCAACCGGAAAAAGAAAGAGACGAAATATTATTTTTTATGAACATCCTTCTTGTCTATGTCGTGGCTCTAAATTCTAGCATTTTGAATATTCTGAATAAAACCGGAACAAATCTGTTAACTTTAGGTACATAGTAGGTAATATTGTTATTGTTTTGGGTTGTTTGGCTGTTTAAATCTCATTAATTTATTATCATTTTCTTGTTATAAGATTATTTTACCGGTATGGAAATCACGGTAATTTTATCGGTAATTGTATATTTGTTAAAATCGCTTGACTATTCAAAAGCACTTCTAAAAGTTTATTTGAAAAACTTTTCTATTTCATTATTTATTACCGTTACAATTTTAATATGCTCGTTATTTTAAAACCATTTACTGTTATGTTTATATTAATGTTAATAAATTTTTAACTATAGTAGAAGCCCAGCCGTATGTTTGTATCCGATAATCCTTCTGTTTTGTACGTCTGTGCGATAATCCGAGTTTTCTATCTATGACTTCTAAAACATACTCTGTTCCTGTTGTCTTTTGTCTATGTTTGTTTTGTTGTCAAATTTGAGAAGATGGCCGCGAAACAAAATTGTACTGAAAACGAAGAAAAATTAGGTAAAACTCGTGAATTGTGTAGTTTGTCTTCTTTTCATTTAACTTGAAACACCATTGTGTCTGCTATAATTTATTTTGTAACCGTCATGTGCTTCTAAACTTTTGTCATTTGGTCTAAAAGTTAATATTCTTTCAGGTCAAACAACATCTGATGATATTCCTCTGACATCTTTAGAAGAAAGCTTATTAAGTTTGGAGAAGCTTGACCGAGCATCCCCCGAATTATGGCCCGAACAAAGTAAGATCCTTTCGGTGTTGCATTTTGGAGATGATTAATTTTATTTTTAATGTAGGTCATGATTTTGAAATGTCGCGGGATTCACCATTCTAATGTTGTCATTCCGTCCTCCATTATTATACGTCTATTCATTCTTGGTGTATCGGTTAATAACGACTGAATTTTAAACACTTAAAATTTGAAATGGGCGATGGAAATAGTAATCTTTCGAATGATGAAGCCTCAAGATGTTCAAATGACTCGTTCGCAGTTCCCGGTGTATCAGAGTTTGCGCCGATACAGAATCCCAACCAATCGCCACCGTCGTGGCGAAAGGGGTTAACGAAGGAAGACTGCTCCTATATGCAACGTGAGTAAAAATATATGTGTCTAAACTAAATAAATTACTATCTCTAGGTGGAAAAAATCTTATACTTATGCTGAAAAATCCAATGTGCAATGATCAATAAGAATTTACACCTTTAATTTTGTATAGGGCACTAAATACTGGAAGTGTTCTATAATTTAAACTGGAAATTATGTTTGTGCACAACTTATTTTAATTTGTGATCTTATAAAGAGTGTACGAGTGTACAGATTTTCTTCATTTGTAGCTGTTGGCCATGAGTAGGTATGTATCTCTGAATATTACAACTTACATTCTTGGTGCAGTTCCATTGAAGTTATTAATACTTCATAAAATAAAACATTATCTGAGTATCTATCACTTGGAGGGTGTAATTTTATTGAAACTTTTATAATAAATAAAATCGGGACAAAAGTATTTTATATACAAAATTTCTAAACATTTAGTACTTTTTTATCATCTACAAGTTATTCCATGACTGAGATATACCTGATGGTATGTGACAATGGACTCTTAAGGTGGAAGCGGGATAAATGTTCCCCTGTGCCTCAATGCATGGATAATTTTATACTGATTTATTCTTTACTTAGTAGTATTCACTTAAGCTTTGAGAAATTACTGCTCGCAAAATGTATAAAGTCACATACAATAAACATTCAAGGCATGAAGACTATGAGTACACATTGTACAGAAAGGATGTGAAAGACAATGAATGAGTTTAAAGCATGGAGCTATTGACTTTTTTACTACAGATAGTAGTATAGCTGTATTTTGAAAGCTCATAATTTAAATCTCTTTGCCTGAATACTAAATTATCTTTACTAAAAGATAATTTAGTATTCATAAGTATATTCATAGTAATTCATAGTTTACAGGCAAAGAGATTTAAATTATTACTAGAGACTTAATGTTATGTTTATTGAATTGTATAGAGCAAATGCTACTAAAAATAAGAGACTTTGATCTTAGAATTTAAGATATTTTTCAGTATTCAGCTGTTCAAGACTTTTGTTTTTTTTTTTGATGTGGTGGAAACCTTTTATAGGTACCCCCGTTCTGCGGCCGAATGCGGCAGAACGAAGGTTATGTGGGACTCCAACCAGGTATACCCACTAAAACCACCACGGCATGACCCTCATGCTGTCTGTGCTGGACGCCTGGGGAACCCAAAGTATGCATCCCAGGTGTCCGGCAGCCGCCCCAGCTGGGGCTCCCGCTCGCCTCTGGGTTGTCCCTCCAGAGGCTCGCGCCCTCCCGTAATTTTTTAACGAGGTTTTCTTCCTCCCGCGATGGGCATCGCTGCCCCCCGCCCCGGGGTGTCTCACCCCCCGTTTCATCCGCAGTGCCCTCTGCTAATCAGAGGGACACGCGGAGAAACCTCCCTCCACCAGGTCATTGGCCATGGCTAACAATATCCCCGGAAAATTATTAACCATGTTACCGGGGCGCACCGGCCCGAATACTGCTCTTCCCCTCGGACGTATCCAAGAGGACCAGCAGCACCCAGGCACACTTGGAGGTTACCTGGCTAGCACCCCAGCTGTTCGAGACTAAAAAAGACCAATCTAATCTACAATATCATGATTTTTACAATTACCCTGCTATGATTTGATTAATTATAAACCAGTGGTTGCCCGCGACTTCGTCCGCGTACAATTTCTGATTTTCTCATAGGAAATCTCAAATACTGATTTTCATAAATCTATTCCCTTATAACTTCCAACCCCTTTTTAACCCCTAAGGGGTTGAATTGAAAATCCTTTCTTAGCAGATGCCTGCATTACAATAGCTATCTGTATGCCCTGATCTGTTCAGTGGTTAGAGCTGATTGATAGATCAGTCCAGTCAGTCAGTCAGTCACCTTTTCATTTTATATATTTAATCGATAATTATTGTTCTGTTATTTCAGAATTGGGTGCTTTATCAACAAGCAGTCTCATCATGGAAGTGAAGAAACTTCACGATCTCGCCTATCAGCTGGGTTTAGAAGAGGCCAAAGAAATGACGAGGGGGAAATATTTAAACATATTCTCTAGGAGAAACCGATAGCACTATCGTATTCTACAGATTCTTACTATAATAATTATCATTTCCTGCTTACTATTGTTGCAATATATTATTCAGGTATAGTATCTTATGTTGCTGTCTCTATAAAACACAGTTTACATAGTTGCATGGGCAGTTTCATATTTTTTTATTTATTTATTTATTTATTGCATATGACACAACATAGGCCCCGTCAGGGCATTGCAAATCATTCTTAACTTAGTTATTTTCTTATATTAAACACATAATAATATGAAATATAAATATTACAATTAAATTTAATAGCTACGAATATAGTTAATTAGATTAGAATTACAAGATTACAACAAGAATTAACAAATATTACAATTAAATTTACTAGCTACAAATATAGTTAATTAGATTAGAATTGATAAAATTAAGTAAGTGTAGTTAAGTTGCAATATTGATAGGTATGATAAATACATAAGTCCAGTATAGTCTAAAGTAATTTAGACAGTCTAAAATAGTCTAAAGTAGTCTTAAATAGTCTGAAATAGTCTGTCGTGCTATTGAGGTTTTAGATTTTATTATGTGATTTAACTGGAAAATAATTCGGCAATTTTATAAAAACAATTTTGCGTGAGCCATTGCTTGAGCTTTCGCTTAAAGGACATTTCATTGACTTCACTCGTAATATAACGCGGGATTTTATTATAAATTTTTATTGATCTGAACAACGGACTACGGCCAGATATTTGGAGCTTATAATTTGGGTATGTTAATATGTTTTTATGGCAGGTGCTTCTTTCATGTGTGTTTGTATTTTGTTTAACTTTATATAGGTTATAGTGCCTTCGTACAAACAGAGCTGTCTCCATTATATAGATCGAGGGCACGGTTAGAATTTTTTTGTTTAAAAAATGGGGTCTGCAGCTTTCGCGCGGTTTAATATTATATAATATATTATGTCTATTATATAGATTAATAATTATGATAATATTCAAAGGTATTTATAATAATAATATTAAGATAATAATATTATTATAATTATATTTTTCACTTCTATTCTTTCTATATAAACTTTGCCACATAAGCTATTTTGAGTATAGTTAAGTATTTAATTTTTTTACTGTTATCACAACATGTACTGTATACTGTACAACTGTATAGATAAAATTTAATGCTACAGTGATTCTTTTGGAATCAAATAATGAGTAGAATTTTGATTTAAATCAATATTCAGGATCAAATTTCCGAAAATCTTGATACACATTTCTTCATTTTACCAAAAACTCAAATACTTACCAATTTTATGGACATACAGTGGCCCATGACAAACTCATGCAAACTTCTATCCTCTATTTAACCCCCTTGGAGGTGTAATTTCCATTAATCCTTTCATGAGTACCTTTATCATAAAATAATTAATATGGTAATACCTATACTGTCATAATAAGATTCTAACTCCGGTGGTTCAGACTGTGCTGGTTGATCAGTCAGTCAGGACAAGGCTTTTTATATGTATAATTACACCATCTTTTCTGTAATCCGTCTGCATAGATAAAATTCAGTGATATTTGGAATCAGAAAACAATTAGAATTTTAATTTCGATAATCACTCAATTTAAGAGTGTTTCATGTTCCATTACTTAAGTTAGGGCCTGTTTCACCACCTTCTGATGAGTGTCAGATAGCTATTCACAACTTTTGTCCTTGTCACTTGACATAAAGTAAGAAAGTGACAAAACTTACATTTAGGCTATCCGACACTTATTAAAAGGTGGTGAAACAGGCCTTTAGTTTTTTAATATATAAATATTAGTTAATAATAAAGAGTCTTATTTTTAAAAATATTGTTTATTTCACTAAATGCAAAAAAACACATTTATTAACTATGTAAGTTATTGAGATACAATTTAAAATTTAACTAAATCCTATCAATGAATCTTATTTTGAGAGGCCGGTCAGGTTTTGCGATGAAAGTTCTTGTGGGATTCACGTCACCATAGTGATATTCCAATTTATATTTTTGAAGAACCTAAAATATAATGTTATTTAGTTAATTGAATCACTACTACTAATACCAGAGCTAAAAATAATGTGTAGGTATTATATGTTTAAAAATGATCACTTTTAGTTTTAACAGTCTTATTACAAAATTTTAAACAAAATCCGCATTAAATCTACAGTTTTTGACATTTTGTCCATGCAACGAAATAATGCCAAAAAGTCGTTAACTCCTAAGTGTTAAAATAAGTTTTAAGTTTTCGGCTGTTAGATATAAATCACGTCTAAAGCATTTGAAATGCCACAAGTTTAACTTCGATTTGTTGGATGATTGGATGTTGATGCATTTGGAATATGAGGTCAAATCACAAATGTGAAAAAAGACATGCCTCGATGACGTCACGTTCCATAGAAAAAATAATTCCAGTTGTTAATTTTATTAAAAAAAAAGCAAAAGCGTACCCTTATAGCTAAGAGCGACATCATGGTTTCGGCAATGTTTTGCCCCAGACATTTCCTCGCGCCCTGCCCGAACGGCACGGACGCGAACGCGTGGTACTGGTCGGCGTCCGGTCGCGACCAGCGCTCGGGGCGGAACCTGGTAGCGTCGTCGTAGTTGCTCTCCTTCAACGAGGCGTGTTGTGTGGACATCACGATCAGTGTGCCTCTCGGGATACTGCAATGGCAGCAGCAACGGTCAGACAACAAGGCCGTAGCTTTTTTTTTTCAAGTTATACTTTAGGCGCGTTAAGAAAAAATGATGAGTGAATTTTTAAAATGCGCGCGCACAGGGTGACACGAAAAACGACATGTTGAAGTTGGCAACGTCTGACAGTCGAGAGGTTAGCGAGCAACTTCAAGTTGCTCGCTAACCTCTCGACTGTCCGACGCTTCGCAATAAAACATGGCCGTCTGTCTCGCCATAGTATCTGATTGTAATTAAATACTTATTTGCATTCAAAGAAGTACCTATAACTTCTTACGCACCCACATGCACAGAGTAGTGTAGAGAGTGACATAGATTACGTTTTATCAGGGAAAATATCGAGGACAAAAGCAGTTAATGAATGAAAACGCGAGAGCGAAATTATTTTAAATGTTTTTAGAGATCGACCAGAATCTCATGAAAAATAGGGAAATTAAATTTTGTAGTAAGCAACACTAGGTTAACTCGGCTGCCCTAGAGATAAACAAAGTAATTACATTCAGAACACCTTACATGGGATCATTTCACGAAACGAAAAATCAAGCAACTGCATTTTAAATACAATAAAACCGGCCCAGTGCGTGGCGGGCCACGCGCAGTGTAGGGTTCCGTAGTCACAATCCTCGAAAAACAGATATAACTCCTTAACCTGTGAAACCTAATTAGCCATGATAGTTTTCCTTTAAAATTGATTATATATACTACTGCTGTGAAGTTCCCATATACTGCCATTTGGCTGATAGAGGGGGGAGGACACTTGACTCTAATAAAAATTAGCATTTTAAAACATCATATTTTACAAACGGATCTAGAAATCGAAAAATGATGTTCCCACACCCACAGTATTTTTAAAAGACCTATTCAACGATACCCCACACTATGGGGTGGACGAGAAAAAAAATATTCATCCCCACTTTACATGTAGGGGAGCTACCCTAAAAAAAATATTTATCAAAACTTTATTTCACCACTTTGTCGGCGTGATTAATATTTATATCCATGCCAAATTACACATTTCTAGCATTAATAGTCTCTGAGATTAACCGAGGACGGACGGACGGACAGACAGACGGACGGACATGGCGAAACTATAAGGGTTCCTTGTTTACTACGGAACCCTAAAAACAAAGTAATCAACATCCAATTACTTTGTTTTTGTGTTGTGCTTGTTGTTTACTTGGTTTTTGCATTTATATTCCGGGTTAGTGAGTGCAGTTACTTTGTTTGGGCAATTTAAATTTCAGTAAACGGTTCAAGTTATTTGAAATATTAAACTGTGGTAAAAAACTACTCGACATAAAACTTTTGTTAATGCAAAAAGTCAATTTCACAAAAAATGTCAGTTACTTTGATTATCGCTAGGGCAGCCGTAGTGTTGCTAACCTTGGAATTTCATTTCCCTATTTTTCATGAGATTCTGGTCGATCTATACCATGTATATGTATAGGTTATATAAAAAGGCTAAAGGGCTTACTTGTATTTATCTAAAGTTATATTTTTTGGCAGAACTCTTGTGATTATCGGTATCGGTGGGGTGAGCCTGTAAAAATGAATAATATGAAATAGGTAGGTAGGTTTCTAAAAGCGACTCACAAATTCAGAGGTGTATGATTTTTTGAAATGAATATGTATCATCCATTTTTAACAACCTATTGTTTTGTGCAACGGGTGAGGTTTGAACCGTCGACCTTTCGCATTTGAGTCCGCTCCTTACCCGTTGAGCTATTGACGCTTCGTTGCTATATTTATTTCGAAAAATACCTTTGAAATTCTTTCTTACGTTACCGTAATGTTTCCTTGATACACGCTTGGAGGAATGGCGTGCGTTCTCTCAATTTATCGACATCTTTGACCGTCATATTTGGGTAAAGGCCTTCAATTTCGTTGTAAAGGGTCCGTTGACATTTTTGATGCTTGGCTATGTTGTAAAGTAAGAAAGCCATTGACGATGTTATCTGTGAAAAATATTAAAGGCTCAGTGAAGCCCGCGACTTCGTTTTATTTAGATTAGCCTACATCACTTCTTGTACCTCTATTGATCTAGAGATTGTACAACTACCCCCAGATTGCTATAGAGTGATTGCTATAGTGTGCTTTGATTTGCCATCATATATCTACCTACGTAGCATTTTGCGTATTAAAAAGAACATCTGCTGAGTTTCTTGCCTGCCCTTACTAGAATCTGCCTTCTGAGTTCTGACTTATCATAAGAGCCGTAAATTGGCCATAAACATGAAATAAATCATTTGTACATTCGATGCTTTATTACGTAATAATATACTTCTTCGTCTTCTTCAACGGATAGACATGCCACTGCTAGACATAGGTCTCTTGTATGTAGTTCCACACACTGCAGGCTTGTGCCGCATGCATCACTGAGGCTGATCAACGGCTCCCTGAGAACCGTTTGATGACGTATATCCATACGCCATACAATATTAATTAAAATGGATTCACCGTATTAACTCCAATAAGCATCATGTCCATCAGCGCCGTTGCTACATCTTCGATTTTAAACTTCTCTTCATTGAGTAGCATTGCGCTGGTTAGTGAATCGAAAGCTACAATGAAAAATGAGTAGAAATTAAAAATTAATTTACCTGCATCATCTATATTCTTGCAAATACTATGTAATATCTCTAGATACCTTCAACTAATAATGCTTTAACTAATAATTTAAACGAATAATGCTTTTGTAAAAACAAATGTTTCTCTGTTCGTACTTTATTGCATATACAACGTTAGTTTTACTTTACGCAAAACCTGAAGGTAGTTTGTTCAGAATCAGTAACAAAATCGAATCCAACCATTTTTATATAGTGTTATATATTTGTTGTCCAAAAATATTTTGAAATCCTACAAGCTTAGACACAATGATTTACCGCGCATCAGCTGACGGTCGGCACACAGCGGCGGTCATTCAACTCGCGTCGATCGCAAGTCGCTGCGGGCGACGGCTTGCGGTGACCATTTTTTTCGAGGACAACGACGCAACATAACAAGCTTATAACTTCGTTACTTTTCATTATATTTTTTTGAAATTTTGTATATTTTTAATGTAAAAATATTTGACACGTGTTTCGGTTTTTGCGCAAAGTAAAACTAACGTTGTATATATACGCGAATTATTCGTCGAATAATAATTTGCCGTTTAGTTTAAACTGAACTGTTTGTTGCAGATTTAGCTTGCATCCTTGAATTCTTGGATTTTTTTCAAGGAAATAAATAAAATGTTCTGTGAATCATGCTAATAATATTATCTACTGTAGTAAAAAATAACTTACTGAGCTTGTCGTTATTTTGTGCTTTACTTGAGAGTTCTTGTTCGACTTCTAAAACCTTTTTACCAATCAAACTGAAAAATTTATATTTTTATTATAAGCTCTAAGTACCTACCTACTGATTTATAAATAGTTATAGATAAACAATAATAAAGTAACTGTTCACTGTCTATAAATGGTAGGTAGGTACTAAACTTGCAAGAACACCGCATCTTTAGTATTTTTGTGCGGTGCCAATTTCCTAGTGTTAACGTAAAATTCTTGTGTAGTAAGACATGAGTATGAGCACAGTTTTGCAATCCAAACAGTTGCGCAAAGCTTTTGATTACGGGCGATACCGCCGCCTGTGTACCTATCTAGGATTTTACACAAATATGCATAATTGCATAGGAGACATGGACAACCCTTTGCGAAGGATTTCACAAAATTAGGATTAAAACATTATTAAGAGGCCGGTACCCGGATTTGTAATTTTTTACGAACTTTTGAATACCATAGTGCTTTAGATGTAATGATTACTTTAAAAAAAATTATCAAATATTAAAGATCAATCCTTTTTTAATGGAATGTTGGGAATAAAATATTAATTTTATTAAAAAATATTATTCAAATCTTAATTCTTGCGGAAGACGTTTACTGATTTTACGCTTTTGAGTGAAACTTTCGTCACACATATAAGTACTAAAAATTGTAGAAAGCGACTGAAAAAAAATACTAATAGTATGAACACACTCTCAAAATTGGAATGTTGGAATTAGTTTTTCTATGTTTTATACAAAATTAGTAAATAAAAAAATAAAAACCGCACGTACGATTTATGAAAATTTAAGCATTAGATTAACCCCAATTTCTTTAATTTATCGCAATTTCACTAATAAAAAAAATAAATAGCGCGAAAGTTTAGGATTCATTTAGCTATAATTGTAAAAAAAATAATCCAGAAACTATTTATATGACCAAAAAAAATTGTCAAAGTATCCTAAAATTTACAAATAAAATGGCACAGCAGACAGTACGAATGCCATACCGAGCTTAGCGCTCTTCGAGGGAGGACGTGTTGTTGCCCGACGCAGCTCACGCACACATGCAAAGCTGTGTAATGACTTGTCGTAAAACTCATAAAAGTTACATAGCGCAACCGACTCAGTTTGATGATTTGTACATAGGTTTTATTTCATTAGTGGTCCGATCTGATCAATGCTGAGCTAATGCTATGTTTTGGTATAAGTATGTGTTGATATATGTATATATTGAATTGAAATATTTTTTGTATGACATATTAATAACATCTCATACTCGAAGTTCTTTTGGGACGAAAGAGGGGTTAATAGGGATGAGAATGAGGTGAATAGTGTAACGACTGCCGACATCTAACGGCGCTCGTTGGTACTAAATGCCGAAGAGTTCCGATAAGCAACAATTATCTCAACAGATGGCACTCCTTGGTAGACTATAAATTTAATTAATATCTAATAATTAAAAATAACTAATAAAACTACATATAACTAACCCTATTAAAAAAAAAATAATAATTGCTAATAATAATAAAACTAATTAAAAAAAAAAATAAACTATGTAATACAGTGACAGCGAACCGCCTCCGAAAATGCTGATAAGGAGAGGTCATTTTTTTTGACAGCTCGGTGGATTCGGCCATATTTTTACTGTAACCTTGGCTGATACGTGACACAGTGGGAGATGTGAACCAACTGCGTAATTAATCGACCCGTGTTGTGATGGGATAATATAATTGTTAAGGCCTTCTTAATACAACTAGCCTCTAAATAAATGGATTACATCGTAAATTGACCCGAAATGGTGAGTCGCTTAGAATATAGCCAATACACACCTTTGTCCAATTTAATCGCAATTCATCCTGTATAATTGTTACCGTAATCTTACTTCTAGCGAATTATTATGTACCCTAACCTTCAATTTACGCATGGCGACCGTGATTCCGTTTAAACCTTTGAATTTTCTCTCAATGGGACATGATTGTATCTACCTAGAATTATTATGGAAAACCATGTGTAATTGTATCTTGCAGATCGCTACCTACCTAAAAATAACACGCTAACCATAGCATGTAAGAGTCTAATAAGGACAGAATTTATGGAAGTCAAATATTTATTAAGTTATCGTGTATTCTAATTAAGTACCTATTGTTTAGCACCTAGGATAATCGTCTTGCCTAGTCTAGTATCTGATTATCGCTGGTCAATTGCCACTGCTCACTGGTGTGTCGATCGACGTCGTCTCCTCAACCGCTCCAGACCAGAAGGCGAACAGAACTAGACAGGCAGTGGTTATTAACCTAATACTGAGACGGAACAACCTCGGTTTCAGGGTTCTACCTACAGCCAGTTCTACCTACAGTCAGTCTTGTTTACGGCCTGCACTTATCTACAACGAATGACCTGGTTGCGACCCAGCTACCACTAACACTAACTGGCAAGGTGACCGTCAGGATTCTCCGGGTTCGACAATTACTCTCAAGCCTTCAAGCGGAGCAACTGCGCTGATGCGAGCGTTCCAAGCCGACTGAATTACATATGGATGACGGACGGGAACGGACCGCGAGCTCACACCACCGCCAGTTGAGTACCTTAGCTGCCCGCTAGAGCTCGCCAATCCAGAGACTCCCTAGTATACACTATCCTGTTACATCAAACCGTAACTAAGTGAACACGACCCCGCTCTCCCTGAGACTCTAAACTTAGTGAACTAGCGCACTTGTGTCCAAATTAACTGCATTCGGTCTACGTTAACTAGTCAATAACAATTGTAATTATTCTGAGTAACTTTTCAACCTTCCGTTGTTTACCAACTCTCACAAGAACCTAGGAAAATTTATTATTGGAATTACCAACTATTTTACCAATTATTTACAATTAGAAGACCCACTCTAGTGCATAGCATGCGGCACGTAGTAAATTTCCCAGCATTCTTGTGAGGGTCCTATATAAATATTAAGGTAACTTAACTTAACTTCTAAGACCTAACGTGAACTGACTTAACTTATTTTGCATTGGAGACTGTAACATTAATATCGCCTTAATAATTAAATTGTCACCTACCATCACCAAACCGTGGATTTTTTTTCTAACCCCTACCTACTACTTGTTCGTGATTTAGACTTCTAGAAAGCCAAAAAAAATAACGCGACAATGGCGCCCAACTATTAACTAAATTTAACTAATTTCGACTTGACCAGACAGTATACCACCTATATAACTAAATTAGAAATTTATTTACCTTATATTAGACTATATGTCAACAACTACCTACAACTAGTGTGACTAGGGAGTTCTTGGGAGGTCAGGGCTAGCGGTGCTGTTAGCTTTTGGCTAGCGATAAACGGAATAGCATAAGTTAGACATTAAGTATAGAACTAGGAAAAATGTCACAGCCACTCACCGTTTCCGGTTAAAATTTTTTCACTTGAAACTTGATTATAATTAAAAACCTACATTCATTTAACTAAATATCAAATTAAAATTAACTACTTTAACTAGTTTCAAATATAAATACCTAACCTTACTTAATTAATCAATTATTTTAAATTTAACTGATTTTAATTGCTGAATTAAATTCATCTAAGAAGGCTGCTTCCTAGTTAAATCTAGTTATTATTAAAACCCGTTTTGGTGTTACAAATTTTAAATTTATTACATAAACTTAATTAACTACAATACATTTTGAAACTAATTCTAGATAACCTAATCTTTTAAAGGAAATTCATCTAAGAATGCTTATTCTAACCATAGCTAGTCAATGCTAAACCCGTTTCGAGTCAAATCCATTACATTTAAATATCTAAAATTAATTAACTCCAGTTAATTTTATACCTACAGTAAAATGCCTCTTGCTATAAAAACTTTTACTAAATTTTAAAAATTCAATCATGGCTCTCCGCTATCATTCTAAATTAAAATCTAAATAATAAATTTACTGTAGTTACCACATAACTAAATACTAAACAGCAATAATAGCATCCTGCCATTATCCTAACCTAAAATTTAAAATTAAGTCTACCACTATCTACGAACTAAACTAAATTATTAAATTCAAAATGGTTTCCAGCCAACTCCTAAAATTAAAACTAAAAATAATTTATTATTATCTACTACATAAAACAAAATACAAAAATAAATTGTTACTATCTATTAAATAAACTAAATGCTAAATATAAATTGTTATTATACTACTATAAACTTAAAATAAATTCTAAAAATAAATAAATTAACCTACTACTAACCTAATTAAAATCTAAAAATAAATTGTTATGGCTACTACAATCCTAAGCTAAAACATAAAAATAAACTATTGTTGCTACTACTTACCTAAGTTAAAAATACAATTATGGCCCTACACCATAACTAAACTACATGTATGTCTACCCATATATGCCTACCTGTATACCTGAATAATTCTAAATTTTGTCTAAAACAAAATTATTCTAGTATACCTACAGTCGCTAACTAAAAACACATTCCCTAATATACTTAGCTGCTACCCAATACTAATTTACCTAATGTCTAATATGATGATGGAACTGCCTACAATTATTCTACGACTGGTGGCTTGACTGACTAAGAGTCTAAGGCACTTGTCATATTTAACTACTGCTCTAAACAGTGGGGAAATATTAGTAGGTATTAGTTTCTACTAAATTACAATATCTCGATGACCTAAAAGTTGAGGTATTTTCTACATTCTGGTTCACTGACCTAAAAGGTGAATTAGATCTATGTACTTGTCTACTGCCCTACACAGTAGACGGGTGCTAATTCTTGTTCGCTGACCTAAAAGGCGAATGAGGCCCTATATTCTTTGGACATCATCTATTTTGACATTAATCTAACATCACTTACTATTACAGGCGAGTGATAGGCTCTAAACCTATAACTCTGTCTGCTAGGAAGCTTCACTCGACCTAAAAGAGCGAAGGCTTAATTCTAAATGCTGAGGACTAACAGATGAAGTATGTATGAATGAAGGATAGTTGTGATGAATATATGTGTACCCTGTACTAGTAGTTAGAGAGTAGCAGGGGGATTTCTCAGGCAAAATCCCTAAACGAGGAGGGGGGATATGTAACGACTGCCGACATCTAACGGCGCTCGTTGGTACTAAATGCCGAAGAGTTCCGATAAGCAACAATTATCTCAACAGATGGCACTCCTTGGTAGACTATAAATTTAATTAATATCTAATAATTAAAAATAACTAATAAAACTACATATAACTAACCCTATTAAAAAAAAAATAATAATTGCTAATAATAATAAAACTAATTAAAAAAAAAAAATAAACTATGTAATACAGTGACAGCGAACCGCCTCCGAAAATGCTGATAAGGAGAGGTCATTTTTTTTGACAGCTCGGTGGATTCGGCCATATTTTTACTGTAACCTTGGCTGATACGTGACACAGTGGGAGATGTGAACCAACTGCGTAATTAATCGACCCGTGTTGTGATGGGATAATATAATTGTTAAGGCCTTCTTAATACAACTAGCCTCTAAATAAATGGATTACATCGTAAATTGACCCGAAATGGTGAGTCGCTTAGAATATAGCCAATACACACCTTTGTCCAATTTAATCGCAATTCATCCTGTATAATTGTTACCGTAATCTTACTTCTAGCGAATTATTATGTACCCTAACCTTCAATTTACGCATGGCGACCGTGATTCCGTTTAAACCTTTGAATTTTCTCTCAATGGGACATGATTGTATCTACCTAGAATTATTATGGAAAACCATGTGTAATTGTATCTTGCAGATCGCTACCTACCTAAAAATAACACGCTAACCATAGCATGTAAGAGTCTAATAAGGACAGAATTTATGGAAGTCAAATATTTATTAAGTTATCGTGTATTCTAATTAAGTACCTATTGTTTAGCACCTAGGATAATCGTCTTGCCTAGTCTAGTATCTGATTATCGCTGGTCAATTGCCACTGCTCACTGGTGTGTCGATCGACGTCGTCTCCTCAACCGCTCCAGACCAGAAGGCGAACAGAACTAGACAGGCAGTGGTTATTAACCTAATACTGAGACGGAACAACCTCGGTTTCAGGGTTCTACCTACAGCCAGTTCTACCTACAGTCAGTCTTGTTTACGGCCTGCACTTATCTACAACGAATGACCTGGTTGCGACCCAGCTACCACTAACACTAACTGGCAAGGTGACCGTCAGGATTCTCCGGGTTCGACAATTACTCTCAAGCCTTCAAGCGGAGCAACTGCGCTGATGCGAGCGTTCCAAGCCGACTGAATTACATATGGATGACGGACGGGAACGGACCGCGAGCTCACACCACCGCCAGTTGAGTACCTTAGCTGCCCGCTAGAGCTCGCCAATCCAGAGACTCCCTAGTATACACTATCCTGTTACATCAAACCGTAACTAAGTGAACACGACCCCGCTCTCCCTGAGACTCTAAACTTAGTGAACTAGCGCACTTGTGTCCAAATTAACTGCATTCGGTCTACGTTAACTAGTCAATAACAATTGTAATTATTCTGAGTAACTTTTCAACCTTCCGTTGTTTACCAACTCTCACAAGAACCTAGGAAAATTTATTATTGGAATTACCAACTATTTTACCAATTATTTACAATTAGAAGACCCACTCTAGTGCATAGCATGCGGCACGTAGTAAATTTCCCAGCATTCTTGTGAGGGTCCTATATAAATATTAAGGTAACTTAACTTAACTTCTAAGACCTAACGTGAACTGACTTAACTTATTTTGCATTGGAGACTGTAACATTAATATCGCCTTAATAATTAAATTGTCACCTACCATCACCAAACCGTGGATTTTTTTTCTAACCCCTACCTACTACTTGTTCGTGATTTAGACTTCTAGAAAGCTCTAAAAAATAACGCGACAATAGGAACGACTTATGGGTGAATAGGAACAGTTTTTTTAGAACAAACTGATACCAAAACTTAAAAAAGTCGACGCCATTTTGAAATTCTTTGTTAATTGACCGATTTCATTCAAAATCGATATTTAGAGCTCCCTGGGATCACAAAACAGGAAACTGTTACCAAAACTTAAAAAAGTCGACGCCATTTTGAAATTCTTTGTTAATTGACCGATTTCATTCAAAATCAATATTTAGAGCTCCCTGGGATCACAAAACAGGAAACTGTTACCAAAATTTAAAAAAGTCGGCGCCATTTTGAAATTCTTTGTGATTGTACCGATTTCGTTCAAAATCAATATCTGAGGATCCCTAGGATCACAAAACAGGAAACTGTTACCAAAACTTAAAAAAGTCGACGCCATTTTGAAATTCTTTGTTTATTGACCGATTTCATTCAAAATCGATATTTAGAGCTCCCTGGGATCATAAAACAGGAAATTGTTACCAAAACTTAAAAAAGTCGACGCCATTTTGAAATTCTTTGTTAATTGACCGATTTCATTCAAAATCGATATTTAGAGCTCCCTGGGATCACAAAACAGGAAACTGTTACCAAAACTTAAAAAAGTCGACGCCATTTTGAAATTCTTTGTTAATTGACCGATTTCATTCAAAATCGATATTTAGAGCTCCCTGGGATCACAAAACAGGAAACTGTTACCAAAATTTAAAAAGTCGACGCCATTTTGAAATTCTTTGTGATTGTACCGATTTCGTTCAAAATCAATATCTGAGGATCCCTAGGATCACAAAAGAGGAAACTGTTACCAAAACTTAAAAAAGTCGACGCCATTTTGAAATTCTTTGTTAATTGACCGATTTCATTCAAAATCGATATTGAGAGCTCAATGGGATCACAAAACAGGAAACTGTTACCAAAACTTAAAAAAGTCGACGCCATTTTGAAATTCTTTGTTAATTGACCGATTTCATTCAAAATCGATATTTAGAGCTCCCTGGGATCACAAAACAGGAAACTGTTACCAAAATTTAAAAAAGTCGGCGCCATTTTGAAATTCTTTGTGATTGTACCGATTTCGTTCAAAATCGATATTTAGAGCTCAATGGGATCACAAAACAGGAAACTGTTACGAAAACTTAAAAAAGTCTACGCCATTTTGAAATTCTTTGTTAATTTACCGATTCCATTCAAAATCGATATTTAGAGCTCCCTGGGATCACAAAACAGGAAACTGTTACCAAAACTTAAAAAAGTCGACGCCATTTTAACTATTGTTTATTAAATTGTATCCTCCTGTGCCAACCCTACCAGAATAGGTATAAATTTTGCTCGCTTCTTAGAAGCTTTGACTCTGTTCCGTTTCTCCTCTGTGACACAATAACGTCAGAATAAAATGGACCTAAAATTCAGTACCACTGATTTTAATTGTTTAGAGCGTTGGCTGTTGATGAACTTGAGCTTTAAAACAAGGCTATTAAGGTTCATTTTACTTTAACGATAAAGTTTGTGTCAGTCCGATTCTATCAGAGATGCAAAATCTCATCATAAGTACCATACTGAACACATTTCTCTTTCAAAAATCCGAAAACTATATCTATAGCTATAGGTAGATTACTATAGCAAAGTTTCTTGAAAGTAGGTATAAAGGATGGAAAAGGGAGCGGGGAACGGAAACCGGGAATCCACGATTCCCTCAGGATTTGTGAAAAATCGAAATTCACGCGGGCGAAGCCGCGGGCAAAAGCTAGTATATTATATAATATTGAATATTTTTTTAAATCTTGAATGTCTATTTTGATCGGACTAAATAGAGGGAGATAAGTTATCTCACAACTAAATTTAATTAAGTTAAAACAGTTAGGGCCTGTTTCACCACCTTCGGATAAGTGTCAGATAGCTTATTCACAAGTTTTGTCTTTGTCACTTGACATAAAGTAAGAAAGTGACAAAACTTACGTTTAGTCTATTCGACATTTATCAGAAGGTGGTGAAACAGGCCCTTACATACCTAAATTTTAGATAGTAATGTCTTTAATAATAAACACATAAAATAGAGTTCTATGAAAAATAAATTATTTTCCAGGATAAAAAATAGCCTTTGTCCACTTTCGGGATGTAAGCCATATGTGTACTAAATTGCATCAAAATTGGCTAAACGAAAATGTGTAAATCCTGGGCGAGTCAACTACTTAGTACAAGAAAAAAGAATATAATAAAAACATCACGGTTTGAACACGAACAAATATTAGTTTAGCAAGTCAAGTCAACTCATCAAGTCTTTGGTAATAAAATATTATAGGTACTCGGGCCATTCTTGACAATAAATAAAAATTCGGTTACAAGAAGCAAATACGAATACAACAAGTGTTCCTGCAAGAATTGAGCACGTGCAAATTTTATTTATGACCTAAGATTAGCAACTGCATAGTAGATAATTGCACACCTGAGAGAACTTCTTTATCAAAACAACCTGTATATCTGAAATAATCAGATTAATCTATTGACCAATATAATAAGCATTGATGGTATAATCTTTTGTTTCGTTGCGGCGTGATTGAAGGAGAAACCAGCAAACCAATAAACTAATAAACAAACACACTTACGCATTATAATATGGGTAGTGATATAGCTGTATTTAATTCTTACAGGTGTCATGTGTAAGTATAAACGATTACACAACATCTTGATAATAATTATATACTTACCTAAATCGAACATTAAAAAAAAAGGAAATATATTAAAATATACTAAGATCTAAAATTTTATTTTATTAGCGCGTTAAATTTGGAACGCAAAGTATCAATATAGGTTAGTCCGACCGCTTTTAAGTATACCATGTCTTTGTGTGAGTGCAGCTTACGGTGCCATTGTGAGGTACACGCACACATTTAAAACTCGGGCCGAAACTCGTTAGTGCGGCTGGGACATGGGCGTAGCTACCGCCGTATATACCGTATCAATTATACGGGGCCCCCAAGCCACGGGGGCCCCCGACGTGTGTAAGCAAAAATTAACAAAAACTTCCCAAATTTTTGTTTATTTCAGAAATGACAAAAGTCAAAAAATGTTGTCCAAAAAGTTGTCCGTAGAGGCATAATCTTTAGAAAAACTAAAGTCATCATCAGCTATAAATGATTTAATAAATCAGTTTGCCGAAAAAAAGGCAAGGAGAGTATATATTTAATTTGAATTGTTTTAAAAATTTTAGAAAAAGTGACAGGTAAATAATTATGATTTTATATATATAATTAAATATTAATTTTATGCAAACATTATTTTTTCTTTTGTAAGAAATCTTTACCCTTCATAAGGGCCCCCAAACAAATTTTTATACGGGGCCCCGTCAAGGTACGCTACGCCACTGGGCTGGGAATACGGCCTCTTAATTAGTTATTACTTACATACAGTACCTACCTATGTACAATAGGTTAATAAACAAAATTATTATGTACTTATGCAGCTATGATGGATGGTAATGTGATAACACCACACCTACTCTGTACTCAAACAGCTGAAAATTCGATATACCTATGCAAAAAAATAGAACTGTACCTATCCAAGCTATCGCAGTATTTCACCAGTATGTACCAAGCGGGGGTGGTGAAGATCTTCCAGAAATGCATGCCCGTCTCGCACCTGACGAGCGCTTCGGTGGCGTGCTCCAAGTTGTCGTACATCCACGTCGAGTCGCATTGACTGGTCGCTGGCTGCGTGTCTAACGGTGAGAAGCTCTTCGAGAACATGAGCAGTCCTGACGATCAATATAAAAAAATATATTAAGGTGCGTTGGGGTAATACCGGACGGATTTTCGACTAGTTGGAAGAGCGTCGCAAAAAATTTTTTTTCTCGAAATCCATACATCTTATATTAATGCAATATATCGTAAACGGTTAATGGTTAAACGTAGTTTAGCTCTGAAAATAGTTTGTTTATGTAAACTCAACGGTTTTTGTTTTATACGTACGCAAAGTCAACACAATTTTTTTTATGACCATGATTAAGAATTGGCCACCAAGGGGTATGACCGGACATAAATTTAAAGTCACTTCTAGTGCTTGGAGAACAAAGTCTTAGTAAGGAATACATTCGGTCTTTCCTATTCTAAAACATATTTGAATATGAATTATAAATGACTAGAAACAAAAATGTTCCAATCGATTCTTTCATTTTTGGTTTTATGCCATTCGAACTTACCCCTGATGTAAAAAAATTGTGATTTTGTGGTTCTCAAACTTTGGCATGCCACAAAGTAAGTAAAACGGTAAAGATCGGATGCATTTGCCGTGCATTTACCGGTGCCCAGTGGGGAAGCCTGGTGTAGTAAGTACCTACTCAATTGTTAAATTTATTGTGTGTACAAGTTCATGTACGTGTAGCAGGCGCGTGTCTTATTATAAACAGGAAGGGAGTAGGCATAAAAGAGTCGATTAGAATCGGAATAAAGGTATAGAACTTGATGAAGTAAAGCAAATGTGACTAAGTGGACCAGGATATCAGATATTTGGAAAAGGAAACTGAATTACTACTTAATACGTAAGGTCCCTGGTTTGCCTTTGGATAAAACTTTAGGCAACTATAAAAACTAAGAAGTGATTAGCAATGTAAAATTCATTTTTTTTTCATTAATGGTACTTATTAGCCTAGTTCATGCTTGTAAGATAAGTAATTATAGTAAGTAACCAACTTTCAATAAACTTTTTTTTTTTAATTGTCACATAATAATGTATCTTGTTATTAACGATCTATGAAAAGTACTCGTACCAGATTGAGCTATTAATGCACAAGGCACAAAATTTGTGTTTTAACTCTACTTTGGAATCTTACTATTACTCCGATTAATTAATCTTACTGTTAATCCGTTTTAGAATCTTTTTTTATTTATTTATTTATTTTTTATTTCTGTTTTAGATTGCTTTTACTGAGTAATCTCAGTAAAAGCAATAGCGAAAGAAACCTCGTACGGCAGAAACATTTATGATTGTCAAACTTTTATTAAGTATAAAAGTTTGACTATCACTGTCTTATTTGAAACTTGCAAAGATCGGAAAATTTTCATCCGATCTTCACTTGCGAGGGGGTACACCGGATCTTCGCCAACATCAATGTTAGCTCTATTTGGATCAAATTAATCTCTTTGTGGCATCATAAAACTAACTATCCAGGCAAAATAATTACAAAAAAAGCTATATCTTCACTAAAAAAGACAGATAAAAATAAAAGTTGAAGACCGGATTGACGAAAAAATTACGAAAATTACCTTGTTTTGTTTAATGGCGCATAGCACACGTCCGACTTGATGGAGCGATTTGCGGGAACCACGGGCCGGGGCCCAATTAAATGGCCTAATACACAATATTGCCCGCATTTAAAAATGTGCCCTAATTCGTCCGAAATTTGAGTCATACGGTCTTAACCCACCGCCGATCTTACCCTAACGCACCTTATTTTTTTATATGTTTGCGTCAGGATGGCGGGTGTAGGTGCACAAATGGTCATGCTATGTGCATGAGAGCAATGTACGAGCTATGTACCTAATGTGTACCTACATACATTAGGTACATAGCTCGTACATAGCTTTTTATAATAACTGTCGTTTTAAAATAGTGCATTGCTTTAAATGTTACATACATTCGGTACATTGCTCTTATGCACAAAGCATGACCATTTGTGCACCTACACTCGCCATCCTGACACACACTTTTTTTAATCTTCCAGTGTCAATAGTGTTGAAAAACTTATTAATAGTAATAGACCGGATGTTAGTACAGAAGAAATCCCGTGGTTTCCCTCTCGACGACCCTCTCGTATTACGTACTAGCCTAGCGGTCCGCCGCGGCTATGCCCATAGATAATACACTACTACCTGGCTATGCCTGTGGTACATAATATATAGCCTATAGCACTCAGGGATCACGTATATATCCAACGGTGAAAGAATTTTTGAAATCGGTCCAGTAGTTCCTGTTAGCGCGTTCAAACAAACAAACTCTTCCGCTTTATTATATTACTAGACTAGATGATGCCCACGGCTTCGCCCGTGTGGATTTAGGTTTTTAAAAATCCCGTGGGAACTTTTGATTTTTCCAGAACAAAAAGTAGCTTATCTGTAGAAACCCGTCCCCAAAACGGAAAAATCCCGTGGGATCCCCACGATTTCGGAATACAATTCCTTACAGCATCAGGGTTGAGGAGTTGGATATGTACCTACTCGAGTTCATTCAACGATAAAGTCTTTAATTGGTACCCCAAATATCAATTTAAATAACCGAAAGTTTCTAAAACCCATTAGTTTTGGGGATTAGGTCCCATACAGCATCAGGATTGAGGAGTTGGAATCCAATTTTTTTATAAAACAGGGTCGCAATGTTTCTCTATCGATTAAAAAAAAAATTACGCAAATCGGTTCAGAAATCTCGGAGATATCGGTGTACATAGGTAGAAAAACACAACTCCTCCTTTTTTGAAAGTCGGTTAAAAAAGTAGCCTATGTTACTCCCTGGTTAATTCTCTACTTGTATGTGAAGGTCCCGTCAAAATCGGTTCAGCCGTTCCGAAGATTATCCCGTTCAAACAGACAGACAGACAGACAAAAATTTTAAAAACGTGTGATTCGGTTATGGTAGCGTTCAAATAACTATATGAGCTTAATATGAGGTAGTTATTTCGATATTACAGACAGACACTTCAACTTTATTTATTAGTATAGATACCTAGTATAGATTTAATGAAATCGGGGCGTTATTGCAGGACGGGCTCCTTTCATAAAAAGGTTTTTAAAATTCGATGGCTGCAGTGTGTTGTGTACCTATACGTTCACCTATTAGTAACATAGGGATGCACTCGTTACGCTCGTGCCCTTAAGTTGTTAACAATCTATATGTATTAGATAATATAATTTGTGCAGAGGTCAACGACAATTGGCCCATCTAAAGCATAATAATCTGAATTTGAATACAATATCTACAGGGAATATACATAATGCTAACGGTTTTATTAAAATAAATTAATATGGTCTGCTTAAGACTAAAATTAATTAATTTTTAACTTACCGAGGCTATCAAAAGCCCATTTATGCAGCTCTTTATAAAGATCCTGGGACATTTCGTCCTGGTAGTTTCTGACATCGTACACTTTTTGGGTGAATTTCTCGCAAATCTCGTACAATCCTTGGGCGTGATGCGCGATCAAGCTATGTGCTGGAGCCTGTATGGCTGACCTTTGGCGTGCCCATTCCTGGCCATGGCTACGGAGAGAGCTTGGTAATGATAGATAGTTATGTAAAGTTTTCCTGTCTTGTCAAATGAGATGACTAAAATGAAATCAGTTTTTTACTCCGACACGACCGATCGCATTGGCACATGTAGGACTTAGGTATGTAGAACACAGTATAACATAAGTAGTTATAGGGGAAAGGGGCCCAAAGCGGATACGTTAAGATTGAGTTTGAAAATCAGTAGTTTGTTAATCGATGTTAATATTAACTTTTACACAAACGAATAGTGTGTCTCATGGCGCATAAAGTCGTTAAAACAGATAAAGATCGGTTGATAAATAATAAAGTTACAAGGAAATTTATAAAACTTAAAGAAAAACCACTTTGCCCTCAGGGGGGGCCTAAAGCGGTTTTTGGTATCGGGCAAAGCGGACATACCAAAGAAATGCAAAATAAGTCATATAATCTTTATTGTTTTAATAAAAAACGCACAATTTAAATATTTTAATTTAAAAAAGAGCAAATTCAATCTCTCCTTTCAGCAAAATAAAAGAAATCTTAAAAATTAATAATGATGATGAAAATATGGCCTTCCTTTAAAGCACTGGCCATGGACTTTTCGTCCCACGCAGCTTGAGCAGTTTTTCGTTAGTATTTATTCACCATCTAAAAGGATACATACAATTGATATAACAGATCTCATTTCACCCTAGTCGTGGGCAAAGCGGTTAGGTAACCTCTTTGCCCGAACCGCTTTGCCTTTTTAGACTGTTCATTTTCACAATCAAAAATAACTTCAAAATCAGACGAGTACATACAAGTCGGCACTTTCATATCATAGTCAAATACACAAAAGTCAAGATCAATTTATTGATCAGGGCTTATTTTAACTGTAAATTAAAAAAAACGCTCTACACTTACCGCGATTTTTTTTCGAAATGCACCCAATTTTGATTTTTTACTGCACCTACTCGTGTAAACGTTCTTGCTGAGTCGGACGAATGCCCCAAGGGGAGCGGGGGGAGCGCATCGTACCCGCGCGCTTTTTATACACCTAACTATTGGCGCGTTCATTTAAAAAGACAAATCCGCTTTGGGCACCATAACCGCTTTGGGCCCCTTTCCCCTATACACGGTATAATATAAGTAGTAGGTACATGGAGTACTTAACTTTTCGAAAATTGATTTTCAACGGCGCGCCAGAAATGTATGTTAGGTAAAGTAGGAAGTTGTTGTATCAGAGCGTTGAAAACAAATCTTCCAATGCGAGAATACTTACTTAGTGTAAAAAAAAATCGAACTAAACTTTTGAGTAAAAAAATTGGTTGTCTGTAAAGTCTGTTTACGGATGATAATTTTACGTGATAACGTCATAAGAAAACATTATAGAACACACATATAGGCCGATCGTGCCTCTATCGCTTCTTCCGCGCTCTCGCTTGCACGCTCGGCTCAGGCGGAACGTGACACTTTTTCTTGCGTGCAGCCGACGTTCATCAATTTATAAGACGTTATCACGTCAAAACAAGTATCGTGTGACGTCCCTGGTAACGCCATTTAACACAAGCATTACCAAAATAATACATGAAACAACTAACACAGTATAAATTCCCCCGTTAACGTGATTTTTGTGCTCGGCGCAGAACTTTTTGAGCGATTCAAGCGTGGAGCGGACGGGGTGGTCGCCCTCCACGCTGAACACTCTGTATGTGGTCGGGATGGCTGACCAGCTAGTAGCAAGTTGTATCAGCGTTGAAAACAAATCTTCCCATGCGAGAATATTAAGGGCCTGTTTCACCACCTTCTGATAAGGGTTAGATAGCCTAAACGTAAGTTTTGTCATTTTCTTACTTTATGTCAAGTGACGGAGAAGTTGTGAATAAGCTATCCGACACTTTATCAGGTGGTAAAACAGGCCTTTAGTGTAAAAAAATTGAACTAATCTTTAAGTAAAAACAAGTTTGTGTCCGCCTCTGACTCGATTACCGGTAGCGCCATCTTATCACAAGCATTACCAAAATAATACATGAAACAACTAACACAGTATAAATTCCCCCGTTAACGTGATTTTTGTGCTCGGCGCAGAACTTTTTGAGCGATTCAAGCGTGGAGCGGACGGGGTGGTCGCCCTCCACGCTGAACACTCTCTGTATGTGGTCGGGATGGCTGACCAGCACGACGTCTGCGCCTACGGGGCTCACGAAACGCACCACCGGCCCGTATTCGTCGAACAGCGTCGACGTGTTACGGATCGATCTCCTCTGGTTTATTAATGTGCCTGTAATATGAGATTGTTTATCTATTTATCAACCCCCGATGCAAAAACTACGGGTTGTTATAAGTTTGACGTGTCTGTGTGTGTGTGTCTGTCTGTTCCCCTGTGGCGCTCATACGGGTGGACCGATTTGAATGCGGTTTTTTTGTTTGAAAGGTGAATTAGTCGAGTGTTGTTATAGCTATGTTTGATGAAAATCGATCCAAGATGGCCGCCGCTACAAAATGGCGGATTACACATTTCTTCACAACTCCCTTATTATGGGTATCAAATGAAAGGGCTTGACTAGTAGAATAGCACTATGCAAATCCAAGATGGCTGCCGCCACAAAATGGCGGATTACACATTTCTTCACAACTCCCTTATTATGGGTATCAAATGAAAGGGCTTGACTAGTAGAATAGCACTATGCAAATCCAAGATGGCTGCCGCCACAAAATGGCGAATGTCGGGGGTTTTTTAAATTTTAAATTTATTAGTCTACAAGTTACTCCTTGACCCTTGACTGCGATCTAATCTCATGGTAAATGATGATGCAGTCTAAGATGGCAGCGGGCTAACCTGGAAGAGGTATGGCAAGTTCTTATCAAACCCATACCTACCCCTGTGGGCCTATTCTCTAACTTAGTTACCAATTGAAGATATACATTGCTGTTTTAATGTGTGTGAAATGAAATCACTCTTTATATTTCACACAGTAAAGCAGCAATGTATATCGAACCAATTCGCTGGCAACCATTTTCAGTTCGTAACTAAGTTAGAGAATAGTGCCACTGATCGGTTTACATACGCGGCATCGTACCGCAACGCTAAATCGCTTAGCGATACTCAGTGGCGTAGCGTACCTTGGCGGGGCCCCGTATAAAAATTTGTTTGGGGGCTCTAATGAAGGGTATGGATTTCTCAAAAAAGAAAAAAAAAATGTTTGCATAAAATTAAAAGCAATAATTATTTATTCATCATAATTATTTATGCCTCTATGGACAACTTTTTGGACAACATTTTTTGACTTTTGTCATTTCTGAAATAAACAAAAATTTGGGAAGTTTTTGTTAATTTTTGCTTACGCACGTCGGGGGCCCCCGTGACTTGGGGGCCCCGTATAATTGATACGGCATATACGGCGGTAGCTACGCCCCTGGCGATACGGCTTTGTCGGTATGATGGTAAGTAACTAAGTATAGCCATGGCTTGAAGCGAGACCAGAGTACAAATTTCTAAATTGCTGGTGGCAGGAATCGAACCCGGGACCTTCCACTTTTAAGGCCACTGCGCCGGGGAGGACGTAAAAAAGGATGAAAAGGTCGTCTCACACAAACAGACGTCCAATACACTGGTCTCTTTTGCAAGGGTCGTGTCCAGCGCAGTGACTCCGCACTCGCTAATAGGTCTTTCGACGCGTGACATGTAAATGTGGCACGGTGTAGTACATATACCCGAATTACTAATTCCGTGGAATTCTGACAGCTGTCATTGTGATTTACAGATGAGTTATTTGTATGGAGAACAGGGTTAACATCTACGAAGTACGATTTTACCCCAAACTACTTACTTTAATTCTCTGTCATCAAAAAAAGCCATATGCATCGTAATAATATTACTCGTTTCGCCTTAAAATAGAAAACACCAAGAGTGGAAACTAGAAAGTGCACACTAACAGCAATAGAAAACAAAAGAAGCACAGAAAAAATTATTCAAAAATGGATGTCGAATGACATTATCAGTTATCACCATGAAGTGTCTGTCAGGCATTTGTCATATCTACATGCGGCAACTGCCGCATGTAGATATGACAAATCCAAATACAAATCAACTGATTTGTATTTGGTATTTGCATAAGTTTTGAATTTTTTATCTTTTTTGTGGGAATTGTTTTATCTCTGGTAACATTTCGAAACGTCAGAATTCCACGGAATTAGTAATCGGGTATACCTACGTTATGGCGGCTCCTCACTTCGCGTATTCGTGTTCGCGTATTCGTATAGCTTTATTCGGCAAAATATTTGACGAACACGCGAATAAACATTACATGAATTGAATTGAATTGAATTGAATGACAATTAGACCATCCACACATGGAGCAAATAGCCAAATACCCGAATATTCGCCACAATGTGTTACCAACTCTCAAAAATATTTTTCCCTAAAGCTTAAGTCAAAAACACTAATAAAAAGGCCAAGATTTTTGCTTTAAATTCGAAATTAATGGTTTGAAATTATGATGATAATATTGGTCTTATAAAAAAATTGTAAACAAGAATTGTTTTAACGTAATTCCAAAATTATGATTCCTAATGAATGATTCAAATTGCTAATTTTATGAAAATTTAATTTTGAAATTACGGTTTTCATGATAAATAGTCCTAATAAAAAATACGAGACATTTTTTTTGAAAATTAAATTTTGAATAACTTTTATTTAAAATCTAAAAAGACAAAATACTTAAAAATACCCCAAAAATATAAGGCCCCTACAAAAATCCCACCGATTTTTTTTTACTCCCTAAATTTAGGGAGGAATCCCTAAGTTGGCAACTATGATTGGCCGAATACGATCGCACATAGGTAGTTACTCTATGGTAGATAGATAGGTACTCGCTAGTAGCTGTGCTAGTAGTCTGTGTTCTGTACTCCGCTAGGAGTAGGTACCTAACTATAAAATGTATATGTTCTGTGGTTCTGTGGATATGTCGGACCGTCGGACGAGATAGCACTTGCAGCGGGATTTTTAATTCTTGTTACTATATTAAATAGGTATAGATAAATATGTGATTATTTTTTTAGGGTCCCAGATACAAAAATTAATTTGGTGGTCGTCGTCGCCGTTATCAACTGATAGATATCCACTGTTAGATATAGGTCTCTTGAAGGGACTTCCACACGCCAAGGTCTTGTGCCGCTTGTATCTAGTGGCTCCCTGTGACTCTTCTGATACCGTCGGTCCACCTAGTGGGGGGTCTACCATCACTGCGTTTTCCGGTGCGAGGTCGCCATTCTAGTACCTTGGGACGTCACGGGACACAACGTCTATCGGTTCTCTGAACTATGTTAATTTGGTAGTTCTAAAAACCCTAAAATGGTCCACCACCACCACTACTACAGTCTTTCTAACGTCCCACTGCTGGGCACAGACCTCCCTCTCTCATAGAAGAGAGGGATTTAGAGCTTAGACCCGCCACGCTGCTCCAATACGGGCTGTAACGACTATTGTCGCATTATAGTGATAATAACCGGGACCGAATGTTTTAACGTGCTCTCCGAGGCACGGGGGTGAAACACCGCCATCTACCAACTCCGAGATGGCACTGAGAATTTCTTGACAGAAAAAACCAAATGATTTGCCCGACCCAGGAATCAAAGCCGGGACCTCGTGATCTGCAGTCGAATATATTAACCACTAGACCAATGAGGCAGTAAAATGGTCGCAATGTCCCAGTAATTCATGGTAATAAAACGTGTTAGTAACGGCACAAAAACAAATACAAGTGACGCTCGTATTAGTAAGCGGCACGCGAGCGCTATATTAGTATATTATTAGCTATGCGTTTATCCTGAAGAGTTTGTTCCTTGATGTGAATAGGACGAATATGTAGTCACAGTATTTGTGTATTTGTCTATTCGGCTCCTTTGATGCGCGTTGAAAAACCGACAGCTGTGCGGATAAGCGTGTTTGTTATTCGTCATAATCTAGATTATAATTATTAATCTGTGGTTAGTATATTATGATCTATGTTGCCAAATAGGCAAATAACGCGAATATTCGTCAATTACCATCCACACATCGCCGTTTTCGGCAATTAATGTTATTCGTCCTATTTGCCGAATAGGCAAATAAATTTACCCAAATAGGCAAATAGCGCGAATGTTTCGTCAAGTATACCATCTACACATCGCCGTTTTCGGCAAATATGGCAAATACGCGAACACGAATAGCGAAGTGAGGAGCCGCCATTACAGACTTACAGCGCATATTACGATGAATGATGATACGCATCACCAGGATATTGGATAAGTCATGGGCTATACCTACTCTTACTACCTAGGTGTAAATTAATTTTATTATTGAATCTTATAATAACGAACTTTGACTGAAAATTTACTCACCAATATTCAGACTAAATATTAAAAAACCAGCAGTGAGTTGAGTTCCCATGTCTGTCAAATAATTGCGCAACGTGGACAAATACTTCAACGACTTTGGTCCAGGAACTTCGTCAAACGGCAAAACTATCGAGTCTCTATTATGTATAACCATTGGAACTACTCGTGGAGTTGGGAAGATATCGTACTCATTTTCTGCTGAGGTAATTCCAATTATCGATTGTTCTTTAGGTGGCTCCTGAGCAGTGGTTATTTCTAAAGGTTTATTTGACTGCATGCGAGTGTTCTCCCACACGTGAAATTTAGTTATAAAATATTTGCCTGCATTGGAATGAAGAATCCTCAAATAGTTCAATAACATTTTTTCTTATAATGTTTGTAAATCTATAATTTGTATTTTATGCAATCTCTTTTTTGTTTGAGACAATCTCTTCGACGTTTTAACACGAAAACAAAATATGATGAGATTGTCGAATATTTGAATTATGCGCCAAAATTGGAATTCATTTTAAAATAAAATGTTAATAGAGTAAAAATATTTATGGTCTATGAGCCACTGCTTGGTATAGATCGACCAGAATCTCATGAAAAATAGGGAAATGAAATTCCAAGGTTAGCAACACTACGGCTGCCCTAGCGATAAACAAAGTAACTGACATTTTTTGTGAAATTGACTTTTTGCATTAACAAAAGTTTTATGTCGAATAGTTTTTTACCACAGTTTAATATTTCAAATAACTTGAACCGTTTACTGAAATTTAAATTGCCCAAACAAAGTAACTGCACTCACTAACCCGGAATATAAATGCAAAAACCAAGTAAACAACAAGCACAACACAAAAATAAAGTAATTGGATGTTGATTACTTTGTTTTTGTATTTAAAATGCAGTTGCTTGATTTTTCGTTTCGTGAAACGATCCCAGCTAAGGTGTTCTGAATGTAATTACTTTGTTTATCACTAGGGCAGCCAAGTTAACCTAGTGTTGCTTACTACAAAAAATTTCCCTATTTTTCATGAGATTCTGGTCGATCTTTATTAACGTTAACTGCGCTCAATAGGATACCTAATGTGGCCAATTCTGTTGTACACAATCTCTAAACCTAAACTAAAATGACAGGTCTAAATCTATTGCTATCCTTTTCCGCAGGGAGGATTGTGAAAGAGACAGGAATATATTTAGACCTGTCATTTTAGTTTAGATTTAGAGATTGTGTACAACAGAATCGGCCACAATATGTTACTTTTTACCATTACAAATTATCGTTAAAATACTATGCAAATGATATTACAACTGTATGTTTACCGTTAATAAAGTATCACTTTGAAATTAACGTAATTTGGAACGAAAGCGTTCACATAAGTTTTTATCTATGGCCAATACCATTGAGAAATTAATCATATAGAGGCGCCCTAATGATCTACTATCTGATCTAATAATAATAAAAAAATAATGATACATCTAATGATGACTATCTATAGAAAATAGTAGCTCAAGCTTATCAAATCTTATGCGTGTAAGAAACAATACTACATTTTTAACATAACAATAAAACAGTTGCGGCAGACTCAAGGCAAAAGATGGCCTCCCTAAAATGTATACATAAACACTCACACACGCACAACTTGAGATATCACAATGAACACGCACCGTTTTGTGTCTTCGGATTGTGCGTGTATGATACCTAAGCTAAGCGTGTATGAGTGTAGTTTTGACGCGTTTTAAAGTATAACCCCCGTACGTTGCTATTGCGCTGGAACCTTGTCACATTAACTTCAGCGTGACATCGGACGAAACGAAAATATACCGTCGGCAACAATTTTTTTTTTATAAATAAATTAAACCAATTAATGAACAAATAATTTTCAGATTTTAAATGAAGAAATTATCCTAATTCTTCAACTCCTCTGATGTAATCACATTTTTGTAAAAAGGATTCGGATTTTTTTTTCAGAGTCTGTTGTGTCTGAATCACTATCATTTTCTGTGTTATTATTATATAACTCGTCAATTAATTTATCTTTGCGCCAGTATTAAACAACAATAACAACAAAATGTGTGACTTTACAATAATTATTCAAAACTCGATACGCGTACTCTGCCAACAGTTTTTGTCAACGGTACCGACGTTTGTTCAGTGCTGACGTCATGAAAATGGCGGCCAGGCGCAATACCAATTTGCGGGGCTTATAGGTACGCGCTTCCATAATATTATTAATTTCTCAATGGCAAATACGGCAACAGAAAACAATGAAGACTGAGGAAAAAGATGGAAAGTGGAAACCTGTGGTGGAAACACCATAGAGATAATAATAATAAATAGAGTTGGCATAATGTCCTATAGAAATTAGTGGATCGGAAAATAGCTCAAGCTTATCAAAATTTTCATAAGTGTGAAAGAGACAACATTACATTTTTGACATAATAATAAAACAGTTTGCGGCAGACTCGTGACTTAATATGGCCTCCCTAAAATGTATACATGAACACTCACACACGCACAACTTGAGACATCACAATGAACACGCGCCATTTTATGTCTTCGGATTGTGCGTGTGTGAGTGTATTTTTGGCACGTTTTTGAGGTAGGTATGCCAACTCTATTTATTATTATTTATTATTATTATCTCTATGGGAAACACTGATTACTTTCTGTCAAATCCTGTGAAACTATTTCTTCATGCCAAAAGCAATGCTAAAAGGTGGCAAAGAAAAGAGTGAGCGAGCGCGAGCAAATTAACTGGTAGATGGCGGGAGGGATCTCGTGTGATATAACTGTGTTATATTAGTTTTTAAATTTTAGTGTAAAATTTAAAGTAGTTATTAAAATGACTAGGTAATGATCGTTTACTCGCACAATGAGTTGATATTTTTAGTGAAACATTTGCCCTTGCATTCCAGAGCGTTTTCGAAGTACGTCTGAGTATCACTCGAAATCGTGTGCTAAAAGAACATCTTTACAATTTCAGAGCTAAAATAGAACTCGGCGATGTGACACCGCACAATATAAAGCAACTAAAGAAGCTGAACACAGTGGTGTTCCCCGTGTCATACAACGACAAATTTTACAAAGACGTCTTAGAGGCTGGCGAATTGGCTAAACTTGCTTATTACAATGATATCGTGGTGGGAGCCGTGTGCTGTAGAATAGACATGTCAGAGAACTCCAGGAGACTGTACATAATGACTCTAGGGTGCCTCTACCCATACAGAAGGTTAGGAATAGGCACACTAATGGTGGAACATGTGCTAAAATATGTTGAACAGGATGGCAATTTCGACAGCATTTTCTTGTAAGTTCACCTTGATATTGTATGTTTGCCCTTTCTTCTAATTCTACATATTAGGGTAATGAAGTCAATATAATAATTTAATGGGATGGTTAAGGTTGGACATGCAATAGTCCATAGAGCAAAAATAACCTATCATTTACCAATGTTACTTCATTGTAACTATTGAACTAGCCATCAGCACAACACAACTTCAGACTAGGAGACACAAAAATGAAATTTGAAAAAAAAAACTTCATACTTTTTAAAAATGAAGCTGTATAGATTCATGTTTAAATAGTTTGTAATTTTACTATTGTATTATTATTAATATTCATACCATTTTGAACCATTAAAACTACTGTAAGATAGTCATAAATGTGGTTCAAAACACATGTTACCATTCACCCAGTGGACAACTCTTACAGAATGCTTAAAAATAGAAGTATTATAAGACTCACTGACTCTGACTTTCATAACATTCAAGAGCAGCAGTGAACTAAACAAACCCTTCCCCCGAAAGGCAATGTTTTCCATTCCTGTTGGATAACATGTAAGCATGTTAATGTTCAGCCTAATGATTAGATCACACCCCAGTTTGTTAGTTAATCTATTTGGGGCCAATTTCTAACAAAAATATGGTCGTAGAAGACAGAAATTCAACTTTTCTAATTGATCTTACTCTTCAATTTTATCTTCATAGTTTTGTGTAGTAATACAAAAATTTGCAGGGGGTATTGAAAATTTATGCAAAAACATTGTTTTCCAGGCATGTACAAGTCAATAATGAAGGTGCAATAGATTTTTATAAGAAGTTTGGTTTTGAGATTGTCGAAACGAAAGAACATTACTACAAACGGATAGAGCCGGCTGATGCTCACGTCCTACAAAAGACTATCAGACAACCACAGCCTGCGCCATTAGTCAATGGGACTGTTCCTCATGCGAAGACCAACGGCCATGATTGAAACAAACCGAGGATTCTCATGTCTCAACTCAGTTGTTATTGCGTGAAGCCTCATTTACATGGAGAGGGTATCTTGTCTCAAAAATATGATAGTTGAAGTAATTCAAATAGTAGTGCGGTTACACCACATTATAATAATGTGCTTTTATGATGATATCATAACAGAGAAGAGCAACAATCGCCTTACATTTGATTACATTGAATCATTGGAGAGTTCAAAATATAAATAAAGTTACGATAACCATCTGAAGATTATTGCCTTTGAAAATATACAAGTATTCAACACAAACAACACAAAAAAAAACTGAACACTCTACACATGTAAATGAGGCATAAAAGAGCAAGTGATAAATAAACTAAGGATCATAATCAAGTCACTTTTATATTTACAGGAATGATTATTATTAATTGTAATGACGGAATAATAAGTAGGGTTGTGGTTTTGGACTGTTGAGGCCATAATGTTAGCTGTATTGACTGATTTCATTCTAATAATACTGTATCTTGTCCTGTACAGATTTATTTGTTGAAGTACTACATAGGCGTAATTAGGCAAGTTCTGGTCACAAAGTGAAAAACTACTTCAAAAAATTAAGATTTTTTTATTTTCATGACAAATAACAATATGCTTTAGCCTAATAAATGAACTAAAAACACATGGCTTCTTATCTAGGTACTCAAAAATAATGTTTTTAAGTTGTACACTATGATCAAATAATGTACATGATCAATGATATATTATGTATAATGGTATCAATGATTTGCTGTCAATTGATAGTGTCTGTGATGAATTAGTTCTCACCTACGATTAAGAATGTATATGTTCAGTGAAAAGCCAATATCTGACAATACTGCAGTGTGCTTTTAGTACAATTACAAGTACCTAGTATCCAAAGGCTTAGTTTTCATGTCTTTGAACTCTTTTTCAATCAGATTTTGTATGGGGCTGCATATCTTGTACATTAATGCTCGAAGTTTGAATATAACGCATGGGAATTTTTACTAAAATATTACCTAAAAACCAATATTTTTATTATGACAAAACTGTATTCTGTTACAGTTAGCTTTGGTAGAGCACATTGCCAAGAAGATGCCTATTCACTATTGTATTTACTTATGTTGTATCTGTAAACTTATGTTGTTTGCGACTGAAATAATGCCAACATTTTGTAGGTAGAGTAAAGATATACAAAATGCCCGACTGTAAATCCTAGTTATTGCATGTGGTGAGTAGGTACTCGTGTTCGTTGACCAAAATTGTATTACATTTTCCAATCTGATGTACATAAAATCTGATACACAGGCAACAAACCTATTATAAATTTTTGAAAATAGCCTTTTAGTATTTGTAAATTTCTCTCCTGTTTAGAACTATGTGTAAAGTACCTACCATAATTTAGCTCTAGGCATTCTTTTAACTCGGATGGCATAATTTCTGTGTCCATTTTTTACTGTACTTGTATAATAATGTAAGGTTTATTATCATAAGACTAGAAAATTCCGATTGTCATTACATGTGGACTTAAAATAAGTTTAGCTGGTTGGTTTTTATGGGATATCTCCTCGCAATTATTTGATATTTTGATTTCGATTTTGTCAATACGTAAAAAAAAATGTAAAATGTTGTTATTTTGTCATAACTAAACTATAATATTATGTACATTTATTAATTTTTAACCTAAATTTGTTGAAGTATTATTATTATTTTTATGTAAAATTATCTTTCTCATTGTTTAAATAAAGCCTGGTTGACGCCACAGCGATACAGCGGCATGCCGCATGCCGCATGCTGCATGCTGCATGCTCAATGTTGTCATGTGTCATTTACAAGACATTTGTAACATGTGGTATGTTATGAAATGAACCATTTCCGGTTTTAGTAGCACGCGGCGTTCTACCATTTTCCTGCCATGTCACAATCAATTAAGTAAATCAAAAATATTCCATAGGCCTTGGCATGCCGCATGCTGCTTAACTACGCAAATGTTTCAGTTTGTAGAAGACGCACATAAAACTATGTCATGAAAATGTTACAATATGCAGCATGCTGCAATCAAGCTGCAATGCCTTAGCGTACATCAGGCTTATTAGGTGTTACCAAAAGTCAATTTGCCCGCTGTCAAAAATTTCTTAAAAATATATTTGTTGACTATCATGTTTCTCTAAAACTTAGATTTAGTAAGTACAATAAACATGATTAACAATTTCAATAATTTTTCTTTTTTTATAAACCGAGGATTATGGTTTCAAAATATTTATACCTTGATATTACTACTAGGTACCTACTTTGTGAAGCTGATATGGCAGAAGTAGGCATGGCATACACAATGTTTTGTTGACTTTCTGCTAGAGTAACCTGATCTCAGAACAAGCAAATTTAAGGGTCGGGGCATACTAGCACAGAGTCGAAACGCATCGAAGCGTCAAGCAAAAAAATGCTCTTATCTCTACAAAACAAGGCACGAGATCGTAAGAATGCGCTCGCATTCGAATTCGCATTGAATTTTAGATTCAGTCGAGAGGTTATGAAGCTATAAAGCAAGCGTATAACTCCCGGCACGTAAGTCGAGCGGTGCGCAAGTGCGCGCAGCGTCGTACGAGTGAGCGGGACACATTACGATTTGAGAGCCAATCAGCGCTTACGAGGGATCCGCGAGAGCTAATCAGTGCTTACGAACGATCCCCACGCCCTCCCCGCGACCCCCTCACACCCCGAGATACCTCATTTTCGACTTCTGCACATTGAAGGTCACCGCTCGACTTATTTGCCGTGACTTGTAGCTCTTGACAGAATTTGACGTTATTAATTTTATAAGTGAGTGAATTAAGACTGGTTGCATTTGGTTATATTTTTAACTTCTAGGGCCCCCCCCTTGGCAACGCCCTTGCTATGACCTATGAGAGGTTAGCTACAAAGTTGATACAAATAAAGGCAAAAATAAACCACACAATAAGAAACATTTATTTATTTTACAATAATTATAACATTCGTGCATTTTAGAATACTGTTTTGCTTTCTAAAAGCTTCAATTCACTATCACAGACTATATTTCAGTGACGAAATTATTATTATTTAATATTTATATATGTTATATAATAATATTATAAATACTTAAATATATAGTACAAAAACAAAATGCAAAACAACCTCAATTATTTCATGTCTATTTGAATAATAGCAATTTGAAGAATTGATAACTACTGCCTACCTTGGTATATTGTTAGTATGAATTGGAAAATTCTGAGATTCTATAATAAAGTAGATAATAGGTATTTTTTTTTTATTTACTGGTACGGATTCAGGCTAGGCTCGTATATTATAATTTTTAATACAATACCCCTAAAAATAGGGACAGGAATCCCGATTGTATATTTATTTTTTAATAGCACTGTTCAGCTTTGGTCTAGCGTGGTAATTTTGGGTTTCGGAAAATAGTGTTTGGACAATAGAAATTTCATCGCATTTTAAATCATCGCATGTCCACAATAAAAAGTTCGTTAAGGTTAACATAAGGACATATATACTAACAACATAGGTAGGTATAAAATTCACGTTGGGGGTCCCAAGGTGCTCGAACAGCGACCTCGCACCGAGAAATGCATCGTCGGAAGACCCCCCACTAGATGGACGGACCATCTGAAGCGAGTCGCTGGCAGACACTGGACACGAACGTCACAAGACCATGTTCTGTGGCGATTCTTGCAAAAGACCTATGTCCAGCAGTGGACATCTATCGGTTGAGACAACGAGGTCTTTATTACAAAGCATATTATATAACTACCATGGTAAACAATGTTTTTAAATGTTATAATATAACAGTCGTCGTTGTCCACCGATAGAGGTCCTTTAAAAGACTTCAACACGCGATCTTGTGACGCTTATATTCAATGACTCCCTCCGACTCACTTGCCGTCTGTCCAGCTAGTGGGGGGTCTGTGAACACTGCGCTTTAAGATGCGAGGTCACCGTTCTAGCATCTTGGAGCCCCAATATTATTTACAGAAATTTTATCTAGACAAGGTAAAGCCATGTTTGACAGGATTTTTAAAGTAAGTAGGTAAGCTAGGTTCAAACCTAGATTATACAAAGAGTTTTTACATTCGTTTACCCTAATTTAGTTTTTCTCAATAATTTACATATACTATACTTTACAATGGCATTAATTCTGCGGATTTACATATTTAAATTTACATTTAATTTTGAAAATATGCGTTTTTTACAGAGTGGCACTAAGTTTAATGTAATTCAGGTGGCAGGTGTTACACATATTTTACAGGCGAATATACTTCAAAGATAAACGCATTCGTTACACAAAAACATCACAAAATTGACCAAAATTACTAAATTTAATACAACAGTCATGAGCGTCAATAAATATTTTATAAAATTGTTATTTAAAATACAAAAAATGTGATGGCAGTAAACATTGTTGTGATATCATAGGCGTTAAAATAAATGCAGTAAATAACTTACAGTAGATAGATAGGCAACTTGTGGCGATACTTCTAACCACCAACACCACTAGAGCCTTTTTAACGTCCCACTGCTGGGCACAGGCCTCCTCTCTCATAGGAGAGAGGGATTTAGAGCTTAGACCCACCACGCTGCTCCAATGCGGATTGGCGGGCTTTAACGACTATTGTCACATAATAGTGATAATAACCGGGACCGACTGCTTAACGTGCTCTCCGAGGCACGGGGGTGAAACACCACCAACTACCAACTCCGGGCTGGCACTGAGAATTTTCTTGACAGAAAAACCCAATACCTAACAATTATTTGCCCGACCCGGGAATCGAACCCGGGACCTCGTGATCTGCGGTCAAATACGCTAACCACTAGACCAACGAGGCAGTATACTTCTAACAATACGTTAAAAGTATATTTTTTATAAACACAAATAAATTGTAAAGTTTTCATAATTTAACAACTAAGTAAAGCGGGTGATTTTAAGTGATGATAAGTAGATAGGTACAAAAATTATTTTAATATTATATTTCTCAAAAAAAAAAAAAGAACTTATTTTTTTCTATTTTAGACCATGACCAATATAGAAAAAAAAACATACCTTTAATCCGCCACCGGTATTCTAGATTTTTACTATTATCTTAAAATGCATGACTCAACAACTCTAGTTTCTAAAATCCTTCGAGTTTAATAAATACGACTTAACTTCACATACCTACTATTCTGAGCATGTGTGAATTAAAATATCACTTTGCACATTTTTAGAACATGGGCGTTGATTTTGTACAGGCTTTGGTAGTAATTCAGTTACACTCAATCTCGAAACAAATTAAAACAGGCGATATCAGAAGTGGGATAGCAACACAACACTCAACACCAGTTACTTCGACATACGATTGAAATTGGTTTAATAACAAGGAGATAAAGTTCGTAAACTAAAACCCTACTACTCTTATAAAATAATAGAATTTGAACGGAAGAAAACGCGGCGCAAGCAGCTTGTGGCGCCATCTCTCATGTCTATCCGAAACTAATTTAATATTCTAGTTTAGCCGCGCGAAGGTCACTTTTCAATTTTTTCGTAAATAAAATGTATCCTGTGTCACCCGAACCATAACAAGAAATCAATTGACACCTCATTCATCAAAATCGGCCCAATAGTTTAGGCACTACAGTGGAACACACAGAATCTCATACAAAAATCGGATACAAATATACATACATAGACAGCTAAAATCATAACCATTTCTTTTGGCTTTGCCCTAGTCGGGTAAAAACAGCGCACCAGCGCAATTCATTTTCACGTGAACACGTCTTTAAATTTGCTTTTAAAAGTGGCAAGCCATTGAGAAAACTGACGATAACAAAGTCGGGGGATATAACTTGGTGTTACAAACTATATATCTGTCATTTACATTCATTTAATTACACCACTCCATAGCTAAAAGATCAAAGAACTCGTTACGTTGAGTGAAGACTGTGACGAATCGCGCACGGCTGATGGGGGAACGCCGCCATTTTGAGGTCGTTTCGCTGCTTCACATAATTTCTGTTTAGCTGACATACATAAATATAACACGCTCAAAGAAAATATTACCCGTTACGTACACGTATTCATGTAAAACACGGCCGTGTTCACGACACAACTTTTTGTTTTGTTTTTAATCCTGCGAGCACGTAAAAGTATATATAAAGCTGAGTTTAAGTTATAAAAGAAACTGCACCTCGGCATAACAACACTCCGTTGGTGGGCTCGCGCCTTAATGTACAAACATCTGGGATCTGGCGAATTTTCAGATGTTTTACCAAGTCGAAGTCATCTATTCACCCTTCAAATATTATAACTCATAAATAAAAAAATGTGCCTTTCTCATTTTTATAAATATATATACATCTACAACATTATTCTAACAGCTATAGGTACATAAAACGCCCTTTATAATGCTATTTATCTTTTATTTAAAGTTAATAAATCATAAGATTTGGCATATTTTAAAGACTCGGACAACTACTTACCTAAAACAATATTTTTACCAATTATACTCTGATTTTTAATTCTGTAGAATTCTGACGTTTCGTACTTATGTTATGTTACCAGAGATAAAACAATTCCCACAAAAAAGAGAAAACATTCAAAACTTAAGTAAATAAAAATCAACTGCCGCATGTAGATAAGACAAATGCCTAACAGACACTTCATGATATGGTGATAATGTCACTCAAATGGCATTTTTGAATAATTTTTTTCAATGTGCTTCTTTTGTTTTCTATTGCTGTTAGAGTGCACTTTCTAGTTTCCACTCTTAGCGATTTCTATTTTAAGGCGAAACGACTGATATTATTACGCGGCTTAGCTTAGGGCTTTTTATGTTGACAGGGAATTAAAGTAGTTTGGGGTAAAATCGAACTTCGTAGATGTTAACCCTGCTTTCCATACAAATAACTCATCTGTAAATGACAATGATAGCTGTCAAAATTCCACGAAATTAAAAATCAGAGTATACAAGCAGTAATATGTTTATAAGTACATAATATATAATATTAACTAGGTATGAACGATTTAGATTCTATATTCTGTTTTGTGATGCTTAGATTTGAATTCCGAGCTATTTTATTTTTAAAAGGATATGTGATATAAATTCAGCTATTTTCTTGGGTCTATAGGTTTTTGTGAAGAGGTTTTTACTTTTTTAGAGACCACTAGATTTGCAAACCATCTTTTTTTGGCAAAATCAAAGCCATCATTGACTTACTATGTATATCTCAGTAAGACTCTCAATCAGTCTCTAAAAGTATTACCAACAAACAAGTACTCACCCGCGATGTTTTTTGTTCAGTTTTGTTCAATTAAAATTGCACCTTATCTTAACGAAATAAGGTCTTAAGAGTGAGTTTGTTATGTTACCTTTCATAAAAATGTTTGGATATTTTTATGAACTGTGCTTAGCGATTGCTAGTCTTGCTTGTATATTTAGTCAATGTTTAGACTAAATTACATATTTTTGTCCAAGAAGCTTATTTTTTTTTCTCTATGGTGAAAACACCTTTTGCTTTTGAATAAATAAATAGTATCTTCGTAAAGCTCTGTTTTATGTTTAAGTATTTAAGTGTAGTGTAAATTATCAAAATAAATGTAAATGTAATGTTACAAAATAACTGTTCCGTACAGTTATTACAAAGAAAAACGCACTTTAAAAGTCTTCGATGTAAAATTAAATTTGACTATTTTTATGAACTAAACAATATTAATTGTTATCTAGCTTTGCCGCCTAAGGCCTAACGCAGACAACCGATTTATGCCATGCCATGATAATAGTATAATTATGAAATATAATCATTTTACTAATTTGTTCCCAACCTTAGAATAGGACCATATTTTTGGACGAATAGCTGATTAATGGCTTAAACACTGATTTTTATACCCTACTCATTTTAATTTAGACATGAAACAAGTTCAACCGACTTCCTTTTTGTACTGTGGTAATTTGATCACTAGTCACTATGCTTTATCGGATCAACATTCGGTCGTCTGCGATAGGCCTAATTTATAATCTGTATAATTAGGCACCGGCCACACTGAGGCCTAAGATCCGGCAACACCGCACAGGCCGCACATTCATAAGTGATTATTCTCGGGTGTGGTCGCGTGATTTTCTAAGTCGAGCAATTGTTTTATACGTTCTATACAAAGTTTTGAGCCCTCGTTCGCTTCTTTGGCCATCTGTAAATAAAGTATTGTCACTGAGTAAATAAAAAAAAGTAAATAAACATAAAAACACCCTCCCCGGTGAGCGTGGAAGGTCCGAGTTCGATTCTTGGCAGGAGCGATTCATAATTTCTAAATTATCTTTGGTCTCATCTGGTGGGAGGCTTCAGCCGGGGTTAGGTACGACCCTACTGGCAATGCAGTGGTGCCAAGGGAGGAGGGAGGGAGTTAGCGTTCCAGGACGATGCCTCATAGAAAGAGATCAGCGGTACTGGTTTAATAATAACTAGGCACGGTTGACGCCTCCCACCGGACTAGATCAGAGACAATTTAGAAATTATACACTCCAACTTATAAGACCACAGCGTTGACCACTGGGCCAGAGGTCGTCAAAGTAAGTAATATGTTACCAAAGAGAAGTTAAGGAACCCGTGCGGCAAGCCCTCTAGCACGTCGATGCCGACCGAGTTGCCGAGCCCTTTCAGCTTCTTCGCGAACATCACGCAGTCGTCCAGGCAAGGGTCCAGGTGGACGGTCTGGAAGGACAAACATTTTTAGGGTTTGTTTCACCACCTTCTGATAAGTGTCGGATAGCCTAAACGTAAGTTTTGACACTTTCTTACTTTGTCAAATGACAAAGACAAATGTTGTGAATAAGCTATCGGACACGTAACAGAAGGTGGTGAAACAGGCCCTTAAATTCTTTATTTTATAAGCAAAACCTGAAAGTAGTTTGTTCAGAATCAGTAACAGAATCGAATTCAACCATTTTTATACAGTGTTATATATTTTGTCCTAGAATATTTTAAAATCCTGAGTCGAGACGGTGACGGCTTGCTGTGACCATTTTTTATATTTTAAAATGGCAAGTCGAGACGGTGACGGCTTGCTGTGACCATTTTTTATATTTTAAAATGGCAAGTCGAGACGGTGACGGCTTGCTGTGACCATTTTTTATATTTTAAAATGGCAAGTCGAGACGGTGACGGCTTGCTGTGACCATTTTTTTCGAGGTCAATAACACAACACAACAAGCTTATAACTTCGTAAGTTTTCATTATATTTAAAACAAAAATTTGTATAATTACTCCTAATGTAAAAAAAATTGACACATGTTTCGGTTTTTGCATAAAGTAAAATTAACGTTGTCCCTCTCCACGTCTTCTCCCGCCTCGCCTCGCTGTCACTGCACTTTGTATGGAGCGACAGCGAGGCGAGGCGAGAGGTTTTTCGGGCGCGAGGATCAAGAGTCTGGCTAGCACTCCTGCAAACTCGCCAAGACTCATGCCGAGAGCCTCTAGGAGGCACCTCGCGAGAGTCTGGAGTCTGGTCACCTCGGGCATCAGACTTAGACTTACCAATATTCTAACTGGGGGGAACTTCTTGAGCAGTTGTTCGTCCGCCCAGTAGGGCGACAGGAGCGGGTCCTTGGGCACGGAGAATATGAACTCGTCGGATGGACTGCGCGCTATCAACGAGTCCAGGTTAGTTCGCGCCGCTAGTCTGCAGACAACGGGGTTATAATCTCAGAGTATATTTCGCGTCTTTAGTACACCTCCGCCGTCGAGACTGCAGCAGCGGAACCATAATAGTGTACCAATGATGATGTCCTTCCAACCGCATTTTGGCCAATCTCAACAGAGGCCGAAACTAGCAAACTATAGTCTGATTTTTAATTCGGTGGAATTCTGATGTTTCTTAATGTTACCAGAGGTAAAACTGTTCCCACAAAATAGATAATGAATTCAAAACTTAAGGCCACTCTCTTCACGCGCTTATCCATACAAACGTATTACGCCTATTATTCTAATATTTGTCGCAATAGGTCTAAAGTTAAGCCAGATATCAATTTATATCTCCATTATCTATGCCATAAAATAAAAAAATTAGTAAAATTATATTTATTTTAAAAGTTATGACCATTGAAAAATCACTATTTTTGGGCAAATTTTGAGGCAACTTCGTGCGTAAATAAACTATATAAGAAAGCAGAAAATTTAAAAACGACCAAAGTCTTGTCATAGGTTACTTCATAATAATTACAAATGTATTTAGTTTATGTAATAAATTGCCAAGTATTTGCTAAAATAGGCGTAATTCCAAACCTAGATTTGCATATTTTTACTTTGCCATTTTTCACTAAAAAATCATGATATCTCAAGCAAAATTTATTACAGGGGAAAGGTGCGGTTAGTGCGGTGAAAGGGGTTACAAGTTAGACACGAAGAAAAGCGAGTAGCGGCCGATTTCGCACGATCTATCATCTATGACATAATTAGTCAACTACGAAACGTAAACATCAAATATGTCACACGTTACGTATAATTAGCATTTTTGTTGTTTATTTTGCCTTCTTATTTTGCTAATTGTAATTTACTGCTCTTTTATTCTATTGTAGACTCGTCAGCTAGAGATTATCGATACGGATACAAATCTAGACTTTTTCCAAGCCGGGCCCCCAAAAATCCTCGACAAACACGAAGAAAAACGAACAAACAGCATCTAATGATGCGTAAGTATCTACATATCTACTTGGTACAAGCTGACTAAAAATGAACATGAGTAAGGCGAAAATCATGTCGAACACTCATGTCCCGCTTCACCCGATAATCGTTGAGAACTCGGTGCTCGAAATTGTAGACGAGTATATATACCTAGGACACACAGTCCAGCTAGGTAGGTCCAGTTTCGAGAAAGAGGTCAACCGCCGAATCCAACTCGGATGGGCAGCGTTCGGGAAGCTCCGCGATGTCTTCTCGTCCAAAATTCCTCAATGCCTGAAGACGAAAGTCTTCGAACAGTGCGTGTTGCCAATGATGACATACGGATCCGAGACATGGTCGTTAACTATGGGCCTCATAAGAAAGCTCAGAGTCGCTCAGAGAGCGATGGAGAGAGCTATGCTCGGAATTTCTCTACGCGATCAAATCAGAAATGAGGAGATCCGTAGAAGAACCAAAGTCACCGACATAGCTCAACGGGTTGCGAAACTGAAGTGGCAATGGGCGGGGCACATAGTTCGGAGAACCGATGGACGTTGGGGTCCCAAGGTGCTGGAGTGGCGACCGGGAAGCGCAGTGTTGGTAGACCCCCCACTAGGTGGACCGACATCAAACGAGTCACAGGGAGCCGCTGGATACAAGCGGCACAAGACCGTGCCATGTGGAAGTCCCTTCAAGAGACCTATGCCCAGCAGTGGACGTCAATCGGTTGATAACGACGACGACGACGACAAGCTGACTCCCCCTGCTTCATAAAAATGCTAGAAATAAAAATGTTATAAACAGTAAACATACTAAATATAAGTTTTACGCCCAGTCTGTGTTCCGAAACGAACGAACTAAGGTTGAGTCCAGACTAAGTAACACCTTTCAAACTATATTACATGCAATATAACCACTACCGCCACTACAGCCTTTTTAACGTCCCACTGCTGGGCACAGGCCTCCTCTTTCATAGGAGAGAGGGATTTAGAGCTTAGACCCACCACGCAGCTCCAGTGCGGGTTGGCGGGCTTTTGTCACATGATAGTGAAAATAACCGGGAACAACTGCCGTGCTCTCCGAGGCAAGGGGGCAGTTGGCGGTGTTTCACACCGCCCACTACCAACTTCGGGCTGGCACTGAGAATTTCTTGACAGAAAAACCCAATACCTAAAAACTATTTGCCCGACCCGGGAATCGAACCCGTAACCTCGTCACAGTCGAATACTCTAACCACTATATCAACGAGGCAATATAACAATAGACTTTTATAGCAAATTAGGTTTCAATACTAAGGGATAAAATATAATAAACATAAAGTATAATAGGAAAAAATTATTGCCATTTTACAAACTGGTTTTTTTATAGGTAATTTTTAATTGCACATCTAAAATACTAAACGTGCAATAAATATACTGACTTGCATACTAAATGATACCGTATTACTATTAATTTGTACAACTAATATACTGATTTGCACACTATTTCTTAGTTATGGTCCAAGAACGAGCGAAGCGAGCTCGGGACTTGCGGCACCCCAACTCAGATAGGTTAGGTTAGAAGGGACAACGAACAGGGGGATGGCGGGGTCTATAAGACTCCGCCATCACCTTCGTTGTTATTTTTTTGTTTTCTTTTCATACTGCCCAGAAAAAGGAACCCTGCGAAGCGAGGCTTCGTCAACTGCATTTGGTAACATCTATTTAACGATTTAATAATTATATTGTATAACTTTCCACTATAATATTATCTCCTGCGTAGTGCCCTGCGTATGCACACACACTTGTGCACTAGAATATCTCCTGCGTAGTTGACCCTGCTTCTGTTGAGATTGGCCGCTTTGGCCGAGATTCGGAGCGCTGTGGTCATAAAGTGGGTGGTCCCGGGTTCAATTTCCGGCAGGGGCAATTAGGGATTTTATAATTTCTAAATTGTCTCTGGTCTGGTCTGATGGGAGGCTTCAGTGGTTGGCTACCACCTTACCGGCAAAAGCCGTGCCGTCAAGCAATTAAACGTTCCGGTACGATGCTGTGTAGAAACCGATCAGGGGTATGTATACCTCTTTCAAGTTAGCCCGCTTCCATCTTAGACTGCATCATCACTTAATATCAAGTGAGATTGTATTGTATTGTATTTACAGAGGGGACGCCGCCAGGCGGGTGATCAGTCCTATGTAAGGACCATTTCACCCAATTCCCCGTATTTGGACACAGGTTACTGGTGTCCTGGCAGTTTGTTGTGCACCGGTTTAAGGGGGGCAGCCCCTCAAACCTTCCCACGACTTTCGTAAACCTAAGAATGTATACCCTATAGAGAGGTGTCTTCTTTTTAGGGTTCCATACTCAAAGGGTAAAAACGGAACCCTATTAATGTCACTCAGCTGTCTGTCCGTCCGCCGGTCACAGGTCTGTAGCTCATAGACTAAATGAGTTGAGTAGAAAAACCTAAAATTTTGGTATTTGGTGTAGAACGTTAACCCAAAACTAAATATTGAATTAGAAATTGAAGTAAATTATTTTTCAGAGGGGCATGGAATATTTTTCAGGGGGGTTTTCCCATACATGAAAAAGGAGCCGAAAAAAATTTTTTTTTAACCTAGCTTGTGGGGTATCATTATTTAGAACTTATTAAGTAGAGCACGAACATATATTTTTTTTAATTTTTTGCTTAAAAAATAAGGAAATGGGGGGCATCAAAGTTGTTAGGTTTAGACCATTTTTGTGATGGGGGCTATCTCAAAAACTAAACCAGTTAGGAATATGAAACTTAGCAATATTATGAACCATATACTGTATTTAGACAACAAATACTAAAAATAATGATTTATAAAGTAATTTGTAAGCTGTGATCAAAACAAACGAACACTTTTTGGGTTTTTCTTTCACGGTTTGTTGCGATGTCTAGCTCGGAAATGAAATATTTCTCACGCCCAAAATATTATGTTGTTCATAATTATGTACGGAACCCGAAAAGAGCGAGGCCCGACTCGCACTTGGCCAGTTTTTTGATAATATCGTTACCTTGCAGTTCCCTTCTTACCAATAAGTAAATAGGGCAATCAGCTATGAAGTGAAAGCTAGTTTCTTTTTCTCCACACTCTGGACAGGATGGGTCTTCTACGAGTCTCATTATTGCAAGATATCTATTAAGCAGATAGTGTCCAGTTGTTATACCTGCTACCTAGGTAGTGTAGTAGAGTAGGCTAGGTTTGGGTCCGCAGAATTACATACATTTTATGTGTCATACTAAGTATAGGTGAATGGTTTTATAATGTTCTCCAACCTAACTTCCAATCTATACAAGATTAGTTTGTATGCGTACTACTCTTGTATAATTTGGACGATCTTGATTAAAAAGTAATTTACAATCTATACGCGACCAGTTTCACACCCTTGCGGTTTGGCTTTGTATAGAATGGAAATACACGTAACCGTGCACAAACTCCAAGGAATCACTCTATAGTACAGCTGTACTGACTTCGGCCCAAAAGTTTTTGCAAAAGGTCAATGTTACGTAGGCGTAGCAGAGTGAAGTTTTTGGACAAAATAGGTATATTAGACTTCAGCAATAGGTCTGGCAATATCAGAGAACATATTAGTGACATATGTATACATTTATGGTTATAACTGCGTACGTAAGAATGATAACTCGATGTGCTATATATTAAAATCTTCTTGAAAGTGTGTAAATTATGATAGTGAAATAATCATCAAAATTGGTTCATTAGTTGCGGAGATAATCGCGAACATACTTACATATATACATACATACATACTTACATACATACGGGTCGAATACAGAACCTCCTTTTTTTCAAGTCGGTTAAAAATTTGTGTGCGATTCAGTATTTTAGGCGCTACTTTCGAATATTAATAGTGGGCACATTTAGTGTGCAATTCAGTATTTTAGGTGCTACTTTCGGAACATTTTGTGTGCGAAAGAGAATCAATAGATATACGATTAAGTACCACCCTTTTTTAATTGATAATTTTTTATCGCCTATAATCTCTAAACACATTGTTTACTTTTTAGATGTTCTTGGAGCCTTTTGAATTGCGCTTAGGGCAGAAAATATCTAAACGAGCGAAGAACCATGATGATAACGAGTAAATAATATTTCAAAAACCAATGAAAATACTGTTATATAATTATTGTGTGCTTATGATTATGATAATCAAAATATATTGGGACAGGGTAGTCAAAGCGAACTAACATGTATTTTATAATATTATTATCTTACAAAGTGTACGAAACATTATCTCCACCGTAATGTAATAGACAAATTTGTACAGAAAAAATTATTTTGTTTTGCAAAAATTGCATTGTCGATTCGGTCTAACATGCTCGCGCGCAGATTTGCTAAAAGCAGTAATGAAGTGAGGGGCACCCTCCTCAGGGCTTACTGTCAATGTTTATATACCTGTCAGTTGTGGTACTGGTACAAGAGGGTGTCCTTCAGCACCATAAGGGTGCAGTATAATAACGCATACCGCATCATTATGAAATTTCCCAGATACTGCAGCGCATCGAGTATGTTTGCCGAGTCGGGGGTGCCTGATTTCTTTGCTGTTATCAGAGCACGTATAGCTTCCTTCTGGGAAAGATTGCGTAACTCTTGTAACAGTATCCTCCAAGTGGTGAGCCAGGACTTGCGCGGTCCAATGATTGCTCATTGGATCAAGATGCATCGAGATCCAAATAGGAAATAACTCTGCACACCTTCAGTGTGCAGCGTTAATTTAATAGGTATATGTAAATTTATATATATAGTATTCTATATCACCTATTCTATTGTATTTGATTTTAATTTATTTAATTAATTTTTGATATGTTTTTTGTATTTCTATATTCATACCTACTTGGGTTTTTACCTGAATAAAGAAAATTATTATTATTATTATTAAAAAAATCCATCCATCCATCCATCCATTACATGTTTCAAAGAACATTGAGCAAAATTCATGTTACGTCATTTCGCTTTGACTCTGCGCTAATATGTCTTGATATTTGATCCCTTACGTGCATAGCATACATATTATTATAAGTACTTTTATTTTATAATACGACTGTGTACGAACTATCTAGTTGTGTCCTAATATCTTTTTTCTCTTTTGTGTCATTTTGCTCATCATTCAGACCGATTACTAAAAAGTTAGTTTTAATTTTAGTACTTTTGATGTTTAAATAAATGACTTTAAATAACTTTCTTATTTTATTTCCAATATTTGGTATCCTTAGCGACCATGCAAGAGACACGGTGTGGCGCCGGCACCACTGAATTTTTCATATATTATCTATCTATCTATAATATAATAAAACTGTAACAGATCCAATTCTGTACATTGAAGATATTTTGAAAATTTTTATCGGGGGGCACTCTATAATCGATACTGAATCCAAAACTGCAATTTTTTTATTTTTGTCTGTCTGTCTGTCTGTCTGTCTGTCTGTCTGTCTGTATCTTGGCCGCGCATCACGCCGAAACTACTGAATGGATTCGAATGAAACTTGGTACGATTTGAGTTTATACTCCGAGGTAGGTTATAGGATACTTTTTATCCCGAAATTCAGCACGGTTCCCTTGGGAGAGGGGATGAAAGTTAAAACGTGTATATAGCTGTAATTCATTAACGCGTTATTCGATTTCACTCATTCTTTTTTTGTTAGAAAGGTAGTACTTTAAGTATTGTCCCGTAAATATTTCAAGGTCATACGTTTTTTAGTTTAGAAATGACAGGCATTTATTGGGTTCCAATAACTTGGGTCCCGGATCTTTGTACGTACGGCTTATTTTAAACTGGCGTGCGTTTAAATTTATGTTTGTCGTTCTGTCTATTTGTTCCAGCTAATCTCCGAAACGGCTGGATCGATTTTAATGGAACTTTCAATGTTATAAGGAGTAACAGGCTACATTTAGTTAGTACATAAAAGAATTATGGGATCCGATCCGATCCTATATAAAACCTAAAAACACGCGAACGAAGTCGCGGGGGTCAGCTAGTGTAAGTATAAAAGTTGGTAAGTATCTACGAAGATCATGAATACATCAATGTAATAAGGTGGATTCACGTTATTCATAATATAATGTAGATTCAGCCGTATTTTACATAGAATATAATATATTCACATTTAAAAATGTGTGAAATATTATACCTAAATACACATAGTTCTGTTATTTTACATTTCATAATATTGTCTTGTATGATTTTGTTTTATATATGCACATTCTAAGTAGGTTTTCGAATATACATATAAACAAAGTTTTGACAGCGAAAAAATATTATGTTACTTAGTCTGGACCCACCCTTTTGTCAATTATTTTTATCGATTTGTAAAATAATTATTATCACATTATCCTACTAACTATATCTAATATTATAAATGTGAAAGTGTGGATGTTTGGATGTTTGTTACTCAATCACGCCGCAACTACAAAACCGATTCGGCTGAAATTTTGAATGGAGATAGCTTTTGAATGGAGATAGCTTATGCCCTGACTTAAAACATAGGCTTTTTAACTTTTATCCCGGAAAAATTCACAGTTCGCACGGGATTTTGAAAAAAAAAAAACAAATCTATAGCAACAGCTGTAGGTAGATTACTATAGCAAACTTCCTTGAAAGTAGGTATAAAGGTTGGAAAAGGAAGCGGGAACGGGAACCGGAAATCCACGATTCCCTCGGGATTTGTGAGAAACCGAAATTCACGCGGGCGAAGCTGCGAGCAGAAGCTAGTTTTAAATAATTTTGGGGGATAAGTAATCAATTACATTTGTAGTATCTCTGGATTTTCAATTATTTTCTTTATTTTTTAGGATTCCATTCCTCAAAAGGAAAAACGAACCGTAAATGAAAAGGAAATAGGCATGATTGTGCATTGTACTGTCCAATGTCCATATGTCATTCTTTCTCGCTTTAGTTTTACGTGTAGCTATGGTAGCTGCATACTCTTCTTTACTGACGATGTCTCGCTCTCTAAATGCAGGACGAGACAGCAATATTTTAGGCTCCGCCCACCAACGACTTCTCGCTTGCATGGAGAGCGCTCTTAATTAGATCAAAATCAATTGCCGCATGTAGATATTATGACAAATTCCTGACGGATACTTCAGCTATTATACGCAGAACATACTCGTACTAAAGTGTGTATACGCAGAAAATAAGTCTGTGAGCGGAAAGAGACCACTAGCATAGGACTATAAGCACTTACACCTTACAATATTATGTTGTACGTACACCAAACATGAAACAGCAAGTTCTACTCAAGGTAAGATTAATTAATAACATATTCAGGCACAGGCGTACAAACGATACAAATAAATTATATTGTACTTAATTTTAATTAATTTTTTAAATTCTGTGAATGTAAACGTCGGAATGATAAAATATGTTTCTCGCACCACACAACCGCATTTTTCGGGAAGAGTTTTTTTAATATGGCCCCACAAATATACAATAAATTACCAGCGTCATTGGCCGACAAGAATCTTAGTACTTCACTGTTTAAACAAAGAATTAACGATATTTTATTGAAGAAGTGCTACTACTCAATCAAGGAATTTTTAGCTGATAGTTGGTAGATGTGCAATTGACATTATGGAATATTATGTTAGACATTAAGCATGACATTGTATATTATTTAAAGTTTTATTGGTTTTATTATAATTTATTTCTTTTTCTTTTGCATGCTACTCAGTGGCAGATTGAAGTGCTATTAATAATTATTTAAGATCTTGTTATTACTCAATCTGGGCAAATAAATAAATGATTATGATTATTATGATTAATAAATGACAAAGTGCATTCAGACAATGAACAAAATTAAAAAAAAAAAGATACTCACTCTTCCTGCGTGGGTCTTATGTTGTTTGAACCCGTTATATACGCTAGGCGAGACGACATCGCACCCATGAAACCAGTGGCCGCTTCGCTTATACTAGAGACAGAAAACATACACACGTGTCAACACAACACACGCACACATACATAAATAATAAATATATACAGGGTATAAAGGGGCCGCTTTCGAAAACACTTGGTCTAAGATCCCGCTATACTAACCGGTACCTAATGTTTGCATATTCTATGGGCTTCATACTTTCGATTGGTATAGATTATTTTTAACCCCCGACGCAAAAACGACGGGGTGTTATAAGTTTGACGTGTCTGTGTGTGTGTGTGTGTGTGTCTGTTCCCCTGTAGCGCTCAAATGGGTGGACCGATTTGAATGCGGTTTTTTTTGTTTGAAAGGTGAATTAGTCGAGAGTGTTGTTAGCTATGTTTGATGAAAATGGATCCAAGATGGCCGCCGCTATAAAATGGCGGATTACATATTTTTTCACAACTCCCTTAATATGGGTATCAAATGAAAGGGCTTGACTAGTAGAATAGCACTATTGCAAATCCAAGATGGCCGCCGCCAAAAAATAGTGAATGTCGTGGGTTTTCAAATTTTTAATTTACACTTGTGTCTAATAATAATCAAACCGGTGAAATGTACAAAAAAAATTTTTTTTAATTATTTATTAATTAATCATATCCAGGACTGAAATTTTCTAGGCAACCCATGTGCAATATTATTGACATATTAAATTAAATATAAAATACGTTTCATCAAATAAACATCGGTGAAGGTCGTTGTATAGCGGGATCCTATACCAACTATTATACACTACCTAAACCACAATACAATACAAATAACCATTTAAAAAAAAGAGCAACCGCCGAGTTTCTTGCAGGTTCTTCTCGGCTGGAACTGCATTCCGAACCTGTGGTAGATTCAGTTGACGATTCAAAAGTACTTGTAAAAGTTTATTTGAATAAAAAACTTTTCTATTCTATTCTATTTGTCTTGTACTTGTGTTAGTGATTTAGTATTTAGTATTTTTCAATGCAACGTATAGCGTGCAAAACTCATTCGTTGAACTCTAGCGTCGGCGGATTGCATTACATTGCGAATTTTATAAATTAATGCAGAAAACATTTTCAGTGTTTCTTTTGGTGGTATATTGTCAGTAATCATCACTACTATTACCTATCTTCGTTTTCGATAGTCCTCTCACACCTGATATATTGGACTAACGGCTCGCACACACACATGGGCGATTTCTCGATAGATTTTGGTATTGCTTTGGGTATAGCTTATTAATTTCGGTCGTAAGGTGCAAGGCACAACAAATGAGTGGAGTAGCGCCGAGCCGCAAATTTTAATGATAAAACCAAAAACTGCGCTCGGGCGCGCCAGAGTACGGTTCGTATTTCGATTTCACTGAACCAATTTCAACCGTATGTCGGAGTATTAAGTTGTTATCAGTAAAAAAAAGCTGCGTTTCGGCGCTACTGGTATACACTAGCCCTAATAATGGCTTATATAGAATAGGTATCCACTTATACGTGCACTTTGTACATTTTCTAGCGTTTGTTTGAGATATCTATCGATACATTCTTTATTAACCCCCGAGTGTGTGTGTGTGTGTCTGTTCCCCTGTGGCGCTCAAACGGGTGGACCGATTTGAATGCGGTTTTTTTGTTTGAAAGGTGAATTAGTCGAGAGTGTTGTTAGCTTAGTTAGTATGTTTGATGAAAATCGATCCCAGATGGCCGCCGCTACAAAATGGCGGATTACATATTTTTTCACAACTCCTTTAATATGGGTATCAAATGAAAGGGCTTGACTAGTAGAATAGCACTATTGCAAATCCAAGATGGCCGCCGCCACAAAATGGCGAATGTCGGGGGTTTTTTAAATTTTTAATTTATACTTGTTTAACTGGAAGTTGGTCTAACATAAAATAAATACCGTACCGGTTTTTTATCCTTTTCTTGTCCTTTTGCTCTGGTTCTTGTATTAAGGGCGGTTCGCCAATTAATGTGCTAGAATTTTCTGACTCCGGTTCCCTGATAAATATTTAAAACGAAACCATTTTAGTTACATAAACAAAGATACAAGAACTTGTAACCTCAAATAAAATAGCTTACACAGTACAAGTCACGGCAAATAAGTCGAGCGGTGACCTTCAATACGCAGAAGTAAAAAATGAGGTATCTCGGGGTGTGAGGGGGTCGCGGGGAGGGCGTGGGGATCGTTCGTAAGCACTGATTAGCTCTCGCGGATCCCTCGTAAGCGCTGATTGGCTCTCCAATCGTATTGTGTCCCGCTCACTCGTACGACGCTGCGCGCACTTGAAGGTCACCGCTCGACTTACATGCCGGGGTTATACACCTCTGCGCAGTACCTCATACATAATTTTGTTCGGTCATAGAACGCGAAACCATTGAATGGACTTAAATACAAATAAGTATGTTATTTCAAAGATGAAATTAAAAGTAAAATCACAGAAACAGATCAGCTAAGAAATGCTCTTACAGCTAGCAAATCAACAAAACATCAAGCAACAAGCAAATTGTTGCGAAATCCCAAAAAATGCTTTATTTGACAAAACACAAGAACTGAAGAGATTGTGTAAAAGTTGGAGAAAACAACGTTTTAAATAATATTAATTTAAGATCACAAACATAAGATAGAATAGAATTGTGTTTTTGGTTTAATAACTAGTTAGTCAATCCAGACAAAACAATAATTTCGGAACTATAATTTATTACTTACATATTATGTATTTTTTACAATAAAATTAATGATGATTGATGACTTTGTTATTAATTGCAAATAGGAACATTTAAACACAACAGTTATTATATTACAAAACGAACAAGCTCTCAACTCAATGCTAACTAAAGCAGCTCAAAAATGGGCTATAATAAATGCGGTTAATATTGCTGATATCTACAGCCTAGTGTTAAAGATTCTTACTACACAATTGCGTCTAGAAATTGCCAAAAAACAAGGATTAGTCCTTTTATTGCTATTAACAGGTGATCCGACTTTGTTGGTGTCAATGCGATATGGACCTGAATTTAATCGATACTAATAATAATCTGTAGCATCATGAACTGATTGGAATCAGCAAGAAAATATTTTTTATTCAATACGTAAAGTGGCTTTTTATTACACCACTGTCAAAACTGTCAAGTATTCGTTTTATTTTATTCAATATGGTCGCCAAACAAACAGCTGTTTTGGGGCCGCCATCTTTTTTAAAAGTATTTCATAGAACTTTATTGAAAGTAAATGATAGAACGTATATTGAACTCACAATATAAAAATTATACGATTGAACAGGCTGCACGGTCAACGACCTTTGCCTTTCCCGAAAGGGATAACAAAAAAAAAAGAACTCACAATATGGTTCTACAAAATACCTCTTTATCCCATGGTACTATGAAGATACTGGTGGTCATATATTACACTTTCAATTACAAATGTAATTAAAACAATAAAATACGAGCACTTATATGATACACGTGCGCGTTGAAAATTGAACACTCGGGGCTATTTATAATGCTCGCCTGCGGCTCGGATATTGATTTATTAATTTATTTATTCAGACACCTTAAAAAAAATGCGCATTGACTATAATTTTCTACTTAGCGCACTTGCTACGTAAATAACTAATATACTACTGGACCGCGGATGAAACAAGTCGGTCCGTCTGTTAATAGCACTAGTTCCATAATGAAACACATAGCGACAGTAATAGCTGCATAATTCGGGATAGTATCACATTGTACCTGTGGGAGAGGTCTTGTTTGTTTGGCTTAACGATTGGGAACCGCCGCCCCTCGGAATCCGAGTCGCTGTCGAAAGCGTACCGCTCAAGGAAATCTGATACGTACTGTTGGGACTTGTCCTCCGTTGGCGTTATACCTGACAACAAAATATGAAATTGAAAAGAGAACAAATTGAAAAGCTGTGATAGCCTAGTGGTTAGGACGACCGACTTCTTATCGGAGGTCGTGGGTTCGATCCCGGGGCACGCACCTCTAACTTTTCGGAGTTATGTGCGTTTTAAGTATTTAAATATCACTTGCTTTAACGGTGTAGGAAAACATCGTGAGGAAACCTGCACGCCTGAGAGTTCTCCATAACGTTCTCAAAGGTGTGTGAAGTCTGCCATTCCGCTTGGCCAGCGTGGTAGACTATGGCCAAAACCCTTCTCACTCTGAGAGGAGACCCGTGCTCTGTAGTGAGCCGGTAATGGACTTGGACGCAAACACCTTCTGATAGTTAATGTGTACATACCGGTAGCGGTGTGTTCGCTCTGCAGCGAGGCAGCGCTGATGGTGGTGTCGGAGGACTTCCTCCGCTCGCTGCCCGACTTGTGCGCCTGCAGCTCCGCCAGGTCCGACGGCGACACCTCCTCGAACGACGACGGCCCTTCGCTTATACCTTCTGATAGTTAATGTGTACATACCGGTAGCGGTGTGTTCGCTCTGCAGCGAGGCAGCGCTGATGGTGGTGTCGGAGGACTTCCTCCGCTCGCTGCCCGACTTGTGCGCCTGCAGCTCCGCCAGGTCCGACGGCGACACCTCCTCGAACGACGACGGCCCTTCGCTTATACCTTCTGATAGTTAATGTGTACATACCGGTAGCGGTGTGTTCGCTCTGCAGCGAGGCAGCGCTGATGGTGGTGTCGGAGGACTTCCTCCGCTCGCTGCCCGACTTGTGCGCCTGCAGCTCCGCCAGGTCCGACGGCGACACCTCCTCGAACGACGACGGCCCTTCGCTTATACCTTCTGATAGTTAATGTGTACATACCGGTAGCGGTGTGTTCGCTCTGCAGCGAGGCAGCGCTGATGGTGGTGTCGGAGGACTTCCTCCGCTCGCTGCCCGACTTGTGCGCCTGCAGCTCCGCCAGGTCCGACGGCGACACCTCCTCGAACGACGACGGCCCTTCGCTTATACCTTCTGATAGTTAATGTGTACATACCGGTAGCGGTGTGTTCGCTCTGCAGCGAGGCAGCGCTGATGGTGGTGTCGGAGGACTTCCTCCGCTCGCTGCCCGACTTGTGCGCCTGCAGCTCCGCCAGGTCCGACGGCGACACCTCCTCGAACGACGACGGCCCTTCGCTTATACCTTCTGATAGTTAATGTGTACATACCGGTAGCGGTGTGTTCGCTCTGCAGCGAGGCAGCGCTGATGGTGGTGTCGGAGGACTTCCTCCGCTCGCTGCCCGACTTGTGCGCCTGCAGCTCCGCCAGGTCCGACGGCGACACCTCCTCGAACGACGACGGCCCTTCGCTTATACCTTCTGATAGTTAATGTGTACATACCGGTAGCGGTGTGTTCGCTCTGCAGCGAGGCAGCGCTGATGGTGGTGTCGGAGGACTTCCTCCGCTCGCTGCCCGACTTGTGCGCCTGCAGCTCCGCCAGGTCCGACGGCGACACCTCCTCGAACGACGACGGCCCTTCGCTTATACCTTCTGATAGTTAATGTGTACATACCGGTAGCGGTGTGTTCGCTCTGCAGCGAGGCAGCGCTGATGGTGGTGTCGGAGGACTTCCTCCGCTCGCTGCCCGACTTGTGCGCCTGCAGCTCCGCCAGGTCCGACGGCGACACCTCCTCGAACGACGACGGCCCTTCGCTTATACCTTCTGATAGTTAATGTGTACATACCGGTAGCGGTGTGTTCGCTCTGCAGCGAGGCAGCGCTGATGGTGGTGTCGGAGGACTTCCTCCGCTCGCTGCCCGACTTGTGCGCCTGCAGCTCCGCCAGGTCCGACGGCGACACCTCCTCGAACGACGACGGCCCTTCGCTTATACCTTCTGATAGTTAATGTGTACATACCGGTAGCGGTGTGTTCGCTCTGCAGCGAGGCAGCGCTGATGGTGGTGTCGGAGGACTTCCTCCGCTCGCTGCCCGACTTGTGCGCCTGCAGCTCCGCCAGGTCCGACGGCGACACCTCCTCGAACGACGACGGCCCTTCGCTTATACCTTCTGATAGTTAATGTGTACATACCGGTAGCGGTGTGTTCGCTCTGCAGCGAGGCAGCGCTGATGGTGGTGTCGGAGGACTTCCTCCGCTCGCTGCCCGACTTGTGCGCCTGCAGCTCCGCCAGGTCCGACGGCGACACCTCCTCGAACGACGACGGCCCTTCGCTTATACCTTCTGATAGTTAATGTGTACATACCGGTAGCGGTGTGTTCGCTCTGCAGCGAGGCAGCGCTGATGGTGGTGTCGGAGGACTTCCTCCGCTCGCTGCCCGACTTGTGCGCCTGCAGCTCCGCCAGGTCCGACGGCGACACCTCCTCGAACGACGACGGCCCTTCGCTTATACCTTCTGATAGTTAATGTGTACATACCGGTAGCGGTGTGTTCGCTCTGCAGCGAGGCAGCGCTGATGGTGGTGTCGGAGGACTTCCTCCGCTCGCTGCCCGACTTGTGCGCCTGCAGCTCCGCCAGGTCCGACGGCGACACCTCCTCGAACGACGACGGCCCTTCGCTTATACCTTCTGATAGTTAATGTGTACATACCGGTAGCGGTGTGTTCGCTCTGCAGCGAGGCAGCGCTGATGGTGGTGTCGGAGGACTTCCTCCGCTCGCTGCCCGACTTGTGCGCCTGCAGCTCCGCCAGGTCCGACGGCGACACCTCCTCGAACGACGACGGCCCTTCGCTTATACCTTCTGATAGTTAATGTGTACATACCGGTAGCGGTGTGTTCGCTCTGCAGCGAGGCAGCGCTGATGGTGGTGTCGGAGGACTTCCTCCGCTCGCTGCCCGACTTGTGCGCCTGCAGCTCCGCCAGGTCCGACGGCGACACCTCCTCGAACGACGACGGCCCTTCGCTTATACCTTCTGATAGTTAATGTGTACATACCGGTAGCGGTGTGTTCGCTCTGCAGCGAGGCAGCGCTGATGGTGGTGTCGGAGGACTTCCTCCGCTCGCTGCCCGACTTGTGCGCCTGCAGCTCCGCCAGGTCCGACGGCGACACCTCCTCGAACGACGACGGCCCTTCGCTTATACCTTCTGATAGTTAATGTGTACATACCGGTAGCGGTGTGTTCGCTCTGCAGCGAGGCAGCGCTGATGGTGGTGTCGGAGGACTTCCTCCGCTCGCTGCCCGACTTGTGCGCCTGCAGCTCCGCCAGGTCCGACGGCGACACCTCCTCGAACGACGACGGCCCTTCGCTTATACCTTCTGATAGTTAATGTGTACATACCGGTAGCGGTGTGTTCGCTCTGCAGCGAGGCAGCGCTGATGGTGGTGTCGGAGGACTTCCTCCGCTCGCTGCCCGACTTGTGCGCCTGCAGCTCCGCCAGGTCCGACGGCGACACCTCCTCGAACGACGACGGCCCTTCGCTTATACCTTCTGATAGTTAATGTGTACATACCGGTAGCGGTGTGTTCGCTCTGCAGCGAGGCAGCGCTGATGGTGGTGTCGGAGGACTTCCTCCGCTCGCTGCCCGACTTGTGCGCCTGCAGCTCCGCCAGGTCCGACGGCGACACCTCCTCGAACGACGACGGCCCTTCGCTTATACCTTCTGATAGTTAATGTGTACATACCGGTAGCGGTGTGTTCGCTCTGCAGCGAGGCAGCGCTGATGGTGGTGTCGGAGGACTTCCTCCGCTCGCTGCCCGACTTGTGCGCCTGCAGCTCCGCCAGGTCCGACGGCGACACCTCCTCGAACGACGACGGCCCTTCGCTTATACCTTCTGATAGTTAATGTGTACATACCGGTAGCGGTGTGTTCGCTCTGCAGCGAGGCAGCGCTGATGGTGGTGTCGGAGGACTTCCTCCGCTCGCTGCCCGACTTGTGCGCCTGCAGCTCCGCCAGGTCCGACGGCGACACCTCCTCGAACGACGACGGCCCTTCGCTTATACCTTCTGATAGTTAATGTGTACATACCGGTAGCGGTGTGTTCGCTCTGCAGCGAGGCAGCGCTGATGGTGGTGTCGGAGGACTTCCTCCGCTCGCTGCCCGACTTGTGCGCCTGCAGCTCCGCCAGGTCCGACGGCGACACCTCCTCGAACGACGACGGCCCTTCGCTTATACCTTCTGATAGTTAATGTGTACATACCGGTAGCGGTGTGTTCGCTCTGCAGCGAGGCAGCGCTGATGGTGGTGTCGGAGGACTTCCTCCGCTCGCTGCCCGACTTGTGCGCCTGCAGCTCCGCCAGGTCCGACGGCGACACCTCCTCGAACGACGACGGCCCTTCGCTTATACCTTCTGATAGTTAATGTGTACATACCGGTAGCGGTGTGTTCGCTCTGCAGCGAGGCAGCGCTGATGGTGGTGTCGGAGGACTTCCTCCGCTCGCTGCCCGACTTGTGCGCCTGCAGCTCCGCCAGGTCCGACGGCGACACCTCCTCGAACGACGACGGCCCTTCGCTTATACCTTCTGATAGTTAATGTGTACATACCGGTAGCGGTGTGTTCGCTCTGCAGCGAGGCAGCGCTGATGGTGGTGTCGGAGGACTTCCTCCGCTCGCTGCCCGACTTGTGCGCCTGCAGCTCCGCCAGGTCCGACGGCGACACCTCCTCGAACGACGACGGCCCTTCGCTTATACCTTCTGATATAAACAAGCTATATTTTAGGAAAAATTAAACAGACTTTTTTATCATTTATTAGGCGTCTATTGTTTACATGCCATGAAAAATAACGGTTAGGCTACTAGAAAGCATAAGCCGTGACTTAGCGCTAAGTTTCCGATAGCAGTTTCCCTTACACCCGTTAGATAAACGGAAAATGAATGATATAAGTAATGGGTGAATAAAATAAATAACAAACGAATTATGGATGAATCAATGGCCAGTGAAACAATTCGCGTCAAACCACCCCCTTCTTTAGTAGTTACTGACCTTGTGACGGGCTCACTTTGAGGAACCCGTTCCCCTCGACGGGCGTCGTTGCGTTTGACGACGCGAGCTCCTTACTCGAGCGTTTGTCGCCCTTGGCGTTTGGACTCGCGTACGCTATAAAAATGTTGAAATTAAATTCAGTAAAAACCAATTTTGTCGTCCAGCATCAGATTTGACCAACAAATTATAATTTTAGTTAAATAAATGAACAAGTAGCTATTTATTAGGCACATACCTTTGAGGCACCTCATCATGAATCCGAAGGGCAGGATGGGGTCCATCAGACACAGCAGCTGCGCCGGGCTCAGAATGAAGTTAACCATTCAATTGCACAAACATTAACACATAAAGGGGCTATTTATTGGGCACGTACCTTTGAGGCACCTCATCATGAATCCGAAGGGCAGGATGGGGTCCATCAGACACAGCAGCCGCGGCTTGCTCAGAATGAAGTTAACCATTCAATTGCACAAACATTAACACATAAAGGGGCTATTTATTGGGCACGTACCTTTGAGGCACCTCATCATGAATCCGAAGGGCAGGATGGGGTCCATCAGACACAGCAGCCGCGGCTTGCTCAGAATGAAGTTAACCATTCAATTGCACAAACATTAACACATAAAGGGGCTATTTATTAGACACACCTTTGAGATATGTACCTCATCATGAATCCAAAGGGCAGGATGGGGTCCATCAGACACAGCAGCCGCGCCGGGCTCGGTATGAAGTTAACCATTCAATTGCACAAACATTAACACATATAGGGGCTATTTATTGGGCACATACCTTTGAGGCACCTCATCATGAATCCAAAGGGCAGGATGGGGTCCATCAGACACAGCAGCCGCGCCGGGCTCGGTATGAAGCTGACCAGCAACGGCGCGTACGCCATGAACAGCCCGTCGGGTGGTCGCAGACCAGCGCTCAGTATTTTGAGTGTGCATCCAGCTATTAAATTGGCCCCAGCCGAATCACCGGCGAAAACTATCCTTTTACCTGGAAATAATTGAAAAAAAAAAACGGAAAAAAATAAGTTTTTATTTCAGAAAATCATATTTCAAAAAAACATGATAAAGTAAATAACCCGTTAAATCCTCTTAAAATTACTACCACGAACGAACCGTTCATATTTTCATACACAATTTTTTTTTGTTAATAGAGAGCCTAATTTTCAAATTGTAATAATTTGTTTTTTTTTTTCAAAAATAAAAAAATATTATGGCAACTGACAAAGTTATAATCTTGATTTAAAAGTTCAAAAAGCTGAAAATTAACTCACCCGTACCCGTCACGACTTGGCGGCCCAGTCCCTCAGGTACGTCTCACATGTACTTACGTGTCATATCGATAACCTCCTTTGAAGTCGGTAGAAATCAACTCACCCGTAGTACCGATCTCCTTGAAGTGGTTGATCATCCAACAGTACGCGTAGAAGACCTCCTCCAACGCCCTCGGGAACGGCGCTTGAGGCGCCAGGCTGTAGTCCACCGACAGGATGGGCATGCCGAGCTTGGCGGCCCAGTCCCTCAGGTACGTCTCACATACTTTACATGTCACATTGATAACCACCGTTGAAGTCGGTGAAAATCAACTCACCGGTAGTACCGATCTCCTTGAAGTGGTTGATCATCCAACAGTACGCGTAGAAGACCTCCTCCAAGGCCCTCGGGAACGGCGCTTGAGGCGCCAGGCTGTAGTCCACCGAGAGGATGGGCATGCCGAGCTTGGCGGCCCAGTCCCTCAGGTACGTCTCACATACCTATACATGTCACATTGATAACCACCGTTGAAGTCGGTAGAAATCAACTCACCCGTAGTACCGATCTCCTTGAAGTGGTTGATCATCCAACAGTACGCGTAGAAGACCTCCTCCAACGCCCTCGGGAACGGCGCTTGAGGCGCCAGGCTGTAGTCCACCGACAGGATGGGCATGCCGAGCTTGGCGGCCCAGTCCCTCAGGTACGTCTCACATACTTTACATGTCACATTGATAACCACCGTTGAAGTCGGTGAAAATCAACTCACCGGTAGTACCGATCTCCTTGAAGTGGTTGATCATCCAACAGTACGCGTAGAAGACCTCCTCCAAGGCCCTCGGGAACGGCGCTTGAGGCGCCAGGCTGTAGTCCACCGAGAGGATGGGCATGCCGAGCTTGGCGGCCCAGTCCCTCAGGTACGTCTCACATACCTATACATGTCACATTGATAACCACCGTTGAAGTCGGTAAAAATCAACTCACCCGTAGTACCGATCTCCTTGAAGTGGTTGATCATCCAACAGTACGCGTAGAAGACCTCCTCCAAGGCCCTCGGGAACGGCGCTTGAGGCGCCAGGCTGTAGTCCACCGAGAGGATGGGCATGCCGAGCTTGGCGGCCCAGTCCCTCAGGTACGTCTCACATACCTATACATGTCACATTGATAACCACCGTTGAAGTCGGTAGAAATCAACTCACCCGTAGTACCGATCTCCTTGAAGTGGTTGATCATCCAACAGTACGCGTAGAAGACCTCCTCCAAGGCCCTCGGGAACGGCGCTTGAGGCGCCAGGCTGTAGTCCACCGAGAGGATGGGCATGCCGAGCTTGGCGGCCCAGTCCCTCAGGTACGTCTCACATACCTATACATGTCACATTGATAACCACCGTTGAAGTCGGTAGAAATCAACTCACCGGTAGTACCGATCTCCTTGAAGTGGTTGATCATCCAACAGTACGCGTAGAAGACCTCCTCCAACGCCCTCGGGAACGGCGCTTGAGGCGCCAGGCTGTAGTCCACCGACAGGATGGGCATGCCGAGCTTGGCGGCCCAGTCCCTCAGGTACGTCTCACATACCTACACATGTCACATTGATAACCACCGTTGAAGTCGGTAGAAATCAACTCACCCGTAGTACCGATCTCCTTGAAGTGGTTGATCATCCAACAGTACGCGTAGAAGACCTCCTCCAAGGCCCTCGGGAACGGCGCTTGAGGCGCCAGGCTGTAGTCCACCGAGAGGATGGGCATGCCGAGCTTGGCGGCCCAGTCCCTCAGGTACGTCTCACATACCTATACATGTCACATTGATAACCACCGTTGAAGTCGGTAGAAATCAACTCACCGGTAGTACCGATCTCCTTGAAGTGGTTGATCATCCAACAGTACGCGTAGAAGACCTCCTCCAACGCCCTCGGGAACGGCGCTTGAGGCGCCAGGCTGTAGTCCACCGAGAGGATGGGCATGCCGAGCTTGGCGGCCCAGTCCCTCAGGTACGTCTCACATACCTATACATGTCACATTGATAACCACCGTTGAAGTCGGTAGAAATCAACTCACCGGTAGTACCGATCTCCTTGAAGTGGTTGATCATCCAACAGTACGCGTAGAAGACCTCCTCCAACGCCCTCGGGAACGGCGCTTGAGGCGCCAGGCTGTAGTCCACCGACAGGATGGGCATGCCGAGCTTGGCGGCCCAGTCCCTCAGGTACGTCTCGTGGGACTTGGAGCTCTGCGCCACGAAGCCGCCGCCGTGGCAGTGGAACAACACGCCGTCCGATGCTGGCAACGATGACGATCCCTCGCAAGACTAAAAAATAATAAAACCGGTCAAGAGCGAGTCAGACTCGCGCACCGAGGGTTCCGTACTCCAGAAGTATAAGTACAATCTTTTTTTCATCAGTTTGTCTTAAAAGGTAAGTTGCTAATTAAGCTAGGCCTCTAAATTGTATGAGCACTCATACAACTCAGAGGTCTATCTTAATTGGCTCCACTATGTATGTATGGGGACACCCTTTAATTTCCAACTTTTTTTAGTTTTTGGAATTTTTCTTTCATTTGTGCTGTAAGACCTGGCTTTTTGCCAAATTTCGTAATTCTAGGTCAACTGGAACTACCATTTAGGTTTCCGACCCAAAAACTATAGGGTACTTCCGGTTGACCTAGATTTGTCAATTTTGGTCAAAAGCAAGGTCTTACAGATCAAGTAAAGGAAAAATTCCAACAAATAAAAAAAGTTGAAATTTAAGGTAAATTTTGGTACTTACAAGTTTTCGTGAAAATCTGATCATATCTTTTTATTGTGTGGACTCAGCTGACTTTAATTTTTATACACCTAATAAGGACCATAGACTTTGGTATCTGGTATAAATTTCAACTTGCTAGGTCCACCCGTTCCTGAGAAAATCGGTGGTGACACACGGACAGACGGACAGACAGACGGACAGACGGACAAGAAAGTGATCTTATAAGGGTCCCTTTTTTACATTTTGAGGTACGGAGCCCTAAAAATCAATGCACATTATTATTTATGTATCGTCGACCTAGATAATAAGGTGTCGCTGGATGGATGAAGTGTGGCAAGATCTGCAAGCTATCGGAAGAGCCGATTGGCGGGCAGTGCATGATTGGCAACTTTTGGTGTTGGAGGCCTGTCACTGAGCCAGCGAAATAAGTATTTAATACCAGATGGGTGGTGTTGAATGAATTCAGACTTTAACAACCTCTCTGGCGCAGTAGTGAGTGTTGATGTCTTATGAGTGGGAAGCCCCGGGTTCAATTCCTGCTAAGAACAATTTGAGATTTTATAATGTCGAAATAGTCTCTGGTCTGATCCGATGGGAAGCTCCAGCCGTGGCCAATTACCACACTATGAGCAAAGACGTGTCGTTCCGGTACGACGCCGCGTAGTAGTAGTAGTTTTTTTTATTTTTTTATTTTTTTTATTTTTTAAAACCTGCAGCATTAATGCTGAGCCAGGGCCATTTCATCCTGTGCCAAGTGGGTGCAAGAACTCATTTTGGATTAAATTAATTATTAAATACTTTTTATCATCTACTAACTACTATTTACTAACCATTAATTTTAAGTTTGTTTGTACCCTAGGCATAAGATGAATAAACTACTTTTCTTTCTTTCTTTCTAGTAACCGAACAGGGGTATGGTACGGTTTAATTGGAACAGCCATACTTACCTCTTGGAGGTAACCTTCCACTTTACACTGCAGCGTAGCTTAACATCAAGTGAGATAGCAGACAAGAACCAACTTATAGATGAATAAAAAAATACTCCTAAAAATCTCTAGAAAAGAAATAAATTTATTTATTTATTTAAAAGTATTTAGGGTCGAGTCTCACCGTGCCCGCTCGCTTGTTAACGCTGATCAGCCTGGCAGCACCGTCAGCTCTTCGCCCTCCGCGGTGCTCACCGCGAGCGGCTCCGGCAGTATCATGTATATTTTGTTCACGGCCACAGTCGTGAACATGAGACTTTCATGAAGTTAACCTAGAAAAGGGTCGAGTCTCACCATGCCCGCTCGCTTGTTAACGCTGATCAGCCTCACGTTGAGTCCCTGCAGGCCGATGTGCACGGTGGGCGGCAGCACCGTCAGCTCCTTGCCCTCCGCGGTGTTCACCACGAGCGGCTCCGGCAGTATCGTGTATACTTTGTTCACGGCCACAATCGTGGACATGAGACTCGGCACTCGTTTCATTATTTCTGCAAATATTGTTATTAATTAATTATTATTCATTAATTCACATCTTATAGGTTTATTTAAAGGTCGACCAGAATCTCATGAAAAATAGGGAAATGAAATTCCAAAGTTAGCAACACTACGGCTGCCCTAGCGATAAACAAAGTAACTGACATTTTTTGTGAAATTGACTTTTTTGCATTAACAAAAGTTTTATGTCATGTAGTTTTTTACCACAGTTTAGTATTTCAAATATCTTGAACCGTTTACTGAAATTTGAATTGCCCAAACAAAGTAACTGCACACACAAACCCGGAATATAAATGCAAAAACCAAGTAAACAACAAGCACAACACCAAAACAAAGTAATTGGATGTTGATTACTTTGTTTTTGTATTTAAAATGCAGTTGCTTGATTTTTCGTTTCTTGAAACGATCCCAGGTAAGGTGTTCTGAATGTAATTACTTTGTTTATCACTAGGGCAGCCGAGTTAACCTAGTGTTGCTTACTACAAAATTTAATTTCCCTATTTTTCATGAGATTCTGGTCGATCTATATCTCAATATTAACATAAAATGTATTCAATGAAAAACATAAATATTTTGCTGTAATATTAGTTTTATTATAATTTACAGACTACGGCATTTTTTGTTTTTCATTGCATATCATGGATTTCCCCAAAGTAACAACTGCTTGTATTCAACAAGTGATTCAACATAAAATAAATGTAGTAAGTAATTATAAAAGTTCATAATGACAAAGATTCAGTTAAAAATTTTTTTACAAATTTTTTTGGAAGGAAATAGCAAAAACCGTTATCAAAGAACTTTAACCATATAATTTTCAATTTTTCTTTTCGTCTTGTGGCTTAAAGGTATCTAAATCTTAAAGGATTAATATATGCCATGTTGTACCATTTATTATGACGCCACAAACAGCAAATTTTAAACCGTAACTTAACTTTAGCCAACTGATATGCAACTGGCCCCTAGTAAAACCCGATTAAAAATTGGGAACATGCTATCACGACGAAGATAAGATAATAATAATTATGTAGACAGTTTTCAACAACGCGACGTAGTCAATCCTTTGCATAAAGAGATTTTTTTGAAGTGAAACTACTTTAGGATCGTTGTGCATTTGAAAATTTAATGAAAGGAAAAAGCGACATCATTTTAGCCTGCAAAGTCAAAGCCAAAGTTACAGTTAGGGACCGTTCAGATAGACCGGCGCGGAGAGCGTCGGAGAGCATTTTTTATTTCACACAGACCGGCCGTTCAAAGCTCTGCTCTCCGCGCCGGTCTGTGTGAATGGACACGCGGATGCGTTCGGAGCCGAGCGTACGCTCTTGGGCCGGATTGTACTCAGAGGTCGGCCTACGGTCGGCTGCGCGAGCATGAAAGAGCACGCGAACGGAGCCGGTCGGATGCTCGAGCGCGAAAGAGCACGAGCATGGAGCAGGCGACCGGCTCGACGAGCAGCCGAGCGGCTGCTCTTAATATTTCACACCGAGCGTATTGGGAGCATCCTCGAGCATTCTCTTATCATAAAAGAGATAAAATATAAAAATAAAGCTTATTTCAATGTCTTAAGATTCTATTTTAAATGCAATTAAAATTTGCTCTGCTCTCCGCGCCGGTCTATCTGAAAGGTCCCTTAAAGGTTAAAGTTAAGGTTAATGTTACTTTTCTGAAGTGTAATTTCTGCAATTGCAGACACTTGCATAAAGATTTTTTTTAATTTTAAATATATGGGTTGACTATAGCTTCTGTCCACCGCTTCGCTCGCGTGAATTTCGGTTTTTCACAATTTCCGAGGGAATCGTGGATTTCCGGTTATAGTTCCTGCACCCTTTTCCAACCTTTATACCTACTTTCAAGGAAGTTTGCTATAGTATCTATACTATATATATAGATACTATATAGTTAGCTATAGATACTATATATATAGTATCTATAGCTGTAGTTATAGATTTCGGTTTTTTCAAAATCCTTGTGGAACTGTGAATTTTTCCAGGATAACAAGCTATAATTTAAAAATTAAAAAAAACCCGACTGCCATGCTAAAAAACGAACTAAAAAATTAATAAACTACCACCGTACCACTTACAGTGTAGTTGTTATTTATTTTGTTTTTCATGATTTGTCACTCCAAATTGATTTAAAACATATAGATTGTATACATTTTCGTACTTGCCTCTTAAAGCCCTTTATTTTGATACCCCACTCGAGGGTCTTGAAGAAAAAAAATTTTTTCAGCCCGCACATTAAAGTGCATAACATTCGCCATTTTGATTTTTTATGAATTTTATGTACCCAGTAACATTTGCGCCGTCAAGACAAATCTAATGACGTATAATTTATCAAAATAGGTTGAGCCGTTAAGTAGTTACGAACTGACATAGGAAACGGTCATTTTCTACGATTTATCACTCCAAATTGTTTCCAAATATATAAGTTTATACATTTTCGTATTTGCCTTTTGAATCCCTTTATTTTGATACCCCACTCGAGGGTCTTGAAGAAAAAATTTATTTTCAGCTCGCACATTAAAGCGCATAAAGTCCGCCATTTTGATTTTTTTTTAAATTTAGGTACCCTATAACACTCGCGTCATTGAGACAAATCTAATGACGTATTATTTATCAAAATCCGTTGAGCCGTTGATTAGTTACAAGCGGACATAGGAATGGACATACATACACACAGGTGAAACACATATACCCAGTCGGGTAAAAAAGTAGCCTATGTGTTAATCCAGGCTATAATCTATCTCCATTCCAAAGGAGATGGCCAAAAAAGTACATTCCACGTACACAACATAGTAAATATTTATTAAATACTAAAAAAAAAGAGATACATTAATACGTAGTTTTTATGCTCTCTGAACTTGTCAGTTTTTATTTCAAAATATTATGAATTACAAGATAAATTCGTCAACTTCCGCCATAATGTACCATAATGGACGTTCCTCACCATGCGTATTACCTATGTAGATACGTTATTTGGATGACAAATGCTTTTATTAGAAACATTTTAAGATTTTAATATATTGAGAAGTCGAAAATGAGGTATCTCGGGGTGTGAAGGGGTCGCGGGGAGGGCGTAGGGATCGTTCGTAAGCACTGTTTAGCTCTCGCAGATCCCTCGCAAGCGCTGATTGGCTATCCAATCGTATTGTGTCCCGCTCACTCGTACGACGCTGCGCGCACTTGAAGGTCACCGCTCGACTTACGTGCTGGGGATTATACTACTTATATTATAATGTAACAAAACATTTTTATTTATTTTCTCTAATAAATAAGTAATTATTTTTACTCTTCTGTTTTATTTTTTGTTTGTAAACAACCTTTGCAATAAAAGGAATACGACCGGTGAGAAGGTGGCCTTTACCACACGAGTAGATAGGTTCAGAGGGGAAGCTTCACACAAACGGCCCGCTGTAGGTACACTCACACAAACACACCAACAACGGTTCACGGACGCCCGCGTCTGTCCTCCAACCAGCTCAGTTGCTGTGTCAGTTGGATGACAAATGTGCGCATATGTGTGCGTGTACCTACAGCGGGCCGCTTGTAGAAGCTTCCCCTCTGTACATATCTACTGGTGTGCCTTTACCTTGTTTAAATGCCTATTATTACTAAAACCATAATATCAGTTTACCGTATTCGCAACTGTTCGCTATTTTAAAGCGCTTTAAGTTTTTTAATCGTAATCTATATACTCTTAGACGTTTACGTCTAGTCTGTTGTAATGACAAGTTCGGTGAGTTTTTTATTTATAGCAATTTAATGTGCCTGTAATCACGAATTTATAACACCAAAAGTCATTGATGTACACTAAGTTCGACCGCCCATACAGAAATTGGCCATGTCCTTTCAGCCAAATCCAACCAGTAGTTTTTGCGTGATTGAGTAATAAACATCCAAACATCCTCACTTTCACATTAATAATTACTAGAAAATGCCCACGGCTTCGCCCGCGTGAATTTCGGTTTTGCACAAATCCCGAGGGAAGTGTGGATTTCCGGTTCCCGTTCCTGCTCCCTTTCCCAACCTTTATACCTACTTTCAAGGAAGTTTGCTATAGTAATCTACCTATAGCTGTAGCTATAGATTTCGGTTTTTTCAAAATCCCGTGGGAACTCTTTGATTTTTCGGGATAAAAAGTATGTTTAAAATTATTATTGTATGATGTAAAGCCTATGTTTTAAGTCAGGGCATAATCTTTCTCCATTCAAAATTTCAGCCAAATCGGTTCGGTAGTTGCAGCGTGATTGAGTAACAAACATCCATCCACACTTTCACATTTATAATATTAGTAGGATAAGTAGGATTAAGACTTACCGCTCTCTGCCAAGAACCAGAACGCCTTGCAGAACTCTATGCTAGCGGACTGGGATATGTTGACGATACGGCGCGCTCTCATCTCCGGGTCGATCAGGTACTGGCCGCCCGTCCACACTGAACTGATCAGATTGCCATGGCTGTAGTACGCCTCCGAGAACCCGGCCATGCATATGGAGATACCTTTGAGTATACCCCGCATTGAAGGTAGGAACTGCAAAAAGGATTATTATTTTAATCGTATAAGAATCATATTTTGGCTCACATCTGAGGCTTTGGATCCCAACTAACGGGCGCTTGCGAGCAAAGCCGCGAGCAACAGCTAACAAATACTAGCTTCTGCCCGTGGCTTCGCCCGCGTGAACTTCGGTTTTTCACAAATCCCGAGGGAATCGTGGATTCGTGGTTCCCGTTCCCGCTTCCTTTTCCAACCTTTCTTACTATAGCTGTAGCTATAGATTTCGGTTTTTTCAAAATCCCGTGGGAACTGTGGATTTTTCCACGGTTTTTCCATCGGTTTTCAACGAAAGCTTCGCCTTTATAATATTAGTGTGATTTTTCAAATGTGCTAAATAAGCTAAATAGGTCATTTGATGCCCAACACCATTAAAAAATCGTTTTTTTAGTTCATGATTTTATGTCCTCTAGAGGGCGCCATAATTTAATGTGACATTACATAGCCTATAACCTCCTTTTCGCTTCTCCACAGTCTTCTTACTAAAGGATATAATTAAAATTACTATTTGTACATCAGGTAATACAGAAACCAATGTCCAAATAAGCATGTCACTATGTAAATATCTATTGTTATTCGAAATAAGTAATAAAATGGTGTCAAGGTCTTAAGTGTTTTCATGGTTCATCAATGTAATGGTATTTAGTAATGGTGGTGGTAAATTAGTAAAGGTTTAGTAATGATGAAGCATAATTAATTGCAATGCGTACCTATAGTATGAAGTCAGCTAAAAATGACCTAACGTGGAATGAAGGATCGTTTGAAAGAGTTTTGAGCTATCTAGTACTATATAGTAGTATATGAGTCCATTTGTCAATCGGGGGCAATCTCATTACAAGTCACGGCAAATAAGTCGAACAGTGACCTTCAATGCGCAGAAGTTGAAAATGAGGTATCTCGGGGTGAGGGGGTCGCGGGGACGGCGGGGAGGGCGTGGGGATCGTTCGTAAGCACTGATTAGCTCTCGCGGATCCCTCGTAAGCGCTGATTGGCTCTCCAATCGTATTGTGTCCCGCTCACTCGTACGACGCTGCGCGCACTTGAAGCTCACCGGTCGACTTACGTGACGGAGGTTATAGTGACTTACCTGAAACCCGAGACACCTCCCGTAGAAACAATACTGATTGATGTTGTCCGCTTGCGAGAACAGTTCCTCTGGCGAGTGTTCCTCCGACGGGAACAGTTCCCCGGGCGGCGCCCACGACAACAGCGTCTGCAGGTGATGGAGACACGTGCCCAGGGACGCCAGCAGTTGACCACATGACTCCACTTCCCTGGAATAAAGATAGAATAACTGCCTCGTTGCGCGTTGGTCTAGTGGTGAGTATATTCGACTGCGAATCACGAGGTCCTTTTTATCCCATGGGTAGTAAAAGTAGCCTTTGTCCATCATCTGAGGGCAAGCTACCTATGTGCTATATTCGTCCCGTTCGTACTTTGAAACTAAGTCCCATCAAAATCGGTTCAGCCATTCCATAGATTTGCCCGGATAAACGAACAAACGACAGACAAAAATATTAAAAATATGAGTTTGGATTTACACTATCATTCATATGAGTCGAGCTCAATATATGAGCTTAATAAAGGGCCAGTCACATTTTTAGAAATCACAGAGAGACAATTCAATTTCATTTATTTGTATAGATGATATTTTTTTGATTGTCATAGATACTAGTCTAGATATAATATAATCCTAGATAGCCTAGATAGAATCAATTAAGTACAGTAATTATCTGCATATCAGAAACGTTTCACATTCCCCAGCGAGCGAGACAAATCGCAAGTAGGTCACGCGTAGGTATTGTTGGAATCCAATATATATCCAATATAAACACGTTTCATTTAAACCGTCTTCCACAATTAGTACGTACCGATTGTTTGTCGCTATACAGTTTTTATGAATTCAATTCTGGCATTGGTTCAAGATTTCCTCATTATTGAATTCTTACGTGCCGTATTGAGATCGCTGACGATTTAAAAATTGTCTGAACGACGAATATACTTAATACAGAACTCAGAAGTAGGTACAACCTTAATATACCTAGTTCTTATGTACGTGATTTGAATGTTTTGTGTGTAATATTACATGGTTGGATGGCTGGAAGATTTGAAAACACAAATGGACCCGGTCGGTGGCGGTGTCGGTATGTCACCGGACAGGACGACGTCTGCCGGACCCGCTAGTTTAAGATTAATATAAGTGATTGAAAAAGAATTTACACGATTTCGAAAAGCACTAGAAAGCAATGTAGTAGGAATTTTATCGCATTGTATGATTTTCTATGTAGGACGCTGCAGCGCACCGTATGGTATACCACGATTTATCCTACTAATATTATAAATGTGAAAGTGTGGATGTTTGGATGTTTAGATGTTTGGATGTTTGTTACTCAATCACGCCGCAACTACTGAACCGATTTGGCTGAAATTTGGAATGGAGATAGATTATGCCCTGACTTAAAACATAGGCTTTTTGATCCCGAAAAATCAAAGAGTTCCCACGGGATTTTGAAAAAATCGAAATCTATAGCTACAGCTATAGGTAGATTACTATAGCAAACTTCCTTGAAAGCAGGTATAAAGGTTGGAAAAGGGAACGGGAACCGGAAATCCACGATTCCCTCGGGATTTGTGTAAAATCGAAATTCACGCGGGCGAAGCCGCGGGCATTCTCTAGTTTAGTATATGTATAACTATAAGACGCCTTAGGTGGCGACTGGCGTCTTCAAAATAATGCAGCGCTGCAGTCACATATTACCTTGTGATATATAATATGTATATTGTGTGATTTTTTTATGTAAGACGCTGCGAAGGCAAGCTTACAATTAATTAATAATATTTTTCTTTACTGATGCTTAAGTTTAATTTTATTATACATAGGTACATCTATGTATAATAAATCTATACTAATATAATAAATCGGAAGAGTTTGTTTGTTTAAACGCGCTAATCTCAGGAACTACTGGAGCGATTTCAAAAATTCTTTCACCTTTGTATATGTACGTGATCCCTGAGTGCTAGGCTATATATCATGTACCACGGGCGAAGCCGGGGCGGACCCTAGCGGTATACTACCTGATAAAATTAAACTTGTGTTATAAATATTTGTTTATCTCATAAATATTTTATTCATTTATTTAATTTCAAGTTTAATTAGGTATTTTCGAGTGTAATGTTCGTACTATTATTATTAGTACGGCCCGAAGCCTATTTTCCTGAATCTGAGGTTTTCTAGAGATTTGTATCCTGCTTCTCTTTGTGTATATTATGTACCTATCTGTACTTCTGTGTTATCCTTTTTGTGCACAAATAAAGAGTAGATATTCGATGCATCTATCTATAGTCTATACATTTAACAAATAGGTCTGCATGAAATGTTGTTTTTCGCATTATTTTACTTCGGAATGTCAAAAAAAAAATCTACGTCTTCTATCTATCAGTTACGTCCTACGTTACCAGCCTTTTAACTTGACACGTAATTATCTTGTAGTTTGGACTCTGCGCCTTTAAACCTTAGTCAGCTTTGGTTCTGACTAAATTGCCAAAATTGATTGAATTAAAAATCCGTTTCTTATCAGAATATTAAAATGGTTTTCAAAGGTCCATAAGTCAGCTAATGAGTCGACCAAAATGCAATTAAAACATTATCTTAGGGTTAAATGTGAATAGATAATAACTATAAAGGTTAGTAGCTATAATAATTAATTATTAATAAGTTTTACAATCTTTCTGGAGTGAGTGAATGAGAGACTCAAATAAAACAAAGACATACCAAGTTTCAGTATGTATTACTCGGGTAGCAGCTGAATACATACACATTTAAATAAGTGTAATACATATAAAGACAAATAAATTAAATATATTCGGCTAATATAATTAATGATTCTACCCATAAGACTAAAGGAACATACCATATAAGGAACATACCATAAGACTAAAGGAAAAAATACAGAGTGACGTCACGGACGGAACAGTCAGCTGTTCGACTGTCTTGTTTATTTCAATATTAAAAATAAATTAAACCTAAAATAGACTTTTAAAGTAATTCAAAGTTTCAAGTAATGCGTGATTGAAGTGCACAAGTGTTTGCGTCGAGATTGAGACAAGATTTTTAGTGTTTATTCGTAAAAATCAGCTGAGAACAATAATCAGATGTGTTGTTTTGAAAGTACCGTCAGTTTCATAGTGGCACCGATTGATTGAGTAAAACACTGAGTTATTGGCATTTTCGTCTTAACATCTTAACTCTGTAAATAAAACGAGCAATTATTTGGGTATATAGGTAGATTTAAAACATTATTCGATATTTAATCTGAAAACTATATTTAACCCCATCTAGTTGTAGCTCTCAGTACTAAAACATTGACTGTGTAAATATGACCAATAAGTGTAAGTGCGGTCGATTTGTCAGCGCCACAGAGGGCGCGAAATGTAAAAAATGCGCAACAATATTTCATCGAGACTGTGCAAATTTGAGTCCCACTGAAAATATTTCCAGCAAATGGATGTGTGATCCATGTCTTAGGGGCAAAAGTAAAGCTGCAATCACTAAAGTATCGAGTACACCCGCCCCAATAGCTCTTAACACTCTCAATCCAACGGTAGCAACGGTGGCAGCAGTGGCGCCGGCAGCGGCAAATGCGGATATTCAAGAGGATTCTGCAAATTGCATCGTCACTGAGCTTAGGCTTCTGCGAAATGAGATTGTCTCCTTCAGGGGAGAGATGGCACAATTAAATATCACACTATCCGAATTTAACAGTCGAGTGGACAGTATCGAGGCCAGGATATCCCGCTTGGAGGAGCAGTCCGTGTCCCCGGGATCGAGCGAGGGAGGCAGTGTTCGAGCCACTATTTTGCAATTGCAATCTCAATTAAATGACAGGGATCAGGACCTGCTTATGAACGACATAGAAGTGTCAGGTTTGCAGGAGGCTCCCGGCGAAAACCTTATCAGTGTAACCTGCGTGATAGCAAAGAAACTAGGAGTAGACCTGGACGATCGCGACGTAGTCTCCGCGGAGCGTTCTGGACCGCGGCGTATATTCTCGGCGAGCAGTAGCGGCGGAGCGCGCGCGGAGCAGTCGCGGCCGCGGCCTATCGTCGTGCGTCTAGCGCGGCGCGCCATGCGCGACAACCTGCTGCGCGCGGCCCGCGTCCGCCGCGGCGGTGCTGACTCATCGGGCATAACGGACGGAGAACCTCGGCGTTTTTACGTGAACGAACACCTCACGCGCACTAACCGACAACTGTTTTATAAAGCGCGCGAGGAAGGTCGAAATAAAAACTGGAGGTTCGTCTGGACCAAGGGGGGCCGTATCTATGTACGTAGAACAGGCACGGGCCCCGTGCACCGAGTGCGATCAGAACTAGATATTGAGAGACTCATTGCAGACGTTTCTTTTTGATGATTTTTAATTTGATTCTTTTATATAATTTTACTTTGGCTCGTACTTCTTTGATTTTATTTATAAGTATTTTAAGTTATTTTATAACAGTTATTAAGATTGTACTTGTATACAAAAGGTCATTTAATTTTAGCTTGTCACTCACTTATTTGTTAAATTATTTTATAGCAGTTAGTAAAATTGCACAAAAGTTACCTCATGTACTTGTATACATATGGAGATTTATAGCGAATGCTGGGTACGCAAATGTTGTAAATAGATATGAGTGGTGTATAAAATTTTTTTATTTTTTAAAATTCTTAAGGTTATTACTTGGCCACACATGCTTATTGATTTTAGCGGTGACTGGAATAGTAGCCAGTCAGGTTGGTGCTTCAGATAGGTTCCCATGGTTTGAAAATACTAAAAAGTGCTTTATTAACACTATCTGTAAAATATCCTATGTATATTTATATTCCATTTCTTTTCATAATTTATTAATCTCAAAAGGGTTTGCTCATTTATGTATTTATTATGTCTCTGTAATATTTTTCATCCGGCGTAAAACACTTTTAAGTTTTAAAAAAAAAACTTCATATTTTGTTTACTAAATGTAAAAAAAAGGTAAATCGAAATACTTTAAAATTGGACTCTTCAACGCCGGCTCTCTAGCAACTAGACATGAGGAATTCCTCGAGGCAATGTCGGAATTAGTCGTTGACATAATGGCGATTAACGAAACTTGGTTACGTGAAGGTGAGGAGGGACTCGCTCCGGCAGTGCCGGGATATCGGCTACGTCATAAACCGCGACCTACCGACGTTCGCGGCGGTCGGGGCGGCGGGGTGGGTTTCTACGTAAAGAAAGATCTTCGCATTAAAATATGTGCCAACCCCGATCTTCACTCGGTAGAGCAAATGTGGTTGGAGACAAAATCAAATGGGAAATGTATTATTATAGGCACTGCCTATAGACCTCCATGGCAGGACGTAAATTTATTTTTAGACGCGCTGACTCAGTCTATTACATGCTTCTCGTACTGCGACATTATGGTACTATTGGGTGATTTTAATATAAATTTAATTAATGAAATGGAAAATAAATCGAAGCTTTTTAATGATTTTATTCGTTGTGTTAACTTAGTTCAATATGTTACAGAGCCAACTCACTTCACGGACCATAGTGAAACCTTAATCGACCTGATATGTACAGATGCTAAAGTACGGGAAACATCAGTTAATCACATCCAAGATCTGGGGAGCCATGCCGTGGTTGCTATCACTCTAAATCTGAACAAGGATAAAAGTCACCCGCGCTGGATAGAATCTAGGCCGCTCAATAATATAAACATCCAAAATTTTGATCAAGATTTAAATAACATACCTTGGACATACATTAATCATATAAGTGACGTAGATAACATGGTAAATGTTTTTAACTCTTATATTAGTAACATATTTGAATATCACGCCCCCTCTAAAAAAATCCTTGTCAAGGAACAAGCTTATCCCTGGTTAACTTTTACCATAAAAACTATGATGAATTTGAGAAATCAAAGTTACAGGAGATACAAAGCAACTAAAAAAGATGCACACAAAAAATATTATAAAGAATTTAAGAAAATTGTGTCCGAAGCCATGGAAGCAGAGAAATATGCTTACTACAAATATTATATAAATAGGTATAGTAAAAATCCAAAGCTAATGTGGAAAAATCTGAAAAAATTTTTAGTTATAAATAAAAGGAAAGAAAACGAAATACCAACTCCTTTATGTAATCCTGAACTCATAAATAAGCACTTCCTAGATGTTCCGTTTATCAGCACTGCAAAAATGTCCACTTATACTTATTTTGAATTTCACAGGTTCGGACCTAACACGTTCGAACTAAAAACAACTAGTGAAGACGAAATTATAAAAATCATTAGAGAACTAAAATCGAACGCAATTGGAACTGACCAGATCTCACTAGACATGTTACAATTGACACTACCACAGAGCCTCAGCACCATTACAAATATTATAAATAAATCAATTTTAACCTCTACCTTTCCCAATTCATGGAAAACAGCAATAGTCAAGCCGCTTCCTAAACTTGATAATCCTACTACACTAAAAGATCTAAGGCCCATCAGCATACTTCCCTGCATATCCAAAATCTTAGAAAAAGTAGTTTGTAAACAAATCACTAAATACATCGAAAATAACAATGTCCTACCCAAATTGCAGTCCGGTTTTCGTAAAAATCATAGTACAACTACAGCTATCATGGATGTAGTTGACAACATCCTCACTGCTCAAGATCAAGGTTTGGCTACAATTTTGGTGCTCCTCGATTTCTCTAGAGCATTTGACTCCATCAATACATCATTACTTTTGTCGAAATTATCTTACTACGGGTTTACAAATAGCACAATAAATTGGTTCAACAGCTTTTTTAATAATCGAAACCAGTTCGTCCAAATTAGTCAAACTAATGGTAATCAGTTAGACTCCTCGACGCTACCAGTTCTTAGGGGAGTACCGCAAGGCTCAATCCTTAGCCCCATACTTTTCGCACTATACACAGCAGACATGACACGACATATCAGCCACTGCAAATATCACTGTTACGCGGACGACGTTCAATTATACTACTCTTTCCAACCACAAGGCACAGCAGAAGCTGAAATGAAAATATGCCAAGATTTAGAGAATATAGCAGCGTGGTCAGAACTTAATTCGTTAAACCTTAATCCCAAAAAAACTAAGCTTATGATTTTAGGAACTAAAAATACAATAAATAAAGTTGAAACTTTTCAGCCCAACATTCACGTTAGGAGTGACACTGTGGAAAGAGTTTTTGAGGCACGAAATTTAGGTATAATATTCGATGCCACTTTACGTTTTGAGACTCATATTAAGAATTTAGTAAAAAGTTGCTTCTATCGATTAAAAGTGCTCTATAAAATGCGTCCATATCTAAGCGTTGACGTCAGAATTCGCCTTTGCGAGTCCTTAATTCTATCGAAGTTAAATTATGCCGATACCGCGTATGGGCCATGTCTGTTGCGTAGGTCAGTGAAGCTTATTCAAAGGGTCCAAAATGCCTGTGCCCGATTTTGTTTCCCTATTCCGCCTCGCACTCATGTGAGCCCCCACCTAAATAATGCTGGTATGCTGAATATGGAAGCCCGGCGGAAACTTCATCTAGCTACCCTGCTATTTGGAGTTATTTCCACAGAGAAGCCGGCCTATTTATACTCAAAAATAAAATGGATGAGTTATAATAGCAACCTTCGACCTAGGGTGGCTCTCCGGATCTCGATGACACGCCATAGGTCTGCCGCTTTCAGAGGGACTTTTAAGTTTGCTGCCTGTAAAATCTGGAACGATTTGCCTCCCCCGACTCGTATGCTGAAATCGATTTTTTCATTTAAGAATGCTGTGAAAAAATACCTTTTAGAGAAGCAATAGATGTGAAATTATAGTTAAACTCGCTAATTGTTTTATTTTTTGTTATTGTTATTATTTTACACAGGCTCAAAAATATATAAAGTATATAACGTGATAATCCGGGCAGGTAAATCGACCGTACAGATTTCTGTTATTTTGTAAAGATTTAGTTCTAGTATCTATAATAATATAAATATGTGAGTGTATACAAGTACAAAATATAAAAATATGTAGTAATATGAATAATATGAAGGTTAGTATGTTATAATATGTTCATTTAAATGTAAGCATATTAATTTAAATGAAATAAATGCGACCTGCTCAGTCCGTGACATCACCGTGGGGTCATGCCTGAAAACCAGCGCTGTGGTCCATTTTAACTGCAGCATCATGCTGAGGCAGCGCCCTTTTCAGCCGGTATTAGATACTAATTATTAGGTATGTAGGTACCTGGTTTTCCAAGGAACCGGTTAGTATCATTTCTTTTCGGTTCTTTGGAAATCTTCGGGTACCTACATTGTCACATACTTATTTATACCTTAATTTAAGTACCATGTATATATATCTGGCTGAATAAATGCTTTTTATTATTTATTATTATTATTATGTTGTGAGTTGCACAAATTACAATCAAGCGCAAAATTACAAACTATTTTTCCTTCATAATTATCATCATGGTTATCAACCCTTAAACGGCCCACTACAGGGCATGGCATGGAGCCACGCACCGGCGCGGCGGCTCCTGGATATAAACGGCACAAGATCATGGTCTGTGGCGATCCTTGCAAAAGACCTATGTCCAGAAGTGGAAGTCTTTCGCGGGAGAAGACATCTCGGCGCCAGTATTATGAGGTTGCGCAAGCGACGTTACCGACGCGTTTTGCGAAGAAGTTCTCAACGACATATTTACCTTTTATTAACTCCCGACGCAAAAATGACGGGGTGTTATAAGTTTGACGTGTCTCTGTGTGTGTGTGTGTCTGTCTGTTCCTCTGCGCTCAAACGGGTAGACCAATTTGAATGCGGTTTTTTTTGTTTGAAAGGTGAATTAGTCGAGTGTGTTGTTAGCTATGTTTGATGAAAATCCATCCAAGATGGCCGCCGCTACAAAATGGCGGATTACATATTTTTTCACAACTCTCTTAATATGGGTATCAAATGAAAGGGCTTGACTAGTAGAATAGCACTATTGCAAATCCAAGATGGCCGCTGCCACAAAATGGCGAATGTCGGGGTTTTTTTATTTTAAATTTATTGCAGTTAAGCTAAAACAGATTAGATGAATGAATGAAGAAGCGACTCACTTGACAAAGTATCCTTTGCGAAAGAGCAGCGCGTCCCGTCCCGTGCACACTTGCCGGCTCAGTTTGAGTCCGTGCAACACGCACGAGTCCACCACCGAGACGAAGCTGCGATACCCGTTGCCGGGAGATTTTGCATCGAAGTCGTATAACGGCGCTACCTGCGGAACGAACAGTTAAACAAGTATAAATTAAAAATTTAGAAAACACTCGACCTTCGCCATTTTGTAGCGGCAGCCATCTTGGACAGATTTTCTTCAAACATAGCTAACAACACTCTCGACTAATTAACCTTTCAAACAAAAAAAACCGCACTCAAATCGGTCCACCCGTTTGAGCGCCACAGGGGAACAGACAAGACACACACACAGACACGACACCCCGTCGTTTTTGCGTAGGGGGTTAAAAACTATTTGGCTAACGGATATTCAAATAAGACTTTCGTAATACCCAAATGAGTAAACTGCAGAAGTGAGTAACATCACTACATATTATACGTAACAAAGTTCCACGCCGCGTCTGTCTGTCTGTTCGCGATAAACTAATACACTACTGAACGGATTTTCATGCGATTTCCACCAATAGCCAGAGTGATTCGAGAGGAGGATTGAAATAATGACGATAATTGTTGAAAATGTCGGAAAAAGTCAAGCCGCCGGGGAACTTTAATTAAAAACTCTGCCTAATCCTTTCGAGATATAATAAAACAATGTACGGTGGGATAAAAGTATGCTAAGATAGATAGATAAGTTTGATGTAATGGAATGTTTCAAATATAACTGTGTAAAAGAATATTTGACCATTGTGTAGTTTGAAATAAAGCAAGAGTGTCGTTGATGTTTGAGCTGCTTGCGCCTCATGGTTCGCCCGCATTCTTTGCTTTGTTGCGAACTATGTAAATGAGCCAAAGCTTGTAGTTACAGGAAATTGACATGTAGGAACTGGCGATATACAAATTAGCCTTTTTATATTAAAATAGTAAATATTATAAATTAAGCTAATATTGTAATTAGCTAGCATGACGCGATAATTTACATATCATTTTATAGGTACCGGTCCAACAGAATGATGTCTCTCCTTTAAATATTGAAATTTGAATAAATTCGAAATTATGTATCTATTTATCTTTATTTGCCTAGATAACATAAAAATTATTAAAAAAAACTAACTTCACAATGTTCATACTTCATCATATGTAGCAAACTCGCAGTTTGATGGCCCGTGCTACATTGGGTAAGTAGACCGATGGGGTCTACCGATGACGATTTTAACACTTCGGAATAGGCAATAACAATACAATGCACGTACGTACCTTGGACTGCTACTTGCACTCGATGATCCTCCACCAGATACAGGAATTTCACAGGATTTAAGCTCGTTTCGAATTGGTGAGTCGCGCGCGATGATCTTGTTGCAACGGTTTATTTTTCGACTTCGTTCCGTTGATAGGTGACACTTCGGAGTGCGTTCGCTCCAACTTCAGACGAGTACGTCGTGCATGACAGCTGAGTGGAACTGCGTGTTGTCATTGCACTATATCCGAATGTCAACGATCGTTTATCGGTGGCGCGAGATTTGAATATGGTGAATACTCGTTACGATAACGGAACATCCCGCCCACCAAAATGCCTATGGTATTTTCTGGTTAAAAAGAATAACGAAAATAAGAATAATAAAACGAGATTAAGATATTTACTAACGATAATAAGGTAACTTAAAGCTAATGTTTAAAACTATGGTTCGATTAAAGAAAAAAGTGACTAATGTAACTTAGTCCTCTATTGGTAGAGGGCACAGTTTGACCAAGGGCCGTTCGATCTGATTACTGGTTGCAGTTCTTAGAACTGCGATCCGAGTTACTCCATCAGCACCAGCGATGAGTTTTATCACACGACCGAGAGGCCAATGCGATGGAGCGCGGTTTTCGTCTTTAATGATTACCATCGACCCTATCTGCAATGGTTTGGAATCCTTAGTCCATTTGGCGCGGTGTGTGAGTGAATTTAAATATTCATGTTTCCATCTGGACCAAAAATTCTGATGAAACGCTTGTAACAGCTGCCCTCGACTCAGCCGATTTTGATTGATATTTGTGAGATCCTCGTCGGAGACAGCAGTTATAGGTTCTAATGTTAAGATTTCTTTTGCAAATGTTCGACTCTGTGCATTGTTTACAATTTGAGTTACCATCTTATGTCGCTCAACATGATGGAAAAACTTGTAGCGATAAGCATGAAATGGAATTCTAGAATTGTTGACGAAGTTGTTGATGTAAGTCGGAACCGTAATAATTTTGTGTAATGAAGAGTAAGGATCAAGCGAATTGTCCACGACGCTATTTTTATTCGTTTCATGATCTTGTTCCGATTCAGTAACTAAAGCAACAGCCTTGCGTGTTTCCGCTTTAAAGATTACTTCTTCTTCGGAAGATATCGTTCCTCGATTGGCGAGCCGGGTATCTTTATCGTCAGGTATCCAACGAGGCCCCGCCCACCATAATAGATTGTGAAGGATCTCACTTGCAAATTGCCCTCGTGAACATACTATGTCTGCAGGATTGTTACCCGATAAGATGTAATGCCAGCGTTCGGTGGAAGTAATATCTTGGACATGACTGATACGATTTGTAACAACGTTTGCGGTTGTAGTGGAAGGGGAGCGTATCCACGACGAGTTCGACCAGAAGTAAGTCGCATTAAACGAAATGCAAGTGATATACATGTCGCTACCGAATAGGCATATGTCCGATAGAAGAACAGCAGCGCAGAGTTTTAAACGAGGTAGTGACGTACGCTTCAACGGTGCAACTCTTGTATTTGAGCATACTGAAAATACATGAACCTGACTATCCGCATCTGTTACGCGCAAGTAAATAACCGCAACGTATGCGATCTCGGAACTGTCAGTAAAACCGTGCAGTTCGTAGAATCGTACATGGTTATTCAAGATCGATCGTTTTGTGCAAGTTTGATCAAACGATTTGATTTCGAGAAGAAATACGTCGAATGCTGGGTCCCACTTTAACTCGAGCATCCCTAAGATTGCTGGTTCTAAATCGTTACGGGACACAAAATCGATTAAGCAGTTTTCTGCTAATTGTTGTAATGAACGACAACAGAGAAACGGAAATGAAGCTACACCTTGCGTTACCGTATCAAGACAATATTCCTGAAGAGCTTCGTGCGGTGAGGCTCCCCAAAAGATCCCTTGATGCACGCGATGATTTGGAGAAATTGACATTTGTCGGTATATTTGATGGACGTCAGCCATAAAAACCATGTTATGTTTCCGAAAGCGCAACAGGATTTCTACGATACTCGGGTGTAGTTTTATGATGATCAGTTGCATATCGTTTAACGAAAACGTATTAAAATCATTAGCAGACGCATTGAACACAACACGCAGACGAGTGGTGGCAGATGAAAGTAAAACGCAGCGGTACGGAATAAAGTGTTTGCTCTTTTTCATCTCATTGCTGGGAACTAACGATATATTATGTTCAGTTTTTATGTAATCAGAAATGAAGTCTGCGCATTGACTGGACAAGACTGAGTTGCACGATAGTCCACGTTGTATTGCGTGAGATCGCCGAAAGTCAATTTCACGTGGTCCGACGAACTTAGGCTCTGAATCTTCCTCAAAGGGTAAGCATAACATGTGTCGTCCACTGTCGTCACGCGAGCGAACCGAAATAAATTTCTGCTCACAGAACGGTTCGTCTGATGTCAACAGTTGAGCTTTAGGTAAAGAATCTAGATCCCAGAAACGTTGCACTAGTGAGTCTGATTCCGTGTCTGTTTCCGATGGTGTTAGCAACGTGGTTGCTGCTAAGCCAGTTTTGCCTAAAAGAAGCCAACCAAAAATCGATTTGAAGGCAGTGGGTTGATTTACGCCTCCGTTTCTGTGTTCGTCCAGCAACGACTCCGCAAATACATCCGCGGCGAGCAACAGGTCGATGGGTCCAGGAATATCGAAACAAGGATCGGCTAATTGTAATTCTGTGATATGTGACCATCCCGATGTGTTTAAATTTGCGATAGGTTGATCGCCACATATTTTTGACAACACTCGCAAGTCTAATTCAAACAACGTTCTATCATTAGTACCGATCTTACAAGTGACATCTCCTAAGATGGAAGCGGCTGCCTCACCTAGTCCACTAACACATGCAGTCGTCGGTGAACATTTAAGTTTTAAGCGGTTGACTGCTGATTCGGTAATAAAATTGCTTTGACTACCGGTGTCAAACAACGCACGAAAAGATTGCATACTTCCTGACGCATCTCTGACCTGCACGATCGCAGTTGCTAGCAATACGGTTGTATTTGATTGTGACCTTGAGACTAACGCCGATACGGTCTCGCTGGGTTCAGTAGACGTGTGGCGATGGAGCATCGTGTGGTGCTTGCGCTTACAGGTACGACAAGAAAAGATACTAGTACAGTTCCGCAACTGATGAGAAGACTTTAAGCAGTTGAAACACCAGTTTCTGTCAGAGGCAATTTTCATCCGTTCGTCAATTGATTTGTTCAGAAATTCTGGGCATGACGAAATGCTGTGTGATTCGTTGCAAAAAGAGCAGGTTATAGGACGTGTCGCGGTTGTTGATCTACTCACTTCGGCTGGCGTCTCATCTGCTGCTATAAGAGCATGCGACGTCGGTACACGCTTGGAGTGAGTCGATTGAAAAGGAACCTTTTGTGGAGACTTGGCTTGCTTAGCTTGTTCGGTAAAGTGTGTATCGCGTAGTAGCGCTTCGCATTTAGACTGTAAGAATTCCTTGAGTTGTGCATATGAGGGTAGTTCTGTATTTGAATACTTCTCTTCAAAATCACGGCGTATGGTTGTGTCCAATTTCGATAAAATGTGATAAACTAATACGAAGTCCCAATGAGCAACCGGTAAATTTACTGATTTTAAGATGCACAAATTCTCTTCGAAGAGATCAAGTGATTTTCTGAACTTGTGAGCATCCTTGAAGTTGAAGTTCATATTCAGAATCTCCCTCCAGCATGTGAACGCTAATTCTCGCTTACACTTATATCGCGCGACATGCGCAGCGTACGCGTCGCCGTAATATTCGCTGCTTAGTGGAAAGGTTTTTACTACCGTTAATGCATCACCGCTGAGAGAAGAAATCAGATAATGAAACTTCTCGGTGTCGCTCAGAGAAGTGGAGTTGTGTATTAATGCGTTAAAAGTATCGAAATATTCGGGGAAACGTTTAATATCTCCATCGAAAGTAGGAAGCTGTATTTTTGGTAACCGGACATTGGACACCGAACTGCACTGCGATTGAGACAAGCACGATTCATTTTTAGTGAAGCTCCGATAAATTGATCCAACTTTGTAATACATTTCGTCAAAATGTTCTTGCATATCCGAATCATCGTTTTCCGGGTGGTCTAGAATTTCCAGAATTGCGAAATGGGCGTTTTCAAAATTTGAAGCGATTTTCTTCATATCTTGATGATATGCGAAGAACATGTCCCGTTGAGAGATATCATTGACAGCTGAGACACCGACCTCTAATGCCTTAGACATCCGTTTATAAGCGATCGTACGTTGCCTACGTAATGACGATAAGTCGTGTGCAGTGTATTCTTCGTCCTGAGATTTCGATCGCGACTTTTTAAGAAGACTCGTTTTGCGAGTCGAATGCCTTTTTAAAAGCGACATTTTTGCCAAATAATAAGTTTTAGTAACTTAAAAACAACGGTAGAATAGCACACGATTCGATTTATAAATAGGTAAACACGTAAACAACGTTAGAACGAGTTTAAATCGCTGAGGTATAGGGCACCACACAAGTTTTGTTACGATTTGTATGGACGTGTATGCGTGTTACGTATAAACTTGTTAGGCTGTACGCAAAGTAATGAAATCGCTGGCATGTACGCCACTCCACACAAGTTTGTCTGCAAACTGTATGAAAATGTATATCGAGTACAGCTGAACCTGTGAGGTGAACCGTACACACCGCAATGAAATGTCGAAAAAGTTGACACAGAAAAATAAACTTTATTTAATGTGTAATAAGGTCGATGTGATGGAAGTCGATTCGAACGTTGTATGAGGCAGAATATCGAGTGATTCAAACGTTCAACCTACCCGCTACTTTTTAGGGTTCCGTAGTAAACAAGGAACCCTTATAGTTTCGCCATGTCCGTCCGTCTGTCCGTCTGTCCGTCTGTCCGTCTGTCCGTCTGTCCGTCTGTCCGTCCGTCCTCGGTTAATCTCAGAGACTATTAGTGCTAGAAATCCGTAATTTGGCATGAGTATAAATATTAATCACGCCGACAAAGTGGTGAAATAAAATTTTGATAAATATTTTTTTTTAGGGTAGCTCCCCTACATGTAAAGTGGGGATGAATATTTTTTTTCTCGTCTACCCCATAGTGTGGGGTATCGTTGAATAGGTCTTTTAAAAATACTGTGGGTGTGGGAACATCATTTTTCGATTTCTAGATCCGTTTGTAAAATATGATGTTTTAAAGTGCAAATTTTTATTAGAGTCAAGTGTCCCCCCCCTCTATCAGCCAAATGGCAGTATATAGGAACTTGAAAAAATTCACAGCAGTAGGGTATATAATCAATTTTAAAGGAAAACTATCACGGCTAAGTAGGGTTCACAGGTTAAGGAGTTATATCTGTTTTTCGAGGATTGTGACTACGGAACCCTACACTGCGCGTGGCCCGCCACGCACTTGACCGGTTTTTTAATGTAAAATTTTATATTATTTTACTTTAAAACTTTTGTTTTACGTAATTTAATGTTAAATAAGCGCTAATATTCTGTTGTTACGATTAAATAATTGATATGACAAGTTAAAACACTGAATCACTGCAAGCCGACTAGAAAATAAACACCGATAAGTTTAGATGATTGTTTATTTGATCTTACAGTAATTCAATATTTTTACGTTAAATACGATAAATCCCTGTCCGATATGATCCAATCTATGTAGGTACTATCGATAGGTAGGTAAATTGAGCTAGAATGGAGCAACTTAGATCGCGAGAACAAAGAAGTTGTTGGTTAGAATGACCTAAGTTACGACGATACAATTAACCAGAAATACCACACACAAATTGATCGGTGAAATAGGTGGAAATCCCGGGTTTCGGCACCAAAAAATGTAGCAAACTCGCAGTTTGATGGCCCGTGCTACATTGGGTAAGTAGACCGATGGGGTCTACCGATGACGATTTTAACACTTCGGAATAGGCAATAACAATACAATGCACGTACGTACCTTGGACTGCTACTTGCACTCGATGATCCTCCACCAGATACAGGAATTTCACAGGATTTAAGCTCGTTTCGAATTGGTGAGTCGCGCGCGATGATCTTGTTGCAACGGTTTATTTTTCGACTTCGTTCCGTTGATAGGTGACACTTCGGAGTGCGTTCGCTCCAACTTCAGACGAGTACGTCGTGCATGACAGCTGAGTGGAACTGCGTGTTGTCATTGCACTATATCCGAATGTCAACGATCGTTTATCGGTGGCGCGAGATTTGAATATGGTGAATACTCGTTACGATAACGGAACATCATACATATATGTATCTTTTGAGTAATCAATAGTTATATACCTATAGTTATAATATGCAGGTAAGTATATAATCATTTAATGAGAGGATTATATTGAAGTTTGTGACATAACTGCAGTCTACAATAAAAAAAATCTATTTAAGTATTATTTAAGAAGATACATATTATTACCTACCTTATCAAAGCTATAATACAGGCATTGACTTAGAAAATCATGTTTACTATAAGTAAATAATATTTATGTGAAGATACAGGTTGTAGCACACTACTTGCTCATTTTATATTATGACATACATTAAACGTCATATAAACAAACGAAGAAAGCAAAAATAATAAATAGCAGTTGATATGTTAAGATGATATTTAGGTGAAAATGTTTTATATAAACTGTTGAATGATGATTTTTTTAGTAAAATAGACCAGTTATTATGGCAGCCAGTAGGGCTCAGACAAAACACTACTTTTTCCACATCACAGAACAAAATTACACTTGTAACCACTTTCTACACATCATAAAACAAACTTGCGCTCTCTATGCAACTCATTATGCTATAATGTCATTTACACAGTGACTCGTGACTAATTTGCATTATCAATGCAATAAATACTCATTAGATTGAAACTTGATCATGAATACTCATTATAAACACATGCAAAACATTAAATTTACGTTGAATGTATTTTATCAAACATGTGCTAACTTATCAACTGTAGAGTTGAAAACAAAGGCACATGTGTATTATTAACTTATTATGAATAGCTTTATATGGCTCAAAAGTAATCACTACTCACTAATTAATAGTAAGCTATGAAATAATTATATTTTTCTAAAGGCTTTTCTTTAATTTTTACATTTAATGATGGATGTAGATGAAAAATTCTATAAGACTAAATATTTTACACAATCTGATACCTGCCATTTCAACTTTCTAAAATTGATTGTTATTCTATGAGGATTAAATATATTACAAGATAAAAAGTAGACTATGTCCATTTCTGAGACACATGCTATCTCAATGTTCATCAAAAATTGTTTATAGTTAGTTCATAAGTACTTTTCAGTACAATAATAATTTAGTCTGACAGTTTTTCATAATCTCAAAAAATATAACAATTTCCAAATATATATTATTCCTAGCATTTTGCCAATATTTATCATGGCTTGCTACTCAATTACTCTCAACCCATATATTTTTACATGCTCTAATTTTGGTATGTGTTTTAAGTTTATTTTAACTGTAACTTGTTTATTTGCAGCCTGTGGCATTGTTTATTTTGTTAAATTATTGTATTCGTACAAAAGATAACCATCAAGTTCACAGTAGTGGTTACACAATGCAGTAGAACTGCATTGTAAGTTGGAATTCTTTGAAAAAAACATCTTGAGAAACATGAAAGATAAACAATGGTATTAATTCTGTTGAACTAAATTGACAGGTCTAAAAATAGCATTACATTTAGAACTATTACTAAATTTATATTAGTTTAGAAATTGTGTAGCAGTTTTATAGTACCATTTTAAATTAATTTAGTAAAAAGTGGGTTGCTTTTTTTATAAAGTTTTTACTTTGCTTTATACACAATTAAGTGCTTCTACTACGCTTTATAATTCAAATTTGAAGATCAACAGGTTTTATAATTATTTTAATGACTACCTATACAAATATAGTTCATGTATCTAATATAGTACCTACATATACATTATTTTAGGATTTCCATTTAGTATGTTTTCTTTATGTAATGTTAAATATTGTTTTACACACATACCTTACGGACGTGGTCGACAAGCGGCCACACTGTATCAATGTGGTCTATTAAGGTCATGAATCCCTGGTACAAGCGCTGGCCATTCTCACTGTCGTCTGGTTGGAAATAAGTCGCATTGTTCTGGCATGAATCCTTCAGAGCTTCGTACATGGCATAGGTCGGCGGAGCTCCTTCCACCGACTCCAAGGGGCAGCACGAGGCCGCCTTCGCAGGTGGCTCCGGGAACTCCATTCTTTTGATTTTACCAGCAAATATACGAAAACTACGACTTATCAATCTAAACCCCATCTGCAAAGTCATTCCTTACATTATCCGCAGCCCGTTAAACTCGAAACAGATGTTGAAATGCAATGTATTTACAAAATATTCCGTGAGCCAATAACATCGTTATAATCTTAAAATACCCGTGTACAATGTTCAGTGTCTGTAAAAAATTTAGATTATTACAGTACTATACGTTTAAAAGACTTGGTGTTTTTATTCATTTCCATTTATAGCGTATCACGGTTTTTCCTCAATATAATAAATTGATTGACGACTTCTCAATGTGAATGACTGAATGTACACAAGAACTACAAGAAGATTGATTCACAGAACAAAAATGAAAAATACTCTCTAACGAGAGGATTGATTAAATTAAATTTGTTTCACAGAAACGTCTACTGACAAGTGACAACTGACAAATAAATGACAGATGAGCAGCTGATGCAAACATAGACAAAATCTAAACAAGACTTTTAATATTATTGTGAGTCAATGGAAATGAAATTAAAATAGAAAAAAAAATAACGACTGCTAAAATACGAAAGAATTACCAGAAACATACCAGTAACCAGTAGGTATATAAAGTGCTTTCCAATCATCAAATGAATCTACATCTTCCAAAATAACAACAATTATTAATTAGAAGTTCGTTGCTCCAAGTCAGTGATTTTCTATAGAAAGTAGTCTGTGGAATATATTTTCCATAGACAGTAGAATAATAATAAATGATTGTCACCCAAAGATAGCTTGATACTTAATCTGAGTTGTCACCATAGAGAAGGATGTTTATGATTGATTGTCATTTGTCACATTGTCAGTTGTCACAGTCAAAAATCATGCAAAAAATGTGCAAAAATCATTATATTCCATAGATGTAGTCAATCATAGTCAATCAAAATAATAAATAACGAGACCGACTTTATTATTCTTGTAATTAAAAAACTTTTCACAAACCAGAAAACTTATTTAGCCCTATTTAAAATGGACGGAGATGTGATGCAAATAGATACACCACCAGGACTAGAAACATGTCTCAAAGACCCTGAAAATCCTGAAATAGCCGATGTGCCGGTACCGGTAGAAGCCGGTGCTGAGCCTTCTCATGAATCTCTTTTCGAGTATCCAAGTCTGTTTTCTAGTAAAACCTTGCTGGAACTGTGTAATTCGTCGTGGTCTCGTACCGCGAATGCTAAGCAGGAGGTGCAACCGTATGTACGTGGATGTAAATGGTCTCCTGATGGTACATGTTGTTTAACAGTGATTAACAGCGACGGAGTTCATCTCACAGAACTCCCTAGGGATCTATATACCGGGACAGTTGAACCTGATAGAACTATTGACGTATTAGACTCGACTGTTCACGTGAAAGAGGCAGGGCTTGTGTACGACTTCTGTTGGTATCCTGGTATGAACAGTTGCATACCAGAATCTTGTTGGTAAGGTTATTGTCTGATACATTTGTTAGAAACTCTATCTACTAAGTAATTTGTAGATTGTTACTATGAGAGTGCACCTGTGTTTATGCACACATGACCACTATAATATCTCCTGCATATCTCCCGGTTGGCTAGCGTCAGCTCCATTGAAATTGACCGCACTGGCCAAAACTTAGTTGCGAGAACATTATTATTATGTTATTTTTTAGTTGGATAACCACAAGGCAGAATGCACCAATACAGATGTGGGATGCATTTGACGGATCACTGAGATGTTCCTACCGAGGTTTCAATGCAGTGGATGAAATGGAGCCAGCTCTGTCTGTGACGTTCAATTTTGAAGGCTCAAGAATTATTGCTGGCTATAAAAAGGTGTTGCGTACCTTTGATGTTGAGAGGTATACTTACTACATATTTTATTTGTACTTAGTGCAGTTGCATCCAGAGTTGTATCTATTTACTCCTATCTACTTACCCATGATTTATTATTATTTATTATGGTCGTCAATATGTGTTTCTTATAATATACAACAATACAGCACTTGTCTTTGTGTGAAAAAGTGTAGAGGCCCTAGGTTAGTTTGCAGTTTAATTAGCTTAAGCCTGTAGGGCATTCTCTGAAGTAATAATATGTATTTCATCACATAAGTATACTTTTTATAGTAAGTAAAAAGTTTCTTTATTGAATTGTACTCCCATATATCTACCGTAAGATGTCTATAAACCTTTGTTGCATTTATTAAATAAAACTTCAACATTTTTCAGACCTGGAAGAGATTTTGCAGAACACAAAATAAACTCTCCTGCGTCATGTTTTGCAACTGACAGAAACCTGCTAGCTATGGGGTCATGGAATACCACTATAACACTTTATAATATGAATGAATTGGGAACCTACAAAAGTATTGGCAAGATGCATGGTCATTCAGGTATACATTTTTCATTAACAATTTCTTATTCAATAGAATAATTGTGAGGTTTTAAATACAACATGTGCCAAACAAATCTTAAACCTAGGTTTTAAAAGTAATGACAGCAAAATATCTGGCAATCAACAAAAAGAGTTCATGGGTATACAAGGGTAAAAACTTCATAATCTTATGTGTTTATTTGTTCATAATATGGTTACTTTTTTGTAATGTACATAAGACCAATGGAAAGGAGAAAAGGCAAGGTTTTTTTGCATATTTTGTATTATAATATTAGTAACAAAATAGAGTGTAGTAGACAATATTTTTAACTGAATATAATTATATTTTTGAATGCTGTGCAATTGATAAATAATTAATTTGCGATGTTTTTACAATCAGTATTATTATTATTATTTTATATTTTTGCAGGTGGTGTAACGCACATAAAATTCACACCAGATGGTCTGAAACTAGTATCCGGTAGTAGAAAAGATCATAGACTACTTGTATGGGATATTCGGTATTACAGGCGACCTTTGAACATTCTGACAAGAGTAGTGAAAACAAACCAAAGGATTTATTTCGACGTGTCGCCGTGTGGTAAATACCTGATTATCGGAGGCACTGATGGAGTGGTTAAAGTTTGGAATGTTGACATGGTCAACTGGAAAGAGAGTCTAGATATTGAACATGTTGATAAGGATAATTCTACTTTCAGGGTAAGTTATAATTTTTAGAGTTCCGCGTGTTTGAATGCAAAAAAGGAGCTGATATAAGATCACTGTGTTTTTCTATCCTTCTGTCTGTCGGCGTCGCTGTATTGCTTCTGCGGTGTCTGAGCGGCGTCGTAGACAGAAAAATCTATATTAATGCCACAAAGTGCGCTGTGGGGCCGCAACGCATTGCGGCGTCGCTGCGTTGCTTCTGCGGTACCTGGGTGGTGTCCTACACCACAGAATATATAATAGTACTACGTACCTACACAAAGTTTTAGTAATACCACACGGTGCGCTACGGTACCGCAACGCATTGCGAATTATTGAAAACCTTTTGAGTCGGAGACCGAGATCTATAGCGTGTATTCTGTGAATACTATACTGACTCTTGTGAGACTTGAGACATACTAAGACTTTAAGTCCCGTTTTAACTATGTACACTTTATTTATTACTTTATAAATCTCAGCCTTATGGGTTCACCGGCTGTATTTTTAGTGATTAATAATAGACTGAATCTTCGTGAGTAGGTACATTTCGACGAGACAACCAAGTTTTTCTCTCTATGAAAAGTCTCGATGGAAGTAGCTACTCTAGTGCGCAAGTGTTAAACATTTCGATTCGCTGGGGTGGGAAAATGTACCACTAAATAAAGTAGGACTATGTGACCATTTAAAAATATTTACTAAGCTGCATACAAAAAGTCAGCGCCGTATCCGGCGTTATCCATACGAAACGTGAGTTTCCACGGCGTGTTAACATGAGGCCTTATACTCAACTCATGGCAATATGTACAGGGCTCGGAAACCGGTAAAAAAATCCGAACCGGTTAACGCCGTACATGATGAACTTTTCATTTCGGGTTTGTTCTACCTTTAACCACAATCAACCGGTTTTAGGCAAACAAAGTTCGTAAAATTTTGTTGAATAAACCGGTTTCGAACTGTTTTTGCCGTCTATCTTCAATGCGCAGCCATGTGGTACGTATATACTATATATATTATATAGTGCCGCGGCCACCCCCTCCCCTACCCTGCGGTATAAACCGCAATATACGACAGACTTCTTCAGACAGAGTTTCTGGCCGATGAACTGCAATAGTTGTTCACAATACAGATACAACAATACAATGTTTTTTTTTCAGTTTCCACTCCATAGAGATTGTTGCAACAGTGTATCAATACATCCACTGCGGCCCATTTTAGCAACTGGTTCAGGACAATACCATTTCAATGATCCCATCTTGATACTCGAAGATGGAATTAAGAAGGAAAATGGAGACAGTGTTATTACCCAAAATGATGATGACGATAATTTAACTTTAAATGGTGATATGAAATACTCAAGCAATGCAGAAAACAGTTTAGTGTTTTGGTGGATTGGTGATATAGCTGATATGACTTAATCACAAGAGTTCTGTAATATATAAGAAGTTGATTATGTAGTAAGTTAAGATTTCTGTGTAAATAAGACAATCTATACTAATAAATAAAATTGAAGTGTCTGTCTGTAATATCGAAATAACTACCTCATATTAAGCTCATATGGTTATTTGAACGCTACCATAACCGAATCACACGTTTTTAAAATTTTTGTCTGTCTGTCTGTCTGTCTGTCTGTCTGTCTGTCTGTCTGTCTGTCTGTTTGAACGGGCTAATCTTCGGAACGGCTGAACCGATTTTGACGGGACCTTCACATACAAGTAGAGAATTAACCAGGGAGTAACATAGGCTACTTTTTTAACCGACTTTCAAAAAAGGAGTAGGGTAGGAACACCGGTTACCGGACACGCACCTGTTATCGTCCACTGAGCGGATCACTCTTAAGAAATGCTTAAAAATAGAAACATTATAAGACTTACATAAAAATAATGCATCTCTATGCCAACTTGAATGTCTTATCAACACACAGAGAAAGAAAAAAGTCTACTTCACTTAAGTTTCTTTGAAAACAAAGCGATCGAATTTTGAGTATGCAATTAAGAAATGAAAACGAGCCGTGTAGAGCAAAAAAATTAGTGGCATACTTCAACTATCACGGGAAGTTATTAATCATTTTACTATAAGATTTAGTTTGATTCTTCTTTGTAGCACTTACTTATGTTTCATAAAATACTATGAACGTGTTTTTTTACTTTTGATTACATTAGAATACAAATAAAAGGGGTGGACGACAACTACTTCACTATTTTCTTAAGAAAACCTGTTATCGTCCGGGCGGTCAAACACAGGTTTAGCGTCTTAATTTTAGGTAGTCTTGTTATCAATCGAGGTGTGCACAAAATTGGAATTAAGTTTATTAATTCGAATCCTATACACATACACTAGTTAGTGACTAGTCTTCGTCCACTTTTTTCTCATTGTATATAAAACTACGGGTCTTCAAAATCACGCGTGGACGATATCTAAATTTGCACTGAATAAATATTCTAAGTTTCGACCACCAAGCTATTATTTGAAAATAAATAGATTTAGTAAAAATATAAATAATTAAACTTGTTTGACAAAAGAATTAACTTATATTTTATGTGTTTCTCCTTGGAACTTTGATATATTTATAAGTTAAGATAGTATTGTCGATCATTATAATTTGTGGACGAAATTTAAAATAGTGAATCTGAAATGCACCGGTTATCCGTCCACCTATATTTTAAACTGTATGAAAAACATATATTTTTTAATATTATGTTATTATTTAGGTGAATTTTGATTATTACTCATATCTATAATTTATTTTTTATTCATCTACAAGTTAGTCCTTGACTGCGATCTCATCTGATGTTAAGTGACGATGCAGTCTAAGATGGATGCGGGATAACCTGAAAGAGGTACGGCAGAATCCGTACCCTTAAACGCTAAATGACTTGGAAGTAAGGCATACTAGACTAGGCATACTACTACTATACTAGACTAGAGACAATTTTGTAATTATTAAATTAAATTTACCAAATTGCTCTGCCGAGAATCAAGTAGAGGACCTTCCACTAATAAGACTTACCCCTGCGCCATGCCAGGGAGGCTGCCAAATTATATGTACCTACTTTTATATAATGTAAGTGCGATGTGGTAAAAGACGATGCAAGATAGATAGGCGCAAAGTTGGTAAAGATATTATGTCATATTGTAGACTCTATAAACCGCGTTAACAAGGCAATAGTTTTTTTATCTGTTTTATTTTAAAACAAGCAGTTGACCGCTATTGCGTATGCGTAGAAAGACCACATTACTTTGTATTTAAAGTTCTTTATCACCCTGTGAAAGTTCTGTCAAAATAGGTTCAACTGTTTTGAAAAGTATTACAAATAGACGAAAAACAGAAAACTATTTTTTTATAAACGGTTATGTGGCTTTTTAATAATGTATAAGTAAACATAAGTTCACTAATAAAAACCCATATATTTCGAAAAGACGGACAGGAAGTTAATTTTAATTGGTATAGATATTAAATAAATATTAAAGTAGTGTTAATATTACATATTCAATTACTTACTCATTACATGCATACTTTTTCATAGTAAATTTCTCATAGAAATCAGTGGACGGATAACAGGTACAAGGGTGGACGATAACTAGATTTAGTGGACGATAACCGGTGAAATCGGCATTTTCAGCTTTTTATTAGGATTTAAAAAAAACTAGTTATCTGACTAAAAAAATACTAACATGCAATGAAAATAGACTATACTAGAAGTATATTTTAACAAGTTTTTGTTTAATTTTTTTTATAGAACATATATTTTCATTCTCTCAAACTCAGTAACTCCACTAAATGGACGATAACCGGTAAGAAAACCCTAGTTGTGTTTTTCTACCTATGTACACCGATATCTCCGAGATTTCTGAACCGATTTGCGTAATTTTTTTTTTAATCGATAGAGAAACATTGCGACCCTGTTCTATAAAAAATTTGGATTCCAACTCCTCAATCCTGATGCTGTAGGGAACCTAATCCTCAAAACTAATGGGTTTTAGAAACTTTCGGTTATTTAAATTGATATTGGGGGTACCAATTAAAGACTTTATCGTTGAATGAACTCGAGTAGGTACATATCCAACTCCTCAACCCTGATGCTGTAAGGAATTGTATTCCGAAATCGTGGGGATCCCACGGGATTTTTCCGTTTTGGGGACGGGTTTCTACAGATAAGCTACTTTTTGTTCTGGAAAATCAAAAGTTCCCACGGGATTTTTAAAAACCTAAATCCACACGGGCGAAGCCGTGGACATCATCTAGTTTGAAAATAAAAACATACAAATAGCTATTTATTGAGTTTTTAAGTCAACAACTCAGTCAATTAAGATCGCGATATTCGATATCCGATTAGTTACTGAATTATTGATGTTTTTAAATAATTTTACATTAGTTTGGGTACGGTACCTATACACTCTTACTTCTCGGCCATTAGCGTCACAAGTATAAATTAAAAATTTTAAAACCCCCGACATTCGCCATTTTGTAGCGGCGGCCATCTTGGATCGATTTTCATCAAACATAGCTAACAACACTCGACAAATTCACCTTTCAAACAAAAAAAAACCGCGTTCAAATCGGTTCACCTGTTTGAGCGCTACAGGGGAACAGACAGACATAAACACACAGACATAAACACACACACATACATACACACACACACAGACACGTCAAACTTATGACACCCCGTCGTTTTTGCGTCGGGGGTTAAAAATGGCTGTAGTCAAACTGCTTCCATCAATATTATTCAAAAAGGGGTCTTGTCTGACCCTTGCCTATAAAATATTGCATCGAAAGCAACGTCAAACAGTCAATGAATATCGTTATGCACATTATCCTGATACTTGTCTCCGAATAAGTTTAACGGCGTTTTTATTGCATTTTCGTCACATCTATACTAATAAATAAAATTGAAGTGTCTGTCTGTAATATCGAAATAACTACCTCATATTAAGCTCATATGGTTATTTGAACGATACTATAACCGAATCACACGTTTTTAAAATTTTTGTCTGTCTGTCTGTCTGTCTGTTTGAACGGGCTAATCTTTGGAACGGCTGAACCGATTTTGACGGGACTTTCACATACAAGTAGAGAATTAACCAGGGAGTAACATAGGCTACTTTTTTAACCGACTTTCAAATAACCCAGTCGGGTAAAAAGGAGGAGTTGTGTTTTTCTACCTATGTACACCGATATCTCCGAGATTTCTGAACCGATTTGCGTAATTTTTTTTTTAATCGATAGAGAAACATTGCGACACTGTCCTCCAAAAAATTTGGATTCCAACTCCTCAATCCTGATGCTGTAGGGGATCTGATCCCCAAAACTAATGGGATTTAGGCACTGTCGGTTATTTAAATTGATATTGGGGATACCAATTAAAGACTATTGTTGAATGACCTCGAGTAGGTACATGTCCAACTCCTCAACCCTGATGCTGTAAGGAATTGCATTCCGAAATCGTAAGGATCCCACGGAATTTTTTCGTTTTGTGGACGGGTTACTACTTACTACAGATAGGCTACTTTTTGTTCTGGAAAATCAAAGTTCCCACGAGATTTTTACAAACCTAAATACACACGGGCGAAGCCGTGGGCATCATCTAGTCAATAATAATTTTATATTGACTGAATACCGATCTCACCTGATGGTAAGTGACGATGCAGTCAAAGATGGAAGCGGGCTAACTTGGAAGAATTATGATAATTTTCATTCAACTCACCCCTGGTTTTTACGCGTCATCGTACCGGAACGTTAAATCGCTTGGTGTCACGGCTTTGCCAGTAGGGTGGTAGAATAGAATAGAATAGATTTTTTTATTCAAATAGAACAAGTGCTTTTGAATCGTCCAATTAAATCTAATTAGGAATTATAAAATTCTAAATTGATTCTTGGAATCGGTCCTGCGACCTCCTAAGAGCACAGCACTCACCACTGAGCCAGTGAGGTCGTCAAAAAAAAAGATCTTTCAGTTCACTCCTTGCCCGTTAAAGGTGCCTTGAGGTAAAGGTACCTAGGTAGGTAGGTACCTACATACTTATGAGTTTTGTTCCACCAAACAACCTTTAGATAGGTCTTCTCTCTTTCATCTCTAATCATCGAATCGAGATGTATCTCTAAGTTCTGCGTTCGATCGGTGGTTTTGTTTTCGTTTTGCTTGTTCGTGAAACAATTTCAAGTAATCTTCAGGGAACCGATACAATAAACAGAAGTTCCTAATTACTTTGGTGACTCAAATTAAAAGTTATTCGGGATCCGCAAATTAGACCTGTTTTAAAGTAGGTACCTACAGGACCTCGAGAGGCAAATGGCCGATTTAATCCGCTTAATATACAAGCACCACAAACCGTTTATCGCATTACGAAGTTTGTTTCTATTGGACCTCGAGGGGTGATGGAGTTGGGGTCCAAAGTCGTTAAGATAATATTTTGTGCCTTTAATTTCAGTTGATTGAATAATAAAACAAAGATTATAATCTTTGTTTATGGAGCTGAACTGTACCTACCTATATATTATACTTTACTCCATCTTACGCCATCTTTTGGGTTGATCCGTTTTCTTTATTCTATGGTTTAGGACAATAGGTAAGTATCTACCGGTATATTTTAGGTGCTGATAAGTAGATAGTTAGGCAGTTGTCCCACCGGCGACGATGAACGAGAAGCGAGTAGAGCTAGAAACTAGAAACGAGTTGGCGAGCAGCGGGAAGCGAGTGTGTAGTTCCGATAGTTTTGTCGCTGGGCTATAAGCGAGTAACTAAGTATATCTACCTATCTATTGTACGTTTCTTGAGCGAGAAAATAGCCTATAGTTAGCCGCTTCCTCGCCGGCCGCGGCGGTGAGACAAGTGTCTTAGATACCTACATACGTAGGCAAGGGCGTCGCCAGGTAGGGGCAGGGGGGGGCAGCTGCCCCCCCCTAGAGATTTGAGAAAATATAAATATGCTATAGTTTGAAAAGAAAATTCTGATTTGTTTAATATGTTGTTAGGACCACTATCAGTAGTCTCCAATTTTGCAGTTTCGGAACACATCATGTACTAACTTTGCAAAACTTGAAAATATTTACACTTTTCGCATACTATAATATCATCAACTTGCCCCCCCCTTGGCCAGCGGCTGGCGACGCCCTTGTACGTAGGTATACATATACTTACCATATGCCTATCACTTATTAGAATTGGACTTTTGGGTCGTGAATTTCATAATGGAATTTTCCCCCTTCATTTGTGTTTCAGCTTTGCTTGTTTATTGTTTTTTTATCACATCATCGAAAACGAGATCATCGTAAAAAGTTTATTGCGGTACCTATCGATTTGCAAATTGTCTGATCCTTTGTCCGATTCTGTACATCGTATGGTACGGCAGCCGCCGAACAAAATTTTTAGTGATTAATAACAAGCTGAATTTTCGTGAGTAGGTTCGTTTCGATGAGACAACCAACTTTTTTATTTATGAAAATTCTCGATAGAGGTAGCTTCTCGAGTGGGGAGGTGTTAAAAATTTCGATTCGCTCGGGTGGGAAATCGTTCCACTAAATTTGTAGGACTATAAGGCCATTTCATTATACAAGTATTTATTAAGCTGCATACAAAAAATCAGGTGGTTATAGTAATAATATTCTACAGCGTCCTCCACTCCGAATATTTCCAAATAATGAGGTTATAAAAATGATTAAACATTAAAGACAAAATAAAATAACCCAATAGCATTGTGAAAGCAACGTTTATCAAAGTTCTTATTCGCCGTATTTTAATCTTGCTTGTAAAAACAATAAAAGACGACTGTCTTCCTTAAGAACTTTGTTCTTTCAATAAAATAATTACATTTAGGCAGATCTACGGTAGTGATTTGCCCTTTTGAACTTGTAAAAAGTTTGTGTTACAAATAGCAGTCTGTTCATAAGAAACTTAGGACTAATTTAAAAACTTTGCCACTTAGAAATTTTATCAGCATCGGCAAATCGTAACAGTTATTTGAGTAGGCACCCTACCTTTTAAGTTAGTTCAAGAAGTCCCAATTAGTGAAGACTTGAAGACTTTTGTTATTGTTCTCCGTTGCAGGCTTGCAGCTGCACGTGCTTCTTTATTTAAAATAATTAGGTTACGTCATGATCATCATCATCATCATGATCAACCCATTACCGGCTCACTACAGAGCACGGGTCTCCTCTCAGAGTGAGAAGGGTTTTGGCCATAGTCTACCACGCTGGCCAAGCGGATTGGCAGACTTCACACACCTTTGAGAACGTTATGGAGAACTCTCAGGCATGCAGGTTTCCTCACGATGTTTTCCTTCACCGTTAAAGCAAGTGATATTTAAATACTTAAAACGCACATAACTCCGAAAAGTTAGAGGTGCGTGCCCCGGGATCGAACCCACGACCTCCGATTAGAAGTCGGTCGTTCTAACCACTAGGCTATCACAGCTTTTTGGCGCAGTCGGTAGGATTAGGTTACGTACCTAGGTTTTATTGTAAAGTTGTGTTTTATTAATCAAGTTGCTCATGTGTGTTTATTAAATTACCTACTCAGTTGCAAAACGCGTGATGTAAATTACTGTATCTATTGCATTTCGCAATATTCGTATCTATTACTGATATGTAATTTATTAACTTACCTTTAGTAATCTACATATTCCTAAGTAAGTATATTAAATGTTGCGGCCTAATGGTCCGGCAGCCGACGAACAATTTTTTAGTGATTAATAACAGGCTGAATCTTCGTGAGTAGGTTCGTTTCGACGAGACGAACAAGTTTTTCCTCTATGAAAATTCTCGATGGAGGTAGCCACTAGAGTGCGCAGCTGGTGTTAAAAGCCCAAGCCCACAACCCAGCGGGCATACGGAGTCGCAACAAGGATTTTTCTAGGACGCGGTGTAGCAGCGTACCGAACGATGTTCTACGGAATTTTCTTTAGAAATATAAGTTGCCGTAGCGGCGCCGTAGAGGCAATGTAGACGCCGCAAAACGTCGTAGTATCGTAATTCGTAGCGCATGGTGTGGCGCAATGTGCGATGTGTGTCAAAAAAAAAAGGAGAAAAATAGTGGCAATAATCCCGTGCAATAATTAATCGTACGAGAGGAAATAAGGGGAAGTCTCTCGAGTCTCGAATAAAGTGGATTTTTCTGTATTGTTCCATACAAATTTAATTAATTTTGGTGTAATAATCGCCAGAGATACGTAATTATGATAATGTTGTGGCTTCCAGAATGGTGGATTACGGCCTAAAACTAAATTCACTCTGACAGGAGACCCGTGACTAGTGGGGCGGTAATGGGTAGATAATGATGATTATATTGCTCGATTGATCACTTCACCCACAACAGTACGTAGGTACGTACGTATAGCACTACTTAGTTACATTATGTTTACCTATAGGTATCTAGGTATTGGTTCACACTGTTCTCATTAAGTCTTTCATTTGTTTGTGGAGCCATAAGCTATAACATAACAGAGAATTGCCCATCAAATCCGAGTTAATATTCAGATTACGCCATTCAGTAGGTAAATACATACCTACTACATACCTACCATATGGAGAGATTGAATGGATGTTCAATGGCGTATTAGCATGCTAATATATCGCAAGCAATCTCAAACCCCAGGTATTGACGTCATTAGTATAATGCTCCAAATCCCTCGTTATTTTATACGTGTTAAGGACGTATTTTACCAAAAGTGCGTAGATAATAAGTAAAAACCCACTTGCTGATTTTCCGCATGGATTTAGGTTTCTTTAAAGATCGCTTGGAAACTTTTCATTTACCGAGATAAAAGTAGGTACCTATCCGTCTCAACTCTTAAGTATGCAAGTTATCTCTGAATCAAAATTCAAAATTCGTATGGATTGGTTTATTCAGTCGTGAAAATGTAACAGACAGACGTACTTTCGCATTTAGGTATGTTTGGTACGTTTGTCTTTAGATATTTATCTACATCTACATAATTCCCACGTATTTGCTTTTAAAACCTAAAATATACCTACGTACATACCTGCTAAAGTTGGTAGGTAGGTAGGATGGCTACGTCCGTTAGTTATGCTAGAGATTCAATGTGCTGTGGAGTTTTCGTTGATTTAGTTCTTAATTTGTTGACTGACTACTGACTGGACTCGATGTACTTATTTTTTGTTACCGGCGCGGCGGCGTAGCAACTTACCTTATATTATTAAATAAAAAAATAAGGATTTCTAAATGAGCAAGAATAAAACTAAATTCGGCTCATGAAAGTGTAATCCAAGAATAAATTTAGAATTTTGTGAATCATTTTTACCTAACTACCTACTCTAAATAAAATTCGTACTTACCTAAAAGTAAAGAAAATTTCCTGAAAGTTCAATACCTACAACCGAAAAGGCCGCGGCCTTAATGAATTTGGCTTGAAGTTCGAAAACACGAGGGGGCGTAAAATGCTAAAATGTATTATGATTGGGAACAAAAGATTTTTCAAATGTGCCTAAGTGGCGTTCCTTCGAAAAATCTTTATTTATTAAAACACAAAAGAACTGACTGCAGACTTTGCTGGATCAGCGACCCGAAGGGGATCTAGACCTCAGACACTAACCGCTCCCACTCATGCCTGTCCTGCGTGATGCGTTATTGTTTCGACGGCTTCAGGTATCTACCTGTTTGCACTCTTCGTCCAATCAACGACAGATAAGTAAATACCTGGGGCGTCTAAGGGCATTCTTCTGCCGATAGACCCATTCATATGCTCTTCATCCTCTCTAGGAGTCCAAGCCTGCGCAGTTGCGGCGAATAAGCCTCCCAGTTATATTGGGATTCGTCACCAGTTCTTTAATTCCCGGTTTAAAATAAAACACATAAGTACTTAAATAAATCAAGAATTAATATTATATTCAGGCTTCTAAACTCTATGTCCTAAACTCCTAACCTAAGACATATTACATCGCTGTTTAACTAGGTATAACGTATACGTAGGTGTAACGTAGGCTACGCGACAAGGTAGGACGATGATTGTCAAAGCCCTGGTCAGTCAAAACGCGCCACGGCAGCTACAAGTGAAGGCTAACAGCAGCAGCACGGCAGGACGATACACTGAACGTGTGAATGCAATCGTATATGTCGTTACGGCAACAACCGCTAGACACTGTGATATTGTTTCCTTCTTGACCTAATTTCGGCCACGGATGGCCAATCTCAGCGCAAATTACCCAACTACGCAGGATAAATTTTAGTGCACAAGTGTGCGCGTCACAGATGCACTCCCTTTTCTCTCACTCTCGTAGTTCGATAGGAGGGCAATCCGAACGACCGCAGTGAAATGAGCTGCAAACTGATGGGCGGTTTTATGTGCCTTCAATGCATAGTAGCTACTACCTACTGAGAATTTCTGACAGAATAATCCAATTGACTTTTTGGTCCGACCAAGGACTCAAACCCGGGACCTCATGATTCGCAGCGATGACGCCAACCACTAGGTAATTGATCTAATAGTAATAGAGAGATTTGTAATAAGCAGCACCACCTAACTGTAGAAGCGACGTACGAAGCGTGTTTAATGTTTATGGTTTGTTCTGTTCCGTGTTATTTAAATAACTTCTGGCAGTTGCGTTAGAGTACCTAGCTCCCGTCGCTCGATATGACCAGGGCTTTATAAATGCAGGTTCTAATAATTAATTAATCTATCCCCTCTCTAATACAGACAGGGTATACGCGCTTGAGACTATATTTCTTCTTGTAGAAGTCCGTGAACAGCCACATGAACAGCACGAGGTTAGAAATGCCAATCCAGTATGACACCTTGCTCATCGGACACGGCGAAGTGTAAGTTTGGATCGCTATATGCAATATGATTACTACGAATTGCAGCTGAAATAGAAAAAAAAAAAATTACACACTTAACTAGCTTTTGCCTGCGACTTCATTCCAGAGTTAGGTTTTTCCTAAATCCCGTGGGAACTCTTTGCTTTCCCGGGATATAAAGTACCCTATGTCACTTTCTTAGGTCCTCAGCTACACCCATGAAAAAATCACATCGATCCAAGGTTCTGTTGCGACGTGATTGAGTGAGAAATCAACAAATATCTAAACACAATTTCGCATCACTACATATTGTAACAAAACAAAGTCCGCTCCGCGTCTGTCTGTCTGTTCGCGATATACTCACGGATATACTCACGGAACGGATTTTCATGCGGTTTTCACCAATAGACAGAGTGTTTCATGAGGAAAGTTGAGGTGTATAATTTGCTAAGTTTTTGTGTAAGTTGGTTGAAATATGACGATAATTGTTGAGAATATCGGAAAAAGTCAAGCCGCTTGGGAGTTTTCATCGAAAACGATGCCTAATCCCTTTGAGATGAAACAAAACAATGTATGGTGGGATAGTAGCGGGCAATCACTACCCGTGCGAAACCGGGGTAGTAATTTATAAATGCGAAAGTGAGTTTGGTTGTTACGCTTTCACTTCTAAACCGCTCAACCGATTTTGATGTGGTACAGAGGTATACTAGAAGATATGGAGTAGGAGAAGGGCATAGGGTAGGTATTGATTATCCCGAAAATTATAGAGTTCCAAGGGATTCTAGAAAACCTATTCACGGGCTGGCGTCAGCTAGTAAAATACTAAATATTATAATATTCGTAGATAAACAGGAAAGGAAGCAAGAAAAAGCTTCGAATTGCCTTGCCCATTGCCACTTCAGCTTCGCGACTGGTTAAACTAAGGAATGGCATTCCGAACCAGTGGTAGATTCAGTTGACGATTCAAAAGTACCTACTTGTAAAAGTTTATTTGAATAAAAAACTTTTCTATTTTATTCTATTTTAAGTTGAAAGGAAATATAAAGTAAAGCAAGTACACCTAGAAGCTGTGATAGCCTAGTGGTTAGGACGACCGACTTCTAATCGGAGGTCGTGGGTTCGATCCCGGGCACGCACCTCTAACTTTTCGGAGTTTAGTACGTTTTAAGTATTTAAATATCACTTGCTTTAACGGTGAAGGAAAACATCGTGAGGAAACCTGCATGCCTGAGAGTTCTCCATAACGTTCTCAAAGGTGTGTGAAGTCTGCCAATCCGCTTGGCCAGCGTGGTAGACTATGGCCAAAACCCTTCTCACTCTGAGAGGAGACCCGTGCTCTGTAGTGAGCCGGTAATCGGTTGATCATGATGATGATGATGATGAAGTACACCTTACCAATTGCATCAAAGTTAAATATCTCTTCCACCATAGATACTTAGCGTACGTTGGACCCATTGCGGACAGACCGTAGTACGTGTACATGATCGCGTGTACGGCGCAGTTCACCACTGCCATGAACGACCAATGGTCTGACGGATCATACTTCAGGCTGCACCAGCTGATGACCACCATGAACACGTGGTGGTACACGTGGAGGAATGTGATCTGGGTGGACTTTTTACGCAGCACAAAAACAACCGTGTCGAACAGGTCCAACATCTTGGTCGTCATGTATTTCCAGTACAGCACGGCGATTATCTGGAGAACATTACGTACAAGTAGCGGCACGAAACTTTAGCGCTGACCTTCAAGTGCGCGCAGCGCCGTACGAGTGAGCGGGACACAGTACGATTGGAGAGCCAATCACCGCTTACGAGGGATTCGCGAGAGCTAATCAGGGCTTACGAACGATTCCCACGCTCTCCCCGCGACCCTCTCACCACCCCGAGATACCTCATTTTCGACTTTTGCGCATTCAAGGTCAGCGCTAAAGTTTCGTGCCGCTACTTATACTTTGATCACAAATTTATTCGTGATCTAAGATTAAGGGCCTGTTTCATCACCTTCTGATAAGTGTCGGACAGCCTTTCTTACTCTATGTATAAAGTGACAAAGACAAAATATGTGAACAAGCAATGCGGCATTTATCAGAAGGTGGTGAAACAGGCCCTTATACTATAGGGACTCTTAAAACAAGTAGCAATAAAAATAAGCAATTTGTTACGAAAAAAGAAAACCATAAATTTTAAATTCTGGTACATAAATCACGATTGTAAACCATAAATTCACTGTTATGTTTTATGAATTTTATTGAGACTACATTTTATGATAATAAATATTCGTTCCTATTATTACTCTTCCGATTATCCAATCCTTACATTGATCAATAGCTAAGTATAATCAATTTTTATACAGATTCTGGCTTAATTTTTAGATAAATACCTACGTATTATACTCTACTTACGTATACAGTACGGTCATCGTATTCGCATTTTCTTGGAAACAGTCCCTTGTCGACTACATAAGCAAGGAACTGGAAATGTAAAAACATAATTTCAGACTAAAATTAAGGCACATTAAATTATTATTATCAGAAACATTTGTCAGAAAGCACTCTGCTTATTACATTTTGTAGTAGATTTCGCGAACTATCAGAATCTGGTACAGTACCACCCACTACCAACGCCTACCACAGAAGAGAGGTATTTAAAACCCGCAACCGCGCTGCTCCAATTTGACAGAGAACGCAATATCTAACAATTTTTGACCCGACCGGGGAATCGAACCCAGGACCTCGTGATCCGCCGTCGAACACGCCAGTTGCTGTAGCAACGAGGCAGGACGAGAAGACTGGGGCAACGAGGATCTGAGAACCCATCGTATTATTACTCCGAGAAAACCTCATTTTTGTAAATAATGAAAGGGTTCGCGGCTCTAACCAATGAGGATTATGATTCAGAGAGAGTTAGGTATATAAATTACAGAACATAATATAAGTTCAAAGACGGTTATGTAATACCTAGAGCGAGCGAAATAGGTATGAAAAAATTAAATTTTCAAAAGAGCAACATCCGAGAATTTCGTTTTCGCTCGTTTCTCGTTAACTTTCCTCTATATTCTATTAAGAAAGACATGATTCCGAACAAGTGGCAAATTAATTACCAAAGGGCCGAGCGATGTTTAACGATTCACAAGAGCTTGTAAAATAGGTGTATTTAAACGAAGCTTTTCAATTTATCGCGTTCCGATTTCGCTCCAAATTCCAAATTCTGGGGCATGATGATTTTAAATAGCTTAAGTAATTTACTGGCCCATTAATTTAAAGATAAATTTAGACCTGAACTTTAGTGATAATACCTAACTAATAATTCATTATAAGACTGCCTACAACTTCCTCTACGTTAACCTTCAAATAACTTTAACTCCCATTTAATCCCAGTAGGCTTTCGTACATCCTTTCATAGAAGATGAATAAACCAGATATTTTTATAGATTTTACAGTTATAGTTTCTGAAATTTCAGAATAAGGTTAGTGATATTCGCGCTCGTAGGTACATACAAAAGTATATAGATAGTTACTCTCGAGCACGGAAGAGAGAAGGCAGCATTAGATATTTTTATAGATTTTACAGTTATAGTTTCTGAAATTTCAGAATAAGGTTAGTGATATTCGCGCTCGTAGGTACATACAAAAGTATATAGATAGTTACTCTCGAGCACGGAAGAGAGAAGGCAGCATTTTATCTATGCTCTCGAGTATAGATTGGACAGTTGTTTTCTATAACTACCTTGTTCAGCGGATAAATTACTTATCTACCTACTCGCAAGAACATTTTCCTCAATTAGTTTATGTTACTTCGTAAAGGAAAAAGGAAGCGACTGCCGCACAGCATTAATAATACCTACTCATGACATGACTCGTATGTCATGTCTCACTTACCCTGTACGCCAACATAGCAGAGTTCATGACTTTAATGATATTGTAGAATATAAGGAATCCTTTCATTTTGAAGGGTTCCCGCCGTTCCATTAGGGCGGGTCCAATTTTTAAGATAAAAATCAAATATGTAAAGATCAGGAATATCACATCGTTCGGATTCATTAACGGCCACCTTTCCACGAAACTTACTGAAACAAAAGACGACAAATAAAATGAATTAGATACCTTAAAATGAAATAGTAAAGCTGTGATAGCCTAGTGGTTAGGACGACCGACTTCTAATCGGAGGTCGTGGGTTCGATCCCGGGCACGCACCTCTAACTTTTCGGAGTTATGTGCGTTTTAAGTATTTAAATATCACTTGCTTTAACGGTGAAGGAAAACATCGTGAAGAAACCTGCATGCCTGAGAGTTCTCCATAACGTTCTCAAAGTTGTGTGAAGTCTGCCAATCCGCTTGGCCAGCGTGGTAGACTATGACCAAAACCCTTCTCACTCTGAGAGGAGACCCGTGCTTTGTAGTGAGCCGGTAATGGGTTGATCATGATGAAATTGTGACGAAGTCAAGTTATAAATACTGATTTTTTTTAAAGAAACTAAGTAATTTTAATAAAACTGAAACATTGCTACAGTAAAGAAGACAATAATTTCGTGCTCTTTACGATTTCAAAGAGTATTATTTAAGTAGATACAGACAATATAATAAAATTTAGTAGATATTGAAAATGTTATATCCCATTATCGCCGCACAGTTTGAAATTTGAATTCAATATTCATACAATAGACTGCCGAGGGCAGAATTATTAATTTATGACTATTGAATAATCGAGAAAGGGGAAAGTGTCCTCGAAATTTGCCTGCGCCAAATAATGGAATCACAAAATGGATGAAGATAAATAAAAATAAATTAGAAAACTCGTGCCACTCGTTAGAATCCCTGCGAAATGTACAATATTCAATAGAAAACCCTTCATTTTGACGACGACGATTGGATAAGAACCCACAGAAGTCTTGTAAGTGAGTAGATATTATTATAGTGAACTATAACATACTTAATTGGTTGTTAGATATATCGTATTGATAATAATAATAATTAATCTTTGAGGGATACTAATGCTAATTCTGATAGATTTATAGACACGAGTACTAAGTGTCTCCTTTGATAATAACCTTAATGGAAATCTTATATTGTTTGGTAGGTATTCGTTATCAATATCATTTTAGTAGTTTTAAGTCTCGATAGAAAGCGATTGCTATTCCAAAGACTATTAGAAAATCTATTATCTATTAGAAAATCCAAAGACTTTATTAGAAAATTGTTTGTAGGTACTTTACTCCGTTCTTTAAAAGGTTTTCCTTGGGGAACTACGTGCTAAGTGATTTTCGGCGTTTGCCTAAAACTTACGATCATCCTTATCAAGTTTATTTTCTTTACTTTTTTTTTATTCAACTACAAGTTAGCCCATGACTGCAATCTCACCTGATGGTAAGTGATGATGCAGTCTAAGATGGAAACAGGCTAACTTGGAAGAGGTATTGCCTATCCCTGGTCGGTTTCAATTCAGCATCGTACCGGAACACTAAATTGCTTGGCGGCACGGTTTTGCCGGTAGGGTGGTAACCAGCCACGGCTAAAGCCTCCCGCCAGACCAGACCAGGGACAATTTAGAAATTATAAAATCTTAAATTTTATAAAACCGCTGCCGGGAATCGAACCCGGGACCTCCCACTTATAAGACCACAGCGCTCACCACTGCGCTAGGTGCACTTATTCAGGATTCTGCTACTTGAAAATAACATTTTTTTAATCATCAGTAAAATACTACATTTCTTAACCAAATTTTGGGGCAAGTTCGTGCGTAAATAAACAATATAAGAAACTAGAAAATTGAAAAACGACCGGAGTCTTATCATAGGTTACTTCATAGTAATTACAAATGTCTTTAGTTCATGTAAAAAATTGCCAAATATTTGCTAAAATAGGCGAAATTCCAAACCTTGATTTGCATCTTTTTACTTTGCCGTTTTTCACTAAAAATCATGATATCTCAAGCAAAATTTATTTATTTAATTAATTTATTATTTATTTATGTATATATTTTTAGTACTCTTCTGTACTGAAGACGTCTCCCTCTCTAAATGCAGAAATCACTGTTTTAGACTCCACTCACCAACGATTTGTCGCTCCCATGGAGAGGGCTCTTAATGGTGACTCTATACGCGTATGATTGTTTTTAAAAAGATCTGCTATACATACCTATGTATACATTTAAATAACAAAATTGGTCCTTATATATAACTACTTATCAGGTATGAAAATTTATTATAACTTATTTAACAGTTATGTTTTATCTAACAATTTTCATAATCAAATGATCTTTCTCTGGTTTATGTTGAAAATATAGCTCTCGCAGTATCGGGACTGAGGAGTTGGAACCCGAAACTCAATGGACAAGTGTATACTTGGAATCCATTCAATTATCTCATTATTAATTAATTATCCGCAGATTGTTAATTCTTAGTGTAGGTGGACAGTAATCCTGCAGCATCAGAATTTGGAACCCAAAGTTCACATAATGTTGTATTGTCATGCGAACTTTGTGAAGTTCAGCACAAGTACCTAATTGAGTAGCTTAGTAATCCTTCGCAAGATTCAAATATTAAGTAAGGTGTTCAAATATTACCTAAACTGATGAAAAAACTATCTATATATTATTCAGGTTAAATAATATATAAGCATGAATTACTTACAGTGCCCTTTCGGTAGTTGCGAAAACATTTTATATAATAACTAGAGCTATAATCAGAATATTCATATAAATCAAATAATCAGCTAATCGTTCGTTATAAAGACATTTTCATTTAGATACAGTTTGGTTACTAAAGATTCAATCCTTGGATTTGGCTACTTTATTTTTATTTAAAGAAAACTTCCAAAGATAGCAAATTCTTCCTGAAGGGTTTTTGAAATGAAAACATGAAATGCCAATTGTAAAAAGTCACACTGACATAAGTTATTAATTTCACGAAAAGTTTCGTGTATAGTTGACTTTAAACAGTTCCAATATGTATAGGTAGGTAGTAGGTATAGATCGCCCAGAATCTCATGAAAAATAGGGAAATTAAATTTTGTAGTAAGCAACACTAGGTTAACTCGGCTGCCCTAGTGATAAACAAAGTAATTACATTCAGAACACCTTACCTGGGATCGTAACCTCACGAAACGAAAAATCAAGCAACTGCATTTTAAATACAAAAACAAAGTACAGTTAAAACCGTTTCTGACGACATCGCTTAGAATAACATACCGGTTATATTAACCGTAATCAAAGGTCCCGGCTGAATGCTATACGACTGTCTTATAAAAAACATTGCTTTTTACGACATTGCTTACTACGACATACCGCATTAAGCGACCACATTTGACTAATGTTTTCGGAGAATTGTATCTGTAGAACGACCAACTTAGCTGTATTGTAAACAATTTGAATAGGCACAGCATAATGGTCAATGGCTATTAATTATTATCGTAAAACTAAACACGTGTGGAGTTTAGGGTCTTTTGTAATTCTTAGAAACAAAACACGTGCATGCCGTAGAGTCAAGGCCCGGTTCTTCAAATTTCTTCAGTCAGTTTCTTACTTATCTGTACACAAGACGCACCAAAACATATTGAAACAAAAAGAAAGCAAATTAATATCGAAGAAAAATCGCGTATTATTTTAAAGCTAGAGAGCGAAGTTCCAAACAAAGACTTGGCAAAAGAATATGGTGTTGTATGGTGGAACCGGTTGTTATAACTATCGGTTTTTACGACTAAATATGAGTAGTCCCTTCGATGTCGTTATAACAGATTTTGACTGTAATCAACATCCAATTACTTTGTTTTTGTGTTGTGCTTGTTGTTTACTTGGTTTTTGCATTTATATTCCGGGTTAGTGTGTGCAGTTAGTTTGTTTGGGCAATTCAAATTTCAGTAAACGGTTCAAGTTATTTGAAATATTAAACTGTGGTAAAAAACTACTCGACATAAAACTTTTGTTAATGCAAAAAATTCAATTTCACAAAAAATGTCAGTTACTTTGTTTATCGCTAGGGCAGCCGTAGTGTTGCTAACTTTGGAATTTCATTTCCGTATTTTTCATGAGATTCTGGTCGACCTTTACCCATGTACAATGATGTGTTGTATTACAGTGTACAGATAGATTTGAGTAGGCTGTTAATTGGGATAGTTTTTGCTCTAGTTAGTTTACTGATGAACAAATATTATTTATTCACAGGCACATTTAATTTAATGCCTGACTACCACCACAGAGGATAGTCGTTTATAAAGGAAACTACCTCTTAGCAAGGGAGCCTTTGACATCGGTGGGGATGATGTTACTCTTAGATCGTTTCATTGGAGCGGCTGATTAGACATAGAAAAGCGTTAAAGGTGGGTTTTGTTACATATCCTACGTACCTCGTTAGTCAACTTACGTAGAGTTAACTGCTTCATCTAGTGGCTAGCTTGTTCAGTAGTGGATTATGAGGTCCTGATTTCGAGTCCCGGTTCAATCCAGTCAAATCCGTTTTTCTATCAAAAAATTCCCAGTAGTAGTTAGAAAGTTAGCCCTGTTGGAAACAACCCCTTGGACTGTGCTTTGGAGAGCACATAAAGCCGTCTGTCCTTCGCTTGATTCTTTCGTGATGGATTGCCATCTCATTGGACTTATTTATTCAACGGTTTTCTTAAAACTAGAAAAATACCTAACACGGAACACTATTCCAAAACTGTTGAAAAAAAAATAAAAAACCCAACTAAACAGAAAAGCGAATTAAAGGGAAAAACAAAACCCAGCCTTGATATAACCGTTGCACGGTTAAGAAAAATCACAGAAAAATCGATAGACACATTGATTAAAATCCATGTTGCCGTTGGAATGCTTCGAGGGTAGGTATACGACATTATCCAGATACGCGACAAAAACATTCCGTCTTTGCTGTTGCTAGTCGGAAAAAAAATTCTAATTGTTTAGACCTATGTAGATTTACTTCTTTAAATAAGTAGGTTCTTTAAATAAGAGTTTAAATTTCTGCGGCCCAATTCTCAAAGACAAACGTTTAAATGAGTCTAACACAGAGTCACAAGATAATTCAGGCCTTTAACATTACGGGGTAACAGTGTCTAATAACCGTAAAAGCAATCCGGTCTGACTTAAGTAATAAATCCCTATAAGCCAGGCATGGCTGCCTCTCGCAAATTCCTTTGGGTACAGAGGACCAAAACCTCAGTGGCTAGCTGCAAAAATTCTTGATTATATATATCTATCTATTTTTGTTAATATACTTTTATTCACACAACGCGAATAGATCGCAATAGCCTAGTTCCAATAGCGCAACCTTTAGCGCAACGGAAGTCGGGCGCGGATCAAAAACCGCACGGTCGACGGTTCAAACCCCACCCGTTACACTATTGTAGTACCCACTCCTAGCACAAGTTTTCACTAATTGGAGGAGAAAGGGGAACATTAGTCATATTCATCATGGCTAACATTATTAAAAAAAAACATCTAAAAGTTCGGTACAAACCAACAACAACATAAATAATAATTAAAATTTAAGAGCCACATTTTTGATCAGGTAGGTAAATCTGTTCACGATAAACTCAAAAACTACTACTATACGCATTTTCATGCAGTTTTCACCAATAGACAGAGTGATTTGTGAGTAAATTGATTGAAACATGACGATAATTGTTGAAAATGTCGGAAAAAGTCAAGCCGCCTGGGAGCTTTCAAGTTACAGTAAAAACTACTCAGTTGTCCCATTGGACCATGAGAGTCATGATATTATAGAGAATGCGCCATACCTATGCACTATAATAATTATGTCCTTCGTATTGAGTAGTCTCTATATTCAGATTTGATACCGTGTCCAAAGTTCAGCCAGGAGAATATTCATTCTGACGCCCCATCTTATTTTCTCCTTCCAAAAGCATTCCTATTCAAAACGGAGAATTTTTCTTTTCGAAAATGTCTCTTTTTTGAATGGAACGCTTTTGAAAAGAGAAATTCCGAACGACTATTCACTACAATTCCCTTAAACCTCTATTATTTTTAGTGCCGCTCTTGTTATATGTATCTCTTATTTATTTTCTCGGTGTTCGTTTCCTGTCTAAGTGATATATTATGGAACCTATCCAGGCTTGACTTGACAAGTGATTTATGTATGGTAGGCTTTAACTAATTATTTGTGCATGAGCCTATATTGGGCAGCCGCTGGTCGCTGGCGTTGTGTGATTAATCTGTCTTCGTTCATTCTGACTCAATAATATAATTACTTAGTGCCTAAACAGAGGTACATGCGGCCATAGGTGATTTTAAAAATCAAATCAAATAAAATTTATTCGAAATTGGTACACTGTACACTTTTTGAACGTCAATTTAGGAACAGGCAATGGTGATAGGTAAATACTTAAACTTAAAACTAAAACTACGAGGGTTCCAAACGCGCCCTGGTCTGAGAAGAGCCCACAACAAACTCAGCCGGGTTTATTTACTGCTTCTTTATACTCGTTAGTCTAATTTCGAGTGTCCACTGTATATCGAGAGCAGTGTGCTTAGTCTAAATCGGAGCACTCGAAAACGAACTCGAAAACTATTGATCGATTTCAGAGTAAAATAGACCTAAAATGGCTTGTATTAAGGTTTGAGTTCGCCAATACATTCAGCATTCGAACAATGCTGAATGTATTGGCGAACTCAAACCTAAATACCAGCCATTTTAGGTCTATTTTACTCTGAAATCGATCAATAGTTTTCGAGTTCGTTTTCGAGTGCTCCGATTTAGACTAAGCACACAGTGTACCACACAGGTATCGAAGCTAGAGTATGTAATTAATTGCATACCCTACCTTACTTATCACTACATATTATAAAACGAAGTCCTCCGCCGCGTCTATCTATCTGTTTGCTACAAACTCAAAACTACGGAACGGATTTTCATGCGGTTTTCACCAATATATAGAGTAATTCTGATAATGATAAAGCTGGAAGGTTTAACTTCCAGGTTAACCCGCTACCTTTTTATACTACATCGTCACTTACCATCGGGTGAGATTGCAGTCAAGGGCTAACTTATAGACAGATACAAAAATAACGATAGTCGTCTCGGAACGGCACGTGATGTCACCCCGTCACGATTTCCAATAAGAACATACATCACTGTGATGAATGTTCGTATCAAAATTCGAGGCATGAATTTGTTGCCAAATATTTATGAAGAAGGGTTGCGTGGCCTTATTGTGATACCACACATCAATCAATAGTGGTTGTGCAGCAGTGGTTTGACCCAGCTCAGTAACTGGGTAAAGTTATCCACTTTGGAGGTTCAAAGACCTTTACGTGTTACCGATTTAATAATCACGTCTAATCCTACGGCTTAAATTCTGTCCGCACAGCATTGAGCGTAAATGTGTATGCGTCATGAAGTAAGAAAAAAAGTGAATGTCATAACATTAATCTATAATATAATAAATCTATCTATACTTCTATACTAATATAATAAAGCGGAAGAGTTTGTTTGTTTGTTTGTTTGTTTGAACGCGCTAATCTCAGGAAGTACCGGTCGGATTTGAAAAATTCTTTTTGCATTTTGTAGTTAAATTTTTGGGGAAGGTTATAGGCTATTTAATATCCCTAAAATCCTCCCCTAAGGGGGTAAAATGGGGGTAGAAAGTTTGTATGAAAGTCCTATGTTTTTAAAGTTACAGACCTGAAAATCGGCATTTAGATTATTAGTTTTTAAATAATAAAAATCTGTATATTTTATTTTGAAAAATCTTCCCTTAAGGGTGGTAAAATAGGGGATGAAAGTTTTAATGGGAAGTTTTAATTATATTATTGTTCTTATCAACTTGAAATTTAGAATGTAGGTTTGTTCTAACTTCTAGGATTCAGATATCAGCCTAGAAAAGATTTCACGAAAATCCTCCCCTAAGGGGGTAAAATGGGGGTAGAAAGTTTGTATGAAAGTCCTATGTTTTTAAAGTTACAGACTTGAAAATCGGCATTTAGATTATTAGTATTAAATAATGAAAACCTGTATATTTTATTCTGAAAAATTTTCCCTTAAGGGTGGTAAAATAAGGGATGAAAGTTTTTATGTGAAGTTTTAATTAGGTATTGTTATTATTAACTTGAAATTTGGAAGGTAGATTCTTTCTAGGGCGTAGATATCAGTCTAGAAAACATATCACGAAATTCTTCCCCTATGGGGGTAAAATGGGGGTAGGACGGTCACATGAAAGTTCTGTATTTTTGAAGTTACAGATACGAAATTCGGCATGTAAGTTATTAGTTTTAAAAATAAAAACTTGTCACACACACACACACACACACACACACTCACTCACACACTCACACACTCACACACACACACACTCACACACTCACACACTCACACACTCACACACGCACACGCGTACGCGCACACGCACGCGCACACGCACACACACACACACACACATACACACACACACACACTCACACACCCACACACCCACACACACACACACACACCCACACACCCACACACCCACACACCCACACACCCACACACACCCACACACCCACACACCGACACACCCACACACCCACACACCCACACACCCACACACCCACACACCCACACACCCACACCCACCCACACCCACCCACGCCCACCCACACCCACCCACACCCACACACACCCACACACACCCACACACCCACACACCCACACACACACACACACACACACCCACACACACACACACACACACACACACACACACACACACACACACCCCCCCGCCCGCACGCACGCACGCACGCACGCACGCACGCACGCACGCCCGCACGCACGCACGCACGCACACACACACACACACACACACACACACACACAGACACGTCAAACTTATAACACCCCGTCGTTTTTGCGTCGGGGGTTAAATATCGGTGGTGACACACGGACAGATGGACAGACGGACAGACGGACAAGAAAGTAATCTTATAAGGGTTCCTTTTTTACCTTTTGAGGTACGGAACCCTAATAAAATAATGATAAGGACGACTGACTCTAAACAATCAGTCGAATAGCATATTGATAGTAACTATAGTCAAACTTTTAATTATCTGCAGTAATCTGACGTTTCCTAATGTCATTTCGTAAAATAATGTTGCCAACCCCATTTCTATAGTGATGTGATACGTTCAGTTCATTCAATTTCATTCACAAAAGTTTCGTTCAAAGTTACTCTTTCATTATCATCATAATTTTATTTATCTATTAAGTAAATCGATGGCTCCTACGTATAAAAGCCAAATTAACAATTTTGTCATCTTGACTTTTTGTGGCAAACGCATCCTATTGGTACAATTAATTATATGAGCTTTAATTGAAAAAAAAAGTAAGAAGTACTATTTCTATTGCAATAACAGCCTATGTGTGTTGACGATATCTGTCATAGTTAACATGCTAAGTTGCTACTGCCCTTTTATTACAAAAAAAAAAATATTTTTAAAAGAATACCTACTAGTTATTCAGAAAAAAATATATTTAACATTATAATAACATATTTACATATTTTTGGAATCTACTTATAATTTTCTAGATGATTTTGACCTCCCTGGCGCAGTGGTTTTGGTCTTTTTTTAATTTATTTTTTTAATTTATTTTATTTACAATACATAATATTAATATTTTTACATTGATTACTTCGTGCTCGTAAGCGCTTATAAGTGGGAGGTCCCGGGTTCGATTCCCGGCAGGGGCAAGTTGGGATTTTATAATTTCTAAATTGTCTTTGGTCCTGTCTGGTGGCAGGCTTTAACCGTGGGCCGTGGCTGGTTAGCACCCGACCGGCAAAGCTGTGCCGGCCGGCCGCCAAACGATTTAGCGTTCCGGTACGATGCCGTGTAAAAACCGATCAGAGGTATGCATACCTCTCTCAAGTTTGCCCGCTTCCGTCTTCGACAGCATCATCACTTACCATCAGGTGAGATTGCAGTCAAGGGCTAACTTGTAGTTGAATAAAAAAAATAGATAATGATTATGAACTTAATCTGATTTTTAATTATTTTTTTTCAACTTTAGTCTTTAATGCGGGACCATCATCACATCATTTTTTCTTAAATTTTACTAGCCTATGTCACCTAGAATAAGCTAAAGATTCTAACGATACCTACCTTATTCATCAAAATCGGTTCCGGCATATATAGAAGTTATGGTACAACATACAAACATATGTACATGAACCCTGAAAACAATATACTCCTTTTTTTCAGGCAGTCCTTTAAAAAGGTTCTTTATGTCGATTCTTTTAAACACCGATGACCGAGGTTACGCTTTTTCAGGCTGCTGTTGACGCTGTTGACACTGACGCTCGGCGAATATTATTTTGTCGCCATTTTTCTCGTTTGTCATTCGACATTTTCATTTTTCACTGTCCATTTTCATTTCTACGTTCTGAGTGTGACTATTTCCATTTTGCCTACTGCGCGTTATATTTGTTACCAATTGTTAAGTTTTTGTAACGTTGTGTTTGGTTTTCATTATTTTTGTAAAATTTGCCATTTGGTTTTGTAAAGCACAATAAAATAAAAAAATGAATGCTCAGCCAAGTACATCGCATGCTGAGGATACATTTTTACCTTCTATTAAAAAAAAACCGCGTAAGAATTTAAGTGAAAATGAGAAACATTGAAATATACACACAAAATTTCATCCAAATCAGTCCAGCCCTTTAGGAAAAAGTACAGAAGAATTATATCGGTACGGGTGAGAGAGTTCCGTATCGACAGGATGAACATTCAATGTTTGACAGTTACGAAACCCATGAACATTTTGTATGGGAAAATGTTTTTTCTTTTATTTTTTCGTCAATTTTCCAATATTTTTAACAGTTATTCTGCTATTCGGGACGAAGACAAATACAACAAATCAAAAACCATGAAAATCGGTCCAGCCGTTCTCGAGTTATAAGTATTCGAACAAACGAGACTTTGTTTTATATATTAAAGATATACGTATTTATATATATACTGTATAGTATATAAATATATATATGTAACTTTTGTACATAAAATATAATAATTACTTAAAAGAAAAACTTTAATTTGAATAAAATAATTGAATGGTTCAAATCAATCACCTGTACCCCATCCCTATTTTATTTTCGTTAAAAAGTGACAACCCACGAAACTTCACATTACTGCATACAATTAAAAGTCGAAGTATAGGTATATACTTGTAGTAGTGTTATAAGAGAATTGTAATGAAAACAAATCTCTACAATATTATGTTGTTATTCAAGTGCACTAAAGAGAACCTGGTCAGAAGGAAAACAAACAATAAATTAGAACAAACAATCATTTAATATTATGAATTTTATACGTAAGACGTGCAAAGTGTTTGTTTAGTTTCAATTTCAATAAAATAATAACGATACTTAATATTTAAAGAAAAAGAAAAGTAACATTTAAAATGGCATGTTTATTAAACAAAAGTGATGTTTTTACAAATAGTAGTGTAAGAATGCTTATTACTGACGCTGATTACGCAGCAGTTGAGCTATTTAAAGGATACCCTGATGGTTTGTTGAAGTTTGCATCCATTTTCTGTGTGATTTCCATGATAATTGGTATCCCTGGAAACATTATAACCATAGTTGCATTGGCGAGATATAAAAGGGTAAGTAGGTAACTGAATATTTCCCATTCTTATAATAATAATGTTAACCTAGTGGTTAAGATTTCGGCCTCTCTTTTAGGGGGATCAAGTTTGGTTCCTAACTTTTTGAAATTCTGCGCGTTTTAAGCAATTTAATATTACTTGCTTTAGTGGTGACGGAAAACATCGTGAGTAAACCTGTCATGCCTGAGAGTTCTCCATAATGTTCATAATGGCGTGTGAAGTCTGCCAATTGCGGTTTACGGTGCGGTGGTGGACTATGGCCTAAACCTTTCTCATTCTGAGAGGAGATCCTGCCCTGTAGTCAGCCGGCAATGGGTTAGTAATGATAATGATGATGAATAATTTCTGACTGAATTTTCGCCACGGCTGAATCTCATTAGATACTAGCTAACTACTTACGCAGGATAGTGTAGTGATAAGTGTTTAAACACAGGTGCACTCTTTGTTCTCTCAATAATCGTGTGGGATATATCACACGACCGGAGAGAGATCAGGCTCAGGACCGATCTCAATTCCAAGAGCAATTTACAACTTAAAATTACAACTACAACCCAATTTAAAACTCCACCCGAAGCTACTACTGACAAAAACCCAATAACATTTTTTTGCCCAAACTGGGACTCAAACCCTTAGCCTCAGACGATGCGCAGACGAATCAGGTAGCCACTAGACCAATGAGATCAATAATAATTACAACAGAGTCTCTGTACCTATTACATTTTCACGGCCTAACCACTGATCGTGACGGGGAAAGAGATAGCTTGATTCCGAGGACGGACAGCCTTTCATCCCGTAAAAATATCCCACAGGAAACAGAGGAAATAAGTCTGTTAAAATAGATTTTTCCCGAAAACGAACTCGCGGGAAAACATAATAACTAGGTATATACTTACTTAGGTACCTAAATATAAGGGATAGCTTTGTTATTTTTTAATTTCTAACGAATTATTGTGTTACAGTTACTTTTTGCATCTTTTTATTAACCCCCGACGCAAAAACGACAGGGTGTTATAAGTTTGACGTGTCTGTGCGTGTATGTGTGTGTGTGTCTGTCTGTTCCCCTGTAGCGCTCAAACGGGTGAACCGATTTGAATGCGGTTTTTTTGGTTTGAAAGGTGAATTAGTCGAGAGTGTTGTTAGCTATGTTTGATGAAAATCGATCCAAGATGGCCGCCGCTACAAAATGGCGGATTACATATTTTTTCACAACTCCCTTAATATTGGTATCATATGAAAGGGCTTGACTAGTAGAATAGCACTATTGCAAATTCAAGATGGCCGCTGCCACAAAATGGCGAATGTCGGGGGTTTTTTAATTTTTAATTTATACTTGTTTTTATCTCGCTGTTGTCGATTTTGGTGTCGATCTCGGTACATTCGATGCCTTTTGTTTTCTTATTTCTTGTTTTTCATTATACCTACTTAATAAAAAAATATTGAAATGCGTTTTGTGTTAAATGAGTAATTGCCATTCGTAGAATTCTGTTAAAATGTTTAGATGACGCAAGTTTTGTGATGTGGGTTTACTTCATACGTAATAGGCACTTAGTTTATCATAATTCATAGTATCTAGTCTGTACGAGTATTTGTGTACAGTTTTCCTCTTAAATGTCCCGGACAATTTCCTATGCTGCACATATTATGAATACCTATAGTCACTTTAGTTTTTTTTCAAAAATTTTCAAAAGAATACATTCAAAAGAAAACATCCTAAAATATGAAATTACAAAATGGGTTCTACTGGCAGCGGGGTAGTATCCAAGCTTCAGAGTGAGGAACTCACAATGCATGCCGTCTCAATTAGTACGGCCTTCTGTATAGTTCGTTCGGTAACTTAGTGTCGGTACAGGCGCAGGTGCTCTTAGTATTCTGCTTTTATTTTTATTACTTTTTTTCTGTTTGTAATTTTTTTTCTATTCTAACAGAATCTCCGAATAGTCTGCCAATCCGCACTTGGCCGGCGTAGTAGACTATGGTTAAAATCCTTCTCATTTTGAGAGAAGACCCGTGTTCATGAGAATACCTATTATATTTTATGTTTATGGTTATATTGTAATAAAATACGAATATAAAAAAATATAAAAAGGAAAGAGAATTTTAATGAAAAAATATGAGTAGGTATAAAACGCCAAAACCCCTTGTGGCTGTACACCCCGCGCGGCATGCTTTGAAGTCACGGCGGTGTCTTTGGCAAAACACCGCGCGACGGAGGCGGCTAGACACAAAAGGCGACCGTAAGAAAACGAACAGACTATACCTATCCTATCCTTGATTCAATAGGTAAGTTACAATTATTTCACTGACTGAAACGACATTAGGAACAATAACCATTGAATCAACTCCACATGGCAGCAATTTCGTGGCCAAAGTCTAAATATTTTCAAAATTTTTCCTTCAAATTTTTTTTATTCATCTACAAATTGGCCGTTTACTGTGATGTCGTCTGATTGTAAATGACGATGCAGATGGTAAAAGAGAAAAGTTGGAAGAGATATGGCAGATTTTATTAAACCTATACCCCTGATCGGTTTCTACGCGTCATAGTATCTACTGGAACGCTAAATCGCTTGGCAGCACGCCTTTGCCGGTAGGGTAGTTTCTAGCCACGGCTGCTCCCACCCGACTTTGCTGATGTTTTTTTGTTATCATTCGGATTGTTTTCTCCACAGGTTCGCAACGCAACCGCGATATTTATAATGAACCTGTCGTGTGCCGATCTGCTTTTCTGTTGTATAACTCCATCTTTGTCTGCCTCCGCCTTCTGGAACCGGGCTTGGACTCACGGCGGACTGTTGTGTCGGCTGTACCCACCTGCGAGATACACCCTCATTGCAGTCTCCATTTTCACTATTCTGGCTATAACTATTAACAGATACGTCATCATTGTTTACCCAAGACTATATCGCAAGTAAGTGTACCTAGATTATCATTATTCTCAAAAGAAGAAATTCACCTCATGAGTAATTAAACTTACTTACATAAATCAGTAAAATTATGTACAGTTTGTGTGATACAAGTAGTTTGTAAGTAAATTAATCAAACATTTAAATATACTCACACAAATCTCCCCATCATGGTAGTGACTGAAGTACGGTATTTTTGAAAATAACATTTTTGTTTGTCCACAGAATTTATAAGAACCGAAATTTAGCAATAATGCTGGCCGTTATTTGGATTTGTCCAATATTAACACTGATACCTACATTTTTAGACAAATGGGGTAGATTCGACTTGGACCCCATAAACGGATCATGCACAATAGTTCCCGATCAGAACAAAAGATCGCCGAAGCAATTTCTGTTCATAGCATCATTTGGCTTGCCATGTATACCGATAATTTTTTGTTACGCGCGAATATTCTTTTTAGTACGAAAAGCTACACAAAAATCTCAGAACTCGAATACGAAAAAGAATTCTTCAAGCTCAAGTAACCAAGATACAACGGGTGACTCGTCTTCCATAACTATCAGAGTCACTGCTATGGGTAGCAATGACAGTGAGCAAAACGGTATGCCCTTAAAAGATATTGGAAATACGAAATCGGAACACTTTGGAAATTCAACAATGGAAACACCGGAAGAAACAACGTGCGATACTGACGAGGAAACATTAAAGCTATCGGGCCCGCCGAGATTGCGAAGAAATGTGTTGAAAAGATCTATGGCAATGCTGAAAATATCTCTACCAACGCGCAAAGACAAAAGACTAGGAACAATGATCGTTGCGATTATGACTTCGTTTTGTTTATGCCACCTTCCAATAGTGCTGACGAGAGTTTTGCGTTGGATCACCCCTCATCCAGCAGTCAATATTGCAGCCCACATTCTCTTGTACTTCTCCTCTTGTGTCAATCCGGTGATCTATGTTGTTATGTCGAATGAATACCAAAAAGCTTATAGGAATTTGTTTAGCTGTCGAAGGAAAGGTAGGTTACTTTAAATAAAATTATGAAATAAATCAGTATCTATTATACTTTTTAGGGTTCCGTACCCGAAGGGTAAAAAACGGAGCCCTATTAATGTCACTCGGCTGTCTGTCCGTCTGTCCGCCGGTCACAAGTCTCTAGCTCGCAGACGAAATGAGTTACAAACCTGAAATTTTGGTATTTAGTGTAAAACGTTAACCCAAAATCAAATATTGAATTAGAAATTGAATTAAATTATTTTTCAGGGGGGCACCCATACATGAAAAAGGAGCCGGAAAAAAAAATTTTTTCTTTACCCTAGCTTGTGGAGTATCATTGTTTAGAGCTCATTAAGTAGAGTACAAATATATATATTTTTAATTTTTATCTCAAAAAATAAGGGAATGGGAGGTCATCAAAGTTGTCAGTTTTAGACCATTTTTGTGACGGGGGCTATCTCAAAAACTAAACTAGTTGGGAATATGATATTTCAGTATATTATGTACTATATGCTATATTTAAACAACAAATACTGAAAACAACGATTTATTAAATAGTTTATAAGCTGTGACCAAAATAAACGAACATTTTTTTGGGTTTTTCTTTCACGGTTTGTTGCGATGTCTAGCTCGGAAATTAAATATTTCTTAGACCCAAAATATTATATTGTTCATAATTATGTACGGAACCCTGAAAGAGCGAGGCCCGACTCGCACTTGGCTGATTTTTTTAAATCTCGCTGCCAAAGGAGGATGGGCAAAGTGGTCTACCTACTCAACACAAATGAAACCTATTTCAATGAAAAGCTTATTTTTAGTACTTAATTTTATTATATGGAAGCAAAGCTGTAAGTCTTGGGGTTTAAGAGATTTTCGAGAAAATATGTTTTTCTCGAAAATCTCTTAAACCCTCTTAAATGCAGCCTCTTACCTTATTTTCTGTTTTATGACCGCAATATATAGAAGCATTAGGCTATCATCATCATCGCGTGCCATCTTCTTTATATTGAAGTTTGGCGGTCAACATTTGAAAAGCCTGTCTATTCAGTGCCGCTTTCTTTAAATCTGAGTAACTTAGGCTATTAGGCTATGAAGGACATAATATGCCACCTAGTAACGATAGGAATAGTTCGCAGCTTTCTAACGATAAAGCTAATAATCACAGGAGTAGATAGGTACAGAGGGGAAGCTTCTACAAGCAGCCCGCTGTAGGTACACGCACACATATGCGCATCTTTGTCATCCAACTGAGCTGGTTGGAGATTAGACGCGGGCATCGATGTAGTTCTAATACATACATCGATGGACACCGGGCGTCCGTGAACCGTTGGTGAGTGTTTGTGTGAGTTTACCTACAGCGAGCCGATTGTATGAAGCTTTTCCTCTGTACCTATCTACTTGTGTGCTAATAATCTCGACTTATTACTATTGTATTAGTTATGTTGGGCCCGACATTAGGCCGGTTTTGTGCCCCCTGCTGCCAACTTGACCAATGTATTTAATTCTAGACGCTACGCCACCACCACCTACAGCCTTTTAACGTCCCACTGCTGGGCACAGGCCTCCTCTCTTATAGGAGAGGGATTTAGAGCTTAAACCCGCCACGCTGCTCCAATGTAGGTTGGTGGGCTTTAACGATTATTGTCACATGATAGTAATACTAGCCGGGGCCGACTGCCTAACGTGCTCTCTGAGGCACGGGGGTGAAACAGCGCCAACTACCAACTCCGAGCTGGCACTGAGAATTTCTTGACAGAAAAACCCAATACCTAACAATTATTTGCCTGACCCGGGAATCGAACCCGGGACATCATGATCTGCAGTCGATTATGCTAACAATTAGACCTAAGAGGCAGTTTAACGTAGAACGCTACGCACTATTAATTAAATTCATAGTAGAATTACTAATATAGAGTATTTTTAAAACATTTATTTTTTAGTGAATTTTGAAAAACTCCCACATATTTTGGCATAAACGCTATACGTAATTTGATTAACTACTTATTAGCTTCTTATTTCCATAGAGGGCGTTTGTGTTGATTAGGTAGACCAAAGTTCATACATTTTTGCCCATCCTCCTTTCCGATTTAGATTTTTTGATTATATGCTTTAATAAACTACCTACTAAATAGGTTTTGCCTCAGACTACATCTGCGGATAGGTGTCATAAAAACCCCGCGGGAACTCTTTGTTTTTCCGTGATAATATTAGTAGGCATTGAAGGGAGTTGTGATGTCTAAAGTACCGAGTTATTGCTAAGACATAAAAAAAAATTGATTTCGAAGTGTGATTATTGTCAATAACTTACTTGTTATTCCCTAAACGTGCCTAAACCAAGTCGTCTACCTAAACCTTTTTTATTTATTTATACGTACTACACGTAAGCTATTTATCTACTAACGACGACGAAAAAATAATTTAGTATGGAACGTTAACGTTTTGTTTGTTAATATGAGCATGTTCTGTTTTCACATACGACAACTTAAAAACAATATTAGAGTGAAAACTTTTCGCATATCGTGTTCATAACATTTAATTTTCAAAGTCGCAGCAGCAGCCTACACAGCCAGAAAATAAGCCCGTAAGTTGTCTCTCGGGGACCAAGTTAGGTACCAAGTCTTTTAAGTTTTCAAGTCGCAAACTTTGAAAGTGATGTATTTATTTTGGTGCGCATTAAGCGAAATGAGTTTAAAGTAATATAGTTATTTAACTTGGAGAGAGTGGCTCATATTCTCAAATAAAAGAAACTCAGTCTTCCGCTTCCGAAACCGGTGAATAGAAATCGTGATGGTTCGCTCTTAACTTGTCATAAGTCTCAATGAACCACAAGTTAGCCTACATGAAATACATAAATTATTTTGAATTATGATTTTTTTTTAATTTTCCCCTGTGTTCAAATGTGGTCTGATCCGAATAAAAGAAAAATTTTCTCTCGAATCGGGATCAGACGCTGTCAATCCGGATTAACCGAATAACACAACCACATCCACCGAATTCATGTTATTTGTTTCTAGTGAATAGGTAGGTTCGATTGTTTATTGAGCCTGCGAGAATCATTATTGATATCTCTCTGTTTGTTTATTGGAAAAATGATCACTATAGGTATATAACCGCACAGTCATAGGTACTGAGTGTGTAAGGATACAAGTAGGTATAAATTGAAAATTTAAAAACCCCCGACATTCGCCATTTTGTGGTCGCGGCCATCTTGGATTTGCATAGTGCTATTCTATTCGTCAAGCCCTTTCATTTGATACCCATATTAAGGGAGTTGTGAAAAAAATATAATCTGCCATTTTGTAGCGGCGGCCATCTTGGAACGATTTTCATCAAACATAGCTAACAACACTCTCGACTAATTCACGTTTCAAACAAAAAAAACTGCATTCAAATCGGTCCACCCGTTTGAGCGCTACAGGGGAACAGACAGACACACACACACGTACACAGAGACACGTCAAACTTATAACACCCCGTCGTTTTTGCGTCGGGGGTTAAAAAAAATATTTTCAGAAGAATAACACTGGTGCCAATTTACCATCTACGTTTACCATGTCGAATCTTTATGAAGAAAAGATCTTTATTTTTATATCTTTATCTTTTTTTTGTATCTTTATTTTTTTTCTTTATTTCTTTTTTTTTTCTTTTCTTTATCTTTATTTAGTAGAATTATTATGATTAAAAAAAAAAGATCGTAACTTTAATTGACATTAATACGTAATATAAGGATTTTTACCTTTATATAAAAACTACATTTACGAGACTCATAATTTAAATTCCGATTGGTGCTCGCTTATCCAATTAATTTCTAATCCAAATCTATTTAATTTTTTTAAGAATAGATGTTAAGTAAATGAATATGAATATAGCAAAGCATAGGTATAAATTGATTTAGTGATGGATCAAAGCCCTGGCCCCTGAAACTGATTTTATTACCATCCAAAGATGTACATACCTACTGTTTTAATCAATTCAGTTTAATATACCGAGACCCATACTACCAAATACAAGCATGGGCGTCGCCAGGTAGAGATTTGAAAAAATATAGATATGCTATATTTTGTATTAAGTATCTAAATTAAACCTGGCGCAAATGGAAACGAGGTCAATGAAAAATTCTAATTCTAAAATAAATTAAGAGCTCGTAACCAGCTTCAAAAGCTCTGGACTGTACCAACAATACTTTGTATTTTTCCCATACTATAATATCATCAACTTGCCCCCCCCCTTGGCCATCGGCTGGCGACGCCCTTGAATACAAGAGTACGTAGGTAAATATAACTACAGCTGTATTATTTTTTATAAAGGGTAGGTAATTATAATAAAACTATTATAAATTATTCTTTATGAATACTTTATATACTAGGTACTTAGGTATTTAGGTATGTAATAAACTTTCGGTTATGTACCTCTTCATCGTAATTGTATTATGTGCGGAGTCACGAGACATGGTTTTATTATGTAAATAAAGACAGAAGCGCCTGTCACTTAAGGGCTGTTGTGAACTTGAAAAAGGTCATTTTCATTTCTAAAAATCCCAAGGGAGGTAAGTAAGTTTGTGGGACATTGCCTCCATTTTCAGGGTTCCGTACACAAAGGGTAAAACGGGACCCTATTACTAACACTCCGCTGTCCGTCTGTCTGTCCGTCCGTGTATAGTTAGGCAGTTGAAATTTTCATAGATGATGCATTTCCAGATTCTATAAAATAGAATAAAATAAATACAACAAACGTGATTTTTTGCTCGTTTTTGCTTGATATTGATAACGGCAACAGGTAGACGCTTGAAATATTCACAGAATATTTAGTTATATATACCTATTCACTTTATAAATAAATAACTAAATTTAATTAAATAAATATTTTAAGGGGGGCTCCCATACAACAGACATGATTTTTTGCCGTTTTTATAGATAATGGTACAGAAGACCCTTCGTGCGCCAGTCCGACTCGCACTTGGCCGGTTTTAACTTTTTATTCTCTTTTTTTTGTTAGGAAACAAGAAATTATTCTTCATCTTTTATTAATGTTGTAAAATATATACGTATATATTATTACTAAAAAATAGGTACTGTAGTAATAACCTATTTTTTAAATCCTAATTTATATTAAATGTACTCTGTGACCCTATATTTAGGTTTAGATCTAGGAACAACTATACTCTCCAGTGTGCCTGTCTATTTGTCTGTTATCTTTTTACGGCTCAAACGTTGAACCGATCTCAATGAAATTTTACACAGATATAGCTTGCATCCCGGATACAGATTAGGATACTTCTTATCACGGAATATTTGAGTTCCCAGGTTCCCACGGAATTTTTGAAATAAATATCGAAATCCATGCGGAATAAGTAGCGGACATTAGCTAAGTAGGTATAATTATAATTATTCTCCCAGGTTATTCGAGTTTTTCTTCGAGGATCAGGAGTACCTACGAATAAGTCTAGTTTGTACTCGTCTAAATCCAGTTCATAGCAGACGGCCCGGCCCTAGTTATATGGAAATTATACATGAAATTCGCATCAAAGCTTGCTTGTAATTTCGGTGAAAGTTTTTTTATTCCACCATCACCACTACAGCCTTTTTACGTCCCACTGCTAGGCACAGGCCTCCTCTCATAGGAGAGAGAGATTTAGAGCTTAGACCCGCCACGCTGCTCCAATACGTGTTGGCGGGCTTTAACGACTATTGTCACATGATAGTGATAATAACAGGGACCGACTGCTTTACGTGCTCTCCGAGGCTCGGGGGTGAAACACCGCCAGCTTCCAGCTCCAGTCTGGCACCTGAACTGAAAACCCCAATACCTAACAATTATTTGCCCGTCCCGGGAATCGAACCCGGGACCTCGTGATCTGCGGTCGCATATATGCTGACCAATGAGGCAGTCATTATTCGTTTGTTATATACATCTATGATTTTTTTTTAACACACTTATTTATAAAAAAGACTAGATTCTGCCCGCGGCTTCGCCCGCGTGAATTTCGGTTTTTCACAAATCCCAAGGGAATCGTGGATTTCCGGCTCCCGTTCCCGCTCCCTTTTCCAAAATTTTATACCTACTTTCAAGGAAATTTGCTATAGTAATCTACCTATAGCTGTAGATATATATTTCGGTTTTATCAAAATCCCGTGGGAACTGTGGATTTTTCCAGGATAAAAAGTGCATACGCATACAGATGCATGCAACTATTGTAATAATGTGCTATGTGAACGTGATTTACCTAAGAACAGTCAACGCCATCTATCGCGTTTTTTGAAGTCTATATCTATTTTAGTCCCACAGGAATACTTTTCCGGGATAAAAAGTAGCCTATGTTTTAAGTCAGGGCATAAGCTATCTCCATTCAAAATTTCAGCCAAATCAGTTTAGTAGTTGCGGCGTGATTGAGTAACAAACATCCAAACATCCAAACATCTATACATCCAAACATCCACACTTTCACATTTATAATATTATTAGGATTAGGATATTAGGATAAGTTAAGTAATAAGTATATGATAGTATATAAGTATAGTAGGATTAGTAGGATTGGTATTGTGATTATGTGTGATAGCTTCTGCCCGCAGCTTCGCTCGCGTGAATTTCGGTTTTGAACAAATCCCGAGGGAATCGTTGATTCCCGGTTCCCGTTCCCGCTCCCTTTTACAACCTTTATACTTTCTATCAAGGAAGTTCGCTATAATAATCTACCTATAGCTGTAGATATAGACTTCGGGTCTTTCAAAATCCCATGGGAACTGTGCATTTTTTCCAGGATAAAAAGTAGCCAATGTGTTGCCAATGCATGCAACACAGCAAACTATTACAATAATGTGTTATGTGAACGTGATTTACCTAAGAACAGTCAGCGCCCTCTATGGCGTTTTTGGAAGATTATATCTATTTTAGTCCCACAGGAATACTTTTCCGGGATAAAAAGTAGCCTATGTTTTAAGTCAGGACATAATCTATCTCCATTCAAAATTTCAGCCAAATCGGTTCAGTAGTTGCGGCGTGATTGAGTAACAAACATCCAAACATCCAAACATCCAAACATCCAAACATCTATACATCCAAACATCCACACTTTCACATTTATAATATTATTAGGATTAGGATAAAAGAGTATTCCTGATGCATTACAGTTTAGCCATTGGCGTATTGTTATACTTACCGTTTTTTTTAACAAATTTAACCTTGTTTGTGAAGTGGAAAAAAGCGTTTTAATCCGTGTAGCAAGTAGTATACATAATATATGTATGTGAATGTGTATAAGTTTAAGTGATAAGGGTTGACAGTGACCTATAGACTTGCCTTGTGTTAGTAGCTATACCTGCGGTAACTAGGTACTCACTTTTAGAATACTAACTAGCGGACCCGGCAGACGTCGTCCTGCCCGGTGACATACTGACATCAGTGCAACCTACCCGGTCATCAAAGTACTAATATCGCAATTAAAAAATAAGGGTTGATCGTAGAAGGGTGAAAATTTAGGATTGTATGTATTTTTGTATGTTGTATCAAAAAAAAATAAAAACTAAAAATTTTGTCTAAAAAATAAAAAATAAAAATTTTGTCTAAAAAATAAAAAATAAAATTTAGGGGTGGACTACCCTTAACATTTAGGGGGATGAAAAATAGATGTTGGCCGATTCTCAGACCTACTCAATATGCTCACAAAATTTCATGAGAATCGGTCAAGCCGTTTCGGAGGAGTATGGGAACGAAAATTGTGACACGAGAATTGTATAGGGTAAAACACCTAGAAGTCAGCCCCGCACCAGTAGTCAGCCTTTACGGACATTATTTCCATCTAAATAGTGTTAAAATTTGGGTACACATTTAAAATTAAGTTTAATCGAATCCGTGTCTCCTTATTTTCTAATATGCCCACCTACATACCAATAGCATGTCAGGTTGGTGAGCTATACTCGTTCATTTGCACTGCTGCCAAAGACATGACTAGATGCGTCGCTTTTACTATTTTTTTCTTAAGGAAACGTGTTCAAGTTTTCGGTAAGTTTCTGTCTATATTTGTTGCAATTTGTGATGGATTGTTATACTGGGTTACAATAAACTGTTTATTTTGTGATAAAATCAACTATTACAAGCATTTTATTTGTTTAATATGCTGTAATTTAGATGGCCGACTATTGGGTATCGAAATTTTAAGGTAGATTCAGTAGTCAGCCATAAGTGGCTGACTAATGGTTTTTTCATGATTTTCTTATATGTAGTTGAAATTAACGGAGCAAATAGTCCCAACTTTGCTCATTACTTTGGGTTTAACTCTTCTAAGACGAAAAGTGTATTTTACCAGTAGTCAGCCGAGTACAAATATAACTTGCATGTCAGGGGCTGACCAATGGATCTACAAATCCAGTATTCAGCCGTTAGTTCCGTTGCACAAAATAGTACCTTAAAGCCTTTTTAATTAGGGTTAAATTTATGCACGGTTATTTTGGCTTGAAAATGATTTGTTTTTGAATTCCACTATATCAGAAAGACCAATCCACCAATATAAAGAAGAGCAATTAACACAGGCTATGGTGGCAATTAAAAATGGGATGAAGATAAGAGAAGTCAATTGAGCTTTTAGCGTTCCACGAGGGACTCTACATGATGTACTGCATTTAAGGGTCCCAGAAATGCCCCATAAAATGGGATCGATTTGCGAAAATCCTGAATCACGTTTTTCTTAATTTTTAACGGAAAGCTAATATCAATTTTCATGCCTATAACTTGAAAAATGGCGTGAGAAATGATGGACTCTTATACAAAGCTTCATCGCTTGGGGATGAAATTTCTAAGTCCTGAAAAACGTACTTCTTTATTATCAACCAAAAATCTAAATATGTATTTTCATGGACATAACTTTAAAAATGAAGGACTTTCATACAAACTTCCATCCCCTATTTCATCCCCTTAGGGGTTTAATTTTACAAAAATCAGTTCTTAGCGGATGACTACATAATAATAGTTATTGACAGATGGTAGATCAGTCAGTTAGTCACCTTTTCCTTTATGTATTTAGGAAAAATGAAGGACTTTCATACAAACTTTCATCCCCTCGTCGTCTCAACCAATAAACGTCCACTGCTGGACATAGTTCTCTTGCAAGGATCGCCACAGAACACGATCTTGTGCCGCCTGATTCCAGCGGCTACCAGCGACTCGCTTGAGATCTTCTGTCCATCGGGTCGGGGGTCTACCAACGCTTCGTTTACTGGTGCGAGGTCGCCATTCAAGCACCTTGGGACCCCAACGTCCATCGGTTCTTCTAGCAATGTGCCCCGCCCATTGCCACTTCGCGACTCGATGAGCTATGTCGGTGACTCTGGTTCTCCTGTGGATCTTCTCATTTCTAATTTGATCCCGCAGAGATCCAAGCATAACTTTCTCCATCGCCCGCTTAGTGACTCTGAGCCTTCTTATGAGGCCCATTGTTAGCGACCATGTCTCAGATCCTTAAGTCATCACTGGCAACACGCACTGTTCGAAGACTTTCGTCTCCTGATTATGGATTTTCATCCCCTATTTCATCCTATTAGGGGTTGAATTTTACAAAAATCATTTCTTAGCGAATGACTACGTCATAAAAGCTATTGATAGATGGTAGATCAGTCAGTCAGTTAGCTTTTCCTTTATATATTTAGAAGATAGAAAATAGATAAGTGAGAGGCTGACTACAGGGTAACACATGGCTGACTTGTGGAGAAATGAGGCTGACTACTGGTGAAAAGTGCCATAATTTGTTTCATGTTGATTTTTCATATAATCCAATTATAAATATAAGCTTTTGTTAATTTTTTTGAAAAGTTTAATAAACAACCTTTCTGAAAATCATTATTATTTTTATTCATAGTGTTTAATATTTAAAATATAGCCGAATCAAATCTCGGTTCTCACTAAAAGGCTGACTGTACTGGGTGTTTTACCCTATATAAGATATTCTTATGTACATATTTTATGGTATAATAGGTTTTAACGCTAAGTGAGACTTTGAAAGGCCATTTAAACTTTTTGATTAGTTGAAATATTTCAGTATTTCATACACTTGTTGTTGTTTTTGCATATCTACTTTAATTGAAATTCTTAACTAAAATTACCGAATTTTTTCCATTGTGAATTTGTTTTATAATACTACGTACCTAATAAGAGAAGAGACTTTCTTTAACTACTTATAAAGGATTTAAGAGAAAAATAAATGCCTACGTTAGTAACATTGCCGTACTTGAAACTGTTAAAAAAATGCTAGGAAAAATATATCAGCCTCCGTCGGGACCTTTTCCAATAAACTCAATCTCATTCGTATATATCTATATACGGGAGGCTTAATATCAGGCTGGCGTACATTATCAATTGCCGTTCTGAAGAAATATTGGTACGAATTCTGTTGTACACAAAAAACTGAACTTAATTGGCAGGTCTAAATGGCTATCTTTACCTGCAGGATATAGTAAAAAGTATAGCACTACACACTGTTAGCTTGTTCTCAAAGGTGTGTGGAGTTTACCGATCTGCACTCGGCCAGCGTGGTGGACTACGGCCTAAACCCTTCTCACTATGATGCCTTGTAGTGGGCCGGTAATGGGTCGATAATGACGATATGTCAGTTTAGTAGAACTGTCTTACTAGCTGACTTGCCCTGGCACGAGTGAGTTTCTTACGAGATGTCACCTTCGAGCTCTGCCGAGTGCGCCGCGCCCCGTACAAACAAAGTTTGAGCTTTAGTTATCTTTTACTACAATGCACTTAACGCTATTGTCAGATTTCCTAAAAATATTTATTAAGTACACATTTAACACCTGCTCAAAGATATTTTAAAAGATTTCATTAATTTTGATTGGTTAATATCCAAAATAATCAAACTTCATTTGTATGGGGCGCGCTCACAACGCCTCTTAATAAGGATCAAATATGAAATATTCGTTTGTGTTTATTTAGTCCTATTTTGGGTATACGTGAATGCGGTCAAACAAAACATTAAATGGTTAAAGAGCTTTTAGCACGAGGTGAGGGCAACGTTTCAGCAAATAAAAATCACAGAAGGAACATTACATTTCAGTAACATTTGATTAAAAATAGAAACAACACAAATTGAGTTAATTGCTCGCAACCTTATAAATTTCTCAAGGGACCTAGAAAAGCCTACTTATTATAGTACGACTAATAGACATCTACAGCGTTAGTACTAGGAGGTATAGGTATATGGTAATTGGTGGTCCCTGCGCCAAGTCGCGTGGGTAATTGTGTATACTTACGTTTATTTCTATTTGAGTAATGGACTCATAAAGTCATAAAGTCGAGTGGAAGAGAAATGACGTCCATGCCACGTCGGCATATCTAGCCGCTTCTACATATAAACCATGCCATTGCTAGCCTTTTCTACATATATAAGCCTTGCCATCACTAGCCGCTTCTATATAAACCATGCCATCACTAGCCGCTTCTATATAAACCATGCAATCACTAGCCGCTTCTATATAAACCATGCCATCACTAGCCGTTTCTATATAAACCATGCCATCACTAGCCGCTTCTATATAAACCATGCCATCACTAGCCGCTTCTATATAAACCATGCCATCACTAGCCTCTTCTATATAAACCATGCCATCACTAGCCGCTTCTATATAAACCATGCAATCACTATGCGCTAAATTATGCCATCACTAGGCGCTTCTGTATAAACCATGCCATCACTAGGCGCTTCTGTATAAATTATGCTATCACTAGGCGCTTCTGTATAAACCATGTCATCACTAGGCGCTTCTATATAAATTATGCCGTCACTAGCCGCTTCTGTATAAACCATGCCATCACTAGGCGCTTCTGTATAAACCATGCCAACACTATAGCCACCTCTATTATAAACCATGCAACCAGGCAACCGTCAGAGAGGAGTGGAGACGAATTGTCAAGCGAGCCACAGCCAAAGTGACGACCACGACCAGTCTGTCAAGACTGTAGCGCCGAAGAAGAAGAAGAATTATAAACCATGCCATCATTAGCCAGCCGCTTCTATATAAACCATGCAATCAATAGCCGCTTCCACATGCTAAAGGGAGATTATATCCAGAATAGGTATATTTATGGAGACTGCTACGGATATGCTTATCTTGGTAGTGGTGGTTGGTATGGTATAGCATTGGTGATAATTCGGTTGCATAAAATTAATTGACAGGTCTAAAATACTCTTATCCTTTTCACAATATTCCCAGGGGAAAAGGATAGCATTACATTTAGAACTGTGAATTTAGTTTAGTTTTGACCGAATTAACAAAATAATTACGATAGTTGGGCCATAAATGTGTTTGCCGACGAATCCGTCAGTCGGCCCAGGGGATCGCTCATCTCGATTCTCGTTAGACGTAGATAGTTTTTGTTGGAGGGAAGAAATAACAGAGCGTGAGTAATTAACACGGATCACGATTAATATTATTACTTAGGTAGCAGATGATATTTTTTTGTTATTGAATTTGATTCGACAACTTTTCCCAGTTTAGTGTGCTCCATAAAAAGTTACCATTATCGTAGATACTAATCATTAATCTATGGTTACCATCTGCTCGTAGTAAAGTAGGTAATAGGTATGCGGGATGAGACATTTAAACAAAATCATCGTCATCATCGTCATTATCATCATCATCATCACAATTTTCATAGTAGAAAAAGAATAGCAGTTTATTTAGAATAACAATTAAACGTAAATAGTTGTGAATTTTCAGGTTGATCGGAAACTTGGAATAGTGGCCGAAAAATCCGTTTCTATTTTGGCCGGAAACATTGTACGAACCAATAGTAATTGAAGTTGAATAGCAGTTGAAGTTTTTATAAAGCTTTAAAAAATACCTGTACTTAAATAAAGAACGGTGTATAAGCTTTATAATTCGAAGCTAAGTTTATTGGTATAAGAAACGCCGTAAATTGTTCAAGTTGAAATCTGGGAGGCTATTACGTTGATTCAGCCCGGCTTTCTTAGATTTTGGTCAAATGGGTTTTAAGATTTAATACATATTTTATGGGTCACGCTTTGCTTTTGAATCGTACAAATAAATTCTAATATGAACCCCTGAAATGCACCTAATTCGATTTGCGCTGCAAACGTTTAAATTAAGCATCAATAGCTGATAATATTCAAAATTATTTATACCCGTTTGGAAAACGGATTGTGCTGAGAAGAGATGGCAAGAAATTAGCAGTTGCTGTTTTCACAATCACAATACAGTTTACGTATTGTACATTGAATTATAACAATTAAAATGATTAAATTTTAGATTAAAATGAGTCCTCTGTAGTAGGCATTGAGTGACACATCACTTCGACTGAAATCAAGAAAAAAAACCGGCCAAGTGCGTGGCGGGCCACGCGCAGTGTAGGGTTCCGTAGTCACAATCCTCGAAAAACAGATATATAACTCCTTAACCCGTGAATCCTACTTAGCCATGATAGTTTTACTTTAAACTTGATTATATATACTACTGCTGCGAATTTTTTCAAGTTCCTATATACTGCCATTTGGCTGATAGAGGGGGGAGACACTTGACTCTAATAAAAATTAGCACTTTAAAACATCATATATTTTACAAAAGGATCTAGAAATCGAAAAATTATGTTCCCACACCCACAGTATTTTTAAAAGACCTATTCAACGATACCCCACACTATGGGGTAGACGAGAACAAAAATATTCATCAAAATTATTTATCAAAATTTTATTTCACCACTTTGTCGGCGTGATTAATATTTATACCCATGCCAAATTACAGATTTCTAGCACTAATAGTCTCTGAGATTAACCGAGGACGGACGGACAGACAGACGGACGGACATGGCGAAACTATAAGGGTTTCTTGTTTACTACGGAAGCCTAAAACACTTGAAGAGATGCCGCCTTGTTTTGTAAAAACGTTAACAGTGACAACGCCGGAATATATTGAATTTGGAATACACTCTAGATAAAAATACACATGTATGCCTATAATACCTATGTATCTACCTCCGAGTAGCTAATATGTAATAAGGCGCTGAGCGTACCTACACAATATGAGCCACTTTGGGACTCGACACGAAAAACTGCTTGGGCTTGCACTGGGTTACCGATCGTTTGGTGCCTGATTATGCCAAGGAGACTTCTGCATACAAATATAATTCGCGTGCAGTTGCAGCAACTGCAACCGCAAACTGCGCGAAATCCACAATAGGTAGCTACGGAGTTTAGAGTTAGAGTTTAGAGTTTAGACCCGTTTAGAGCAGCCCTCGACCGTCGACACTGCCTTTCCGTGCAGAAACGGATCCCGAGGTATACCTACTATATGCAGCAGAATTCAATCTATGGGACATTTAACTTTAACTGACTCTGAATATTCAAGACAGTAATTAATCATTAGCCTACTTAGCTAGGCCCTTGCATTATATTTTCATTTCGTGAAACTAGCTTCCGGGAGTTAGTAATTTGCATTGTATCATTCACGCAGCTGCGTTTTGTGTGACGGTTTTCATTATCTACTGCGTTCAGTCAGTTAGTGTGATGGATATAATTTTCTCGCGGAGACTTCGTTTTCATGTATACTGTATCATTAGTGTGAATTCACAAGTTTCGATAACGTTGATAGATTTCGAATATCGAAAAAATATAATTTCAGAGTAAAATGGAGTAAAAACAGTAAAATGGATCTTAGTCGTCTTGTTTCAAAGTCGTAGGATACATTCAGTAATTCAGTTTTTTTTTTGCACTCAAATTCAAATTCAAAATTCATTTATTCAAAGTAGGTACACTGTACACTTTTTGAACGTCATTTTAGGAACAGGCAATGGTGATAATTACTTACGGAAACTTAAAACTAAAGCTACGAGGGTTCCAAACGTGCCCTGGTCTGAGAAGAGCCCACAACAAACTCAGCCGGGGTTTTTTTTTATTATCACCATCTTACAATATGGTATAGCCATAAATATTGTACTCAAATCTTAAAACAAGACCTGTTTAGTTTGAAGTTATTGTGCTACGATACTCGAAATCGATCAGCGTTGTTGCAATGCGCATCAAACTCGTACTAATCCTACTGGTGATCCCACTGGAGAAAATCCAATCAGAGTTCCAACGTAGCGGGTGGCCCGGTTTATTTGCTGTCCAGTGTATGTCAGTGGAGAACTAGATGCATAGCCCGAATCATTTGCAACTAAAATTGGTGGTGGGCAGGTAGTTTGGTAGTGTCCATGCTTGTCACAGGGGCGATTGCCGTTTGAGCCAGAAAATCCTAGTCGTAGACTGGAAACAGTGTTACCAGTAAGTAAGCGCAGTGTGGGGGGTTCTCCAGGACGTTTGATAGACAATTTTTTTAATTCCTGATGCAGATAAGTGACGATGCAGTTTAAGATGGAAGCGGGCTAACTTGGAAGAGGTATGCATAGTCCATGGTCCCCGATCGGAAAGGTAAAGAGGGTAGCGGAAAACGACTTGATGACGATAATCGAGTGTATAGAATGCGTCCATTAGGAAAGGCCTTGAACCAAACGAGAGGCGACTGGCTGAGGAACAATTTGTGTGACGCTCGACTCGCCTTATGAACTGACTAGCTTTTGCCCGCGGCTTCGCCCGCGTGAATTTCGGTTTTTCACAAATCCTGAGGGAATCGTGGATTTCTGGTTCCCGTTCCCGCTCCCTTTTCCAACCTTTATACAAAAATTTCAGCAAAATCTGTTCAGTAGTTGCGACGTTATAGAGTAACAAACATCCAAACATCCAAACATCCAAATATCCACACTTTCACATTTAGATAATTATTTAATAACTAAATAGCTTTAAATTATTTATTTAGCTATTTATTTATTGATTTAGTTATTAATTTAGTATTTATTTAATTGCCTTCGGCCACCAGAGGGTGCAGCTGTCGTATCGAGATTCCGCCTGCGGCCGTCAGAGGGCACTGCAATCGCTTCGAGTTTCCAGCTGCGGCTGCAAGAGAGCGCTGCGATTGTTTTTTGTTTTGGCCTGCATTCGCAAGAGGGCACTGCAGTCGTTTATAGTTTCTGACTTCGACCGCAAGAGTTTTGGCCACAAGAGAGCGTTGCGTTCACTTCAAGTTTCCGACTTAGGCCGCTAGAGGGCGCTGTGATCGTTTATATTTCTAGTTTTAGCCGCAAGAGGGCGCTGCAATCGTTTTTTAGTTTCCAGTTTTGGCTGCTAGAGAGCGCTGCTATTGCTTCAAGTTTCCGGCTTAGGCCGCGAGAGGGCGCTGCGATCGTTTTTAGTTTCTAGTTTTGTCTGCTAGAGGGCGCTGCTATTGCTTCAAGTTTCCGGCTTAGGCCGCCAGGGGGCGCTGTGATAGTTTTTTTAAGTTTCCAGTTTTGGCCGCCAGAGGGCACTGTGATTGCTTCAAGTTAGGCCGCCAGAGGGCGCTGCGATCATGTTTAGTTCCGATTAAATTTTTCATCCACTATTTTACCACCCTTAAAAGATTTTTCAAAATAAAATATACAGAGATTTATTATTTAAAATTCATAATCTAAATGCCGATTTTCAGGTCTGTAACTTTAAAAACATAGGACTTTCATAAAAACTTTCATCCCCTATTTTACCACCCTTAAGGGGAGATTTTCCAGAATAACTTATACAGGTTTTTATCATCTAAAAATTATAATCTAAATGTCTATTTTCATATCTGTAACTTCAAAAACATAACCTTCCCACCCCCATTTTACCCCCTTGGGGAGGATTTTACGTGAAATATTTTCTAGGCTGATATTTAAGCCCTAGAATTAACCTACCTTCCAAATTTCAAGTTGATATTATTATTAAAACTTCCCATTAAAACTTTCATCCCCTATTTTACCACCCTTAAGGGAAGATTTTTCAAAATATAATATACAGTTTTATTATTTAAAACTAATAATCTAAATGCCGATTTTCAAGTCTGTAACTTTAAAAACATAGGACTTTCATACAAACTTTCTACCCCTATTTTACCCCCTTAGGGGAGGATTGACCTGCCCCAAACACACAAAACAAACTCTTCCGCTTTATTATATTAGTATAGATTATGTCAAAGTCAGAATTTGTGTGAAACGCAACCAAAAAAGGTCTTCGTACAGAAGTGGACACCAGTCGATGATAGTAAAAAAAACTTATATAGTTTCTTAATTAGAAGAGGTTTCTTCTGTAAGTCCTTTCATCAATAATAATAATTATTATAGAACCTACGAACAGAAGGTACATCACGGAACCAAACAAAATACGTACATAACGTAGGTATAACAAGTACGAAGCATACAAAGATACGTTTGAAATTAAAGCTAACGTAGACAAATAGAAAGGAATATGCGGATAGACACTGACAGTAGACTATCAAATGTAGGCAACAACAACTTATATCCAATTAATGTAAAGTTGATTTTCACAAAGCTATACAAGGGTTATCTAACTGAATATGTGTTGAATAAATACCTGAGTTAGATATTCAATTCAATAACAGACACAAAGGAATAGCTTGATTGTGACACGAGTAGCATTGTACAAAGAGTAACGTAGCGTAGAGTGACATGAAGTAGCGCAATAAAACAGAACAAGTTATTTGATATTCAGAGTGCTTAGTCTCAGTTTGGAGCGCTTCAAAACTTTATAGTATACTATTGATCGAATCACAAATGACTTCAGAGCAAAATGAACCCAGAGACTTATTTTAAAGTTGTAATTCAATAGTTCGAATATTTATTTTACGACATTTCTGCTTGGAGCGCTGGCTGTTTTCGAATGCTGAATGTATTGGCGAACTCAAGCCTTAAGCCATAAGCCATTTTAGGTCCATTTTTCTCTTAAGTCATTGTGATTCGATCAATAGTATACTATAAAGTTTTGGAGCGCTCCAAACTGAGACTAAGCACTCTGAATGTACAGTTGTTCGTTCGTTTAGTCACTCTAACATTCGTCCTCTCATCAAACGAATAGTTGTTATTAACTTGGTATTTGCCTACGAGAAAACTAGGTTTACCTACGATACTTGGTCGTACTTTCAGGGACTTTACAAAACAGGGATCATCAACTGAGCACCAGCCAACGTAAAACAGATTTAGATATATTATGTAAGTATTTTTGACATTACGACTTTATTTTCTTCTTAAAACATTCACTTTAAAAATAATCAAAATAACCTAAGGCGCAATGCCAACCTACGGTGTGGGCTGGTGTCTGAGTGAGAGTCCGATGGTGGGCTTTGCGTTTCACTGAAACATCGCCCGCTAGAACGTATCCTTTTTTCTCTTTCCTGTCGTACATTTTTTATATCAGAAAGAATGCTAACTATGCCCCCGCTATAATATTATGTGATAGTAGTAGGTAAAATGTAATTAACGAGATATAAGCCATTGCAACAATAACTATGAATCAGAATTAATCCAATTAGTCGGATACAGTCTTGTTGCTGTCCATCAATTAATCCGCAAAACACGAGCTAGTAGTAAAGTTTACCATTACTTAAACAATTAATCATGTGTAAAATCAACTGGCAGGCAGCAACAAAGGCCTCCAATAATTTTCCGAGATCACTTTTATTGTTCCCTTTGTAGAATAGACGTATGTAGGTATTCTACGTATTTAATTAGTCCGGGCTGATTGAATTACGTACGGTTCATGTTTCCTTGTAATGTTGGGCTTATAAGGAACCCTTTGTGGCACTAATTTTGGGTTTATTGATTTTACGGTTACATCGATAGTTTTTGCATTCTTGAAGGAAAGATGAATTCGTATGAGAATAATGCTAGAATTCAATTTTGCGTCGTCCATTTCAAGCACAGATTTCAAGCGAATTCATTTCGAATAAGTAAGCTTTAACTTGAAAACTTAGATTAAGCCCTAGTGGGACTAGTGCGAGTTTTCAAGTTAAAGTTAAATTTCCCAAATCTGACCTTTAAGTATGGACGAGAAAACGACGGTAAAACATCCGTCGCTTTCCCGCTACTTACAAAAAGGCTACACAAAGTTAACGGTTAATATTACATAGTCTAAGAGTTAACATTCACGCACAGTTAACGTTAACTTAACAACTTACTCTAGAAACTCTGTAGTGTTTGCATTATATTTTATACTTACTTGTTACTGTGGTTTAATGACTGTAGTCTGCAGTAGTTATTGCATTTATTAAGTAAATACTCCCTAGACATCGGCCGTGACCTAGACGTGGCCTAGACGTGGACTAGACGTGCACCAGTGACCCCCATGAGTGTAGTGGTGAGTCGTCACAACCATAGGTCGGTGGGTGCAGGGTCACAACCATGATCGGTGATCATTACTATTTACTAAGAATTTACCTCTTTTTTAGGGTTCCGTACCCGAAGGGTAAAAAACGGAGCCCTATTAATGTCACTCGGCTGTCTGTCTGTCTGTCTGTCTGTCTGTCCGTCTGTCCGCCGGTCACAGGTCTCTAGCTCGCAGACGAAATGAGTTACAAACCTGAAATTTTGGTATTTAGTGTAAAACGTTAACCCAAAATCAAATATTGAATTAGAAATTGAATTAAATTATTTTTCAGTGGGGCTCCCATACATGAAAAAGGAGCCGGAAAAAAAAAATTTCTTTACCCTAGCTTGTGGGGTATCATTGTTTAGAGCTCATTAAGTAGAGTACAAATATATATTTTTTTAATTTTTATCTTAAAAAATAAGGGAATGGGAGGCCATCAAAGTTGTCAGTTTTAGACCATTTTTGTGACGGGGGCTATCTCAAAAACTAAACTAGTTGGGAATATGAAATTTCAGTATATTATGAACTATATGCTCTATTTAAACAACAAATACTGAAAACAACGATTTATTAAATAGTTTATAAGCTGTGACCAAAATAAACGAACATTTTTTTGGGTTTTTCTTTCACGGTTTGTTGCGATGTCTAGGTCGGAAATTAAATATTTCTTAGACCCAAAATATTATATTGTTCATAATTATGTACGGAACCCTGAAATAGCGAGGCTCGACTCGCACTTGGCTGATTTTTTTGAGATTTATTTCTGAACTTCTGTGTTTACAGGTCGAAATAGCGCAAAATGGCATTTTCACGGTTATTTTTGTGCTCTAAAACAATTATTCGTTAGTTAGTTAGTTACATCGAAGCTTCGGTTCATACTGAGTGTAATGTTGAAACTTGTGCTCGACCGCGCATTTATTTGACACGCGGGTTCTTCTCACTTCGCTGTAACTACCTACTTTGAAATTAAGTAATTTCTAGGCAAGCGCATTCCAACTTAGTGCTCATCATTGCATTCCATCAGGCATGATTGTCGTCGAGCGTTAGCCTATCTATTTATATTATACTACCTATAGGTACAATAAAATAAGTACAATAATGTTTTCTTTATATTTTTTGTTTGATATAAAATATTTTTTTACTGAGTAGGTAGGTACGTAATGTGGCATTATCAGACATGAAGTAAGTACAAACTTAAGGATTTATTTGGCAAGTTTTCATATATTTTAATGTCATGTAGAGGCTTGCTCGTGAAGCATTTTGTTTATGTAGCATTTGCAATTTACAAACTGGGTAAGCTATAGAAATTATGCGCGTTATGTTCTGTGCCAAAATAAAGGAAAGTAGATATAAAATGAAAAACATGTTTCTTGAATTCGAATTATATTTTAATTTAATTATATCTTTGGTAAGTTCAATGGCTAGGGTTCCGTGGCCCCAGGAGAATTGGTTCTTTGGTGAATATAACAGAATATATATGTTAAACAATATTACAATAGGGACCATCTATTTTGTATACCTAGCATAAATTAATAATATTAAATAAATTTAAAGCCTGACTAGAAAAATAAAAATCCTACTCTAGGGTATTATACGTAACATTAAAAGAAGCTTTAAAGTGAGTATTGTCAGCAGAATATATTAGTTCTATTGGTTTTCCGCAAACAGGTTTTTTTTTTTTAATTTTTCTGGTCAGACTTTAATAAGTACAACTTGGAAGATTTCTTAGAATCTTGACATATTATACATGGATTAGTTCTATAATATTTTTTTAATTAATACACAAACGAACGTCATCATAAACACTAATTTGTATTGTAGCGAGTCAAAATGATTCAATGCTGACTGATTTATTCAGAAAAAATGAAAATCATATTGGAACAATTTTTTTTAAGTTGGCGCTAAACCTTAAATAATACGTAATTCTAATATTTAAATATAAAAGTTAACAGCTAACATATACTTCCTTATTGGTATTTATTTAACATTACAATCAGACCCACAATTATTATTTCCATAAAAAATCTATTTTTATTTAAATTTGATTAAACGTGTCTTAATTTCAATAATTGTTGTCGTAATAAATGATTAACAATTTATTTTATCTTAATAAGCATCGTTTTCGAAAATCTCGCTATAAGTAGTAGGCATTTTTGTTTATTGTGTTTGAAATTCAAAAATTTTGGCTCACCAAGTCTAAATAAAACAATATTACTTATATAAACTTACAGATTAGCTGTAACAGAGGCATCTCTAGCCCATGTAGCGCCCGTGTGCAATCATTACTCTAGCGCCCTCTAGTAAGCGCGCGGTCAAAATGGAATAGGTACAAAATGTGAAACTGCCGAGGCTCGCGCCCTAACACCGCTGCGCCCGTGTGCAACGCACTCCCTACTATATCACTATAACGTATTTTTTTTATTCGTAAAAACATTGGTAAAACATGGTTAAAACCACAGTTTTCATCCGCTCGTATTTGAGGCAGAGAAGTCCCGCAAAAATCCTTTTCTTGGGTGAGGACACTTCTATAAAGCAAGTCGATGTATTAGGTTTACGGTTCCAATAATATGACATCTCCCTGGCGAAAAAAGTTATATATTATACAAGAAAATATTCGGTGGCGATATCATTAAATTTAATGAGTTAGATTGAAATTAATTCCTCAAACAGATGAATTACGAGTATGTAATATTATATTTGAGCATTCGACAAACATACCTAATGTTATTTTTAATTTGTAAAATATAAGCGAAGTTAAATTTTACACATTCATGTACCTACTTATAATATGCAGGTAGTACCTATTGTAATTTTTTACGTAAAACAGGTAAATAATTTAAATTGTATTAATTTTTGATACAGCACCTCATTATCTATTAAATTAATATTTAATTTCCATTGACAAATATTTAATTATTTCCATGAAATTTTTAGGAATACTTACATCCTCTAAATTATATAAAAACTGAATATTTAACAAATAAATTACATTGCGTCCTTGACAGTGTTTTTAATAATAAAATCTATGATAAACATTTCATTTTTATCATCAAGACATTATAACATTTCACTTTTTAATTGCTTTCCAAAATTATTTATTAATTAAGTATACCAATCTACTGCCAATTTTATTGCTCAACATAATAAACAATTAATATAATTAATATCTTACGTATTCCTAATTATAAAATAAAATTGCAATTTATTAAGTATGAAATTAAAAAAAAATCTTTACATCATACGATAAGGACATTGCAGCAGAATACCTTAGTGTTTACTTACTTACTTTATTTACTTACCTAGTGTTACCAACGTGTTTAGCTTTTTCAGAATATTATTATTTTACCTTATTTTCGCTGCACAGTAGAAATACCTTTTATTAATGTCCTCTATGTAATTTATAAATGCGGAATGTGAGAGTAGTTTTCTTAAATTTAATTTAGGTATTTGTGGTAGGTGAAAATGCAATTTAAAATAGAAACAGGCTCGATCAATGTTGTTATTAGAGTGTAAGTTATAAGCCAAATAAATTAATTTACATAACTTAACTTTACATAACTTGATTTATATTTTTCACATGTGTAATGAAATAATTGTTAAATAAATGATGTTCTTAAAATAGATATTTTTATAATTATGACTTATTTTGTTCCTTCTGGGAATAACAAGAATCAGATTTACTTGTATGTTACCAGAGTCAGATGTAGCTCATTTATTAAAATTTTTTGTTATTTACTAACAGTATCGGTACAGTAATTATTCTAATCATCATCATCATCATGATCAACCCATTACCGGCTCACTACAGAGCACGGGTCTCCTCTCAGAGTGAGAAGGGTTTTGGCCATAGTCTACCACGCTGGCCAAGCGGATTGACAGACTTCACACACCTTTGAGAACGTTATGGAGAACTCTCAGGCATGCAGGTTTCCTCACGATGTTTTCCTTCACCGTTCAAGCAAGTGATATTTTAAATACTTAAAACGCACATAACTCCGAAAAGTTAGAGGTGCGTGCCCCGGGATCGAACCCACGACCTCCGATTAGAAGTCGGTTGTCCTAACCACTATACTTAGGCTATCACAGCTTATTATTCTAATACAGATATTTTTCTAATACAGGTATTTGTAATAAGGACTTTCACTTTTCAATTTAAATTAGCTTAACTAAAATTTATCTTTTTTTAAACCATCTTTTGAAATTCTGTATCAGCAAATTCAGTAAAAAGTAATTAAAAATTATTGTATATATGGAACTAAATATAGGACTTGCTGTCAGAGATAAACATACCTACTAACGTAAAATTTGTATACGGAGGCAAAAATCAGTAAACGACAGAATGTCTTGTTCTTCGCTCCCGCTGGTCACCTTGCATCAGATTGCTCATAGGTATACAAGTAGAACGCAGCTACATTTATGCTATTTACCAGTCTAATTTCTACCTACATATTTACAAAACAATTCCCATTTACACACATCTCATAACAACAGCAGCAGTGCACATTCGAGTAAATCTAAACATTAACATGAGTATTAAAATTAGAAACTGTTTTGTACCTACTGTGTGTGTATCACCTAATACACGTTTCACATAAATGACATTTCATTTCTTACTAAGTAATAGTTATCTATTATTTCTAAGGGATATCCTATTGACTTTGTTTCGTCGTCTAAACAGATTCTTATAAGCTTTCCGGTATTCACTTGACATCAACACGTAAATAAGAGGATTTATACTGGATGATAAATATAGTAGAAGGTACGAAGCAATATTAGACGCAGGATGAGGATTTAGCTCTCTTAAAACCTTAGTTATCGTGATTGGTAAATGACACAAGCAAAAAGATACCATTATGGCGATGATCATTGTGCCCAATCTTCTGTCTTTTCTGGATGGAAGTGTAATCTTCAGAAGTGCCATTGACTTTCTTAAAGCAGTTCTTCGCAGTCTGATCGGCTCACTTTGGATATCAACAGGGTATCTGACTATTTCGTCCCTTGTTTCTACTGAAAATGTAGCAACACGTGGCGATACTGCAGAAACGTGATCTTTTTTTAATTGTTCTACATTGTAACCGCTGCTGTTATCAGTTGTTACTCGTGCGGATACCGACGTAGATAAATCTGCTGATGAAGATTCTTCCGATGGGGCCGTCACTTTCTTAACGGTGGGCAAAGATTTCTTGGTAGCTTTGCGAACTATGAAGAATATCCGCGCGTAGCAAAGTAATATTGCCACACAAGGTAGTATGAATGCGGTTAAGAACAAAGGTTTTTTCGGGGAGCCTCCCCTTTGATCACTGAGTATTGAGCAGGATCCGATGCTCGTATCCAATCCAAAAACTCCCCATTTCCCGAACCATGTTGGCGTCACTATTCCAAAAGCTGCTGCCCAGATGGTGATGAGCATTATCGTTATGTTTCGAGTTTTGTACAACCTGATAAAAAAAGGAAAAGTTTATTATGAACAACTGATTTTTTTTTCACAATAAGATTTTATAGTTGATTCTTGTACTTGTAGAGAGGACCACATTATTTAAACGACAATTTGGCACAGGAAGTGTAAATTACATTATGATAAAGATGGCATAACTGTTCCAAGTTTCTATTTTAATAGAAGTCTTAGGAGAGTATTTTAAAACTGCTTTTTACTTACTTGGGGTACCATTTTGGATGTGCAATCATGACGTATCTATTGATTGTGATTGCAAGCACGGTAAAAAGTGAGACGGCCACAAGGGCGTATCTTGCAAGTGGGAACAAGCGGCAAAGAAGCTGTCCATGGGGCCAGGATCGTTTGTAGAACGTGGAACCAGCCAGTGGCAAGTTGAAGCAGCAGAACAGTAGATCCGAGCAGGATAAGTTCATAATGAATATTGCAGTTGCGTTGCGCACCTGTAAAGAGACAAGGTAGAGTTATAATTTAACTAAAACAAGTATAAATTAAAAATTAAAAAACCCCCGACATTCGCAATTTTGTTGTGACGGCCATCTTGAATTTGCATAGTGCTATTCTACTAATCAAGGCCTTTCATTTGATACCCATATTGAGGAGGGTATGAAAAAATATGTTATCCGCCATTTTGTGGTGGCGGCTATCTTGGACTGATTTTAATTAAATATAGCTAAACAAACTCCCGACAAATTCATCTTTCAAACAAAAAAACTACATTCAAATCGGTTCACCCGTTTAAGCGCTACGGGGGAACAGACATACACACACACACACACACTCACACACACACACACACACATACAGACACACACGTCAAACTTATAACACCCCGTCGTTTTTGCGCCGGGGTTCAAAATGTAGGCTTAGTTTTTATTCTAACAGAGAGGAATTATTATAAAGAGAAAGCTAGACGCATTTACAATTAAGGGATAGATTTTGATAGTTGAACAGAATATCATCTTTAATTTGAAACATTTCAAACAGATAATGGTTGCGATTACGAGTACCCTAGGATTTACACTGACTAATATAATACGTTGAGCTTGTCATCCTTTACCCAGTATCCCCATACATTATAATAATTTTCCACTTAGGACTAGTGATTATGATCAGTCATCAAAGTAAATGGGTTGCGCGTGGAATACCTGAAGGTATGAAAAGTATATTGGAGAATAATTTATTTTTAAAGATGAAATAGCTGATTCACTCGACTTCGCACGGGTGCGATAGGTACTTAGAGATAACAATACTTTATTTAGGAAGTAGCCTACGTTATTTGGTAGATAGGAAAAGGTAATTTTATAGACAATATAAATAAAGATTTGTAAAAAGGGCTAGGTACGCGAGAATCGTAAAGGGTAGCCGACAGATTTTTAAAGCCAAATCGATCGTTAAAATAAGTAAACTGATAGAATAATTTGGCACGTAAAGTAAAATATTTTACGATTCTTTTGAGTATGAACCCTTTCTAAGGCCAGGCACGAATCTAACAACATATAAGCAATTCCGTTGCATCGTAACTTACTGAAAGGACGCGCCATATCTAATCATCAACCTGATCCTGATTGTTAAGAAGAGTGATAGTGAAGGAACTAATGTGAATCGTGATAAATTGTATTGGGAAATATCAAATTTACTTTTCAGTATCTTCGGTACGGCGCATTGAATCAGAACAAGAATCAGCTCATTTTGTATGGCCCCTGGCTAGTGTACTCGTGTTGTGTTAGTAAAGATTAGAGACATAATTATAATGTGAGAAATTGTGTTAGCAAGCAATCACATCGCGTCCTATGTTTGTGGACTTAGACAATTTCCTAGTACCCAAGATAGCGAAGCAACGATAAGATAGATGCGAGGTCATTTTCCAAGCTCCTTAGTTACGATTGATGTTCTCTGATAACGATGAACTTGCGAGGGTCGGTGATTTTGTTGATTCTGTAAACTTGAAGTCACAGTCGCCCATTAGACAATTTGATTTTCTTCCTTTCTTTAAATCTTTAAATGTATTGCGGTCAGTAAATATTTTATTGCTAGGGTAGATAACAGTTCAGTTCATACCATGTCTTTGGTATTTATTATAGTTCTTTTTTTAAATCAAACAAAGGTTTTTGCCTTATTTTATTCCGTGCACATTATTAAATCTTCTCATAAGTATGAAGTGACCTTTTCCATCGTATTTTACCTACGCATAAAATACGTGATTGTGGCAACGCACACTAAAGTGCGTCAATAGTGAGTAATGAAACATGAACTTGGTTTATTTAGGTGAATTTTTATTGTGATTTTAAGGTTCTGAAATTTTATGAGTGTACAGTCTGAAAGTCTAATTATTTGAGTAGATAGAAATGTCCTATTTATTTATTGTATTTTTAGTAAAATGTCAATAATTCTTTGTAGTGAGTAAGTACCTAATTAGTAAAAAAAAAACAACAATAAATCTGTTACAACGACGGTCACGAAAAAAACTTGTAAATCAAAAGTGTCACAATGTTGTTATTGCTTGTTGTAAATTCTTCATCGGACGAAGTTTTATCGACGCATGGCTTGATTTATGGAAGTCAACAAAAACTTTGTAATTTTTAATTATTATTTCGCTAGTCACAGTCGTCGTCATCTCATTCGATAGTTGTCCACTGCTGGACATAATAATATGTCACTTGCAAGATTGTTCTTCTACCTAATTGGGGGTCTCCCGACGCTACAATATCCGGTATGGGGTTGTTTTTTTTTTTCAAGTTAGTAGTGTGTTGCTTATTCCTTGTTTCTTAGACCATAAAAGCTAAAATGCTATGTTTAATACATTCCTGTACTTTTGGAATTCGGGAAGATATTATAGAAAATTTAATACGCGAAATAGTCACTCGAGTGTTCTGAGCACGTCGTTACGATGCTTCACTGGGAAATATTCTTTGAATTGTTACTTTCGCTTAAGCGTACTAATATTTAAATGTACTTTTTCATTTATACTTAATCTGAAAATCAGTTACTAAATCTGTTTACCTAATGGTAAAACAATTTTTTTTTGAATTTTTTTTGAGTCCTCGCTGTTGCCATATCATCTCTGCTATATTTTAGATTTGCTTTACTACTTTCTCTTTTTCATTGTAATAACCAAGAACGTCGAAGGAATCTTTAAGTTAGTTACTCCACTTTTAATTTCCACGTATTGTGTGACTGAATCATTCAGCCAGACTGCGTGACTGCATACAGCTGTCTGTTATCTTTCGTCGATACTTCAAAAACTACGTCATTTACAACAGCTAATACATGTGGGAAGTAGCATCTCGAAAATTTTCTTCAAATAGTGACTTATACGTTTGATAATGATATATTCCAGGTAAATATCAAGTGCGTCATAATAAAATAAATAATGATTGGTACGTAACTATGTAGTTAAAGCGTGTAGTAGGGAGAATAAGCAAAACTATCTATTATTGGATCTTATTCCGGCAGACTAGGCGTCCGTCGACAGTTGCCCAATATCTGAGTTTCAAATCAAATCAATCAAAGTTTATGATCTACTAATTAATATTGTTTAGTTAAATTCTATGTGAAGTGTAATAAATCGAAAATTGTCTATTTTTAATAGTAAGAATGAAATTTGTTTTTTTATCATTTCTGAGAGACTTTTATAATAACACTAGTGGACCCGGCAGACGTCGTCCTGCCCGCTATTAGCGCCACCTACCGGGTCCAATTTTTCTACTTATAAACGTTCCTCTTAAATCACTCTATCTATTAAAAAAAAGTATCAAAATCCGTGGCGTAGTTTTAAAGATTTAAGCATACATAGGGACATAGGGACAGAGAAAGCGACTTTGTTTTATACTATGTAGTGATATACAAGTGATAGCAATTTTTCTTTTACCCATTTAAAATCTAAATATCAATAATATACTTCTACTACTATTCGGTTAGGCAAGTAGGTATAATTTGTAAAGATATATGGCCAATATGTATATTTTAAGTTGAGGAGTCGTTTATAAAATGTACCTACCCGTTACCCATGTAATACAATTTGTCATTTGCCACATTTATCGCTAATGAGGAAAATGACACTGTTTAAACGTTCTTAGCTTCTCTTGAGTACGGTAATATAAAGACAAAGTAACCTAACTGTAGGTACGGATGAAAACAACTTGCTGGGCTTAAACAAAGTATAAACATATAATATGTATTTAGTAGGTAGTACCTATTTGAGGCGTATAAACAAACAAATAGATCCACTTTCGGATTTATAATATTTACACGAGCGCGGTACGGTACGTAGTACGGTAGCCTAGCGGGAAGACTTCGGTGCGTGACGACCTCCCTGGCGCAGTGGCGAGCGCTGTGGTCTTATAAGCGGGAGGTCCTAGGTTCGATTCCCGGCAGGGGCAATTTTAGATTTTATAATTTCTAAATTGTCTCTGGTCTGGTCTGGTGGGAGGCTTAAGCCGTGGCTGGTTACCACCCTACCGGCAAAGCCGTGCCGCCAAGTGGTTTAGCGTTCCGGTACGATGCCGTGTAGAAACCGATCAGGGGTATGCCATACCTCTTCCAAGTTAGCCCGCTTCCATTTTAGACTGCATCATCACTTACCATCAGATGAGATTGCAGTCAAGGGCTAACTTGTAGTTGAAATAATAATAATAAAAAAAAAAAACTTCGGTGCGTGCCGGGGATCGAACTCAGTCTCCACGAAAGGAGACCGACTCCGATCCCCGGCACGCACCTCAACTTTTCGGAGTTACTTATGTGCAATTAAATATCACTTGCTTTAACGGTGAAGGAAAACACTGGGAGGAAACCTGCACGCCTGAGTCTTCTCCATAATGTTCTCAAAGGCGTGTCATCATGATCATCATGATGGCCAAACGGATTGGCAGACTTCACACACCTTTGAGAACGTTATGGAGAACTCTCAGGCATGCAGGTTTCCTCACGATGTTTTCCTTTACCGTTAAAGCAAGTGATATTTAAATACTTAAAACGCACATAACTCCGAAAAGTTAGAGGTGCGTGCCCCGGGATCGAACCCACGACCTCCGATTAGAAGTCGGTCATCCTAACCACTAGGCCAGGGATGGCGAACCAATGGCACGCGTGCCATTGATGGCACGTGCCACGATATTTTGGGCACGTCATCGATCACAAAGTTCACCATGAAGTTTCACCATATTACTTTAATTTGAATAATGCGTATAACCGATTTTTACACATTTTAACATTTATTATTATTTCATTATCAGTTTTGAGTAGGTATTTAGTACTTAAAATTATTTTCCCAATAATCACAATGTCAAAATTATTTCACGGCACGTCTGTGGCCTCATTAAACATTCGTTTAAAAAAAATGGCACGTTGATAGATAAAGGTTCGCCACCCCTGCACTAGGCTATCACAGTTTAAAAAGGCGTGTGAATTAGTCAAGCAATCCGCGCTTGGCCAGCATGGTGAACTACGGCCTAAACCCTTCTAACTCTCAGTGGAGACCCGTGCCCAGCTGTGGGCCGGTAATGGGTTGATAATGATGATGATGAAATAAGCCTCTTTATCGGCGAATAAAACAGAAATGCGTTCATGCGTTATCTGATCATACATTTACCATCGCGGCAGTATATATACCTAAGTGTGATCAAAAATATACTTTTTTTAAAATAATATCGCAATATCGCAGGATGCATGATGATAATTATGATGATCATCATCATCATCATGATCAACCCATTACCGGCTCACTACAGAGCACGGGTCTCCTCTCAGAGTGAGAAGGGTTTTGGCCATAGTCTACCATGCTGGCCAAGCGGATTGGCAGACTTCACACACCTTTGAGAACGTTATGGAGAACTCTCAGGCATGCAGGTTTCCTCACGATGTTTTCCTTCACCGTTAAAGCAAGTGATATTTAAATACTTAAAACGCACATAACTCTGAAAAGTTAGAGGTGCGTGCCCCGGGATCGAACCCACGACCTCCGATTAGAAGTCGGTCGTCCTAACCACTAGGCTATCACTGATGAATGATGAATATGTACATAGGAATTGAATACGGATGTTAAACTCACCTTTTCATAGCGAGCCAACGCGACAATGGTGATAATGTTTCCAGGAATGCCGATCAGCATGAAGATCACGCAGCACGCCGTCGCAAACTTCAGCAGCCCATCCGGGTATCCTTTGAACAGCTCTATCGCCGCCAAATCCGTATCCGAAAGCGCGGTCACTACACTACTGTTGATCAAAACGTTAACAACACTCGGAGTGGATTCCATTTCGAACTGAAAACTGCACTTCGCACGTCATACATACACAGTTATTCCACTACAAATGAATGTTTACAACAAACATATTATATTCATCGCGGTGATTCTTTTTCCTAGAATCGCGGTTCCCGTAATGACTCAGATTTGGTAATTCAACGGGTTTCGCTTGACAATGGCATTATTTTACTTAATTCATTGACAAAATTCGAGAATTCACTACACACAAATGCTTGGTTATTTTATGTATTTGTTATAATATTAATTTTGTGTTATAAGATTCAGTATAACGGTAATTACAATATCATTATTACATACAAGGAAAATATCTTCAGGAATGTGGTAAACATCTAGTATAATACGGTTTATGAAGCGTCTGTATATCTGTATAGTTACAAATACGAGCAGATAAAACTATTTCGATATAATTATTGTAGCTTCATTTATAGTTCGTTCGCTCACATGTACCTAGAGCTGACATAAAAATTACAAAGTTACATAATATTATTATGTATGGACACAACAATTTAGTTACCGTTATATAATATTAAAAATTATTACTATGCTCTATTAGGTACTTACAGTCACCCATTTGGTAAAGTTTGGTAAACGTTGACTAACAATTACATATTATATATTATGATTATTATCAAATATTAATTGGGGTTCTTTGTTACATTTTTTTCATTTCTTACCCATCGATTAACTCTCACATCTTACATATAGCACAATCACGGACGGCTCGCGACTATTTCGTATTTCATGTACAAAACATTCATACATATAAATACTCTCACACAAATGACTAATTTATACCACGAAACAAACTTCGGTTCAAAGTTCGGTTATCGGAACCTTCGCTCGACAAAATTAGGTAGTTATGAAAAAAATCACTTATCTATCTCACTGTATCCGTGAACTTTGTGTCAGTAGTGGCGGTTACGGCGGGCGTTTGTCGGATACGCCGTCGCCGGACGAGCGTCACGCTCTCCTCCTGCACATTAGAAGATTCTTATACGCCTGCCGATACTCGCTCGACATCACCACATAGATGATGGGGTTGATGCACGTAGTCAAGTATATCAGTAGGTATCCCGCGATATTCAACGCCGGCTGCGAAGTGAACTCCCTGAACAGCTTGGTCACCGTTATCGGTAGGTAGCACACCCAGAACGAAATCATAATAGCCATTATCATCTTCAACAGTTTCCTATCTTTCGGCGTCAATCGAGGAGATCTAGTCGGGGCCGGTGAGCGTCTGAGTGCTAAGGCTGTTTGTCGAAGTCTCTTGGTTGTGTCGCCGCCTAGTGGAGTCCTCGGTTTCGCATCTAGAGCGCACTCGTCATCGTGGCCATCCAATGTATCGACTCCGGATGACGACGACCGTTCTGGCCCTGGAGTAGGCGGGCAGTGCAGCACGGGCGGAACCAGTAACGCCTTTCGAGGAGGTGCGATATGATTGTGATACCCGTTTTCGGGACCGGGCGATCGTTCTAGCGCTGTGGATGCGGAACCAACAGCCGAGTCCTCTAAGCCGAGCCTGGGTCTCCCGCGCTCTGGAGCACGCGATCGCCGAGCGGCCTCTCTGACTATGCAGAATATGCGAGCGTAGCATATCACTATAGCTAGACACGGCAACATGAACGCTCCGACGAATAGAAATTCCTTCGGCGATCGGTTGTTGCGATCCGGCAATATAGAACACGATCCTATTGAAGGATCTAAGCCGAAGCGGCCCCAATTCTCGAGCCACGTTGCGATAAGCGCCCCGAATGAGAATGCCCATGTACTGGCCACCATTACAGCTAAATATTGTCTTTTGTAGAGCCTGCAATGCAAAATAGTAAGTAAACATTATACCTATGGAGCAGTCAAAAAGAGGTTTATGGTATTTTATAACTGTCATTATTATCTTGCCTGATATAGCATGTTATATTATATCTTAGACTGCAACACCACCTACATTAATATCCTAATCAAGACGAAAATATCTTTGAAGTAAAATATAATAAATCAGTTTGTTGGATAGAAGCAGAGTCCATGATACACTATTAAATACAAAATTATTGACTTCGACAGGTATTTTCTACGTGTCCGATATTTAATGGCACAACAGCTACACTCCTTCCACACACACACACATCAACAAGTACCTATAAATTAAAAATTTAAAAACCCCCGACATTCGCCATTTTGTGGTGGCGGCCATCTTGGATTTGCATAGTATTATTTTACTAGTCAAGCCCTTTCATTTGATATCCATATTGAGGGAGTTGTGAAAAAATTAAAAAATATGTAATCCGCCATTTTGTGACGGCGGCCATCTTGGACCGATTTTCATTAAACATAGCTAAGAACACTCCCGACAAATTCACCTTTCAAACAAAAACAACCGCTTTCAAATCGGTTCACTCGTTTGAGCGCTACGGGGGAACACACACACACACACGCACACGCATACACACAAACGCACACACACGCACACACATAGAGAAAGAGACGTCACACTTATAACATTACACCCCGTCGTTTTTGCGTCGGGGGTTAAAAAAGAGAAGCATGAAAGTGACGACTTACCTAGGATAAAGCCTGGGGTGTGAGATCATGACGTATCTGTTGATAGTGATGGCGAGCACGGTGAACAGAGACACCGCCACAAGCGCGTATCTGGCGAGGGGGAACATCCTGCAGAGCGTGCGCCCGTGGGACCACGAGCGCTGCCAGAAGGTCGAGGCAGCGAGCGGCAAGTTGAAGCAGCAGAAAAGCAGATCCGAGCATGAAAGGTTCATTATGAACACGGCCGTTGCATTACGAACCTGGAAATATATTACGAGTTTGTCAATCGCTCTTTGAGGCGCTATTCAAAAAGGCTGGCGCATTTATTAATCACTAGCTGACTAGCTGAGCGTCCGCGTGGATATAGGTTTTTTAAAAATCCCGTGGGAACTCTTTGATTTTCCGGGATAAAAAGCAGCCTATGTGTTAATCCACGGTATAATCTATGTCCATTCTAAACAGCCAAATCCATCCAGTAGTTTTTGCGTGATTGAGTAACAAACATCCAAACATCCAAAAATCCACACTTTCACATTTATAATATGAACAATGTGATCTCTACGATCGTTTTAATTTGTTAACAATCGTAAGATCAAACGATGCAACTTCGTCGTACGATGAAAATTGGTACTGCGATTGCGCGATGACTTGGGAGCGTCAATTAGGACACTTTTAGGGGATTCTATAATGTTTGATTCGATCGTACGCCGAAATCGCATCGTTTGATCTTACGATCGTTAACCAGTAAGGAAGACGGGTAAGCGTAAATTCTATACCCGAATTACTAATTCCGTGGAATTCTGACAGCTGTCATTGTCATTTACAAATGAGTTATTTGCATGGAGAACAGGGTTAACATCTACGAAGTACGATTTCACCCCAAACTACTTTAATTCCCTGTCATCATAAAAAGCCATATGGCTTTTTATATGATGACTCGTTTTGCCTTAAAGTAGAAAACACCAAGAGTGGAAACTAGAAAGTGCATACTAACAGCAATAGAAAACAAAAGAAGCAAATTGAAAAAAATTATTCAAAAATGGATGCCGAATGACATTATCACCATGAAGTGTCTGTCAGGCATTTGTCATATCTACATGCGGCAGTTGATTTGTATTTGCATAAGTTTTGAATTTTTTATCTTTTCATGTGGGAATTGTTTTATCTCTGGTAACATTACGAAACGTCAGAGTTCCACGGAATTATTAATTCGAGTATAGACACCTTTTCCGATGTACCAACTTAATAAATGAAAAAAACCACATCAAATTCACCTTTCAGTTTTCGAGGAAAATGGACTTACATACAAATAAAATAATCCTTAAAAAATTCCCTGCCCCAGATGTTTTTTAACCATCTTCGTGGGTAAAAATTGGTTTTCAATTCAGCATACCTACTTAGTGGACATTTTTATTGTTTTAATGGACATGAAGTTCAATAATCTGAGAACTCTTGAGCCTTTCATCTGGCACAATCTATTAATTAAACCTAGGCAATGTTTACTTGATAAAATATTTTCTTAAAGATGTAGAAGAATAGATAGAGAGATAAATAGAAAATACTTTATTGCTACACATACAATTTTTTTAGATGAAACGAATTACAACTAAAACCAACATAAGAAACATAAGTGAAAAAATATAATACCTATAAAGAAAAAGCTGATAAACATCGTTTTGTTTGGTTAAATATTTACTCTCAAATGATATTGAGACGGTTACAATAACTCATTACCGATATTATTTGAGAATGTCTCATTCATAATAATTGTATAATAAATGTCGATACTCATTTCAGATAAACTAACGATCCTCTCTTATCAGTGTATCCTCGTAAATGTAACTACCTATTTACTTAGGCTAGCTGCACTGTAACCGATTGCCCTTCACATTTTATCATATCGTTAGGAAGCTATACATGCATACTTTTTATAATTTAAGTTAAAATCCAATTTAAATTAAATGATTTTAAATTAATTGGTTTCAGATGAATTTATACTAACATTATAAATGCGAAAGTAACTCTGGCTGTCTGTCCGTAACGCTTTGGTACAGAGACTGACTAGACCTTGGAGAAGGATATAAACTAATTTTATCTCGGAAAATTATGGAGTTCCCAAGGGATTTTTAACCTATACCTTCATTTTACCTATAGGGATTTAATACCTAACATAACCTGACCTAAAAAATCTTACACCATGTGGACGAAGTCGCAGGCATCAGCTAGTTATAAATAATAATATGTACCAACGTCAATTATACGTCCATTATAATTTGGTAAAACCGTATGAATTATTCTGGTCAATTACTGCGGTCGCTGATAGCAGGTAGTTCTACTATAACTATCACAGTTTGTTGTCAACGTCAGTTGTTCGTGCGTAAGAGACCCTACGAATACAATGGACACTGACCTACGCTAAAGGGAAGATATAAATGGCGACGCCCTAGAAGATGATTAATACAGACGTGTTAATTAATGCGAACACACTACTCCAACGAGCGCCAATACGTCAGCAATGAACCACCACCACCACTACATCCCCACTGCTGGGAAAAGGCTTCATCTCTTATAGGAGAAAAAAATTGAAAGCTTCGACCCGCCACGCCGCACATTAATTGTTGGCATTCGGTTAGAATTCTAATCCATTTTTTGGTGTTTGCTTTCCTGACAACTATTTAAAAAAACCCTCTTCATTTGACGACCTAGTCTTTAATCTTATGAAATTCCAACATATCTGATGCCATAAGATAAAAAAATCCTAATCCGAATTTGAAAAAAAAAATATTAACAACAAATACTTAGGTATATTTTAAGAAAAGAAAGGAACATTATAACTGCGCAGTTATCTTTGCTTTGAGTTCAATATTGAGTGGAAATGGTACTCCATTTCATGCTCAAAGCTATCAGATAGCTTTATATTCAAGTGAAATCGAGCGTGTTTGAAAAAAAAAATGTACTGTCTCTGAATGGCGCAATAAATTTTATATGAGTTCTTTAAAACTAATGGTGCGGCCGATAAGAGGGGCGGAGACGACCCTAAAACGAAAGTACGACTATTACAAAGTTCTGCTAGAAGGATAATTTAAAATAATAACTACATAGGTGTACAAGAATACCGAGATTAGGATACAGCGGTCAGACAAGTAGAGGATTAACCAAAGAGTATAACATAGGCTACTTTTTTAACCGAAAAAACTTTTTCAAAAAAGAAGGAGTCCGAGATTTCTGAATCGATCTGCGTAGTTTTTTTTTTAATTGATAGACAAACTTTGCGACATATTCCATAAAAAAATTGGATTCTAACTCCTCAAGCCTGATGCTGTAAGGGACCTGAACACCAAAACTGATGAGTTTTAGAAACTATCCGTTATAAATTATTTATATCGGAGGTATCTCCAGATCTTCTCCTCTGGAGAATTGCATTCCTGAATCGTGGGAATCCCACAGGATTTTTAAAGTGACTACAGATAGGTATGCTACTTTTTGCCTTGCGAAAATCAAAAGTTCCCACCGGATTTTTAAAACCTAAATCCACGCTGGCGAAGCCGCAGGCATCATCTAGTAAATAATAACCGTATGTACACTGACGGTCTTGTCAGATTTAACGGTTGGTAAATCGATTAAACGGTAGTTACGGTCTTGTCATTAGAAGTCAGCCCTTGCGAAGTTGCGACTTGCGACTGAAACGTCAAATACTAGAAGTGCGTCGTATAGTAATTTGTGTAAAGGCGGCCTTAATTCTTATCACTAACGATCTCTTCAAGGCAACTTGTGGTAAACTACGCTGCACTGGTGGTATTTGAAGTTTCAGTCGCCCACTAACCTGGGAGGGATATGGCACAATTTTATTAACCCCTATTGATAAGGATCGAATCGGCATCATACCGAAACGCCAAAACGCTTGGACCTGTAAGTCTTTGGCCGTAAAGTGCGAATAGGCCAATGCCGAAGTCACCCAGTAGACTATCTCAACTAATTTAGAAATTATATATTCAGAAATTGTTCCTGCCTCCAACTTACAAGACAACAAACGTTCACTGCGCTAGGGACATGTAAAAACATGAAAAGGCGTTTTTAAACCCCGACACAAAAACGACGGGGTGTTATAAGTTTGATGTGTCTGTGTGTGTGTCTGTCTGTTCCATCGTAGCGCTCAAACGCGTGAACCGATTTCAATGCGGTTTTTTTGTTTGAAATGTGAATTAGTCGGCGGTGTACTTAGCTATGTTTGTAAATCGGTCTTAGATGGCCACCGCCACAAAATTGCGGATTACATAAATTTTTTCGCAACTCCCTCAATATGGATATCAAATGAAAGGGCTTGAATAGTAGAATAGCACTATGCAAATTCAAGATAACCGCTACCACAAAATGGCGAATGTCGGGGATTTTTTAAATTTTTAACTGAACCATATTATAAAGGAAGTTAGCAATAGTAACTACCCACTGTACTATGCTACTGTGTAATGTATTCCTCTTGTTATCTGTGTGTTATCAAATATTTTCTGTCTTTTTGTCGGCTTGACCGCGTTATCTTGTGTGTGATGGGCAAACATAAAGTTTAATTTTATCTGCTTTGTTTAAGTCTTAACTGTTGGGTTTGATATGTGAGTTATGGCTACGATTTAATTATGAACATTAATTCCAAGAGTCAGTTAAGTATAATATGTATTTTCCTCTTCCCGATCCCGATATTAACGTAACGATAGTTAAGAATAGGTATTTTTTACTGTTTGTGTTATAATAATAGGTAGGTATGTAACGCTTGTGGTTTTAATATCGAAATTGTTGGTTAGGTAGGGAAAAGTTTTTTAATACTTTTGTTTGTTTGCTTGGCTGACTATTGTGTAGAGATCGTGAAAACTGAATAAGCGCTACTAAATAACTCATAGTCAAACCAAGGCTGTGGTCAAACCAAGTTTTTTGTCATAATGACTTTCATATTTTTCGCGGTTGATACCTGCTTAGTAGAAAAGAAAGCCTGTATGCTGAAAGATGTAATTTCTATCAATCATAGAATAGATCTGGAAATTTTAAATACGTTTAGAATTTGGTCAATGTATAATATGAAGGTATGTCCAACTTGCTCCTATTTCCAAACTAGATTTTAGCAATTGCCGTAATATATTCAAAATTAGCTGATGCCTACAACTTCGTCTGCTTCGATTTAGGTTTTAAAAAATGTTTCTTCGTACGAAGTTTACCCCGCTTTTTTTACCCCTTTAGGGATAAACAAAAAATCTTAGTGCACTTCTAGGGTACTCATTTTCTTCCCAAATCTCCAAGTCTACCGGTTTAGACTGTGCATTCTCTGTCACTCAGTCAGTATACTATACGGTATTGATTTATAGGTATCTTATAATTAAGATCGTAGGTACGACTCGCTATAGATTTCTTTCCACAACATTCAACTATCTCCCTGGCGCAGTGGTGAGCGTTGTGGTAACTCCACTATAATGGTAGGTTCCAGCTCAATTTAGAAATCTATAATTTATGAATTGTCTAAAGTCTAGCAGATGTAGAGACCGCAAACTGTGATTGTTCATGATTGTTTAGACACCGCCTTACCTATCGGTTAAATCAAACTGCCAAGCTTCCAGCTTAGTCCGCTCTCATCTAAGACTGCATCATTCCTTACCATCATGTGAGATCGCAGTCGTGGACTAACTTGTCATCGAATTAAAAAAAAAAACGAACTAGAGAAAATCGCGTACCTTTTTACACCTCGCAAGAGCAATGATCGTGATCAGATTCCCGGGAATGCCGACCAGCATGAACAGCACGCAGCAAACTGACGCGAACCGCAGCAGGCCTTCGGGGTAGTCCTTGAAAAGCTCTACCGCAGCCAGCTCCTCGTCCGTGCTGTACACGTTCAGCCCGACACTCCAGTTCTGCTCCACGTCACTGGCCAAAGTGCTCTTGGCTATACTCGGTAGCAGATCACCCATTGTAACAACAGATCGCACATTATTTTGTCACTGAACTGCGCATCGTTCCAGCCCCATCTCTCGGACGTAGCATTAGGTCGGGATGCGCGCGGGCTCGGACCGCGACTGATGAGTGCACCAGGAGGCCGTCTGAGCGAAGACTCGATAAGGCATTCTGCCGCCGGGTCACAGATGGTCAGGAAGTGCGTATCGGAACGACGTCGGCGCGCTAGGTACTCCCTGCAGATAAAATAACAAATTTATTTTACTAATTGTGCGATAAGACAAAACAATATTGGTTGTAATTGTGGGACAGTTTGATAACTTGAGATAGTGTAATACTTCTGCTTTTTTAAAGATAAGAGCCATTAAATGATAATTATTGTACTCTATATTACATATTACACTTATAGATAAGTATATAGGAACTCTTATTGATAAGTATTGTACAGAGGATATGTGTATATTTACTGGCTAGAGTTTAATATAACAGAGATATGTTATTTAAGCCCACTAAAAAACCAGCAATATAATTTTTTGCAATTTTAATCAAAATAAATACCACAGATTAAAACAAAGTAAACCATATATACCCGAATTACCAATTCCCCGGAATTCTGACAGCTGTCATTGTCATTTACAGATGAGTTATTTGTATGGAGAACAGGGTTAACATCTACGAAGTACGATTTACCCCAAACTACTTTAATTCCCTGTCATCATAAAAAGCCATATGCCGCGTAATAATATTACTCGTTTCGCCTTAAAATAGAAAACACCAAGAGTGGAAACTAAAAAGTGCATACTAACAGCAATAGAAAACAAAAGAAGCACATTGAAAAAAATATTGAAAAATGGATGTTGAATGACATTATCACCATGAAGTGTCTGTCAGGCATTTGTCATATCTACATGCGGCAGTTGATTTGTATTTGCATAAGTTTTGAATATTTTATCTTTTTTGTGGGAATTGTTTTATCTCTGGTAACATTACGAAACGTCAGAATTCTGGGGAATTAGTAATACGGGTATAATATTACTTAAAAACAATAGCGCAGAGTTTAAAGTGCAGCTACCGCTCTTTTCTAAGAAGTGTCAAATTAAACTAAACTTTAATTAGGTATATTGCGAATTTGCGTGAAAAGAAATCTGTCGTACTTTTCATTGCGTTTAACACAATTTTCTGCGTTATGTTTAATCTAACATTTCAAACCTAAAATTTTAGAAAATATCTACTCGTCGCTTCGCTTCGGCGCTGCGTCAGTGTGCTTCAGATATTGTTTAAAAAATGGCAGTGTTTCCGGTGACATTAATTAATCGCCTGTCACTTCCGGTTGGCTGTTCTAGGGCTGTTTTGCCTTGAAATTAAGTCAAACTTTTTCTTCTCTGCCAACAATTGCATAATTACGCAAACTCGACGTAAAGTCAACGAATTTTTAATTAATATTCAAGGCTCCGCCCCATCTGTGATGCATGATGCATACCTACCTTGCATCGGACATCGCCTTTTATTAATACAAATACTAGAGCAGGTCTCAGAATGGGGTACTCAAAATATAGTACAATTCAACCAATTGAAAACACAAGTTTGCGCGTTTACCGCAAAAAGACTCCTTTCTCCACACCTCTTCTCTTCCAGAACACTCTCCTGATCCCTTCTAACAGCATTGGGATACTCGGCGTCAACATCTCGAACGAAGTCCAATTCCGGGATCACTTGGAAGGTAAAGCTAAATCAGCTTCCAAAAAGCTTGGGGTGCTTTTCAGAGCAAAGCACTACTTCACGCCTAGGCTGCTGCTTTATAAATCTCAAGTCCGGCCGCATATCTATGGAGTACTGCTCACACTTGTGGGCCGGAGCATCCCAATACCAATTCCTTCCACTTGACCGGATTCAAGAGGGCAGCTCGACTTGTTGACAATCCCAAATTAACTAGCTCGTTGGAAAGCTTAGAGGTACGTAGGGATGTCAGCTCCCTTTGCGTATTTTATCGCCTCTATAACGGGGAGTGTTCTGAAGAGTTGATTAACTCAATTCCGCCTTCTCTATTTTATCACCGCACCGCACCGCACGCCACCGAAAATGTTATCATCCTCAACACCTGGATCATTGGCGCACCACAACCAAGCGGTGTGCGAGGTCTTTCTTTCCGCGCACGCTAAAACTGTGGAACCAACTCCCTTCGGTGGTGTTTCCACATAACTACAATATGGGGTTCTTTATGGGGTTATTCAAGGGGAGGATCAACAAATTCCTCAATAGCCGGCAACGCATAAGTGGTTCCTCTGGTACTGCAAATGTTCATGGGCGGCGGTAATCACTTAACGTGAACCGCCTGCTCGTTTGCCCACAATTTTTATTAAACAAAAAATACAGGCTATATGATTATGAGAACCTCCGAAAAATAATATAATTGGATTTCTAATTCATTATTCGGTTTTCAAATATCCTAGTTTCACGTAGGTATAATTCACAATACATACATATACCTAACTATTTCCATCTTCGAGTTAGAGGTCCGGGACGTATGGACGGACAGTCATACAGTACAATAGGGTTCAGTTTACCGTACGGAACCCTAAAACCCTGAAATTTATACAAAGAACTGTGTGAAGCACACAGTCAACTCGTGGGTGCAACGCCCACGCGTTGTGTTTGTCCGAGCCAGAAACTTGAATTCAGACTACCGTTAAGAAAAGTGGATATTAATAATAGTTAAGTTAAAATTATAGCTTTATAAAGTTATCTTAGTAAATCCAAAGGTAGTGTGACAGTTAGCATTAAAGTAAGATAAATGAAATCACTGAGCGCGAGGATAATTGAGTTGAGAGCGATAGTTCCCGCGCGACTGAAAAGTTATTAAGGCAACTTTTCACCTCGGATATTAAGGTAGCGATGATGAGATTTTATTATTGCTACTTACTTTTTATTTCGTAGTTCCATTTCCACATATCCCTTTGCGAGAAATAACACGGGAAATTGGATTTTTTATACCTTAACATTTTTTTCATTTCCAATTTATCGTCGCGGGCATCAGCTAGTGGGGAATAAGGTAAGAAAAAATCAACTACTACTTAAAAAAACTACAGTTTCTACACTTCACGACTTCAAAGTCCTAAAGCCCAAATGATAACGACACGACTTTCATACTTTCACAATCATAAATATTGCACAAAAAGAGTTTAAAGGTAACATCTAGTCTATAGGTAATGTTGATGAAAGTGTTTGGTATAGAAAGGACGGCTCACTTACTTGTGACAACAGCCCTTTAAGCGCCTTCGATCACTGGTTCGGTACTTTCGTTTTCACCATATACAGAGCGTGTAAAAGTTTGGAAAAGTTCCTTGGGTTAAGCACGGGTTTTGTAAAGTTCAAAGTTCACAATAGCACAAGGGTTTTGCACTATAAAAAGCGGAGCGGCGGAGTCAAGCGGTGCGGCGGCGTCGCGTGTACGCGGCGCGAGAGTTAAATTTTGACTAATGAGCTAGTTGCGTTTCGCGTTTATCTTCCGTCACTTTTTCTTCTTTGAGCCGAAGAAAGGGATAGGTGATGGAATGGTTTTGGCGGAAGATATATGTATTGTACGTGTGAATTGCAAATGTATGTGTGTATGTAGCAAATGGCGTTAACAGGTAATATTGCGGCATAGATCTGATAAGCAAGGTGTACTTACAACAAAATAAGGTCAAGCTTTCAGAGTGAATTTAAATTTTAATAAAGCACTCTTGGAGGTTTAATTACTGCAGGGCTATTCTGTAAAGCCATTTTCGAATTATAGAGAGTGAATTCGAGATGAGTTTGCTAATTTGTACTCTATAAAACTCTATAGTACAGGTCTTATCACTCAAACTCACTTCACTTCGCAAGTGTGTAGCAGATGTTTACAGAATATCAAACCAAGGTGAAGTGAGTTTGCTTTCGAAGCGAGTTATTTCACTTGAGTGAGCTTCGATATCGAGATGGTATTTTAGAGAATAGCCCTACTGGTCCAACATTTCCAAACATCGTACAATGGAGCGTAGTAAATGTGTTTCAGTGGGGCTGGTTATAATGTTAGTTCAGCGCCAGGGAACAGTTCCATGTAGAGGTTAAATATAGCAGGTGAACTTTGTGTGTAGTAGCCTAGGCACAGTCTGGCTTTGTCTGGCATATAAATACGCTCACCTACTATACTCGTACCTATATGTGTTTACTTTGTGCCTACAATAATGGTGAATATTTGCAAATATACGCACAATAATTAATTATTATTAACGTGGTGTCGCCAGGTATGGACCAGGCACCAGTAGCTGACCACCTTCACCGTTTTTAACAAAAATAAGAGCTAGATTAGAGTTTTACCGCTGGCAACATTTAAACCATGTAGAATAGGGATCTGTTTGTCATATTGACAAATATCATATGAAACGGCCATTTTGTTTTAAAATGGCAAGGCGAACAAAATGTTGTGTGCAAATATCTTTCGATTTCAATAGTTTTCTTAAGCAAATCGCTAAGAAGGTAAATAAACGTTTTGATCGATGGATTCTCGTTTCTGATTAAAATGTAAATTTACAATGATTAAATCACTTAGATATAAACTTTAAAACATGCTTGTGAAGGAATAAATGCGACATAGAGTTATTTTCAAGTTTTAGAGGGGATGTCCATTACTGGATCGGAAACACATCAAAAATCCAGTCATGGACCTATCTATTCTTATCATTTAAACACAATTACAAGTCAAAATTAAACTTGTATAGTTTAACTAGCTTCTGCCCGCGTGAATTTCGGTTTTTTAACCCCCGACGCAAAAACGACGGGGTGTTATAAGTTTGACGTGTCTCTCTCTCTCTGTGTGTGTGAGTGTGTGTCTGTCTGTTCCCCTGTAGCGCTCAAACGGATGAACCGATTTGAATGCAGTTTTTTTTTGTTTGCAAGGTGAAATAGTCGAGTGTTATTAGCTATGTTTGATGAAAATCAAGATGGCCGCCACCACAAAATGGCGAATGTCGGGGGTTTTTAAAATTTTTAATTTATACTTGTCACAAATCCCAAGGGAATCGTGGATTTTCGGTTCCCGTTCCCGCTCCCTTATGCAACTTTTATAGCTACTTTCAAAGAGGTTTGCTATAGTAATCTACCTATAACCGTAGCTATAGATTTTGGTTTTTTTCAAAATCCCGTGGGAACTGTGGATTTTTTCAGGATAAAAAGTAGCCTATGTGCATGGCATAATCTATCTCCATCAAAATTTCAGCCAAATCGGTTCAGTTCGGTATAGTAGAAGGATTGCATCTTAAAATTTTTTTTCCTTCAAATCTTATCAAGTTGGGGGTCAAATTAAAGGGGTTGAAAAGGTGATTCCGAAAATATAATTTTTTTGACTAAAAAATATTATGATCAAAATCATCAAAAGTGAAAGAGAAAAAAAATTATCACGCAGTTGATATTTTTTATTTTTTAACAATATTATACTTGTTTTAAAAAAATATTATGGTTTCCATGCAAAAAAAAATCTAATGGGTGGGAAAGGGTTAAAAAATTAATACCTATTATTGTAGTTCCATTTAGATGCGCCACTTTTAACATTTTTTAGAAATGTAGGTATGAGCTCAAAGGAGCTTAGAAAAAACAAAGAGTTCCCGCGGGATTATAATAAACCTAAATCCACGTGGACGAAGTCACAGGCATCCGCTTGTATGCAATATGGGGCCTAGCTCTATATTAACACAAAATAAAGAAGTGTTAATAGTAAAACGTGTCATACGAGTAGCTATGAATGAGGAACCTTCTTTCACCTAATAAGAAGATTCTCCATAGCTAAGGATCACGTTTTGCCCTCTTGGACAGTGTCCAAGTAATTATTACGCAAGAAGAAAGGAAACCTTTTACAGGTAACAGGCCTAGAAAAACACGTCTTATTCATCTTTTCAAAAAACAGGCGAAAATTCCTCGCTGCTTATGTGAGCAGTATCGTGCTGCATCAGGATTAAAGAGCTGGGACTCAGAGGTCCGTGATTCAATCTAAGCTTGGTACCAAAAATATGAAGTCATAGTGAACAGTTCCCGAATCCCTTTAGTTTAGGTGGGTAGTACCCTACACTCTACAGCATCAGGATTAAGAAGTTGAAGCAAATAAAAAATTATGGAACCATTTTGTAAACGTCCTCAAATAGACAAGTGTCAAATTGAAATGTGACGAACCTTGGTTGTTTCTACGTAACTTTGATATTTATATATTATTCGAAATAATCAAGGAGCGGATCAACAAATTCTTTAAAAGCCGGCAACGTATTAGTGGTTCCTTTGGTGATGCAAATGTTCATGGGCAGCGGTAATCACTCAACATCAGGTGACCCGCTTGCTCGTTTGCCCACAATCCATATAAAATAAAACAAGAGATAAAGTTCGTAAACTAAAACCCATCATCATCATCATCATGATCAACCCATTACCGGCTCACTACAGAGCACGGGTCTCCTCTCAGAGTGAGAAGGGTTTTGGCCATAGTCTACCACGCTGGCCAAGCGGATTGGCAGACTTCACACACCTTTGAGAATGTTATGGAGAACTCTCAGGCATGCAGGTTTCCTCAAGATGTTTTCCTTCACCGTTAAAGCAAGTGATATTTAAATACTTAAACTAAAACCCGACTACTCATTATAGTATACAAGAATAAATTTAAAATTTAAAAAACCCCTGACATTCGCCATTTTGTGGCGGCGGCCATCCTGGATTTGCATAGTGCTATTCTACTAGTCAAGTCCTTTCATTTGATACCCATATTAAGGCAGTTGTGATAAAATATGTAATCCGCCATTTTATAGCGACGGCCATGTTGGTTCGATTTTCATCACATCAAACATAGCTAACAACACTGTCGACTAATTCACCTTTCAAACGAAATAAAACTGCATTCAAATCGGTTCACCCGTTTGAGCACTACAGGGGAACAGACAGACACACACCCACACACATACACACACCCACACACATACACACACAGACACATCAAACTTATAACACCCCTTCGTTTTGCGTCGGGGATTAAAAATAATAATTTAGAAAAACGTGTATTCAATTGTGTACTAATGGAAGAAAAGGCGGGGCAAGCGGCTAGTGGCGCCATCTGTTATGTCTATCTAAAACTAACTTAATATTCCAATTTAGCTGTGCGAACGTCACTTCTCGATTATAAAAAAATTTCGCATATAAAATGTAGCCTATGTCACCCCCAAACTATAACAACGAATCAATTAACACCTCATTCATCAACATTGGCCCAGTAGCTTAGGTGCTTCGCTAGAACAAAAAATTGAATACAAACATACATACATAGACTACAAAAATCATAACCCTTCCTTTTGGCTTTGCAGTAATCGGATAAAAACGAACTGTCCATCACTGGGTGTCCATAACTGGATTTAGACTGTCCATCATAAGCATTTTTACATATTTCAGTTGATCGTTTTTAGGTTTCCATATTTCAAAACTCAGTCGACTATTTCTAAATTTTAGCAGTTAGTGAGAAGCTCTGTATATCTGAGTATATCATTGTAAAATTATAACACTCTAGATTAAATAATAAAAAAGTTATAGCTCCTCATGTTTGACTCGGCGCTTAACCCTGTCCATAACTGGTGCCACCACGTTATTGTATTACTAGTGGACCCGGCAGACTTCGTCCTGCCCGGTGACATACCGACATCGGCGCCACCTACTGCGACCCGGTAGGTTACTTGTACTTACCCGGTAATTGTTAATCAAACCATCCAGGAACCCATTGAAATATACCTACAAAATTTCATCCAAATTGATCCAGCCATTTAGGAGGAGTTAGGTGACAAACACACGTACAGAAGAATAATAATATATGTAGGTACGGGTAAGGGAGTTTACCGTATCCACGCGACGGGATGTTTGACAGTTACGAAACCCGTGAACATTTTGTATGAGAAAATATTTTTAAAAATCCCTTGGGAACTCTTTAATTTTCCGGGATAAAAAGTACCCTATGTCCTTTACAAGGCCTTGTCTACCTCTACACCAAATTTCGTCCAAATCGGTAAAGCCGTTCTTGAGTTATAAATAGTGTAACTAACACGACTTTCTTTTATATATATATAGATTGTTGTAGTGATATGTTAATTTCACCTCGGAACTCATAAGGCAAAATATTTAAATTTAATTTTTTCAAAGTTTTAGGTAGTATAGAGACAATTTAAAATTTGTTGCAAACGCATCTCTCCGAATATTTCAAATATATTTCAACCCATACAACTGGGTTTTGGGTGCAAGGGTGGCTGTGAGGCTGCAGTTCACGCAGCTCGCACCTATCTATTAAATTCAGGTGAGGAAGTGCTATTGAAAGTCGATGTAAGGAACGCCTTCAATTCAATTGACCGAAACATCCTCCTCTCTGAGGTTAAGGACAAAATTCCTGAAATTTACCCATACATTTGGCAATGTTACTCAAATCCTTCAAAATTATTGTACAAATCACATTATCTAAACTCTGCTGTTGGTTGCCAACAGGGAGATCCACTGGGACCTGCCATTTTTAGTCTGGGCATTCATCCTATTATTTCGGCTTTAAATTCAAAATTTAATGTTTGGTATCTAGACGATGGAACTTTAGGAGGTGAAGTTTCTTCTGTTTTAAATGATCTTGCGGTTTTGATCGATAAATTTAAATCTGTTGGTCTGGAATTGAATTTTGAAAAATGTGAAATTTATATTCCAAACTCAACAGATATTAAAAAAAACAATCCGTTATTGAACAGTTTAATGTTTTGGCACCGGGTATCAAAATTTTAAGTGAAGATTCGCTTCGTCTCCTAGGGGCTCCTGTCTTAACAGACTCTGTTCCCTTTTTTATTCAGGAACAAATCACTAAATTCGATCAATATTCGGAACGACTTTATCAAATAAATTCTCACATGGCCCTTTTTATCATTAAATATTGTTTATTTGTTCCTAAATTTACCTATTTTCTTCGATGTTCACCATTATGGAAATTTCTTCCCTTACTGGATGATTTGGATAATTTAATTAGAAACACACTTTCCAAAATTCTAAATTGTCCTTTGGATGGCGCGGTGTGGACACAAGCTTCACTCCCGGTTCGCTTTGGTGGTTTAGGCATTCGTAAAATTAGTAGTGTATCATTACCAGCCTTTCTATCTTCTGCCTATAGTACGTTAAAGCTCTTTGGCAAAATCACTAATCCATCTTTGGGTTCCATGGAGCTTTCGTATTTGGCAGAAGCTAGAGATGCTTTTAATTTGGCATGTCCCAGTAAAGAGCCGGTATCTTTGTTTTCTCAAAGACAATGGGATGACGCACTTTGCGCAGACGTTTTGCAGGAGTTGATAAACACATCAACTTCTGCAAGAGACCGCGCGCGTCTCCTCGCGGTGTCTACGAGAGAATCGAGTTACTGGCTACAAGCTCTCCCTTCAAAACATATAGGCACTCTGTTGGACCACCTTACTCTTACTATCGCGGTTGGTCTTCGGCTTGGCGCTAGGATTCAGCAGCCACATCTTTGTCACTGTGGCGAGGCAGTGGACATATATGGTCACCACGGCCTTGCATGTGCCAAAAGTGCTGGTCGTTTCTCCCGTCATGCTTCCCTGAACGGAGTCTTACGTAGGTCTCTTGTCACGGCTAAAGTGCCTGCAATACTAGAACCAAATGGTTTGGCACGTAGCGATGGCAAGAGACCAGACGGTATGACTCTTGTTCCATGGAAGCAAGGGAGGTCGCTTGTATGGGATGCCACGTGTGTGGATACACTGGCGCTGTCTCATATACAAGTGACCTCCGTGGCGGCCGGAGCGGCAGCCACTAAGGCGGAAAGGGCCAAGAGGCGCAAATATGAAAATATAGAAAATAATTTCATATTTGTGCCTTTTGGGGTGGAGACCATGGGTTCGTGGGGCGAGGATGCAAGGTCCTTTTTTAAGGACCTATCATCTCGTCTCGTGGAGTCCACGGGTGACCGGAGGGCTGGCAGTTACCTCGGTCAGCATATTAGTCTGGCCATTCAACGAGGTAACGCAGCCAGCGTTCTGGGCACCTTGCCTCGTTACAGTGATTTGGATGTTTTATTTGATTTGTAATTTTTTATTTTTATTTTTAAGTATTTATTGTTTTAAAAGCTTATTAACTGTTAGAAAATAAACTGTCAAATTTAAAATAAAACTTTTTGATATTAATTAGGCAGATGTGGGTTCGCAAATCTGCATTTTCGGTACCTGCACTCAGCGGTACAAACTAACGAGTGATTTTGCATTCCGGTTCGATGTTCAGAATATACAACTACCCCGCAGTGGATATGTATTCCACAAATTGGCTTACTCATAAGCCACTCTGTAAACTAGCTCTCATTCGATGGTGAGTTGAAGTCCTATCCTAAATCCCTACGACTGTACTATGTTGTAATACCCGTATGTATTCATTCATAAGAATCGTTACCAAAATTGCTTTGTAGTTTCTAAGGCTCGCGTAAATTAGGACGGGCCACTTAGAAACTCATTGCATTGTAAAAGTCCTCCTGCATCATTCTGTACATTTTTAACCCCCGACGCAAAAACGACGGGGTGTTATAAGTTTGACGTGTTTGTGTGTGTGTGTGTGTGTGTGTGTCTGTCTGTTCCCCTGTGGCGCTCAAACGGGTGGACCGATTTGAATGCGGTTTTTTTTGTTTGAAAGGTGAATTAGTCGAGTGTTGTTAGCTATGTTTGATGAAAATCGATCCAAGATGGCCGCCGCTACAAAATGGCGGATTACATATTTTTTCACAACTCCCTTAATATGGGTATCAAATGAAAGGGCCTGACTAGTAGAATAGCATTATGCAAATCCAAGATGGCTGCCGCCACAAAATGGCGAATATCGGGGGTTTTTTAAATTTTCAATTTATACTTGTATAAATAAACCATCGTACATTCCATGCGAACTACATAGCATCACACTGACAGATTGACTAGGCATAGACAGACAGACTCAGACAGATCACAGACATAGAGCCGTATCGTCATCGTCCACCCACATAGGACTATTGACATATCGCCACACAGCACAATCTTGTGCCGTTTGTACCCAGTGGTTGCCAGTGAGTCGCTTGAGGTCGTCCGTCCAACTAGCTTTTCCCATGCTACGTTTTCCACCACCGCCACCTTGGGAGTATAAAGCCCAATGTCTATGGTTATTAGAGGTATTCAAGACTGCTTTGGTTCAATTTTGCAATGCGGCGCAATGCATTATTGCGAATTAGGATGGATTATTGCGAATTCCACCTCTAAGGGGGTAAATTGGGGATGAAAGTTTGTATGAAAGTCCATCATTTTTCAAGTTAAACTTACCTATCCATGAAAATTGGTATTTAGATTTTCGGTTAAAAATGGAATTTTGAAAAAACTAGCCCCAAGTGGGTTAAATGGGGGATGAAAGTTTGTATGAAAGTATGTCATTTTTAAAGTTATATCATGAAAATCGGCATACGTATTGTCGATTAAAAATAAAAAATTACGTGTTTCAGGAATTTTGGAAATTCCCCCGGCCAAGTGACATTAATAATCCAAGCGGACGAAGTCGCTGGCATCAGCTAGTAATTAATATTAAGACACTTTTGTAGTTTAATCTATGGAAGGCTAGTAAAAGAAAATAAGTAGGAAGGTTAACTATAAATTGCAATTATAACTTGCTTGGTGCTGCGACGAGCTGAATTTTTTTTTATATTTTAACTTAATGTTACTTTCACATTCATAAATGATGATCGACGAATGCAGACATAGTTTAACGCTATTATTTACAAAAGATTGATTAGTTATTATGGAGATTCTTATTACCCTGCTCATTTAGTTTTGAACTTTGAAATTTCCATTTAACGCAAACGTTAGTTTAATTTTATGGTCTGCTTGACTTAGGTGTATGAATTAAAAGTTTTGATAGTACAAACATTATTATGCAGTCCCTAGTTATTAGTTTTGAGTTTCATTAGAAATTCACAGATGCGACCAGGGGCGAATATAGTGTGCAACTACGGCGCATACTGAAGTAGGTATATTGTAAGTAGGTATATTAGTAAAGTTTTATACATTCTTTAACTATGTTTTTTATATAAGCTTTTCCATAACTGAGGTGGAAGACCAAATCAAATTCGTTCAATTCTGCATCAAGGTGTCTCTACTCTCGAGTGATTATGTTTATCTGATACTGAGCTGCAGATATCATTCCATAGTATTGTAAGAGTGTATGTACGGTAATATATTATAATCTATAATCTATAATTAATTATTCTATAATCTATAATTAATTAATACTCTAATATAAAGAGGCTTGTCCTGACAGACTGACTGACTGATCATCAACGCACAGCCTAAACCATTGAAGCTAGAAACTTGAAATTTTTTACAGTAGCTTCCTTTTATGACGTAGGCACACACTAAGGATTATTGCGAATTCCACCCCTAAGGGGGTAAATTGGGAATGAAAGTTTGTATGAAAGTATGTCATTTTTAAAGTTATATCAATGAAAATCGGCATTTGTATTGTCGATTAAAAATAAAGAATTACGTGTTTCAGGAATTTTGGAAATTCCCCCGGCCAAGTGACATTAATAATCCAAGCGGACGAAGTCGCTGGCTGATGCCAGCGACTTCGTCGTAATATTAAGTAAGACATTAATTAATATTAAGACACTTTTGTAGTTTAATTTATGGAAGGCTAGTAAAAGAAAATAAGTAGGAAGGTTAACTATAAATTGCAATTATAACTTGCCTGGTGCTGCGACGAGCTGAAATTTTTTTTATTGCACTTTCACGTTAAAATTATTATTATTATACTTACCGTGAACTTTTATTTTAAGTTCATCCAAGGAACGATCTCTAGTGACAAAAGTTACTAAGTACAAACAAAAGTTTGAACATTAAGTAATAACTTATAGCTACATTCTCTTTTTTTGTAATGTTAAAATCACAAATTTATTTTAAGAACATTCTTTCATTTTCTATTGTAACATGCAACGAGATAATATTATTTATACCTAACATTTATTTTATTAATTACATTAACTAAACGTGTTTTAAAACAAACTCGTTTATGAAATCATTTCTAATAGGTAATTGAAGTTTGTATTAGTTTATGAATAAGATAAAAATATTGATATAGGTAATACGAAGTATTAAAATCACTTAGTAACAGCGATGTTAATGTAATTATTGTTACATCAAACATTATTATCTCCAAGCATTTTAAGACCTAAATAAAATGTGTTTAACAGTAGGTAACTGTTAAATACCGAATAACTGTTATTCGGTAAGGTTTAACAAGAAATACATACATGCTATAAGCACAGATAAGGAACTTATTTCCTTATCTGTGATGCTAAGCTTCGTATTGACAAGAGGCAGCCGCAACTGACCATCGCAGCTCAAGTAGGAAGTGCGAAGACTCAATCAATCATTGAGGCAATCTGAGTCGCTCTGCTGACTCTGCTCCATAGCAAAATTTGCCTCATAGTCATGACTCATCTTCTATACATATAATAAAATCGTAGACTTGCCGTACCTATCTGTACATTAAAGATTTTTGCAAAATAATAACTGGCGGATGTTAGGGATAAGTAATAGAACGTAAAAAAGTTATTTTTGAAATTTTTGTCTGTTTATCTGTTTGTCTGTTTGTCTGTATGTTTGTGCGCGCATCACGCAAAAACTACTGAATGGATTGAAATGAAACTTGGCATGATTTAAGTTCATACTAAGGAGTAACATATAGGTTACTTTTTATCCCGAAATTTAACACGGTTCCTTGGGAGAAGGGATGAAAGTCAAAATGTGTACTTAGCTGTAATTAATTAACGCGTGGTCCGATTTCATTAATTATTTTTTTGTTAGAAAGGAGATACTTACTTTAAAAATTACCCGGGTAATCTCTGAAAAGCTGGATTGATTTTGATGGGACTTTCACTGGCGGATGTTTACATTTTGATCTACCTAAACATCCGCCAGTGAACTTTTAACACTTTTTAGCAAGGTATGAGCTCAAAGGAGCTTAGGAAAAACAAAATAATTCGCACGGGATTTTTAAAAACCAATACCCACGCGAACGAAATCGCGGGTGTCCGCTTGTAAAGCATAATTTTTGGGCTTTATATCGCGGTCAAAGGCATTTGACACAGATAATAGTAATATGTAGTATTGAACCTCGAACTGTGCGTGGAGAGTGAGAAGCAGACGTTCCCAGATGGGCAGCCCCAGTTCGCATACAGTCGAGGTTATTTAAATTGATACAAAGCTTCAGGCCTAGATCGCGAGAATATTTTTGCGATCGACTATAAAAATAGCACGACTAAAATATTCTTGTAGGTAGATTTTCCTTAGATAATCTGAACTTGATACTAAGTATTATCGAGAAGAATAACACCTACATCAGCGGGTATAATAAGAGAGGGAGGGAAACGGGGCGAGACAATCAAATGTATAACTGCCACTTTCAATTAAGGGCAAAAAAGGCAGCCTGGGGTGTTAAGTAGACCCTGAACTCGCAACATTATCGTCTTATTGTTCGTCCCGGCTGCGACCCGGTTCTTTTTCGGGTCGTGGTGTCAATGAATTATTGTTTACTATTCAAATGACTCGACTTTTCCGGGTCGTAGAGTGACGTTCGTTCTTACATATTGACGTCAAGACTCAACACGCTTGGCTGAAATCACGGGATGGATGAAATACGTGTTACGCATTCGCAAAATGTTTCACTGCGTGTCCCTAAACTTGCGAACGGTCTGAGAGTGAGATCTATAGAGCGTTATTGACTTTACGGAGTCTCAAGACATAGTAAGAACGAGACGTAAATATGTCCCTGACATGAATATCTGTCTCATTTTAATGAGCAAAGTCAGAGTACGCGCTATAGATATCAAGCTGTGAGTTCACTGCAATTATGTAATACTAGCGGTCCGCCCCGGCTTCGCCTGGGTACATAATATATAGCCTATAGCACTCAAGGATCACGTACATATCCAACGGTGAAAGAATTTTTGAAATTGGTCCAGTAGTTCCTGAGATTAGCGCGTTCAAACAAACAAACTCTTCCGCTTTATTATATTAGTATAGATAGATTATTGGGTTACGAGTGAAACAAAAATAGATGTTAAACAGCCTCACTATTTAAAAACGTTTAGTTTCATAGATTTTGTGTGTACATTAATGATCATTAATTATTATTTTATATTTAATTTATTATATATAAAATAATAAGCTGTGATAGCCTAGTGGTTAGGACGACCGACTTCTAATCGGAGGTCGTGGGTTCGATCCCGGGCACGCACCTCTAACTTTTCGGAGTTTATGTGCGTTTTAAGTATTTAAATATCACTTGCTTTAACGGTGAAGGAAAACATCGTGAGGAAACCTGCATGCCTGAGAGTTCTCCATAACGTTCTCAAAGGTGTGTGAAGTCTGCCAATCCGCTTGGCCAGCGTGGTAGACTATGGCCAAAACCCTTCTCACTCTGAGAGGAGACCCGTGCTCTGTAGTGAGCTGGTAATGGGTTGATGACAATTTATTAAATAAATAATAAAATAATTTATTATTTAATAAATTAGCTGTATAAAAAATTCAATATATTCAGTGGTTGGCTCAGACTATAAAAGTCCTAGATGTGCCGTTAAGTGAAATCATTCTAGAGTAATGCAAGCTAGAGAGAGAGCGACTTATTATCAGTTGTATAATATGTATAATTAATAATAATAGTTCGAGCCATCAAGGTTTCCTTCCACTCCTTCAGTAGAATATCACATAAATTACCATAACGTTTTTTTTTGTATCTTGATCTACACAACGACAGATAGATGTACTTGCAGTTCCGATAATAATAAATATTTATTTAGGTAGGAAATATTGCTTGATAATTAGTTCTTGAAAATATACTTATTCTACGAATCGTAGATACCTTTGATGTAGGTACTAAGCTGTGATTTAATGAGTGTAGGAGTCAAATTAATGCCGCCTTCAGGGACCGTCATCGTTAAAGTATAAATAGATATAACCTTTTCTCGGAGGAAATCTTATAAAGCAAATTAAGTAATAAGCCTATTTGAGATACCGCTATAGAAGGACTGTTGGTTTCGGTGAAGAGTGCTCTTTGTATCTTTACTTTTCGATCTTTTACTTTGCAACTCGGCCTTAGATGGCAGGAGCATAATATAATCGCTCTGCGTAAAAAACAAAACCAAAAATCTTGTTTAAAATTAAGTAATTATGATTCATAAAAATGATTATCATTTTCTATTGTTAAAGTAATTATTGAAACTTGCAAATAACTTGTCGAATGTTCATTCAAGTCCAGGTATCTTGCAAAATATAGACTTGAGAGAACATCTCAATCTCAGTAATTGAAGTAATCTCTCGTGCGTAATAATTGATTTATGACCAAGTCTGGTTATCCGGGTTAGAGCGGCGTGATACTTAGCTTAATCTTTAATTCCCGCTCTCGAGAGATCCTCCTTTCTATGAGAGAAGAAGCCTGTGCTCAGCGTGGGACGTTAAAAGGTTGGATGACACTATAAGTAATTCAGAAGTGTTTAAATTTTCCTTCTTTAGGAATGGTTATCAGAAGGGAGAAATATTTAAACACTGATTTGATTGCTACAGACGAAAAATTATAGTGATGGTATATACATACCTACTACGAATATATGAAAAGTAGACCTATGGAATTCAATTGTCCGATTTAAAAAAAACAATTCAAAATTAAAAACAAAGTGGTTTCCTTTCGGTCATACTATGCCAGAAGTAGTATGTAAAATCTATCATTTTAAGTTGCGTAAATGTACAAAAAACAGCTCATTATTTATATATTAATAATAGATATATAATTTACATATAAAATATACGTATTTTATGTTACTTGTAGAGGGTATTTACTAAATTAGTAGGTACTCATTCAGTATTAATTTAATTTTCATTGCTTTTAATAGACGAGAGAGAAAAGAAAAGTACGAGTATTTGTATCTACGTGCGATTATCAATAATCAATCTTGTTTCTGATGGAATCTTGATGAACAAACCCACGCTGATAGGTATTAGGATTGCAAGGACGGCATCGGAAATTGTGCGTAGGTACGAGCTTATTCTGGATACGATGATTCTATCTATCTATGTTGATATAGTAAATGCAGATTGAACAAAATTATTATTCATTGCAATATAACCTTAGATTGAACTAAAATTATTCATTGCAATATCACCTTGAATAGAAATGCAGTGAGAATTATCAAATTCAAAATTAAATTCGAAATTATCTGTACTTATTTCATCCAGGCCAAATTGCGGCTTTGTTTTAAGTCAGGACATAATCTGTCTCCATTCAATTCAATTCAATTCAATTTCAGCCAAATCGGTTCAGTAGTTGCGGCATTAAAGAGTAGATAGGTACTAGTATTCAATCAAACTGGACCCTTCGATATACGTGGCTAACTGTAAGCCCACCCGTAAGAGCTTCACATTTTGTCGTCTACGCAACAAGTAATTACATTTTCAATGATGGATGGCACTGAAAGAGATCATAAACCAGGTGTTTAGGCGACTGAGGAGGGTAATAGACTTTTGACATTGATTGATGTATCTCCGTGCTATTATATGTACCTATAACGACAAAAGAATGATGCGAACATTTCGCTTTTATACTCGATGAATAAACTGTTTACTGAATTGTACTTTTATGTACTCCTAATGTTTATAGAAGTTTTTGTTGTCGTAAGCATGTTTGAATAATGATTTTCACTGGTAGTAGGTAAAAATGTTATAACCTGGAAGAAACAAACACTGATGCGATTCTTCGAGATGAAGACCGAGAAACACTACTTTATATTACGGCGTTTTACGTTTACGCTAACCTAACATTGTGGTGCTTGAAGAATTCGTATGAATATTTACTTATTTAAGTAAATATTCATTTATATAAAACTTTATTTTCCGGGAATATGGGTATATCTTAAAATAGCTCCTTATAGGTATATTCTTCTATTAAAAACCGGTATTGTTTGCTTAAATTAATTTCATACATTATAATATTATTATGTACCTACACTCATAAAGCTATTTTTTTATAAGTTATTCAAAATAATAATCATAATCGGTCAGTATTTAAAAATAATTATTAGCTATGTCATTTTATCTATCTATAATATAATAAAACTGTAACAGATCCAATTCTGTACATTGAAGATATTTTGAAATTTTTTATCGGAGGGCACTCTATAATCGATACTGAAGCCAAAACTGCAATTTTTTTCATTTTTGTCTGTCTGTCTGTCTGTCTGTCTGTCTGTCTGTCTGTCTGTCTGTATCTTGGCCGCGCATCACGCCGAAACTACTGAACGGATTCGAATGAAACTTGGTACGATTTTAGTTTATACTCCGAGGTAGGACATAGGATACTTTTCATCCCGAAATTCGGCACGGTTCCCTTGGGAGAGGGGAAGAAAGTTAAAACGTGTATTTAGCTGTAATTCATTAACGCGTTGTTCGATTTCACTCATTCTTTTTTTGTTAGAAAGGTAGTACTTTATACATTGTTCCGTAAATATTTCAAGGTCATAGATTTTTTAGTTCAGAAATGACAGACATTTATTGGGTTCAAATAACTTGGGCCCCGGATCTTTGTACGTACGGCTTATTTTAAACTGGCGTGCGTTTAAATTTATGTTTGTCAGCCTGTCTATTTGTTCCAGCTAATCTCTGAAACGACTGAATCGATTTTGATGGAACTTTCAATGGCAGATAGGTGATGTTATAAGGAGTAACTTAGGCTACATTTAGTTTAGGTACATAAAATAATTATGGAATCCGATCCGATCCTATATAAAACCTATAAACACGCGAACGAAGTCGCGGGGGTCAGCTAGTAATATAATAAAACTGTAACAGATCCAATTCTGTACATTGAAGATATTTTGAAAATTTTTATTGGAGGGCACTCTATAATCGATACTGAAGCCAAAACTGCAATTTTTTTCATTTTTGTCTGTCTGTCTGTCTGTCTGTCTGTCTGTCTGTCTGTCTGTCTGTCTGTCTGTCTGTCTGTATCTTGGCCGCGCATCACGCCGAAACTACTGGATGGATTGAAATGAAACTTGGTACGATTTGAGTTTGTACTCCGAGGTAGGACATAGGATACTTTTTATCCCGAAATTCAGCACGGTTCCCTTGGGAAAGAGGATGAAAGTTAAAACGTGTATTTAGCTGTAATTCATTAACGCGTTGTTCGATTTCACTCATTCTTTTTTTGTTAGAAAGGTAGTACTTTATACATTGTTCCGTAAATATTTCAAGGTCATAGATTTTTTAGTTCAGAAATGACAGACATTTATTGGGTTCAAATAACTTGGGACCCGAATCTTTGTACGTACGGCTTATTTTAAACTGGCGTGCGTTTAAATTTATGTTTATCGGTCTGTCTATTTGTTTCAACTAATCTCAGAAACGGCTGGACCGATTTTAATGGAACTTTCAATGGCAGATAGGTGATGTTATAAGGAGTAACTTAGGCTACATTTAGTTTTGGTACATAAAATAATTATGGGATGCGTTCCGATCCTATATAAAACCTATAAACACGCGAACGAAGTTGCGGGGGTCAGCTAGTTTATTAAATAAAAATATAATATAATTGGTATTTATTCACAAAAATGGAAAATACTAAATGCCATTAGAAACTAAAATTAAAATTGCCAACTTTATTTTTACTAAGTAATACGTTTATAACTAAATCTCAAATTGACCTTATTGAAAATGGTACTTAAGAGCTTTTATTCGTAATTCGCATCGCCCCGCGAATAAAAGCTCTCAACGAGTAGTTCGATTGCGAGCTAATTAGCTTCAGTATTTTCAAAGATTGAATTTTGTCGAATTAAGGTTTTAGGTAGGTATATTATTTTAGGTAAAACATACATTTTTATATCTATATGTATCTATAAACGTAGATATAAAAAATGTATGTGCTTATAAAAGTAGCTGTATTAAAGAACTTCCTCTTAATTATTAGCAAGTATAAATTAAAATTTTAAAAAACCCCCGACAACCGCCATTTTGTGGTGGCGGCCATCTTGGATTTGCATTATCAACCCTTATTTGACGACCTCCCTGGCGTCAAATACCTAAGGGTTGATAATATTACGAAATTGACGTTACGAAATTTGTAAGATTAGCGCTTTTAATCAGACAGACACGATGAGCTGACTTTACTATACATAATCGTATACTATGAACTCTATAAAATGTCGTGAAAGTGTTGGTTAAAAGCTAAGTAGTACGCCAGCTTCAGATGTTCGTATTTTTCTGAGACATCTGCGGTTTTTCAAGTTCGATCACGCACTAGTCATCAGGAAGTGCTCTAGATATATTTATTCAGCGAGTCAATTTCCAAACCCCACCCTCGGGTGAAGTATATTGGTAATATCAAATGTCGTACCGGAAGCTGGAGCTTTTCCCAAAGTCCCGAGGGTTAAAATGATAGTTTCCAATATAAACTAAAATGTTTTGATATCTCATATCATTTATCTTGCGTAGCTTAAGATGACACTGGGGATGTTTCGTTTCAAAACGTTTCGTGACTTAAATCTGAAACAACGGCAACGGGCAAAGCTACTCAGTCAAGCTACTCAACTCATACTGAACGCGCGCGTACGCGTGTGCGTTTAGGTTCATAGGTTCTCCAAATAGTCTATTCCAATGATTTTTACGAATTCGTATCTGAATATACAAACACAGAATACAGAACGCTTTTCTTCAGTTTTATAACAGAAAAGAAATATTACCTATTCGTGACATCAATACTAATATAATAAAACGGAAGAGTTTGTTTGTTTGAACGCGCTAATCTCAGGAACTACTGGACTGATTTCAAAAATTCTTTCACCGTTGGATATGTACGTGATCCTTGAGTGCTATAGGCTATATATTATGTACCACGGGCGAAGCCGGGGCGGACCGCTAGTTTCATAATATATTGTCGTAAAGCGCATTCTTGAGAAATGAATATGGCCTCACAATATTGCAGTAAGTCATATATTGTATACGTAGTCTCATATATTTCAACATTCCCTCGTTTCATAGAGTTGACCCAATTCGTATGGTCTAGGATCCCACCTTAGAAATTTCTACCCTCATCTGTTATTTAAACGAATTATATGTCAAATGAAAGATTATTTTATTCTTAATCGAACCGTATTTGGTTGCCTGGTCAAAAGTGGTGCTAAATCATGGTTGCCTGGATTTTAAGATATAAAATGTTCGGTGCGAGTGTTGAAAGTGACAGAAAAGTGTTGCGCGCGCAATTTCATTTGACAGACAAAGATGCAGTGAGGCAGGCGTGCACTCGGCAGGTGCTTAGTCTATACATAGATTAAAACCATAGACTTTCTGTGCCTGTCCATTAAAGATATTTACAAAAAAATAAGTGAGAGACGTAAGGGATAAGTAATAAAACGTAAAAAAGCTGTTTTTGAAAATTTTGTCTGTTTGTCTGTATGTTTGTGCATGTATTACGCAAAAACTACTGAATGGATTGAAATGAAACTTGGCATGATTTAAGTTCATACTACATAATAGCATATAGGATACCTTTTATCCCGAAATTCAGCAGAGTTCCCTTGGGAGAGAGGATGAAAGTCAAAATACACATTTTGACATGATTTAGCACCACTTTTGACCAGGCAACCAAATACGGTTCGATTAAGAATAAAATAATCTTTCATTTGACATATAATTCGTTTAAATAACAGATGAGGGTAGAAATTTCTAAGGTGGGATCTCCTACTAGTACAAGAAACAAGATTTTGATACCACCCGACGGACGACTTGTGTCATGTTCAGGATATGATTGCGTATGTCGTAAAATATCTCATATTACTAAAAATAACCGTTCATGTTATACAATTTTTAACGGGTGTACATTAGAACCTAGATTAGAGTTTATTTTTTAATTTCTATCACCACTAAAATTATAATTGTGAAATTGTGTTGGTTTGTTTTTCAATCACGCCACAACTGATCTATGGATCCAACTGATTTTCCATAAGTATCTATACGTTCACCTACTCGATGGACAGATTTGATAAAGCAGTGACATAGAGTATAGACAACTGTGATGATGACTAATATTATGTACTCGGTTATGCCGGCTGATCGTGCCTTCTCTATCGCTTGTTCCGCGTTCTCGCTTGCACGAGGTACGTGATAATGAGTCATGCTTTTTCGTGTGTTCATCGATTTATAAGACGTTATCACGTCAAAAAAAGAAACATTCTTGCTTGATGATCTTTAATCGAAATTTATTGGCCATCGACGAAGGTAGCGACTAGCGAGACTGTAATTAGGGAGATTAAGGGCCTGTTTCACCACCTTCTGATAAGTGTCGGATAGCTTATTCACATATTTTGTCTTTGTCACTTGACAATATAAAGTAAGAAAGTGACAAAACTTACGTTTAGGCTATCCGATACTTATCTGAAGGTGGTGAAACAGACCAAACAAATACTGCTGACACTAGATTTGATTAGTTGCGAAAAAAAGACCAAACAAATAAAAGCTGACAAGTGTCTTATAAGCTTGAACAACTTCTGTTTATTTTAAGATTTCAGTTATGTTAGTTCTATTATTAAATTTTGTATGGCAAGTTAAACCTGAGATTTAAGCAAGTGAGATATTATCTCTGTAGGAAAACTACAATAAAGTTCACAGTCGTATGCGAGCAATAATCCCTAGTTCGTATAAAAGGGCGGGAGGGGCCCGGGGCGATTAATCCGATTACGTTATAACACTCTGACAAAGCATCGCCGAATGAATGTCCATCTTCTCCTCTCATTGTACTGGCGAAAGTGCTTTGTCATTTTCGCTGAAAACGAATTTTGTCTGTAACAAGAGAATTGTGGACGCATGATTAATTACGTAGATTCAGTGTGATTGTTATTAAATAATAGGTTCTTTGGAATAATTGTGTTATTCTCAACGCGAATTTAGCAAATGGATTTCTGAGTAGCACTAATGAAACAGCTCCTGACACTATAGTTTTATCCTGAAATCTGTATAAGTAAAATGGGCCTTTCAGTGTTAAATTAAGTGATTTAACTTTCTCTAGAAAACTTATATTATGATGGTGGAACGAAGTCAACAATTATTAATAATTTTAGTTAAATAAAATACGTGTCTTTAACAAGCTCTACTACATAGTGAGAGGTCAATGTAGATTGTTATAGTAGATAGGCAAGCAACTTAGTGTTTTAGAGGTTCTTCTCGGTTGGAACGGTATTCCAAACCGTAGATTCCATTTGACGATTCAAAAGTACTTTTAAAAGTTTATTTGAATAAAAAACTTTTCTATTCTACTCTAAGTATTCTATTCTAGTGCAATTTGTGCTAAGCAGGCACAATAGATTAGAATGTCTGTCTCCTGTAGTCGTTTTATTCTCTAAAATCCTTTATTCGTAATTCAGTTCGCTGTCGAAACATTATTATCTTAGCCGGGCCGAGGCACGGTTTTCACAGAAATGGCTAGCGGCGAACATAATCACCATAAACTTTCGACTTGGCGGTGCTTGTGTCGATCCTCTTTGAATAACTAATGCAATTTTGGTCTATAGAGGATACAATATGTTGTCGCGCCACTTTGCTACACGACTTGCCTTCGACACTTGCCACTAGTACAAGTATACCTATAAATCTAGCCAAGGTGGCATTTGGGTCCGCATTTTTAAGCCCGCACTTCTTATACTTAGGTATACTTCTAACACGTAGATAGATTTTTTTACTAGGTACCTATATTTTAATATGTCTAAGCACCGATCATATAGGACCGCATATTTGATAACTAAAACAGTAAGTATTTTTATTCCTATTGCAATCCAATGTTAAAATAGTCAACCATCACTCGCGATCGTGAACAACGGTGGTATAGATCGACCAGAATCTCATGAAAAATAGGGAAATTAAATTTTGTAGTAAGCAACACTAGGTTAACTTGGCTGCCTTAGTGATAAACAAAGTAATTACATTCAGAACACCTTACCTGGGATCGTTTCACGAAACGAAAAATCAAGCAACTGCATTTTAAATACAAAAACAAAGTAATCAACATCCAATTACTTTGTTTTTGTGTTGTGCTTGTTGTTTACTTGGTTTTTGCATTTATATTCCGGGTTAGTGAGTGCAGTTACTTTGTTTGGGCAATTTAAATTTCAGTAAACGGTTCAAGTTATTTGAAATATTAAACTGTGGTAAAAAACTACTCGACATAAAACTTTTGTTAATGCAAAAAGTCAATTTCACAAAAAAATGTCAGTTACTTTGTTTATCGCTAGGGCAGCCGTAGTGTTGCTAACCTTGGAATTTCATTTCTCTATTTTTCATGAGATTGTGGTCGATCTATAGCAACCGACGATAAGTGTCGTCGCTGAGTCAGCGTTGAAAGCATTCAAAGAATATCACTGCAGGCCGTAAACCTAGTATTACTACCGTCTGCATGCCTCTAGGCAGCAATCCCACACTTGCCGCTTGTATTGAAATAAACATGTCACACAGAGCTGCCGTCTGCCTCCGAGGCGTGATTCAGCATCACATTTATATGGAAATGAGAGGGTTCCTCTACACGGCTTGCGGTCGCGAGTGAACCACCTAGTTATTGTTTGCCGCAGTCGTCCCCGAGGGAAAAGTTTTGTTTCTCATTTGTCCATGTAATTGCTAGCTTTGTTGAAATTGTTTTGACGATAAAGTTACCCACGAAATAAAGAGATAGATGGAACTACTTAGTATATAACATGGTAACCGACACGGAATAAAGATGTAAGTGAAAAGGCCAGCAAACTATTTAACACTGTAGCCGATGTCGTCAAATTCACACATTCAAAACAATAATCATTCATCATGTTTGCAACGCAAAAAAATAAAAGGTTGTTTGAATTAGAAATCATAACACCCCTCTTTTTGCGTTGGAGGTTAAAAATAAGTCAATCATCCCGCATTTTTTAACATAAGTCTTGACTCTTAGTTCGCTGGTTTTTAAGTTGATTCAATGAAATTTAAAAAATGTCGAATTTTGCTATAGTATTAGTACCTAGTAGGTATATTATCTGTTTAGATATCCAGGATTTGCTTATCGTGAAATTGAAGATATTTAGATAGCGCGTGAACTCCAATTCTGAGTTCAGGGTTGTGTTCACCCTGTGAAATTTCGATTTTTTTCAACAACGTCAATTAAAAGGCGTTTTCGGAATTGTTGAATTCTAGATTAACATTAGATTTAGATTACTGCCGTCATAAGGAAAAAGGGCACAACTAACATTTTTTCCAAAATTGAGTTATATACATATTCGGAATCAGAAAAAAAAGGCCTATCTGCCAATATTTTTTGTACATTTTTAGGAACAATATAAACAAAAATACCATAAGCTTAAAAGGCACAACTGAGCCATTTTTTATGTTTGTGTACATAAAAAGGTCACATCTGACTTGCATTAAATATTAAAGGCATAACTACCACAGATGTGCTCTTTGGTTTAAAGTTTACGAACTAGACCTACACATTTAATTCAAAAGAAAAGTCATAACTAGCAGTTATGCCTTTACTACCAAAAATCTTTGACTAGAGGTGAAGTGAGGAGGTCGAGGTACGAAGCGAATCCAGCCAGTTGTGCCTGTTGTGTCTTGGTGAGTCCAATCTTGCTGCGATGGTAAGATTAATTAGTTTTTGTTACATTTGCATGCTTTTATTATATAAAACTTCTTTTGTGACACATTAATATGATTTATTAGTATTTATTTGCGAAATTTTTGAGTGATTAATTGCGATTTAGTTTTAAGAATATGACGACATTTTTAGTAGGTCGTAAATAATTTAGAATACGAGACACGCAATAATTGTTAACTGGTTTCTGTCCGTTTATGCTACAAAATAAACTTGGTTATTTTTTCAGCAATATGGAATCACGAAGCGCAAGATTAGTTAGTGTTGCTTTACGTAACTATAATTTTGTAGGCGAATGGTCTCCCGCGCCGTCAACAAGACGTGGTGTTCAACACTCAGTGCAAGCATCAAGCTCTGAGCATGTTGTAGTGCCGCACTCTGTGTTAGGTACAGGGTATACAATGAACACAAACTTACTTTGCTATAATCCGCTAACAGTGACAATTTTGTAGGCACAACACCACACAAATTCACCACAAATTTAACTCGACGATCGATTCGCTTCGACACCGGAGCGTCTTCACTTCACAACGACGGACGATTGCAAAGACGACTTTGCATTCGTCCGTTTACAAATTTGTGGTGAATTTGTGTGGATTTGTGCTTACAAATTTGCCACTGTTAGCGGATTATAGCAAAGTAATTTTGTGTTCATTGTATATCATGGAATTCCGCAAAGTAACGCCTGCTTCTATTCAACATTTAGATACAGAGTCCGATTTTGATTCTGATGACTCAGTTTTGGATAAAAATTACGGATGACCAAAAGTACGGGAAAAAAGCAGCGATAGTGATGGTTCTGACTCAGAAGACCCACCATGTTCGCAGCCAGTATCAAGAAAAACAATTTTAGAATCATCGGAAGAATCAGATAAAAAAACAAACCATGTTCAACTGACTAAGAAAGGAACTATTAGAAAGCGCAAAACTTATAACGTTAGCATAAAAGAACGAAAGAGATTGAAGACGGAGGAAATGATTTTTATTAAAAAAAAACATATAAGTTCCTTGATGAAGGTTTTCTTTAACTTTTGAAATAGTTTTTGTTTTCTTTATCTTATTTTGATAATTTTAATATTGTTTATTATAGGACCTGGCCGGAATAATTGTAATTGTGATAATCTTAAAAGTGCCATATTTAACATTATTATAAAACTTCTAGAAGCTGATTTAATATCCTTACTGTGATTTTTATTTAAAAAAATCAAATAAGTTCATTGATGACTGATAATTATAGTTAATTTATGTTAATTTGTTAAGTTACAGTTAATAAATGTAATTTTTTTAAGTTTTGAGACGATAATTTTTGTTACCTTTTCAAAATAAAAGTTTTATTCAAATGCCCTAATTGTTTTTTAACTGTGTTTTTGTATAATTATTAAAATGAAAATTAACACATTTTAATAAATATGCCTTTTCATTTTATAATTTCATATTTTTTCACAAAAAGTTAGAATGAAAAGCCACAATTGGGTAGTTATGCCCTCTATTCGTAATATTAATAACTTTAATTTATTTTTTATGCTACGTTGAAAGAGAAAATGTTGATTATTTAATAAATGCAAATAAAATAAAAAATTCTATTTCAATAATCGTATAGGAATCGTGAAAATGAATTTATTTTAATTCATCTTTTTTCGAAAAATAATATTAGAATCGATATTTTTCGCCAAAAACCAATAAAAACTTTAAACTTGATTTTCTCCATATTTATAAAATGTTAGATGTGCCTTTTTTCATTATGACGGCAGATTAGCTGTCAGTGGCAGATATAAAATATAGTTAAGGAGAAAATACTCGTAGAACCTCGTTCTTCATTCGATTGCGATAATGGAATATGAATTAGGTGTATTGTTGTTGGCATCTATCTCTCTGCGTCGGATTCCTCATTAGTGAGGGTTTTGTCTCCTTCAATTTACCTATCATTTATAATGGTGGGAGTTTTTGAAATAGTTACGCGGTTAGCGACCTTGTCTATGAGCCTTATATCATCACTGGCAACAAGCTCTGTTCGAAGACTTGCCTTTCAAACATGAAAAAAATGTAGTAGGTGCTTTGAAAGTTTCTTTTGAAATCTATACATATAATAAAATCGTAGAATTGCCGTATCTGTACATTGAAGATTTTTGCAAAATAATAACTGGGGGATGTTAGGGATAAGTAATAGAACGTAAAAAAGCTATTTTTGAAATTTTTGTCTGTTTGTCTGTTTGTCTGTTTGTCTGTTTATCTGTTTGTCTGTTTGTCTGTTTATCTGTTTGTCTGTTTGTCTGTATGTTTGTGCGCGCATCACGTAAAAACTACTGAATGGATTGAAATGAAACTCGGCATAATTTAAGTTAATACTATGGAGTAACATATAGGATACTTTTTATCCCGAAATTCAGCACGGTTCCCTTGGGAGAGGGGATGAAAGGCAAAATGTGTACTTAGCTGTAATTCGTTAACGGGTGGTCCGATTTCATTCATTCTTTTTTTGTTAGAAAGTAGATACTTTAAAGACTAAGGCTAATCTCCGAAAGGCTGGACCGATTTTGATGGGACTTTCACTGGCGGATGTTTACATTTTGATGTACCTAAACATCCGCCAGTGAACTTTTAACAGTTTTTAGCAAGGCTTAAGCTCAAAGCAGCATAGGAAAAACAAAATGATTCCCACGGGATTATTAAAATCAATATCCACGCGAACGAAGTCGCGGGTATCCGCTCGTAAATAAATAATATTCCAGCAGCCCAAGAAAAATCAGTGGAACAACGATTTCTCGTCGCTTTTACAATGCTAATACAAAACCAGAGATGCGTCGCGGTGATTGTGCTAAGCTAAGGTGCTAAGTGTGCTGGGAATATTTCTTGTCTTACAGATCCCTTGTGAATAAAGACCACGACAAATCAGAAGAAAATCGTTGAAGAAACTGCTCACGATGATTAGAGAACCAATTACAGCAAACTAACTCGTATAAGATGACATACAATTCTAGTTCTCACATTTCCATATAAATGTATGCCAAATTACATACATTTATATGAAAATTCGAAGGGTTCCTTTGCTTTAGGGTTACGCTGTCTGCTGTCTGCAATACTGTAGGGTTAGTACGAGTTTGCACATATACACAACGTTGATATATTTCGAGTATTAAAACTATAAAATAAATATCTGATTTGCAAGATTGCAGGTTTAGAAAATAGGTAAATGTTACACAAAAGATTAACCAACAAGCTACAATCAGCAATACAGTGTTATGCAAATAGTTTTGAAATAATTTTATCCATGAATATAACGTCAGAATTAAATGGATATAAATAAAGTACCTTTGTTTTAAATTCCTACATTCAGGTCTTGTCCTAATAAAATTTGGTGGTTAACTTGAATATTATTAATTATTTTTTATTAGACACTTATTCAACACCTTTTCGTTTAATCACGCCTCTGTAAGTTTGTACCAATGAATTTCGCATAAGTTCGATAGTCGTGTAATCGCGTTCAATTAGGACGACGCCTCCATAGTAGCGATTTTTATTCTACCAAGTTTCCGCTTGGGGCGCTTGTATGGATAACGCCTTAAAACAAGGCATGTTTGGTCTATTTCTTGATGTTATAATGATTCGATAGTCGAAATCTATCAACTTTGTCGAAATGTGTAAGCTCGTACTAATTCACTCGCGAAACACCATATGTTGGTTTTGAAGATAACAGTAAGTGGATACAATAGTAATTTCATAAGGTTCTTGCTCCCAAATTAGGTTTTACTGCTATTGCGTTTAATGTATGCACTACAAGACTTTAGGAGGTTGAGAAAGTTGTTTAGTTGGTTATGTATTTTTAATGGTTCTCTTAGCAACAAATTATAATATATTTAACCAACCATAGAGATGTCATATATGTAGAAAATTTTTTGAATCAAATTGTTATGAGCACATATAAATAAAACTGTATTTCATAACAAAAAATTCTTAATTATTATGATATGAAGACAAATCTTGAAACAAATAAATATTTTTTCATACCACTTGTTCAAAAAAGTGATATTCTATGCCACAAAAAGCGAACATAACAATAGTCATTTTTAATCTGTTAAAAACAGGGAAAGAAAATTGTTCTGAATTTCATTCATCCTCTAGGGGGAGAATGTGATTTAAATTTGGAATACTTTCCGAAATTTATGCTGAACTACATCTGTGTTTACACCACAGGTTTACACTATTGAGTTTGTATATAAAGCATTATACATCTTTTTGATAAAGGAATACGCATTTATTATGCAGTTATGATTATTAAATAAAATTACGAAAACCGACGAGGCCGTATGAGCTTGATGCCTTTGCTTTTCCGACAAAAAAATATTAGTCTAGGAATTTGCCGCGTTTTTGTTTTCTTCAAATACATAAACGTTAATTTTATTTTAATTTATTTTTATAAATAAGTTAATGTTCTAAAAATACGTTACGATGTTAAATCAAAGCGACAGTGACAGTGAATTGTCGGATTCCATCAGTGCAAATGCTGCCACAATTATAAATAACTTGCTTCCAACAAAATCAATAATTGGACCAATGTTTCGAATGTTAACTTATACTTTAAATTGTCATTATTTTTAATAAATGCTTATCATTATCATATATTGTGTTAATTTTTTCGCAAATGGTACGAAAAGTAGAGTATTTTCCTCGGTGATAAAGCTGTATTAGTCTTGGGTGAACTTAAATCCCTCGTTACACTCAGGACTCGTCTTAAATCCCTCGCTTCGCTCGTGATTTAAGTTTTTAACACCTTCGCTACGCTCGGGAGTAAACATCGAGTCCTTCGTTACGCTCGCGATTTAAATCGTCACCCGCGACAGAAGACACTGCTTTATCCCCTTGGTTAATAATCTACTATTATGCTTACTTTTTGTACTCAGTTTCATGAGTTTATTGATAAAAAATAAAAATGAAATTTATAAGAAAAATGAATCTTTAATGCGTACAATAATTATTACAATTATTTTTAACCGACTTCAAAAAATGGTCTCAATTTTTATGTAGGTATGTTTGTTTCCCGATTACTCAAAGACGTCTGGACCGATTTGGAAGATTCTTCTTTTGTTTGAAGGAATATACTTTCCAGGTGGTCTCATGGTTATCAGGTCGGGTTCTAATGATGGGAGCCTGGAGAAATCGAGGGAACTCTTCAAATTTTATGGTATATTCAAGTCAGTTTAATTTTCTTTAAATAGCTTGTCTATTTTAGTGTCCTTTGCCTCCGTAGCCTCCAAGACCGTAAGTGCTGATTCCCCATCCGCCGAGACCTAGTCCATTACCGAGTCCAAGGCCGCCGAGGTTGGCGATTCCAACGGGGATAGCGCTGCCCACGGCGACGGGAGCGGCGGCGATAACTGCACCTCCGTTGCCTAGACCTAAGCCTGCTCCGAGCAATAAACCACCAGCGCCGGCGTTGCTCGCTACAGCGTCTGCCACGGCTTGCGCCTGAGCGGCGCTGGTCGCGATAGCGGCGGCCTGAGCTCTCGCAGCGTTGGCGATGCGGGCGGCTTCTATCGCACGAGCGTTGGCGATGGCGGCGGCTTGGACGCGGGCGGCGTTCGCGACGCGCTCGGCCTCTACGGCGCGACCGACTTCAGCTGCGGCGGCGGCGGAGGCGCGTCTCGCGGCATCGGCGGCGCGAGCGTTTTCGTAGGCGGCGGCTTGCGCCCTTTGAATGTTAGCCAAACGCGTGGCGTCCAACGCCTGGGCGTTCTGGATGGCGTTGGCCTGTCCGGCGCGAGCGGCGGCTTCGGTCGCACGAGCGCCCTGGATGGCGGCGGCGGCGGCGTTGGCGATCTGGGCGGCTTGCGCGGCCTGTGCGTTTTGGATGGCGCTGAGTTGAGCCACGCCAGCGGCCGCGGCGCTGTTCAGGTTGCCGCCGCCGCCGACGAGTCCTGTTCCCGTCGATACGAGGCCAGATCCGACCGAGATACCGGCTGCGGGCACACCGAGGCCCCAGCCGCCTCCGGCGAGGCCTTCGCCGACGCCGAGTCCACCAATAGCGGGAGCAGCGTACCCGACTAACCCACTCTGGTCAGCACGAGAGTCGGTAGCGGAGTTGTCCTTCATTACAGCTGCTGCAACATCGAAATAAATATGAGAACTATGCACCTCGCGTATTGAGTCTTATTAATTCGACACGTACTCGTATGTATGTAAAAGTTTCATCAAAATCGGTTCAGTAGTTTTCAAGATATGGACTATTAAGTATGTGGTGAAGTCGGTTTAAGTTTCAATTTTTGAGATTATCACTTGTTCGATTTTATAATGATTACTTAGTGATATTTTTACCTTCTGCAATTACTCCATACGCCGCGGCGATGACAAAGAAAATCTGAAAAGATATGTTAGTAGGTATACATTTCACAATATCAAAATAAACTGGAATTCCTTTACTTTTTTTTTCTCAAATATAAACTCACCGTAAGTCGAGACATTGTTTTTTCCGCTGCAACACACTACTGAATCAAACTGATTAAAAACAAATTATGATGACTTCTAAAAATTGCTCGCACCTTTTATACAACGCCGAAAATTGCTAATACCACGAATTAACAATGCTAAATTTAGCATATATACAGTGCCGCCCTATTTGAATATCATTACCTGCATATAAAAACCAATCGGTAAACCTGTACTGCAATTGTACGGCTGACCACACATCTTTGAATATATCTAATTATAAAATTAACATCAACAGAAATATGGACTCTAAAGAGCCAATTTTCCTATGGATAGAATAACAAAATTCCTTGGAGAAGAATAATACGTTTTTCGCACAGATATCTAGTTCACTTGTAAAATGAATCCGAAATTGCTTGCATCCCTATATCAAGATATTATGTTAATAAACATGCTATGCAACTATTTAACTAATACAAAATTCAAATAAGTTGTCAAATGTTTCGAATAGTGAACATGAGATGTAACTTTGCCAGTTACACTGGTTTTCATAATAAGTCGTGCGTACAAGCAGTCATTTTCATGAATTTTTCATGACCTGAGATTTGTAATAAAAATTCTTTTCAAAAAATGGACTTCCAACGCCGCTCTACAAACTATAAAAATAATTTTGGTTGTACAAGTACGTTGAAGTTGGGCAAGAGTCGCGCGTCGGTTTCGTCGTTTCTTCCTATGTTTTAATATAAATTCACAATCGACAAATCTATATCTTCTTCTTCTATCTATCTATACATATTAATCTAATAAAATCGTAGACTTGCCGTATATGTACATTGAAGATTTTTGCAAAATAATAACTGAGGGATGTTAGGAATAAGTAATAGAACGTAAAAAAGCTATTTTTGAAATTTTTGTCTGTTTGTCTGTTTATCTGTTTGTCTGTTTGTCTGTATGTTTGTGCGCGCATCACGCAAAAACTACTGAATGATTGAAACGAAACTTGGTACGATTGAAGTTCATACTACGGAGTAACATATAGGATACTTTTTATCCCGAAATTCAGCACGGTTCCCTAGGGAGAGGGGATGAAAGTCAAAACGTGTATTTAGCTGTAATTCAATGACGCGTGGTCCGATTTCATTAATTCTTTTTTTGTTAGAAAGTAGATACTTTAAAGATTACCGACTAATCTCTAAAAGGCTGGATCGATTTTGATGGGACTTTCACTGGCGGATGTTTACATTTTGATCTACCTAAACATCCGCCAGTGAACTTTTAACAGTTTTTAGCATGATATGAGCTCAAAGGAGCTTAGGAAAAACAAAATGATTCCTACGGGATTTTTAAAAACTAATATACATCCACGCGAACGAAGTCGCGGGTGTCCACTTGTCGTTACTAAATTCCCACGGCTTAGGAGTTGTTCATGGATGATTAATTATTTATTTATTAATATACAATTGGTCATGGATGGTTAAAGGCAATTTCGAACTGTGTAAAACGGTTATGATATATAGCTATGAGCTCAAAAAAGTTAAATAATTCATCGTTTAAAACCGTAAACCATCTAGGATTTATGATCCACGTTATGATCACACAATCCAACCGTTTGACAAATGAAACGTACTGTTCCATTTGTCAAACGGCTAGTTTGAAGTTTCATGCCGTCAAATGAATAGGATTTTCTCTCATACACAATTCAAACTAGCTGTTTGACAAATGACCCCATATGTTTCATGACATCAAAGGAATAGGATTTTCTTACACAATCCAATCGCACTGCAGAATACAGAGTCTATTTGCTGATTGACTAAAAGCACCAAGCTACTCAGTTTGAGACCATTGTGTCATGTAAAGGCCGATTCGTACATATCAGTGAAGCATCAGTGTCACGGCCGCAGCTGGCGCAGTTCCGGCACTGTGAAAAATATGTCATTCTCTATGAACTGACACTGAAACTGCGTCGTCACTGATGTGGACAGGTGTGAACGCGTTCATAGAGAATGTATGAAAGAATATTTTTCACTGTGCCGGAACTGTGCTGGCGCTGATGCTTAACTGACACTTAGTCTTAAACCGTGTGGCACAAAGATACTGATGTAAGGAGGCCTGTGCCCAGCAGTGGGACGTTAAAAGGCTGTAGTGGTGATGGTTATAGTTACGTATAATATGACATATAATCTCTACACTTAATAAGGCATATAGATATTTTAATAAAATTGTTTCGGGTACTAAATGGGTTTTTGTGTTAAACTTTACTAGTAAAAGTTCAATCAGTTGCATAACTACTCGTGTGTTTTGTTACGAATGATCAGGGAGAATAAAGGTAGCTGGGAAAGAACACGTGGACAATAAATAGAAAACCAATTATACAACGTTAGTTTTACTTTGCGCAAAAACCGAAACACGTGTCAAATATTTTTACATTAAAAATATTTATACAAAATTTCAAAAAAATATAATGAAAAGTAACGAAGTTATAAGCTTGTTATGTTGCGTCGTTGTCCTCGAAAAAAATGGTCACCGCAAGCCGTCGCCGCAGGGACTAGCGATCGACGCGAGTTGAATGACCGCCGCTGTGTGCCGAGCGTCAGCTGATGCGCGGTAAATCATTGTGTCTAAGCTTGTAGGATTTCTAAATATTTTTGGACAAAAATATAACACTATATAAAAATGGTTGGATTCGATTTTGTTACTGATTCTGAACAAACTACTTTCAGGTTTTGCGTAAAGTAAAACTAACGTTGTATACAACACGTGTAAGATGGGATGCTGTGATCGGTAGATAGGTACTGGAAGGTGTGCTTATGTGCTTGTTTAAATCGGTAAGAGAAAGATTAGGATTGAAAATAATGAGGATTCTATTTATAATTATTGTCTAATTGCCTCTTATTGCTCATAATATTATTTTTAAAAATAAAAGAAAACATTTCCATCTACGTGAACGATAGATAATAAAGATACGTTATTCACATTTTTATCTCTTGGTTTGTTTGTTCGAGTGGGTTTGGAACGGTTCAACCGATTTTAAAGGGACTTTCACAGACAAGTAGAGGTTTTTTTCTATGAGGTTATTTTTTCCCGGAATTTTTTAGGGATCTGCGTAAAAAAATAAAAGCCGTGGATAATAGGGACAATATAGATCTGCTGATCTAACAGCTGAACCAATTTTGATATTTGGCATGGGACTTAAACTACTGGGACTTACACGAGGTGTTAAAAATCTAAATTAATGTGAACGAAGTTGCGAGCATCAGCTAGTTATGAATGAATACGGCTGTAGGTATTACTCAAAACATTCTAAAATGAATTTCCTGTACCTAATTGGGTTGAATATCGTTATTTTTATCCAAACATAAAACAGTTACATACTTAATATTATGAAGTAGATAGAATAGTTTATGAGCATTAATTTATTAGTAAGTATACGAGTATCACTGAACTTTCATTGATTTTCTCTGTCAAGTAATTAAAAATCTAAAAGCACTTTCTCTCAAAGTTACCCAAACGTGTTACTTTACGAGAAAAGTTTTTGTACTTAACTTCGCTTATAATTTTTGGAATTTGAAATAATATTTATACCTACAAAATCTAAATAAAGACAAAGAAGGGCTGTAAAATTTTATGTGCGACATTTATTTTATCCTCGGAAACAGCGCTGTTGGCGCAGACTGTGGCGCAGACCTCTCACAGTTCATCTATGGCGAGTTGAAAACACAATTTAAGAGCGCATATTTTTATCAAAGTGTCGGTTAACGGGTCATTTATTGCTTGATAGAAGGTTGTGTCTATGCGACACTCTAGATCAGGGGTGGCGAACCTTTAAGCTATTTTAAAAATTCATTTAGGATTATTTAACGTAAGTAGGTACCACAACGGTACGGCGAGCATTTTTGCATTTGCAACTACGACCCGCCCCTCCACTATTGTGTTGTCTGATGGCAAACTTCGGCCGCGGCTAATTACCATCCTGACGGCAAAGCCATGCTGCAAAGCGTTTTAGCGTTCCGGTACGATGCCGCGTAGAAACCAATCAGTGGTATGGGTTTAATAAAAACTACCACCGTCTTTCAAGTTAACCCTCTCTCATTTTAGACTGAATGGTCACCTTATCACCAGTTGAGATCGCAGTCAAGGGCTTGTAGATGAATAAAAAAAAACAGACTAGCATGTGAATGTTCAAGGCGAACATCGATGCGCCCGGACCCTCCTTTTTCTACCTGGACACAATAGAGCTTCGAAACGAAATTGAAATATTTTATACTCTAAGTCGTAGCAATCTAAGTAAGCAACCATCGAACACATTAGAGAATAATTTCCACGAGCGTAGAGAGCTTGAAATGTTAGCCCATTTTCATAGAATATTTAAATAAATAACACAAACTGAACGAATAAACTGAAATTTGAAAATCAGTATGAAAAGAGGAGGTCAAGACGAGCTTTCTATTAATTTCTCAAAAAGATCTTTTACCCAAATTCTTCGAATAATGTTATGTTATAAAATATTGTCTCGCATGCCTTCAAAGATATGCTTGCCAAAGGTTCACCATCCCTGCTTTAGACACGTTCATATAACAAGAATGTTGAAGAATACATTATTATAATCTATGCCCAGTTTAAATTCCTTTGAACTTGTTTTTATGAGAAGCTTCATACTTTTCATGTCTACCGTAGAGACTACGTCGTAGCAATTCAAGGATTTATATTAAGTATATTTCTTGTCTATTGTTTAGCGTACATATACTTGCTATAAACTAAACCTACAAATATAAGCCTCAAGGCTCTTAAAATTCAAGTGTTTTTCTCTAGCTTTTCATTGCGTATACTGTAATAAAGTAACACGGTAAAGTAACTTAAATTAACTTACAAAAATTAACACAGGACTGAAAATAGTGGCATACGTTTAAAAATCTCTGTGGAATATGACGGTATGATTTGAGAGAGAGTCAATTTATTTGTGAATCCGAATTAACACCATCAATATAGACTTTACTGTACAGTTTATTTACAAACACACCCAGAAAGTGACGCAGGTTATTACTAGCTTATAGATTCAAATAATCTAATTGCCTAATATAAAGCCTCAAATAGCGCAACCGTCGTCGGGCGTGGATGGAAAACCGAAAAGTCGTCAGTCCAAAACACACCCGTAGCACATTGTAGTACCTACTACCTACTCCTAGCACATGCACGCTACGCTTACGTATTTAGAGGGGAAGGTGAATATTAGTCACTAGCAGATACCCGCGACTTCGCTCGCGTGGATTTAGGTGTTTAAAATGATATAGGGGCTGAATAGCCTATAACCTTCCACAAGAATTGGGCTATCCAATGCAAAAAGAATTTTTCAAATCCGACTGGTATTTCCAGAAATTAGCGTCTTCAAACAAACAAACTCTTCCACTTTATTTAAATATTAAGTATAGATATTCACCGTGGCTGATTAATTTTTTTCTAAAAAAAAACTGAACCAATACAATGTTAATACTGCAATTAGATCTTCAATGAAGAATTTATTTATACGCTACAATAGATTGCTGGGTGGATAGAAATCCAAAAAGTTCAAACTCTACTCGTTGCATAATGTCGACAAGCTTGGTTGGAGGGGATGTGAGTCATGTTTGGACATGGCTAGTTTCTTTAAAAAAATATAACTGGTAAGTAAGTGGAAATGGCCCAGTATCCTTATTATCCTGTTAGGCTTTCTACTCAAGATAGTGCACTGTCTAGCGTCTCATTGGCGCCTCACAGGAAGTGCCCGCCCCCGGTCAACGACCTCTCCTTAATATTGTTTATCTGCAATCTGTTTCATACCGGAGCACTAGTTCGACAACAGTTCGGACGGAAACTCGGGAAATCTGTTTCAATGTAATGATTATTTTACAGCCCTGTTACGTGTAGTAAACAAGAAGTTGTAATATTCTACATAATATTATCGGATATCCATAAAATGATATTAGCTTCGTAGGCTACTTGTTTGATGATATTTTTAGTGCGTGTTTGTGTCGGGTTCGATGACGGGCTCATGAAATGGAGTCCAACGTTCGTTCGTTTCAACCAATGGACGTCCACTGCTGGACATAGGTCTCTTGCAAGGATCGCCACAGCACACGATCTTGTGCCGCCTGATTCCAGCGGCTACCAGCGACTCGCTTGAGATCGTCTGTCCATCGAGTGGGGGGTCTACCTACGCTTCGTTTGCTGGTGCGAGGTCGCCATTCAAGCACCTTGGGACCCCAACGTCCATCGGTTCTTCGTGCAATGTGCCCCGCCCATTGCCACTTCAGCTTCGCGACTCGATGAGCTATGTCGGTAACTCTGGTTCTCCTGCGGATCTCCTCATTTCTGATTTGATCCCGCAGGGATACTCCGAGCATAGCTCTCTCCATCGCCCGCTGAGTGACCCTGAGCCTGGAGTCCAACGTATGGAGTAAGTAATATGTGAATGTTCACGTGCAACGCGCACGCGGTTCTATAGAAAAACTGAAACGCGAAAACGAAAAATTTAAACTCGAAAAAAATTGATTTGACTGCTACTATCGCGTCCGCTCCTGCACTTTCAGAATGAATATTTATAGGTGCATTGAAAGTAATAAATAAAATGCAATAAAGCTTTCACGGAAATACGTTGTATTCTATTACTTTTAGGGAAAAATTTAGTACCTACAGGTTTAATCTTCCAGAAATGAAACTGTCTCAGGCTAGAGGACCATCACTGTGGTCTGATCTCACCGGGGTAACAAAATCTATAATATAATAAAACTGTAACAGATCCAATTCTGTACATTGAAGATATTTTGAAAATTTTTATTGGAGGGCACTCTATAATCGATACTGAATCCAAAACTGCAATTTTTTTCATTTTTGTCTGTCTGTCTGTCTGTCTGTCTGTCTGTCTGTCTGTCTGTCTGTATCTTGGCCGCGCATCACGCTGAAACTACTGAATGGATTCAAATGAAACTTGGTACGATATGAGTTTATACTCCGAGGTAGGACATAGGATACTTTTTATCCCGAAATTCAGCACGGTTCCCTTGGGAGAGGGGAAGAAAGTTAAAACGTGTATTTAGCTCTAATTCAATAACGGGTACTTCGATTTAACTCATTCTTCTTTTGTTAGAAAGGTAGTACTTTAAGTATTGTCCCGTAAATATTTCAAGGTCATAGGTTTTTTAGTTCAGAAATGACAGGCATTTATTGGGTTCAAATAACTTGGGACCCGGATCTTTGAACGTACGGCTTATTTTAAACTGGTGTGCGTTTAAAATTATGTTTGTCGATCTGTCTATTTGTTCCAGCTAATCTCCGAAACGGCTGGATCGATTTTAACGGAACTTTCAATGGCAGATAGGTGATGTTATAAGGAGTAACTTAGGCTACATTTAGTTTAGGTACATAAAAGAATTATGGGATCCAATCCGATCCTATATAAAACCTATAAACACGCGAACGAAGTCGCGGGGGTCAGCTAGTAGAATAATATTAAAACAGAATCAGGAGACGACCTTCCGGTCCTAGAAACGGAATAATAATCATACACCGCGCACATCGGAGGCGCAGGCTGAGACAGCTTCTACATTTAAAAAATATTAACACTTATAATCTCTTGACACACAAAAACAGGCCGGCGAGAAAAACCAGCCAGGAAAACTGTGGAGGTTGCAACGCTGTCTTGAGGTTGCACACCGCCACAGATTAAGACTGCTTTTACACTACTATATTATGAAAACGGTGCACGTCCTTGCTGGGTAGAGTCTGGGATAGCTCCAACAGTTTTCAAAGGACATTTGCAGACAGGGTCGACAGTCAATACTTGAACCAATGTCGTATGGGTATGTACTGACAAATCAATCTTTTTATCAGGATTTAGTTATTGACATCGAATTTGGATATATTTTAGGAAAAATAAACTGACTTCAATATAATAGAATTTGAAGAGTTCTCTCGATTACTCCAGGATCCCACCATCAGATCCTGACCTAATTATTACACGACCGGATCAACTGGGAATTAATACCCTGTCAAACAAAAGAAGAATTTTCCAAATCGATCCAGCCGTCTGAGTAATCGGGGAATATACATAAAAAGATTACGATGAATCGTCCTTTTTTCAAGTCGGTTAAAAATAGACTATCCATCCCCATGTAAAAACATATTTTTATTTATGATATCATCCTACCATATTATAATTCTGCTTATATAAAGTTTGCACCAAAAAAGGATCTCGTATAAACCTCCAAAGCTCTATAAAATAAACCTTTTCTTTTGACAAAAATATCTGAACGACGATTTTCTTTACATAATATTTTCTGAGCAGAGTAGGTAGTTATACCAGGATATGCTATCAAATATTAGTCATAATTTCCCCAGATAAATTGTTTTACTTTGAATTCCTGTCTTTCACAAATTTTACCAGCTCACAGTTTACCATAGAGTTAGTTTTTGAAAGTCTTTATTTTTTAATCTTTGAAAAGTACAAAATATGGTAGCGCTACCTGAACAGATGGAGGCAGACGGTTCCGTCGGTCTTACGAATGAAAGAAATATGGGTACAAGTATAAATTGAAAATTTAAAAAACCCCCGACATTCGCCATTTTGTGGCGGCGGCCATCTTGGATTTGCAATAGTGCTATTCTACTAGTCAAGCCCTTTCATTTGATACCCATATTAAGGGAGTTGTGAACAAATATGTAATCCGCCATTTTGTAGCGGCGGCCATCTTGGACCGATTTTCTTCAAACATAGCTAACAACACTCTCGACTAATTCACCTTTCAAACAAAAAAAACCGCATTCAAATCGGTCCACCCGTTTGAGCGCCACAGGGGAACAGACAGAGACACACACACACACACACACACACACACACACACACACACACACACATACACACACACACACACACACACACACACACACACACAGACACGTCAAACTTATAACACCCCGTCGTTTTTTCGTCGGGGGTTAAAAAGAAACTGTGCCAAGATTTTCAGGAAATTCTACGATAATTTTGAACACTATAGATTTAGGACTTTCGTCTATACTTTTAATTTTTTTACACAAGGCTTTTAAGTTAAGGTTAATTGTGCGTAAATCTGTCATGTATGTCATGTATGGAAATAGGGACGCATGGAGTGCGACCGGACAAATTACGGCTTAGCATGCAGTGTGTTTACACGAAACACTTGGTGTTTTCATCCCCCTCTCTTTTACGTTGTACTGTGGTTTTGTCAACTGACAAAACCACGGTACAACGTTGTATAGTAGGTACATAAGTTAATAAAGACCAGTGTAACGAGTTTATCAGATGAATCTGAGCTTTTCCTGTTATTCACGTTACACAAACGGCGTAAAAGGAGCCGTGAATAGAGATTTGATATGGATAGATCTTCATTTACATTCACTTAGCAACATTACCATTTAGTATTCGTATTCATTCCTTAGAAATGCTCGTTTTTCTCAATGATCCGATATGTTTTATATATATATACCTTCAATACTTTGTCCTCTTTTCCTTTGTATTTGAAAAGCTGAGATTTAATCTAATCTACTTATGATTAATCACTGGATACTTAGATAACAATAACTTAGAACATAATACACATTAGTACAAGAACAGAAGATTCACAATTATTTAAATAAATAGCTACTCTTGTTACAACACAATAAAGTGCAATTCGTGCGATGCGTGCAATTCGCGCAGTGCGTGCGTGCGTGTGTGTGTGTGTGTGCGTGCGTGCGTGTGTGTGTGTGTGGGGGCAGACGCGGGTAGACGCTAGTAATTATATAAAATGTTCTGCTGAGTCTCACTCACTCGTACGGACAACATTACGCGCTGCCCAGTAAATAAAGTGCGTTTCATCTGCCGCATTCGTTCGTTTCACTTTTTGCGAGTTGGGTCACGCTTCTCAATCATCCTTACGTAATCTTCGCTTAAAAAGAAAACATGTTTGTTAAAATTATATTTATAACAAACGCATACTTAACAGTGTGAGCTGATAATGACTTATACAAGAATAAATTGAAATCAGAGAAAGATAAAAAAGCTGTGATAGTCTAGTGGTTAGGACGACCGACTTCTAATCGGAGGTCGTGGGTTCGATCCCGGGCACGCACCTCTAACTTTTCGGAGTTATGTGCGTTTTAAGTATTTAACTATCACTTGCTTTAACGGTGAAGGAAAACATCATGAGGAAACCTGCACGCCTGAGAGTTCTCCATAACGTTCTCAAAGGTGTGTGAAGTCTGCCAATCCGCTTGGCCAGCGTGGTAGACTATGGTCAAAACCCTTCTCACTCTGAGAGGAGACCCGTGCTCTGTAGTGAGCCGGTAATGGGTTGATCATGATGATCATGATGAGAGAAAGATAATTAATTGATTCTTAGTTTATTCTATCGGAAAATGTCAAGAGCGTTCTGTACGTAACAACAAAATGTTACGGTACGATTATTCAAGGTATTTAGATAACTAATTTATTTTCTAAAACATCGTTGCATCATCTCATCAGAAAAATTATATTATGGTAATTTTCTTTTTAAAAAGTATATTTATAGATTTTTGGAGGTAAAATATCTTATAAGTCAAAATAACACTTACAAATATTATATAGGTAGTGAATTTAATCATGAACTGCATAGAAGGGCATAAAGTCTTACTAAAGGTAAGTAGTCAATTTATTATCTCTTTACAGTAATCCTGCTAATCTATGCATAGTAATCAGATTGTAAATCAATTGGTACATTTCTAAAGTAAGTATAGTTTTAAAAACCGATAGGTGTTGGGTCCTCTCTGAGGTCCTCAACTATAATTTATACTCAAGTGTAAATTAAAAATTTAAAACACTCCCGAGTTTTTGCGTCGAGGGTAAAGTATAGTAAAAGGCGTCGTCCTAATTAGCTAACGATGAAATTTAGTGTTTGATTCGATCGTGCAATGAAATCGATCGTATTGATCGTAACGATCGTTAGCCATAATTAGGACGACGCCTTTTACTATTTTATACCCCCGACGCAAAAACTCGTATCGGGGGTTTTTTTAATTTTAAATAAATGAAATGGAGAGGAAATGTAGAGATCCTCGAGATCCCAGCACCTTGGGACCCAACATCTATCGGTTTTTCGAACATATAGTTCGAAAAACCGATAGATGTTGGGTGCCCCGCCCATTACCGTTTCAGATTTGCAACCCGTTGAGCTCTATTGATGACTCTGGTGGTTTTTGATTTGATCTCTCTCTCTCCATTGCAGAGCATGAGTGCAATTATGGCTGACCCGCCACTAGGTGGACAGACGACATCGAACGAGTTGCAGGATTCCGCTGGCTACAAGGGGCGTAAGACCGCGATGTGTGGAAGTCCTTACAAGAGACCAATGCCCAACAGTGGACGTTTATCGATTGATGACGAGGGCCGGCAGGATTTGCATAGTAATTAGTTTAAGGTAGCTATAAGTTTTATTGTAACATTTAATATGATTTATCATCATTCAATGTCATCTTTCACGTTGGCCCAACTAAAATACATAAGCTTGCATTGTAAACTTTATGAGCACGGGTCCATAAGCCTCGTTTTCACAAGACGGGCTCTATAATAAAAGCTTTCATACAAAATGGACCGTACACTAAATAAAAATTCAGCTACAATAAAGAATATTAGGATAACCTTTATTTACTAAACATAAAAGAGGAACCGTCGTAGCTGTTTGAATACAAATACGAATATTTTGCTGCGCGTTTTCTACAAAGGGATTTTCTATTTTGTTCTGTTTCTATTCGATCGCGTATTATGCAAGTACTATGCCTACAGTCAATTTCCAAATAGAAAATAATAATTTTGCCTCTATCGTTGGTCATTGGTCAATGTGTGATCAAATATTAGAACCCTAAACTTTTTTACTGGGAATAATATAACGGTTATGGAGGCAAAGTCTGTAAGCTATTATAATAGTTAATAGTATTTTTTATGACATTTGTATATTTTTTAATTATTATTTTATTTTAAAAATTGTTATTTTATAAGTAATTGACTAAATTGTATTTAGTCAATTAACTCGGATTTTTGTCCTCCGCAAATTGTTATCGAACTAGAACTACGTATATTATTTGCCTACAGAAAAAATTTAGAAATTGTCAAACCCTCAATACTTATTTTACTTAGCATTTAGATAATAACCTTTTTATATAGCTACTACTTTTTAAATTGCTCCTCTTTAGGTACCTCTAGTTAGAAAAGTTTTAAATAGTAGTCATGTTGATTTAACACTATGTAAATGGCTATAGATATCCGGAACACTCGATGTCCATTATTTCCCAAATCTCATGCAAGCATTATTTCTGGAGATAAGAAACGTTGTTTACTTGGCTTGTAGAGAGAAAAAAACAGATTTCTTTAGATACGGGCTAAGTAGTTAAGATTGATCCGATATTTGTAATACAAGCTTTATGTTCTCGTTTTGTTGGATTAGAAAAGCCGAAAGATTTACCCCGAAGATTTGATTAACCCCCAAGATTATTATTTAAAAGAAAAACGTTTGTCACTTTTCGTCAATGATTTAGATCGCTTTACGCATGGTTAGACATAGTTACATACTCGGTACAAAAATCTATTCATTGCCTAACAGTAATAAAACATTTCATTGGTTCACAGTGCCACGGTTGATTTTCACGGATAATTTGCCCTTTTGTTGTGCGCAAAAGAAAGTCACAATAGAAAATGTTCGGCTTCGCGGAGGGCCGAAGCTTCCCCTTTCTAAATCATTATTTGCCGAAAGAAAAATAAAGATTAGATTGTCACGGAACATTATTTTTACATTTTTTTGTTGTTACGTTCCGATCTATTCAAACGACTTTCATGCTAATATATTGGCCAATATCCAAAAACACACGAATAGATACACGCTTTAAAAGTTTTTCAGTTTGTATGTCACTAAATCTACGACCGATATGTTATTCCAGAAATAAAATGGGAAGCTATGCAGCGGTGGCATGTTTCACTACGCATACATTCCGACGCTAATCGTAGTTATTAAGTGAGGCTCTAGCATCTGTCGTTTTGATATAATGTATGATGTGTTTACTTTCAAATGATTTACGTACACTGCATGATTTGAAGATGTATGTATGTATACTAAGTTACTTATGTAAATCACTACATAGTATAAAACAAAGTCGCTTTCTCTGTCCCTATGTAGGGATGTATGCTTAAATGTTTAAAACTACGCAACGGATTTTGATGCGGTTTTTTTTAATAGATGAGTAAGGTTTGTAAGTAGAAAAATTGGACCCGGTAGGTGGCGCTAATAGCGGGCAGGACGACGTCTGCCGGGTCCGCTAGTCGCTAATAAGTCAAATACATAAATGAACAAGTATAAATTAAAAATTCAAAAACCCCAAACATTCGACATTTTGTAGTGCCGCCATCTTGAATTCGCATAGTGCTATTCTACTAATTAAGCCCTTCCATTTGATACCCATATTGATAAAATATGTTATCCGCCAGTTTGTGGTGGCGGCCTACTTGGACTGATTTTCATCAAACAACAACACTGCCGATAAATTCACCTTTTAAACAAAAAAAGCCGCATTCAAATCGGTTCACCCGTTTGAGCGCTACGGGGGAACAGACAGATACACACACACACACTGACACACACACACACAGATACGTCAAACTAATAACACCCCCGTTTTTGCGTCGGGGGTTAATAAATGAAACATCGCGTCCAAACGCAACAAGTCGCCGAAACGCGGCAGCATGGAACCAGTCCCTAAAACGCGCCATTCCAATGCCTCCATCAATCACAATAATTAGTCACTGAAACACGATGTCGCATCAAAATGTAAATGCTGAAAGCTGATGTTAAAGTATGTATAGTTTGGCCCTAACTAGAGGTAGTTAAATTCACATATAATAGAAATAAATTAATAATATTCATGTTTGTCAAGGGTAGGTAAATAAAATTCATGGAGTTATCGAAGTATGACAAACGTATTGAGAAGAAAAGGTCAAACTACTTATTGGGATCTTACTGTGAATCGAGAATGAATACCAGCGTGATGAGGGTACGGACTTTTATTTGGACTCGCATATCGAATAACGGTTAAGGTTTGTCTATGTCTATCAGATTTCAAAATGGCCTTTGATCTCTGACTTGACTCCGAAAAATGGGAGATTAAGGTTTGGTATAAGTAGGTACGTATTCGTAGAAGAGTTTATGGCCAAGATTCTATTAGGATTAGCTCTTGAATTGGAATCTATAATTATTATATTCTAATCAAACTGTTTTAAGCGTTTTTAGAAAAACAATTTGAACGCTCTGCAAAATATCTATACATATACGCATTTCGTATGTAGCTGCCGTTGTAGATTCTTTGATCAAAACACTAATTTTGAATGAAAGCGGATTTGTATATAATTGACAAAATTGCAAAAAAATACTACAGGATCAAATTCCTCAGATCAAAATGATAATAGCGTTTTTGCTAGAGCTAAAAGTACCTACTTTCTTTAGCGTAGAAATCGACTGGTTATCCAGTAAAAAGAAGTAATTTAAGCTCCTAAACGATAATCCGTATGTTCCCCTCGTCTATAAATTGCACTCTTTTACGACTGCAGTGAACAATTTAACACAACATCGCAGTTAGGGACCAGATAGCGAAGGTCGTAAAAAGGTTTTTAGATTTTTATGGGATGCCGATACACTGGTACGAGTAGTTTGATTTTATATGCGACTGTTAGACGGATAAACGAAAACCTATATACAATTATTTAATTCTAAAGTAAGCTGACTAGGTATATTAGGGGAGCCGATGATGCTAAATGTGGATTTACTCGAGCGTCGTCGAGTAGGTATACCTATTAGATTTTATAGATTAATAGTTGATAGGAAGAATAAAAGGTTATATAATATTTCCCCTTTCAGTGGTGGGGAAAGCGTCTAGCTGCACGCTCTCATCTTCATATACGATTTTTATGACTTCGGCTTGTGGAAATCGGCTGATTATATTTCTTTGTTATTTTTGCATCATTTCCTTCAAAATATACTACTACTAGGTATAAGTTGATACTATACTATTACTAGGTATAAGTTGTTTTCATAGCGTGGTGAAGGAACTTAACTAAACCAGAGTTAGTTAAGTTTCTTCACTTAATTACTAACTTACATACTTTAACCATTCTAAACTTAATGATAAGAAAAACAAAAACACAATTACCGTATATAGGTATTGACTTACGATTTTCCTTTACATAATATACGAGTATGATACCGTACGTCTATAAATGGCAGGTTTTTTACGACGTCTGTGAGTAGATTAACACAACATCGCAGTTAGAATCTAGTAGATAGTGAGTGTCGTAAAAATGTTTTCGGCTTTTATGAGATACTAATATGCGACGATAACAAATACCTCTGTTTGGTTAACACTCTCTTGATATTTGCTAAGATGCACTGTTACAGCAAGAATACGATGAATTAAATAATAATAAAAATCTATACTAATAAATAAAATTGAAGTGTCTGTCTGTAATTTCGAAATAACTACCACATATTAAGCTCATATGGTTATTTGAACGATACCATAACCGAATCACACGTTTTTTAAATTTTTGTCTGTCTGTCTGTTTGAACGGGCTAATCTTCGGAACGGCTGAGCCGATTTTAACGGGACTTTCACAGACAAGTAGAGGATTAACCAAGGAGTAACATAGGCTACTTTTTTAACCGACTTTCAAAAAAGGAGTTGTGTTGAAATCGGTAAGTACCTATGTTAAAAAACGCCCTGATAGGTATTTTCGCCGCTGCGCGCGACGGCCGAGCGACGCTCGCGCTGCACGGAACTCCCCGCGCGCCCCTGCGCCCTGCGCCCGCCGCGGCCGTACGCGGTAACGCGGTACGCCGCCGCGCGGCGGGGGGCGGGTGGACCAGAAATCTACTTATCCCTCAGGATTTGTGAAAAACCAAAATTCACGCGGGCGAAGCCGCGGGCAAAAGCTAGTTAATAAATAAGATTGTATTAATGTGATGAACAAAATTCATGTTAAGGGGACTAAACAATTATGCTTTTATTGGTATTTTAATAACTAGTCAATTTTTATCCTCTAACCCTGGCAAAAGTCAGATAATTCTGGTGGGTTGCCATAGCCGTAGCAAACTACGACTCATCAAGCAACTCTACGCAAGAGATTTAGTAGGTCCGTTTATGGTTTGAGTACTATTGCTACGTAGCTACATAGGTTTTGTGTGGCAACCAAAAGGTAACGTAACTATCTAGTATTTTTAATAAGGAATTTTTAAATAAAGAAACCATTTTATAATAAATTACGTGGCCAGTGTAAGTCACTGACAGTGTAAGTCATTCGAATATTGTGCTAAAACTCAAAAGTCCGCCCCGTGAGGACATACAGAAGGTAGGTATAGTAGGATATATTTACTGTATAGTTAAATTTGGATTATATTAATCCAATGGCAGTTTGCGATTCTAATAACACTAATGAATATTTAATGCAGAGCAAAGGATATTATATAACTTCAGTAAGTACGAGTAGATATACTAGGGTTCTCTTACACGGAAAATAATGGATACCGATTTCGCAATCAAATACGAATCCGGTTCGACGCCCTCGATTGGCATGTTCAGCAGACAGTTGGGGATCTATCACTGTGAACGATTTACACTAATCGTATTTTGGTCGTCTAATCAAAACGTTTTATCTGATGTTGAATGATAGTGCAATTAAAGATCATGTCGCCAACGTTAGTTCCGAAGCCTTCGTTATTTTTTTTTACAACCACAGAAACAATTTCTTTTAGTCGTCTTCCACGTCGTGCTATATTATGGTACGTCCAATATGCCATGACATACGTACGTTAATGTTTTTTTTTCCTAATTTCACTCTGAAGTTGAGATCTATAGTGTACTTTGATTTTGCTCAGATTTTTTTTCCAGTTCAAGTGAGACAAGATTCATGTCAGGTCATAAACGTACTAGTAGGTACACCGGTGATTTGGCTTTTGACTAGGTACAACATAAGTAGAAACCGCGTCGCGTAGCTAAACGGATTAAGATTAAGCCCATTTATATCGCTGTAGACCCTTAATTAAACTGCCTCATTGGTCTAGTGGTTAGTATATTCGACTGCAGATCACTAGGTCCCGGGTTCGATTCTCGGGTCGGGCAAATAATTAATTGTTAGGTATTGGGTTTTTCTTTCAAGAAAATCTCAGTGCCTACCCGGAGTTGGTAGTTGCCGGTGTTTCACCCCCGTGCCTCGGAGAGCACTTTAAGCAGTCAGTCCCGGTTATTACGACTATTGTCACTTCATGTGACAATAGTCGTTAAAGTCCGCCAATCTGCACTAGAGCAACGTGGCGGGTCTAATCTCTAAATCCCTCTCTCCTATGAGAGAGGAGGCCTGTGCCTGGCCTGGCCTAGCCTGGATGTCAAAAGGCTGTAGTAAATTCAAAATTCAAAATCATTTATTTCATGTAGGCCAACGTGTGGCTCTTATGACATACGTATATACATACGTATATGTATCTACCACCGGTTCGGAATGATTCTGCTGAGAAGAGCCGGCAAGAAACTCAGCAGTTGCTCTTTTCAAAACAAAATTGTTACAAGAAGTAGCTTAACTATCTTGTGGACAGCTGAAGCAAAGCCGAATAGAATAGACATATTTTTTATTCAGATAAACTTTTACAAATGCTTTCGAATCGACAAACGAATCTACCACTGGTTTGGAATGATGCTTACAATTAATTCTACACATGTTAAGATGGGCAGACAAAAGTAGCCCCATTTTTGACGGTGGTGGTAGTAGTGGTGGTGGTGGTAAGTGGTGGTGGTGGTAAGTGGTGGTGGATATCACTGCAACGCAATCAAAAACAGATGAGATCGCAGTCAATGGCTAACTTGACATACCTACTACTCGTATGTATGTCGTATCACCGAAATTATATAGGCTTGTTACTCTGAATACAGTAAAAAATGAGTACGCTGTCGAGAAAATCTGTATTGGATAAGTAATTGGTCATGTAGACATAAATAAGAACGTATACTCCCAGGGAACAAGTCACGTAAAAGGAAAACACTTTGATGTTTTACAAAGTGGTGAAAGATTTTTGTTTATTGATTCTGACAACTTTATGTATAGTAGAGCGTTTTATTAGGGTTTACGTTACTATATTTTTACGTCCCTGAACTGGGTTTTTTGTGTCAACGAAGATAGAGAAGAAAATTCCCTAGCGGTGTCACAAACACTTTGTTTGGCTATGATACCGCCCATAATGAGGGAACAGGATAGTGGTTTGAATATTAAGATATTGCCAGTTGATACTTCATCATGATCAACCCATTACCGGCTCACTACAGAGCACGGGTCTCCTCTCAGAGTGAGAAGGGTTTTGGCCATAGTCTACCACGCTGGCCAAGCGGATTGGCAGACTTCACACACCTTTGAGAACGTTATGGAGAACTCTCAGGCGTGCAGGTTTCCTCACGATGTTTTCCTTCACCATTAAAGCAAATGATATTTAAATACTTAAAACGAACATAACTCCGAAAAGTTAGAGGTGCGTGCCCCGGGATCGAACCCTCGACCTCCGATTAGAAGTCGGTCGTCCTAACCACTAGGCTATCACAGCTTTTAATATAAGTTGATACTATAAGTGGATACTTATAGTCTTTATTTCTATAAGGCGAGTTGTATAATTACCTGATCTCCTGCAGGAGAGATCGGATTACGAAGCATCCATATCTAAGGAACATATTGTAAGATCTAGAGGAGGCGACACAAGTTTTAGAAAATAGTTATTTCACCTAGCGGCAACGAGTACATAAGGTCAGCGAAGAAATATAAAATGGTGGCGAACACAATATATAGACGACGGTTGACATGTCACATCCTTGACGTAATATTAACAAGTTTCTGATCGATCCTCAAGAAATTTATTACTACTTATATAATAAATACCTACTATCTAATGTACTTTGTTCCAGCCAGGCTCGTCTCCTTAATTCGGCATCTCACTCTCAATCTGGTCTGATAATACTGCAGATAACGACAATCTCGCGATTTTACTTTTCACAGGCAATATAACTTCTGGATTCATAAAAAAATTTAATCAAATAAATAGCTAAGTATATTGCTTCATGAATTTTTTTCTAAACGGTTGAAGATGTAGCAACCAACCACGGCATAGAAATTGATAAGTGTACCCACCGGTTATCGGTTTAAAAAATACCATACCCTTTCTAGGTTAGCCCCCTTCTATCTTAGTTTGCATCCTCATTTACCTTTAGGAGAGATCTAACGGTGCAGGAAATAAAACGAAGCTTACTCAGATAAAGTGGACGATTATACTGAGTGCCTACTTGAATGTCCTAATAACTGGCACGTTCAGCTTACACCAAACACCAATAGAAAGCGATCCGAGAAAAAAGCTGACTGCGACACCCCCAATTCCATGTTTAATAACACCAAGCGACCTGCAAACGATAAAGTGCTCCAATAAATCAGTCCAGTGCTTCCCCCACAGATTTTCACGTAATAACAAGTCCGCTTGGGGTAAAACTCCGTAATTTATGTCCCCCGGATAATCGATGCGTGACACTTTATTATATCTAGAGTACTAGAGACCACTTATAAGCTATTGATTCGAGCTTAAGTTTGTGTGTTCTTGATTGTGTGGCAGGCGAGTAGCAGTTTCAAGTAGGTCTCTACTCTGTTAATCTAATCTCTGAGTCTAATCTGAAGTCTCGAAAACTTAAGGCTTATTAACAACCTTGTGCAATATAGCGACTTTTCTGGGAGGGTGATTCTGAGAATCGATGCCATAAACAGACGAGAGTCGTTAGGTTAGGTTAGGTTAGGGAGTCGAGGCGTCAATGTTGAATGCGACAGCGATCCATTGGCACCTCATTCAACGCAGTTGGTTGCGCTGGGTTTTAGTGAGTATTCCGGTCATCTCTTGGCCGGCGAGTCCCACACTCCCTTCCGGAAGCAGCACAGCACGCTGTACTGCTTCCGGAAGGGGTGCGTAAATGCATTTCCCAGCGAAAAAAAAAAAAGTTAGGTTAGGGAACAGTCTTACAAAGCGCCACTTAGTAATTTGCACGACCTTTAATGTATCTACCATTTGTAGAACAAAGTTAAGCTGTGTTCAATACGTGCAATTAGCAAAATTCAAGTGCTTACGAAGTATTAATATTCTTTAGCATCCACAAATACCTACATACACCTGCAAACACAAAATATAAAATGTAGTTAGGTACTACATGTAGAAAAAAGTTGAGGTGCATTTATTAGATGCAACAAGCAAAGTTCAAGCGTTTACGAATTACCATATATAGGTAGATATATGGTATTAAAGGTGGGTGTAATGATAATTAATTAATTAATATTTCCTTCAAAATAAGTATTTCTGTTTTAATCTCCCTCAAAAGATCTGATAGTACGAATGAACATACGATTTGAACAAGCAAGTAGAAAAAATGTTGTGTGAGAAATAAATATTTGTACATATTAAGTATACGTACTATAAGTAAAATCGAGCCATAACCAAAGGATTATTGTAATAGTTTGTTTGTTTATTAGACTTTGTGCGTATCACGTAAAACCATTGTACTTATTGTTATGAAACTTTCGCAGTTAGAAAGTCTGACAAAGTAACTAATACCTAAACTGTGGTCAGACCTAAATATTGCATGACTTAGATTTATACTTAGTAAGTATAGATGATTATATTAATCACTCTACTAGAAACTGAAATACAACTCGACTTGAATTTTACACGATCAAAGCTATTTATTTTGTAAAAAATCTCTATAACCCGTAATTATATTTTTGTGACAATTTTCCTGAATACCTTAGATTCACGAAAAATATACCTAATTATTCATTTATCGTGCTATTACTTGAATCTCTTGAAGCCCGCGCTTTATTCCGAACAATTTAATAAACGCTAGGTACAATGATAAACGATACATAAGATTTGAGAGAAAGCAACGAAATACTTAAGAAAATACCGAGTCACGCTCAATTTGTCATTCGCCCGATGGTTAATCTGACAGGGGCAGAACTTCTCATCTATCAGAGATCAGAGGTCAACGCGCTAAAAGCCATTGTGAAGCTTGACAGACATCTGCAAATCTAGCCGAAATTCAATATCCAACCTCAGACCCGTGTCACAAGACGGTTCACAGTTGTGGTTCAATTTATTATTATTGAATTCCGATCAAGAACGTTTAATCTTTTCATTGAATAAGATGTACGTGAATAAATGAGCTTTATTATAATCTCACTAGGTATTCTCTCAAAGTAAAGCGTAGTCCTAAATGGTTAGCGGTCGTATGATAGAACGATGCGATTTCATCGTACGATGAAAATTAAAACTGCGATCTCGCGAAAACTTGCGAGCTTCAATTAGGACACTCGAGGATTCATATGTTTGATTCGATTTTGATCGTACGATCGTTAGTCAATTAGGACGACATGTGTCTGGAACATTGACCCATAAATAATAGTCGATTTTACCCGACCACCAGTAGCAGGGGCTCTCTATAGTCGATTGATATGAATAGCTAATTTACTCACTTTAGCCGCTGTATACAAGCGGCACAACACCGCGGCGTGCGGAAGTCCCTACAAGAGACCTATGTCTAGCGGTGATCGTCCATTTGATGACTACGACACCGACTTTATTTTACTAATTGATGTAAAACCTGGAAGAGATCACTCTTAGTGATAAGGTCGCCTTTTGTTGTAAGTTTTTCCTGTACCTTAGGTTAGTAAATATTCTAAGCAATAAAGTTGTATAAATAAATAAAACCGCGGCCTAAGCCGGCAGCTCCAGCTGTCTTCCCGCCGGCTTTGGTTTGGTGTGTAGTCTCCTTAAGTAAGCAAGCGGAACATAAATTTCGAATTTTCAGATTATTTCATCAAAGCTACTCCTACCTACTGGAGGAATTTATAGAGCGACCAAAATCCTTGCTTAATAAAGTGAAAATTTATAATGCGAATATTAAATAAAGCGGAAATTTATAAGCCGAAATACTTAATACAGAGTAAATTTATAAAGCGAAGCACCTAATAAGATGGAAATTTATCAAGTGCAGGATAATTGGGTTTACATTCAGCTACCCTAATCTTTAAGTGCGGCCATTTTTATACACAATAGAGTCCTCAATATCTTCTTCTATCTACACCTCTATACATATAATAAAATTGTAGACTTGCCGTATCTGTACATTAAAGATATTTGCAAAATAATAACTGGGGGATGTTAGGGATAAGTATAATAGAACGTAAAAAGCTATTTTTTTGAAATTTTTGTGTGTTTGTCTGTTTTTCTGTATGTTTGTGCGCGCATCACGCAAAAACTACTGAATAGATTGAAATGAAACTTGGCATGATTTAAGTTCATACTACAGAGGATTACATATAGGATACTTTTTATCCCGAAATTCACGGTTCCCTTGGAAGAGGGCGATTACATATAGGATACTTTTTATCCCGAAATTCACGGTTCCCTTGGGAGAGGGAATAAAAGTCAAAATGTTACTTACCTGTAATTCATTAACGCGTTGTCCGATTTCATTCATACTTTTTTTTAGAAAGGAGATACTTTAAATATTATCGGCTAAACTCTGAAAGACCGGGTCGATTTTGATGGGACTTTTACTGGCTGATGTTTACATTTTGATGTACCTAAATGTCCGCCAGTGAACTTTTAATAGCTTTTAGCACGGTATGAGCTCAAAGGAGCTTAGGAAAAACAAAGAGTTCTCGCGGGATTTTTAAAAACTTAAATCCACGCGGACGAAGTCGCGGGCATCCGCTAGTTCTGAAATAAAAGTGCTTGTAAACAATATTAAATACCTAAGTAATATATCTATGTTTCCTAGTTTACTGAAATAAATTAGGAAAACACAAAAAAAAAAATTTAAAGGATTTTTTAAAAACCTGCCAATTTAATAAACGAATTATGATTATTGTGGCCTGTTTGTTTGTTTAGAACAAACGTTATGAAATCAATTGCGATAGAAAAAGATAAAAAATAATGTCGTTGTATGTAATAAAAAATTATGTAGCTTACTACCAGTAGGTACTTAATATGTATACTGTACTTACCTACGGATGAAAAATATTTCACAAAGAAATAAGAAATGAAAACCAAATCTCTTCAGTATAATATTCAATACAATAGGCAGCCATTTATTTTTGTCAGATGAGCAAAAAATAATAAAGTAGGCCGCGGTATTCAGTTTCACATTTAATAGGATTATAGTCCTGTAAATGAAAACCGACGCTTTTGAACCGATGCCTTAAAACTATAATAAATACTTGTTGACGCGGTCACGCGTACTTCAAAGTTAAAAACCTGAATATTTCTTCTTCTTAACTATAAATAAACTAGGAAACATAATTATTTATCAAAGAAAAAAAACCAACGGAATTTCCTTGAACATGAATGATGAAATTTTATGATAACATTAACCTATTTTGATTCGATTTTAATTATATTAGACAACCACATCCTTTAATAAAGTTTTCAACAAAGGAAAGTCATTTTTATAAAATAAACCATGTGCGCTTCCCGTATTGTGGTTCCGTAGTCTTTTTTAAAGGTTCATCTTGGCATACTTAACTGTCGAGGACTTATTTGTAGGTTTTTCCCTCTTTACTAATACTAAGCACAATTTCTTTTACAAATATCATTTTTATAACTCAGTTACGGTTAAGGCAGCTTCTTCAAGAAAGTCGTTTTGGTAGAGCCAGAAATCACCTCAAGCAAAAGAATAAACAAATAAACTGAAAAACTATCTCTTTTATAATATTCGTGTTTATATTTGTTAATATTTTTAAATTAAAAAAAAAAATAATAGCCACGCTGAACATGACTAATATACCCCTTTCCCCTTCAAATAAGCCTAAAGCTTGTGCTAGGAGACAGGAGTACGTACGAATACGTACGATAAAGTGCAACGGATTGAATTTGAACCATCGACCGGTTTTGCCCGCGCCCTGGCCGTTGCGAACTGAGGCTAAAGCAGACTGAGATTATAATATTCTGACATGCACAAAAAAGCATGACTCATTGTCACGTAGCGCGTGCAAGCGAAAGCGCGAAACAAGCGATCGAGAGCAATGTTTTCTTATGACGTTATCACATAAAATTTTATCGTTCGTAAACCGACTTTACAGACAACCAATTTTTTTACATAATGAACTTTTCAATCTGTCTGTGTATGTGTGTGTGTGTATCTGTCAGTGTCTTCAGTATATCGCGCTAATTCATTCTTTATCGTATATTCATTATATTACGGAGCTTTATCTCCGTTCTACCCATGTTCTACCGACACAGAAACGCAGTTTTTTAAAACTCATTTGGATGTAGAACTCTAAAAAACTTCGTTATCACCTCAGATGAAAAAAAAGGTTTCATGTTTAAAGCTCGGAATCATAAAATGTAATAATATCAGAGAGATCTCTGTAAAAGGCTGAAATGATAGCTGCCTACTACGTTAATTTAGAACGAGGCTCGTAAAAGTGTATATCATAATATGTTTATAATTTAAAAAACGGCCTGCGTTATACATATAGGAACATTAAATATAGGTTGCAGGAATATTTTTTTAATAATGTCGACTGAATTTCGGCCACGGCGGCCAATCTCAATTGAGGCGGAGACGTAGGAGTTAATATTATAGTGTAGGTACAACAAGAGAAGTTCGTAAACTAAAACCCGACTAAAAAACGCTTAGCAATTTAATTTAATCTATACTAATAAATAAAATTGAAGTGTCTGTCTGTAATATCGAAATAACTACCTCATATTAAGCTCATATGGTTATTTGAACGGTACCATAACCGAATCACACGTTTTTAAAATTTTTGTCTGTCTGTCTGTCTGTCTGTCTGTCTGTCTGTCTGTCTGTCTGTTTGAACGGGCTAATCTTCGGAACGGCTGAACCGATTTTGACGGGACTTTCACATACAAGTAGAGAATTAACCAGGGAGTAACATAGGCTACTTTTTTAACCGACTTTCAAAAAAGGAGGAGTTGTGTTTTTCTACTTATGTACACCGATATCTCCGAGATTTCTGAACCGATTTGCGTAATTTTTTTTAATCGATAGAGAAACATTGCGACACTGTCCTACAAAAAACTTGGATTCCAACTCCTCAATCCTGATGCTGTAGTGGAACTGATCCCCAAAACTAATGGGATTTAGGAACTGTCGGTTATTTAAATTGATATTGGGGGTGCCAATTAAAGACTTTATCGTTGAATGAACTCGAGTAGGTACATATTCAACTCCTCAACCCTGATGCTGTAAGGAATTGCATTCCGAAATCGTGGGGATCCCACGGAATTTTTCCGTTTTGGTGACGGGTTACTACAGATAGGCTACTTTTTGTTGTGGAAAATCAAAAGTTCCCACGGGATTTTTAAAAACCTAAATCCACACGGGCGAAGCCGTGGGCATCATCTAGTATAAAATAATAATTTAGTATGCAGAACGCGGGGCAACTAGCTAGTGACGCCATCTATTATGTCTATCCGAAATTAAATAATATTTTACTTTTGCCGCTTGGACGTCACTTCTCGGTTTTTTTCGTATATAAAATGTAGCCTAAGTCACCTGGACTAAGAAAGAATTAATTGACACCTACATCAAAATCGGCCACAAACAAACATACATATTACATACATACATATATACATACATACATACATACATACATACATACATCCATACGTACATACATATGTACATACATACATACATACATACATACATACATACATACATACATACATGTACATGTATGTATACATACATAGACTGCTAAAATCATAAGCTTTTCTTTTGGCTTTGCCGTAGTCGGGTAAAAACGTGTGCTATAATGACGCATATTATACAATTTTTGTATTGAGATTTTCTTATTGTTGTGTCTGATTCTGTGATTTAAAACCGTGAGGCCGGAGTATTTGTCTATTACTATACTAAGTAATATTTCAACAGTAATGTGAAGTGTTTATACAAATATCAATTCATACAACATTCTCGATGAGTGATACCATTTCAGCCCAATTTACATGTTCGAATGTTATGCTAATTATATCGACTGCCTCCCAAAACATGATACAGATCAGTGGGTCAATGTCCGACCTGTTTCCCTATAATAATATATTTAGCGTGTTTAAATACCATGCAACGTAATTAGAATCTGGCAAACGGCTTGATTTACAAATAGAAACCGCAGATGTCAGACTTTTCATAATAGATACCTACATGTCTTGGTTGCGTAGTTTTCTTGAATTATATACCGTATATTTACTAGGTACTTTAATATTTACAAGATAACGTTTTTTTTTTTGCAGCTTACGTACATTACATTCGAATAGTTTGATTTTCTAAGTATACTTTTTTTAGCTCGTAATTTTATACCTTAATCTGACGTTCTTTAGTATTTCTGACCATCGGTTTTTTTACGCGCGGTACCTACTTTAATATTTACACAAAGCTTTATCACAGTCGAGCATAATTCTTGTTAAAAATTAAATTTTTAGTCAAGGGTCCTTTCAATGTGCTCAAAATTGTATATTCTGTTCAGGAGTACAGTTCTCATCAATTTTTATGCGACTGCTTTGAACATAGCCGCGTTTCGATGTGCAGAACATAAATTTCAGGTATCAGCAAGATATATTATTATGTAGCTCCCCTAGCGCGTGAGTTAACCGTGCGTAAGTTCATTTCACCGCATAGTTCGTAGTGGCCAAAAGGTTTGGCGGGCACTCTACTTGTCAATACATAGATATATTACGACAGTTAAAATGTTTAATGGGATAAAAGAAAAGCATAAATATAGCGAATTAACTTAATATAATATTTTTAAGGTAGATTATTATCATTATCAACCAACTCTCTTCTTTAAGGCCGCTCTCTTCACGCGCTTCTCCATACAAACGTATTACGCCTATTCCATACAAACGTATTACGCCTATTATTCTAATATTTGTCGCAATAGGTCTAAAGTTAAGCCAGATATCAATTTATATCTCCATTATCTATGCCATAAAATAAAAATATTAGTAAAATTATATTTATTTTGAAAGTTATGACGCTTGAAAAATCACTATTTTTGGGCAAATTTTGGGGCAACTTCGTGCATAAATAAACTATATAAGAAACTAGAAAATTGAAAAACGACCGAAGTCTTATCATAGGTTACTTCATAATAATTACAAATGTCTTTAGTTCATGTAAAAAATTTGCCAAATATTTGCTAAAATAGGCGAAATACCAAACCCAGATTTGCATCTTTTTACTTTGCCGTTTTTCACTAAAAATCATGATATCTCAAGCAAAATTTATTTATTTAATTAATTTATTATTTATTTATGTATATATTTTTAGTACTCTTCTTTACTGAAGACGTCTCGCTCTCTAAATGCAGAAATCACTGTTTTAGACTCCACTCACCAACGATTTGTCGATACCATGGAGAGGGCTCTTAAGTGGAAAACACACACTCTACGCAACTCCATATTGGGTGTTTTGGTCTAATATCCAGTGTGCTTAGTCTAAAGCGGAGCACTCGAAAACGAACTCGAAAACTATTGATCGATTTCAGAGTAAAATAGACCTAAAATGTCTTGTATTAAGGTTTGAGTTCGCCAATACATTCAGCATTGGAATGTATTGGCGAACTCAAACCTTAATACAAGACATTTTAGGTCTATTTTACTCTGAAATCGATCAATAGTTTTCGAGTTCGTTTTCGAGTGCTCCGCTTTAGACTAAGCACACAGCAAAGCAATTTCAGCCCTAGACATTTCACAATCGTTATCAAACTTCAGGTGATCGCAAGACCCATAGGACTGTGACAGATTCAACTGAATGCGGCGGATTGAAGAAATGCCTGTGACTTAAACGGTCAGAGCCCACGTAACCTTTACAGCTGATGTATTTTTAGAACGTCACGTACGATTCTAATCCAGTGGTTTACGCTTTTATCTTGAGAACCTGATTGGATTTTTTTATGTACCTAAGGCATTATTGGACAAAGGCATTATTGAGATTTCCGTGAAAAAATCTCATGTAAACAAATAAGCAGTTTAATTATTATTAGGTACCATTTTTAACCCCCGACGAAAAAACGACGGGGTGTTATAAGTTTCACGTGTCTGTGTGTGTGTGTGTGTGTGTGTGTGTGTGTGTGTGTGTGTGTGTGTGTGTGTGTGTGTGTGTGTGTGTGTGTGTGTGTGTGTGTGTGTGTGTGTGTGTGTGTGTGTGTGTGTGTGTGTGTGTGTGTGTGTGTGTGTGTGTGTGTGTGTGTGTGTGTGTGTGTGTGTGTGTGTGTGTGTGTGTGTGTGTGTGTGTGTGTGTGTGTGTGTGTGTGTGTGTGTGTGTGTGTGTGTGTGTGTGTGTGTGTGTGTGTGTGTGTGTGTGTGTGTGTGTGTGTGTGTGTGTGTGTGTGTGTGTGTGTGTGTGTGTGTGTGTGTGTGTGTGTGTGTGTGTGTGTGTGTGTGTGTGTGTGTGTGTGTGTGTGTGTGTGTGTGTGTGTGTGTGTGTGTGTGTGTGTGTGTGTGTGTGTGTGTGTGTGTGTGTGTGTGTGTGTGTGTGTGTGTGTGTGTGTGTGTGTGTGTGTGTGTGTGTGTGTGTGTGTGTGTGTGTGTGTGTGTGTGTGTGTGTGTGTGTGTGTGTGTGTGTGTGTGTGTGTGTGTGTGTGTGTGTGTGTGTGTGTGTGTGTGTGTGTGTGTGTGTGTGTGTGTGTGTGTGTGTGTGTGTGTGTGTGTGTGTGTGTGTGTGTGTGTGTGTGTGTGTGTGTGTGTGTGTGTGTGTGTGTGTGTGTGTGTGTGTGTGTGTGTGTGTGTGTGTGTGTGTGTGTGTGTGTGTGTGTGTGTGTGTGTGTGTGTGTGTGTGTGTGTGTGTGTGTGTGTGTGTGTGTGTGTGTGTGTGTGTGTGTGTGTGTGTGTGTGTGTGTGTGTGTGTGTGTGTGTGTGTGTGTGTGTGTGTGTGTGTGTGTGTGTGTGTGTGTGTGTGTGTGTGTGTGTGTGTGTGTGTGTGTGTGTGTGTGTGTGTGTGTGTGTGTGTGTGTGTGTGTGTGTGTGTGTGTGTGTGTGTGTGTGTGTGTGTGTGTGTGTGTGTGTGTGTGTGTGTGTGTGTGTGTGTGTGTGTGTGTGTGTGTGTGTGTGTGTGTGTGTGTGTGTGTGTGTGTGTGTGTGTGTGTGTGTGTGTGTGTGTGTGTGTGTGTGTGTGTGTGTGTGTGTGTGTGTGTGTGTGTGTGTGTGTGTGTGTGTGTGTGTGTGTGCCGCCGCTACAAAATGGCGGATTACATATTTTATCACAACGCCCTCAATATGGGTATCAAATGAAAGGGCTTGACTAGCAGAATAGCACTATTGCAAATTCAAGATGGCCGCCGCCACAAAATTGCGAATGTCGGGGGTTTTTTAAATTTTCAATTTATACTTGTTACCAGATATTATAAATTTATAAAAATTTTTGCCCGACCGGGGAATCGAAAACGGGACCTCGTTATCTGCAGCCGAATATGCTAACCACTGGACCAATGAGGCAGTTTTCTGGCAAGAAATTCTCAGTGCCAGCCCGGAGTTGGAAGTTGACGGTTTTTCATCCCCTTTTGAGAGCACGTGAAGCAGTCGATCCCGGTTATTATTATACTATCTTGTGACAATAGTCGTCCAAGCCCGCCAACCCGCATTGGAACAGCGTGGCGGGTCTAACATCTAAATCCCTCTCTCCTATGAGAGAAAAGGCCTGTGACCAGCAGTGGGACGTTAAAAAGACTGTACTGGAGTGGTGGAATTTTGCAATACGCGTTGCCTAACGTTACAATATTCAATACAATACAAACGTAACGCATGTAAATAACGTTACAAATACAATATTCAAAATACGTTCTAGCCATACTGATGCCTACTTTGTAAAAATAAACCCTAAACTAAACTAAACTGACACGTTTAAAAATAATGGTATCCATTTTCACAGGGTATATTTTGTAAAGGATATTTAGATACTATTTTAAGACTTTATAGCCAATTTAGTTCAGTTTAAACCTCATAAATCATAACCCTAGGAGACCATTGCTATGAGCATAATATCATGCGGGAATTGCAACGTGAATGAAAACTTATTACTTAAGTTTATGGATTTAGTCCATTTAATCCTTGTAAATAAAGGTTCCCTTGTTCTTACAGCTAATGTTAAAAATTATCTAATATGATTACTTTGTACATAATAATGATATTGTTGTCGACAAATGGCTTTCTCGCAAAAGTTTACGATTTTCTTTTTATGACGGTGAAAATATACGCAATGAGTTTTCGGGCTAAATCAATATTATTACTACATGATATTACGTATGTTTTTATAGCCTCTTTTCAACTTGATGTTCGTACTTTAATAAAAAGGTAACGTTAGAGTTTGAAAACTATTTCTAAAATGTGTCTAACGTATTCAATAATGATTCTGAATTGATTAATTGATATCATTTCCTATGAAAACCTATCTACACCCTAAGCGTATTGGACCCAATATTTGGTCTATGCAATCAGAAATTCGCTCATGTTTACTGTTTACTGTTTAAGGATAATATTGAGGCGTTACTTCACGACGCGGGAAGCAATTCGTTCACATCGACTATGTCAACGAACTTCCAGTGTCCAAATTAAGCGCAGGTCGCGATATAAATCTATTTTTAACCCCCGACGCAAAAACGACGGGGTGTTATAAGTTTGACGTGTCTGTGTGTGTATGTGTGTGTGTATCTGTCTGTTCCCCTGTGGCGCTCAAACTTGGTGAAACATGGTTTGAAAGGTGAATTAGTCGAGAGTGTTGTTAGCTATGTTTGATGAAAATCGATCCAAGATGGCCGCCGCTACAAAATGGCGGATTACATATTTTTTCACAACTCCCTTAATATGGATATCAAATGAAAGGGCTTGACTAGTAGAATATCACTATGCAAATCCAAGATGGCCGCCGACACAAAATTGGAAATGTCGATGGGTTTTTTGTAAATTTTTAATTTGTACCTAGGTACTTGTTACTTAGCATACTTAAAACGTACACAAAATGGCAGAAGATTTTATAGAAGAATGCATAAGCGACTCGCTTTGTTCGGCGCTTTGTCAGATGTGCTGAAAAGTTTGGTTTTCACAATTTTTTACAATTTTCACAGTTTCATTGTGCGGTAAGGTGCTATACGCCGCGCAAGTGCCTCTCTTACGTGTTTATGCGAAAAGCGACTTGACTACCGATTCAGACTATTAATTATTTATTTGTATATACATTCAGGTTTCACACTAATAAAAGTCGCACACAGCATCCCGCGCGGAATTTGCCACAGTTTGACCGAAGTCTCGCGGACTAACGCTTAGAAAAAGATATGGCGCCGCCGCGGCCGCCTTTCCTATTCTGTCTCCATATGTTTTGTTGTTTAATTACTCTTATTCCGCATTCACATGTCGCGTCGTCAAACCGACGACAGTCGAACACGTGTTTTGTTACGAAGAATTTTTTATGATCCTCACATGTCTCGCATGTGTCCTTTGAGAGTTTTTGATATCATTATAAATAACATTTTTATGGATGAGATTATTAGAAAGGCGTGTTTACGATCCCCAAAAAAGGGAGCTTAATGTATTCTGCAAATGAAGTTCTATGTAATAACGTATTTTTAGAATGAATTTTTATGTGAACAATAATTCCGTGCAACTTTGTTAGCTACCGCACATAATGTATTTTGTAAAAGGGCCTCCTATCTTCGTTTAGCATTCAATACAGCGAATATGAAATGGAGCCACCTTAAAGACATAATAGACCGAGATCCCACAACGATCTGACATAACTTATTTTCTGAAAGATGAAACCTTAGGCTCTCAGTAGTGTCTCATTTACTTTGAATACCTGCGTACTTGTGGAGTTTGTACCTGTGATACTTGGGGAGATATCAAGTGTGAAAGGTAACTAAAAATAAGAGTAAGTTAACTTACTTTCACATGGCTGATTTTTATATATAGGTATATTGTGGAATATCACTCCGAACCACTATCAACAGTACGCTATAAACACTCCATTGTTTATCAGCGAGGCGCTTAATTGCAGTAATCAATTACAAGACCGAAAGCTGAAGTAACTAAACAACTTGATTTCCCCTCTCCCCCCTCACACCGCTCCAGTCATTAATCTTGCCAAATATTCCGCTTCGAATTCCATCGGGTCTGTTTATAAAGTATGCGTATTTGAGTATTCTCTTGAGATATTCCATTTAAAGTTATGAAAGCGGTAAATAAACGTAAGCAATAACCGTACCTACTTTGACCCAAAATGATATAAGGTTGTTTAGGTAAATCTAAATTAAATTCGCAACTTCTATCTACTTAGATTTCTCTTCAGTATTTCGATTTCCACTGCGCCTTTATAAATAAAGCATGTAAAATATCGAATCAGATTATAATGTAAAAACTTAAAAAAAAAAACGATAGTAGAGTGTAGAGATTTCGCGTGAACGTGGCTAAACGGATCGCAATCACACGTCTCTTCCAGAATCGTAGTATGAAGTAAATTTTATGGTTATACCCAGAATCTCATCTCCACGGAACTCCTATGTTAATGATGCTATACTTTGTCAATATGAAGGAGATTTAATATTATTATGTCCTTGCTATACTATGTAGGTAAGTACGTCTGTCCCATTTTATTATATTGAAATGCGCGTAACGTTACGGTACCTTGTGTTATGTTACGTTTCGGGCAAAGCTTTGACTACAATACAGAGTGAACAAACTCCAACTCAGCTTCTATAGTCAGAGTAGGTTATACCTACTCTTACTCAAAGGCAATCTTTCACAAAAGGTTGACCAAAAGTAAATGCTTTTGTTACCTAGCTTATTATTTCCGCTTACTAACTTCTGAAACAAACAGCCAATTTCACCTTATGAATAAGTATCACATTTCCCTGCAATGAATAACGGCTCGGAAAGTATTCTTCTGTACCTACTTAGAAAGAAAATTAATAAATCCCGAAGTAAATGCCGTTTGTGCCCCACGTTTATTATAATTAATAACGTTTCGTACCTTAACTTCCTACAATTTATTTTCCTTTATAAGCTTGAATAATAAAAACGTAGGTGCTAAGTTGGGATAAGCGCCAGATTTAATTTCAGTCCTAATTTCGACACGCCGAGCTTAAAACAACGCAGAAAAAGTGACCTAATATTTCCATACTTCATTACGCCCTTAATTTGTATGAATTACGTAGAGCAGCGGTAGCTGGGCTTGTAGGGATAGCGCATATTAATCAAAATGCTACTAATTTTGTAAACTTAAATAAAAAAATATTTTAAGAGTTAGAATAAAGTAGAATAAAACACACAGTAGAGTAAAACTTGTCACTTGAAGATAAACAAGACAAATGTCTGCGAGTCTCAAAAGTTTCCAAAGTTAGCCACGAATCTACTGTAAGGCGTCGATTCCAGTACCAACGGTCTAGAACTCGGAGTTCAGAGTTCTGCGTTGTAAGACATTTTTAGACAACTTAAAGTAAAAGTAGGATTTATTAATTAGACGTATAGGTAAGTATTTACCTACTTTTTGGCTTCGTTATATTTACTCTTTCAAATCCTATTCAAATCTGGAGCGATTTCAATAGAACCAATTTTTAACCCCCGACGCAAAAACGACGGGGTGTTATAAGTTTGACGTGTCTGTGTGTGTGTGTGTGTGTGTGTGTGTGTGTGTGTGTGTGTGTGTGTGTGTGTGTGTGTGTGTGTGTGTGTCTGTCTGTTCCCCTGTGGCGCTCAAACGGGTGGACCGATTTGAATGCGGTTTTTTTTGTTTGAAAGGTGAATTAGTCGAGAGTGTTCTTAGCTATGTTTGATGAAAATCGGTCCAAGATGGCCGCCGCTACAAAATGGCGGATGATATATTTTTTCACAACTCCCTTGATATGGGTATCAAATGAAAGGGCTTGACTAGTAGAATAGCACTATTGCAAATTCAAGATGGCCGCCGCCACTAAATGGCGAATGTCGGGGGTTTTTTAAATTTTCAATTTACACTTGTAATAATTTTAAATCTAAATTAAATTCTAAGATAAACTTTGAAAATAAAACTGCGAATAGAAGATCTACGGAGTTATTCTCTTATTAACTTAGTACCTAATCACTGTTTATATTTGAAAAAGCTGTAGACCGAAAAAAAAGGTTTTTTTTTTTTAAATATACGAGCTCTGATAATGGAATTAACAATGAATTTAATGAAATATGCGTGAACTTTTATGTATTCTATGTATCGTAGTGAAAAATAATTTTGTGCATATTAATTGCTCATGTGGGCCCGCAAAGGAACATCACAAGCCAAAAAATATTTATCGCGCATAGGTAGGTACCTACTATGACGCTGACTAAAGACGACTTCGCTTACTCTATGGAAAGAACCGTCAGATTGGCTACGCGATCGGCGTCTTAAACTAATTAAGTTGTTGAAAGTTGCGCCCGTGATTTTAAAGATAGACTTGATTTTATTACCGATTTCGTCTTCAGTTTAGAAGCTTGTTGTTCAATTTACTGTTTTTAGTGCCTTCACGCTCTTCTTTTATAACTTCGTGAACGACTTAAAAAGCCGTTAAGGAAAACGCGTATTGCATTTTAAAATAGTTCATAGCACTCTCATTGGATTATTGACAGGTCTCGTACTACTTGCACGAGTTCGATTAAAGCCCTCCCTCCTCCAGACAGGTTATTGCATCCTGTGATATTGCAATATTTTTATTAACAAAAAAAGATTATTTTTATCACATTTATACACTGCTGCGATGATAAATGTATGAACAGATATCTTTATAACGCATTACTGTTTTAATTGCCGATAAAAACACACCTGGAGGCTTCTTTATTTTATTACAATGTATTTTTAACCCCCGACGCAAAAACGACGGGGTGTTATAAGTTTGACGTGTCTGTGTGTGTGTGTGTGTGTGTGTGTGTGTGTGTGTGTGTGTGTCTGTCTGTTCCCCTGTGGCGCTCAAACGGGTGGACCGATTTGAATGCGGTTTTTTTTGTTTGAAAGGTGAATTAGTCGAGAGTGTTCTTAGCTATGTTTGATGAAAATCGGTCCAAGATGGCCGCCGCTACAAAATGGCGGATGATATATTTTTTCACAACTCCCTTGATATGGGTATCAAATGAAAGGGCTTGACTAGTAGAATAGCACTATTGCAAATTCAAGATGGCCGCCGCCACTAAATGGCGAATGTCGGGGGTTTTTTAAATTTTCAATTTACACTTGTATTACATTGTTATATTTTTAATTTTTTTAAGCAACATAGTGTCTACAATGAATATAAAATTATTTTGCTATAATCCGCTAACAGTGACAAATTTGTAGGCACAACACCACACAATCTTGTAGGCACAACACCACACAAATTCACCACAAAACAAACTCGACGATCGTTTCGCTCCGACACCGGAGCATCTTCAGGAGATGTCGACTTCACAACGGACGATTGCAAAGTGAGTTCGTGTCGAATGAGCGGTCTTATATATACTATCCCCGCTTAGTCATCTACCCTCCTTTCTCTTTCTCTCTGGCCACACCCCCTAAATATGTTGAGCAACGGTGAAGATGACACATTTATTTGCTCATTCAGCAATTCGACACTTCTACCGCTGTGCCCAACTATTTCCAATTGTTCCAACACGCACAGTCTTAAACTTTTACAGCATGTGTGTAAAATTTCAAATGTATGACCCTCGTCTATCCTATGTCCACTATCCAAAAGATGTTTTGCGAAATGAGATCTTTGAGGCTGGTTGTTTCTAAAGGCAGCCATATGTTCTTTATATCGAGTTACAAAATTGCGCCCAGTTTGACCAACATATATAGCACTACATTCGGGGGCACTTGAGTTTGTACACACCTGACTTTTGTCCATTATTTAATTTATCTTTACCATTACAAATTCTTCTGAGCGTATTATTTGTTCTAAAAGCAGCGTGTACATCATGTGATCTAAGAGTCCTAGCAATACGCTCAGATATTGGTCCGAAATAGGTCAAACTGGTTTTATATTTATTTATTTTGTCTGATGGCGCTGGATATAGGTTTTTCTTGACCTGCACTAACTGTTGTTTTCTAAGTATATTATTTACAATATTAGGGTTATACCCATTTGAACGCGCCATGTGATAAATAATATTTAATTCTTTTTTATAATTGTCTTTTGTAAGAGGAACGGACACTAATCTGTGTATATAACTATGAAAAGCTGCAAGTTTATGTTGCCGAGGATGGCATGATGATGCGGGTATGGTTGTGTCTGTATATGTAGGCTTGCGGAAGATCTCAAATTGATGTTTATTATTGACACGACTTATAGTTAAGTCGAGAAAATTTAGTGACTTGTTTTGTTCTATTTCCGACTTAAATGTAATTTTGGGGTGTATTTTATTAAGTTGCTCAACAAATACATCCAGTTGTCTCATTGTCCCTGTCCAACATATAATGATGTCATCAACATATCTGTAGTAATATAGAATGTTACTATTTTTTACAATATGTTTGTTTTCAAAATTATCCATAAAAATTTCTGCCTTTAGAAACAACCAGAAACAACCAGCCTCAAAGATCTCATTTCGCAAAACATCTTTTGGATAGTGGACATAGGATAGACGAGGGTCATACATTTGAAATTTTACACACATGCTGTAAAAGTTTAAGACTGTGCGTGTTGGAACAATTGGAAATAGTTGGGCACAGCGGTAGAAGTGTCGAATTGCTGAATGAGCAAATAAATGTGTCATCTTCACCGTTGCTCAACATATTTAGGGGGTGTGGCCAGAGAGAAAGAGAAAGGAGGGTAGATGACTAAGCGGGGATAGTATATATAAGACCGCTCATTCGACACGAACTCACTTTGCAATCGTCCGTTGTGAAGTCGACATCTCCTGAAGATGCTCCGGTGTCGGAGCGAAACGATCGTCGAGTTTGTTTTGTGGTGAATTTGTGTGGTGTTGTGCCTACAAGATTGTGTGGTGTTGTGCCTACAAATTTGTCACTGTTAGCGGATTATAGCAAAATAATTTTATATTCATTGTATATCATGGAATTCCGCAAAGTAACGCCTGCTTCCATTCAACATTTAAAATCGGTGAGCTTGACCGTTCAGGCTAGACTTTACATCAAATTAACAAAGTTACATCGTGTCGCGGTTCAAAATATTTGGTTTAATCAAAAATGTAAACATTTAAATGTTATTCCCAATTATATTAACATCAGATCCAACACGCGCAGTAGAGCCTCTGATATTGCTATTAGAAAAGCTCAACAAATTTGGCTAAATGAAGAATCACGTCATTGGTTTACTGTTAGAGATAATTTAAAACTTCATTTAAAAATCTTATATTCAGAACTTACATTTAAGCTGCATAATATTGAGTTCGATCTTTTAGACCAGAAAGCCAGAGATTTAGCTGCCTTAGAAGTACACAGAAAATTTCTTACTCAACAAAGAAAATTAAACTCACTTGTCAATAATTCCTCCAAATCTTCTAGAACTAATAACAGGACCACAGACAATGTGACAGACGTACATAATCATGTGTTTTACCCTCGCGTTAAAAATCTTTCTGACACTGTTTTTTCAAAAAACGAAATGAGACTTTTAGAAAACGGTTTAAAATATAATATGTCCACAACAACCACAAACAAAACCTTGGAAACATTAGCTGTAGATGCGGAGTTGGCTATCGTTCTTAGTAAAAAAGATACCATCGTTAAAAATATCATTGCAGATCAAATTAGAAACACTCCTACCCCCACAGTATTTAATCCAGAGATCAGAGTATTCAAATCGTTGCAAAAAACTATTAAAGACAACAATCTAGTAGTTTCAAAAGCCGACAAGGGCAACGCAGTAGTGGTTTTAAAACGCAATGACTATGAAATTAAAGTTAACGATGTCATCTCTGGGGAGGAGTTCACTCAGTTGTCCACAGATCCAACTAAACAATTTGCGGCAAAAATTAGATTAACTGTAAATAAATCTGAGTACATCTTTCCGAAAACATCATCTAAACAGAAAGTAATTGTGATGAACCCACATGCGCCAACTATGTACGGCTTGCCAAAGATCCACAAAGAAAATATTCCAATACGTCCAGTTGTTTCGTACGTTAGCGCACCGGCATATGAATTGGCTAAGCAGTTAAATAACATTATAAAATCAAAGACATCCTTTCAGCCCACATTTGCACTGAAAAATAGTATTCAGTTGGTAAATAAAATTAAAGATATGTTACTGCCGGTCCGGTGTAAATTATTATCATTAGATGTGGACAGTTTATTCACTAATGTACCAGTTAAAGAGACCATAGATATTTTGACTAAATTACTTGAAATGAAACGGCTACACCCTGGTGAAATATTAGAATTGGTAGAATTAACACAAATATGTATGCAACAAAATTATTTCAAATTCAATGATAAGTTCTACCAACAAAATGATGGGTTAGCAATGGGATCTCCTCTAAGTCCATTAATGGCAGAAAAAAAAAAAAAAAAAAAAAAAAAAAAAAAAAAAAAAAAAAAAAAAATTATGGATAATTTTGAAAACAAACATATTGTAAAAAATAGTAACATTCTATATTACTACAGATATGTCGATGACATCATTATATGTTGGACAGGGACAATGAGACAACTGGATGTATTTGTTGAGCAACTTAATAAAATACACCCCAAAATTACATTTAAGTCGGAAATAGAACAAAACAAGTCACTAAATTTTCTCGACTTAACTATAAGTCGTGTCAATAATAAACATCAATTTGAGATCTTCCGCAAGCCTACATATACAGACACAACCATACCCGCATCATCATGCCATCCTTGGCAACATAAACTTGCAGCTTTTCATAGTTATATACACAGATTAGTGTCCGTTCCTCTTACAAAAGACAATTATAAAAAAGAATTAAATATTATTTATCACATGGCGCGTTCAAATGGGTATAACCCTAATATTGTAAATAATATACTTAGAAAACAACAGTTAGTGCAGGTCAAGAAAAACCTATATCCAGCGCCATCAGACAAAATAAATAAATATAAAACCAGTTTGACCTATTTCGGACCAATATCTGAGCGTATTGCTAGGACTCTTAGATCACATGATGTACACGCTGCTTTTAGAACAAATAATACGCTCAGAAGAATTTGTAATGGTAAAGATAAATTAAATAATGGACAAAAGTCAGGTGTGTACAAACTCAAGTGCCCCGAATGTAGTGCTATATATGTTGGTCAAACTGGGCGCAATTTTGTAACTCGATATAAAGAACATATGGCTGCCTTTAGAAACAACCAGCCTCAAAGATCTCATTTCGCAAAACATCTTTTGGATAGTGGACATAGGATAGACGAGGGTCATACATTTGAAATTTTACACACATGCTGTAAAAGTTTAAGACTGTGCGTGTTGGAACAATTGGAAATAGTTGGGCACAGCGGTAGAAGTGTCGAATTGCTGAATGAGCAAATAAATGTGTCATCTTCACCGTTGCTCAACATATTTAGGGGGTGTGGCCAGAGAGAAAGAGAAAGGAGGGTAGATGACTAAGCGGGGATAGTATATATAAGACCGCTCATTCGACACGAACTCACTTTGCAATCGTCCGTTGTGAAGTCGACATCTCCTGAAGATGCTCCGGTGTCGGAGCGAAACGATCGTCGAGTTTGTTTTGTGGTGAATTTGTGTGGTGTTGTGCCTACAAATTTGTCACTGTTAGCGGATTATAGCAAAATAATTTTATATTCATTGTATATCATGGAATTCCGCAAAGTAACGCCTGCTTCCATTCAACATAGTGTCTGTTGGGAAGCTATGATGGAGTCAAGATTGAAACGTGCTTGTCTAGAAGATGTCTTTTTATTCTGTTATGTTAAAGGAATCTTCTAGGCAAGCAGGTGTTTCCGGCAAATTGTAACTTGAGTATCAATTCAAATAAGATATAGGAAACATCTCCAAAAGAAGTTCCATACCAAAACAGTTCGTATTAAAAACGTCTAGCAAAAACGTTTCGTACGAGCCGATTAAGAAGTGTTATCAAATTTTGTATCTCATTAAAACAAAAGGTTCAAAAAACCTAAATTGCCGCGGACAAAGTTGTAACCAAAAGCAAGTTTTTTTTTTATTCTCCCGTCCTGCAAATTTTTCAGAAATTGATCGCTGTAATAACATTTTGCGCTCCACTAATTTGATAAAATTTGACACGAACCAGTGACCTATTTAATGCTTATGGTGAAAAAATTCTCTCCAAATAATTGGTCGTTTTTCCTCGGCTCAACAATTTAGTAAGTGAATAAATGAGGAGGCGAATGTTCCGTATTTTATTTCACATCGTCCTGATTATGCCCTGTAATCTTTTATAAACAGGTAGTCATAAAGCTAATTGCAGATTACGCGCCGCAAGAGCCCCGTCGAATGCATTTTTCAGTACCTACTCAAAATGTGATTCACGTAATCTCACGCAGCTGTTTCGCTATCACATTTATTTGGTGGCTGCTTTGCTGTTGATGAATTCTGCTTTCTGCAGCGTCTATAATGACGTATATAAGTATTTACTTTTATTTAATAAAAAACAGGGGATACTATAAAACGCTGGCATATGCTTGGCACAACAACGGCTAATCACAAATTAGCCGTTGTTGTGCCAAGCATATACCTAAATCTGTTTGAAGTGTTTTCAAAAAAGACGCTGCGTCTCGACTCAACTCCACACCGTTGGTGGGTGATACGCTGTTATTTAAGGATTAAGTTTTAGTTAAGTTTTACTGAAAAGTGCGAACGGTATATGCAGTTTTTGTGGCTTGGCTGCTATGTGTGATTAGTTTTATTTCATACTATTTAAATGTGGTTAACACTGATGATGAAATTATAAGACACGTTTTTAACAAATACAAAACACAAGAGACAAGAGACAAAAAATTTATTTGAATTATTACTTAGGCATTATACTCAGGGAGTAAGGCCTTTTCATTTTTGACATATTTAACAATCCAGATAAAATTATCTTTAGTAAAATAACTTCTTGCCAAAGATATAACTTCGTAAAAATAAATGGATGCTTAAAGTTTTCAAAATAACCTTCGTGCCCCATAGCGGGGCTGTCAGTATGATAAGAACTTACAAAGTTATCTTTTACACTTTGATGCTAAAGGCAGCTAGCCTTTTAAGGCTACCTGCCTGTTCTGACGGAATAGATTTGAGTCAGTTTTATCTTGTAAATTGCTTCTAGACATTTATAAAGCTAATCGGGCCTGAAATATAAGACCGTGCACAAATATTCCTTCTTATCACGTTTCTAAAATAATGGCACTTAGTTTTGTTTACATGTATGACTTAAATAAACAAGGGTCACATTGTAAATATTGCAAAAATATACTCGCCATTTATATCGAGGGTTAAAAGTAAAGACAAGGTTAAGGCTTATTTACGAAAGGGAAAAAGTCAGGTTCACAGTCTGGAAACTGTGTACCGGCTTCATTAGCGAAATGCGATTGAAGGTATTTGTAAACGACGTATTTGTAAACGTATTTGTAAATATTTGTAAACGACGTATTTGTAAATATTTGTAAACGACGTATTTGTAAACGTATTTGTACTTGTACGGGACAAGGTATGAAGGTTTGAAGGTATGAAACTTGTATGAAGGTTTTCTTTAAAAATAGAAACAGAAAGAATTTTTTTAGTGCAGTTACGAAGTAGGTAGGTACTGTGTCGATAGTCTTCACATTTAGAACGAATACTATAGTAAGACCGCGATTAACTTGGCTCTCCCATGGTCTGCGGGACGAGGGACGGGGGGAAATTCTCATTGATAAATTAATAATCAATGGATGTGCTCGTACTATAATGTATGACAAGCATTTTTGACGCCCCTGTGAGTGTGTGTGTGTGTATTGCTACTGTAAGGACATGACACTAAATTAGGGAAAAAGAAATTTTATAATAATTATAATAATTTTAAATATCATAGTTATTCTATTATTTGCGTAATCGCAATTTAGTCTTTCCTCTGTGTCTCTTTAAGTTTGCTCAATACTTTTCTATAGTAGTAGTAGTTAGTACTATACATTTAAAGTTAAGTAGGTACGTTTCAGGATATAGAAAAAAGATTTTCCATAACCAAGAAAGAAGAAGATACGTTATTAAATATAATTTATACCCCATTTTTTAAATTTTGTACATATTATACTCATAATAAAATAATTTATTTAATACATCTACTAAATACAAGTAAAGTTCGTGAACTAAAACCCGACTACGCTTAATAATTTAATAATAATTTAGTGGGCAAATGCGCGGGGCAAGGAGCTAGTGGTGCCATCTGTTATTCTTATCCGAAACTAATTTTACAAGTATAAATTAAAAATTTAAAAACCCCCGACATTCGCCATTTTGTGGCGGCAGCCATCTTGGATTTGTATAATGCTATTCTACTAGTCAAGCCCTTTCATTTGATACCCATATTAAGGGAGTTGTGAAAAAATATGTAATCCACCATTTTGTAGCGGCGGCCATCTTGGATCGATTTTCATCAAACATAGCTAACAACACTCTCGATTAATTCACCTTTCAAACAAAAAAAATCGCATTCAAATCAGTTCACCCGTTTGAGCTGAGCGCTACAGGGGAACAGACGGACAGACAGACAGACACACACACACACACACACAGACACGTCAAACTTATAACACCCCGTCGTTTTTGCGTCGGGGGTTAAAAATCTAGAAAGCCGCGCAAAGCTGACTTCTCGATTTTTTTCGTAGATAAAATGTAGCCTATGTCACCCTGATAATAACAACGAATCAATAGACACCTCATTCATCAAAATCGGTCCAGCAGTTTAGGCGCTACATTAGTACACACAGAATCTCATACAAAAATCGGTTACAAACATCCATACATAAATATATACATAAAAGAGGATTCTCCGTGGATCAATATATTTAATTTTAATTAGCACTGTTACACCAATGGCCGACGGGACGCCGAGGCAGAGAGCAAGCAGAGAGCCAGAGAAGATAAAGTACAATTCGAGTTTCGACACCACAGATAAAACTTATGCAACTTATGCAACTTATGTAGCATCAATAGTCACAGATAATAAATCAGTGTTGACAATTCTTTATAAAAACAAATCGCAACTTAATTATTTACAACACGTAAATACATAGACTGCTAAAATCATAACCCTTCCTTTTGGCTTTGCCGTAGTCGGGTAAAAAAAACCAGACGTTTAGATTAGTACGGCATGGAGATGTTAGGAGATGGAATAAAACAAAGATAAAAAAACTATTAGGATTCGTCGAGACGTGTTCTTCTATATCTTAAAATTTCAATGCATTGCTGTCAGATGATGTGTCACTGTCGCTATCAATAACTATATTATAATTCACTAATTCATCGTCGTCATTCTGCAATCTCTCAACGTGAACTTAAGTACAATGTGACTTCACGTAGCCTCCGTTACAGCTTGAAAAGCATCTTGCACCAGATTTAATATTTTTGTTTCGAAACGCCAGCGAAATAATCAAAAATGTTGTGTTGAAATTATTGGTCCACATTATAGTATTTTTATAATAATTGAGAGGCCGTTTGCGTGATGGCTTCAATGGGTATGGAAATTTTTCACATGAAGCTGACAACACTACTTGACATTGCCCGTCAGCCGCATATTTATTATTATGATATATAATTAAGAGATATTTGTTCTTTTCTCTCACATTCTTGAGCACAAAACGAACGCACTACCATAACAATTTTTCTAGCACAACTTTTTATCACATAAGAACTGGTTACTGCTATGTATTTCACAAAATTTTCGTAACGATGTAAACAATGAACTTTGAAGTTTCAAAGTGACTTTTCAATATGACAGATTTCGACTGCCCTAGTGATATAAACAAAGTAACTGACATTTTTTGTGAAATTGACTTTTTTGCATTAACAAAAGTTTAATGTCGAGTAGTTTTTTAACACAGTGTCCACAGTATAATATTTCAAATAACTTGAACAGTTTACTGAAATTTGAATTGCCCAAACAAATAACTGCACACTGAGACTGGAATTTAGGGTATTACTTTATGTACTTATAAATAATCGTTTTAATTGTTATCGGTTACTTACTATTTTAAAATGTTTCTACTGAAGGTAGGTGCAGAATTTTAGATACCTACGTACATAATTAACTAATAGGGACATTACTTTACAGGAATATAACTAAAAATAGACACAATACTGTAAATTATAACTTTACAAGATAAACATAGTTGATTATGATGCCCACGACTCCGTCCGCGTGTATTTAGGCTTTTGAAATTCTAGTCTAAGCTCTTAATTTACCAGGATAAAAAAGTAGCTTATGTCCTTTCCAAAAATGAAACTTATCTTTATACCTCGTTAAGATCGGTTGAACAGTTGGTGCGTGAAGACTTAGTAGACAGACATACTTTCGCATTTATAATATTAGTAGGTAAGTATAGATATGGTATAGATTCTTGAGTTGTAATAAGCTCTAACTTAAGTCTCTGAGTGAACTAGGTTGGATATGCTTTGTCCGTCTGACTGTCACAGCCTTATAACTTCTGATTTAATGAACAGAATTACTTCAAATTCACCGATAATATTATGTAGAATAACATTCAGAATTACGACCTAAAGCCGGTGATTACATAAAAAATAATAAAAATAGTTATTTGAGTTATTTGGGGAGGGCCCGGGTGCCCATTAAAGCAAATGGGAGGGGACAATTGTATTAGTCGCAATATCACAATCACAATATCACACACACACAAACGCACACGCACACGCATATTTGAACATTAATTTTTGGGGTAACTATTTGTATCTGAATAACATAGTAAACTCTTTGTAATAAATTGAAAAATTATTTTTGGAAGAAATTATCAAGCAATATACAAACGAAGTAAATGACTTAACATCTTTTTAAAGTTGAAAAATTAATTTTTTTGTATTTTATTTGCAATTAGAAAAACCATATTTTTAATTTTAAACAAAATTAAAAGCGAAGGAGTTAGGAATAAATACTGTTATTTATAAGTTAAAATATATTATTTTGCAATTTATTACAGAGATAAATAAGTAGGTATTTTGTAGAAAGGTTGCCTTCAAATAAGAGTTTCAATGTTTATGCTTGTCCTGTAAAATTGTTCTGAATGTAGTTACTTTGTGTATCACTAGGGCAGCCGATTTATCAATGAATTTATCAATGAACTTATGAATGAACAAATCGCTGCGCGGGGCACAGGGGGAGCCGCGCTGTCATGCAGGGAGGTTATCTTAATCACGGTCGTATAATCGGTATAAGTACTAAAAGTCGTACACTCTGCTACACACGCGTTCAGCTGCTTTCTCTTTAAAATGAACAACTATTTTGACGAATATTTTAATTGAGAGTTCGATGATAAATGCCAACGACAAATCACGCGAGGACTTTATAGCTTGTTGTTTGAATTCTTCGAAACTAAATTAGTAGTAGTTAGCATTCTTTTCTCATACGCGTTTTCATTATATAACCACCACCACCACCACTACAGCCTTTTAACGTCCCACTGCTGGGCACAGGCCTCCTCTCTCATAGGAGAGAGGGATTTAGAGCTTCGACCCACCATGTTAGGTATTGGGGTTTTCTGTCAAGAAATCCTCAGTGTCAGCCCGGAGTTGGTAGTTGGCGGTGTTTCATCACCGTGCCTCGGAGAGCACGTTAAGCAGTCGGTCCCGGTTATTATCACTATCATGTGACAATAGTCGTTAAAGCCCGCCAACCCGCATTGGAGCAGCGTGGTGGGTCTAAGCTCTAAATCCCTCTCTCCTATTGTATAACACCTTATGTATAATGTTTCTTCAAAAAAAAATATATGATATTTTGACGATTCATAGTCCATACTCGTAGTAGATATCTATCCACTCACGAAATACGCACTGAAATGCATTATGTTGAAACGTAATTATCCCACATCCTCCAATTAGTAAAGGTTAAAGACCGTAAAATGGCGACGTAAACGTGGAGTGCTCCTGATTTGGGCACAGAACGTTCCTCATTCTCTCTTGACATGTAGGCTAATGTGACCCGTCCTAAACGATTTAACGTTCACGGAATTTCAAAAAGCCACTTCATTTCCTGCTAATGAAGGACAACCCTTTAAAGCTATATTTCCCTGAAGAGAGAGATACTGTCACAATTTTTATATACATATGATACAACTTGCTATTTCACCGCGGTCATAAAGAAAGAAGAACTTGTCGCAGCTTTTGTGAAGAAAAGACGTATGTAAAAATGCTTTAAGTCTCAGATTAAGTATCAAGCTCTCTTTAGCTTTAAGTATTAATGTGACATATAACAATATATAATAATTAAATGTAGGTATATGTAGAACATATATAGGTACCTACATAAACTTTCTCATGAAATGTTCTTAATGAATGTGAAAACCGCATTGAAATCCAGTTGGGAGCTTAACACGCTTTAGAGCAGAGGTTCCCAAACTTTTTTTTCTCATAGACCACTTTCAAAATTTAGTTATATGATGAAAATTTAAAATTATTTTGCTATGATCCGCAAAACAGTCTTTGTATGGTACAACAAGCAGCATGTGCTATGCCCTGTCAGCCTTCCTGCTGTTAAATAAGCAGGAAAAATAAGCAACCAAGCGGACCCCAAGCACCACCACCAAGTAACACCACACAAATCCACCACCGAAATAAACTCGACGATCGTTTCGCTCCGACACCGGAGCATCCTCAGGAGATGTAGACTCTACAATGCACAACTGCAAAGTGACGATCGCGTCAACGGAATGGGCTTATATACACGCCCCCCACCCTGATTACCTACCCCCCCCCCACCTTGATTACCTACCCCACCCCCCCCCCCCCACCCCCCGTCGCCCCGTCCCCTTTCCCCCTTACCCCCTTCCCCCCGGTCTCCCCTGATCGTGTTTTCTAGAAATAGTAAGCAATGGTGAAGTCGACACATTTACTTGTTCATTTAATAAATCAAATCCTTCACTATTATGTCTTACTATTTCTAATTGTTCCAACATGCATAGACGAAGGCCCTTACTGCATTTGTGTAAAATTTCGAATGAATGATCCCCGCTTAACCTATGCCCACTATCTAAAAGATGCTTAGCGAAATGGGACCTTTGGGGCTGGTTATTTCTGAAAGCAGCTATGTGTTCTTTATATCGAGTTTCAAAATTACGTCCAGTTTGACCCACATATGCAGCGCTGCATTCGGAACACGTGAGTTTATAAACACCTGATTTTTGTCCATTATTTAATTTATCTTTTCCATTGCAAATTCTTCTGAGCGTATTGTTTGTCCTAAAGGCTACATGTATATCATGTGATCTCAGAGTCCTAGCAATACGCTCAGATACTGGTCCAAAATAAGTCAAACTGGTTTTATATTGATGTATTTTATCTGACGGCATTGGGTATAGGTTCTTTCTGATCTGCAATGACTTTTGTTTTTTAATTATATTATTTACAATATTAGGGTTGTACCCATTTGAATGGGCTATGTGATAAATAATGTTTAATTCTTTTTTGTAGTTGTCTTTAGTTAGTGGAATGGACAATAATCTGTGTATGTAACTATGGAAAGCTGCGAGTTTATGTTGCCAAGGATGACATGATGATGCGGGTATGGTTGTGTCCGTATATGTAGGCTTCCGAAATATCCCAATTGGGATATTTGGGGGGTAGGTAATCAAGGTGGGGGGGGTAGGTAATCAGGGTGGGGGGCGTGTATATAAGCCCATTCCGTTCACGCGATCGTCACTTTGCAGTTGTGCATTGTAGAGTCTACATCTCCTGAGGATGCTCCGGTGTCGGAGCGAAACGATCGTCGAGTTTATTTCGGTGGTGGATTTGTGTGGTGTTACTTGGTGGTGGTGCTTGGGGTCCGCTTGGTTGCTTATTTTTCCTGCTTATTTAACAGCAGGAAGGCTGACAGGGCATAGCACATGCTGCTTGTTGTACCATACAAATTTGACTGTTTTGCGGATCATAGCAAAATAATTTTAAATTTTCATCATATATTATGGATTTCCGCAAAGTAACGCCTGCTTCTATTCAATATTTAAAATTTAGTTAGTTCCGGTGGACCCCCTGCAGCTACATTTCTACCATATTTCCAAAACTCGACAAAAAATGTGATTATATTTAGATCTTACTATAGAAATTTGCGTTGCGGCTGAGTTCCAACCACGAATTAATAGTTTTCGAAAAAAGTGAGAATTGATTGATTAATTGATTGTGCTGTGAGTGGATGTCAAAAAGTAAAGTTCTGTAAAGTAAAGTTCTATAAAGTAGGTACTGAATATGGAATATGCAAGTTTTTACAAGTAACAGTCGCTGAGCTTCTTAAAATATTATCTGCCTACATTGTTAGGTGAAGTCAAGCCAACATTTTAGTTCTTCACTATCGAAAGCAGATACATTTTCGTGGAAAAGCGGGGGCGCTTACGACTTGTGAACCCCCATTTTTTTGACACGCCAACGTAGACCCCCGTCGAGTCTCCCGTGGACCCTTGGGGGTCCACCTGGACCACTTTGGGAACTACGGCTTTAGAGGAATGAACAGATGAATGCGGATTGCGAATTTGTTTCATAATACGAGTTTATTTTATAACAAGTATAAATTTAAAATTTAAAAAACCCCCGACATTCGCCATTTTGTGGCGACGGCCATCTTGGATTTGCATAGTGCTATTCTACTAGTCAAACCCTTTCATTTGATACCCATATTAAGGGAGTTATGATAAAATATGTAATCCGCCATTTTGTAGCGGCGGCCATCTTGGATCGATTTTCATGAAACATAGCTAACAACACTCTCGACTAATTCACCTTTCAAGCAAAAAAACCGCATTTAAATAGGTCCACCCGTTTGAGCGCCACAGGGGAACAGACAGATACACCACACAGACACGTCAAACTTATAACACCCCGCCGTTTTTGCGTCGGGGGTTAAAAAGAAACGGAGAAGAAGAAAAGCCGAAATGAAACTCGGGCTTTTCACTTAACGAATATGATATTTAACATTCAGTTTTTTATAGCTTAACTAGTAAGTACGAGTAGGTTCATTAGTGTTCTCATAACACTACATTTTACGCAACAAACATTCAAATGTCACATACACACATATATTAAGCTAGTAGGTCGCATGTCTTCATAGATAACTTGAAAATTAATTTAACTTGCTCCAAGTCAAACATACTCGACTTGAATGTCTATCTAGATAAGCTAAACTAACACTAAGTTCAAAATCTGTCTTATGTATGACTAGATGATGCCCACGGCTTCGCCCGTGTGGAATTAAGTTTTTAAAAATCCCGTGGGATCTTTTGATTTTCCAGAACAAAAAGTAGCTTATCTGTAGAAACCCGTCCCCAAAACGGAAAACATCCCGTGGGATCCCCACGATTTCGGAATACAATTCCTTACAGCATCAGGGTTGAGGAATTGGATATGTACCTACTCGAGTTCATTCAACGATAAAGTCTTTAATTGGTACCCCCAACATCAATTTAAATAACCGAAAGTTTCTAAAACCCATTAGTTTTGGGAATTAGGTCCCCTACAGCATCAGGATTGAGGAGTTGGAATCCAAATTTTTTATAGAACAGGGTCGCAATGTTTCTCTATCGATTAAAAAAAATTACGCAAATCGGTTCAGCAATCTCGGAGATATCGGTGTACATAGGTAGAAAAACACAACTCCTCCTTTTTTGAAAGTCGGTTAAAAAAGTAGCCTATGTTACTCCCTGGTTAATTCTCTACTTGTATGTGAAGGTCCCGTCAAAATCGGATCAGCCGTTCCGAAGATTAGCCCGTTCAAACAGACAGACTGACAGACAGACAGACAAAAATTTTAAAAACGTGTGATTCGGTTATGGTAGCCGTCTAGCTCGGAGGTCGTGGGTTCGATCCCGGGCCGGTCCGATCCCTCTAACTTTTCGGAGTTATGTGCGTTTTAAGTATTTAAATATCACTTGCTTTAACGGTGAAGGAAAACATCGTGAGGAAACCTGCACGCCTGAGAGTTCTCCATAACGTTCTCAAAAGGTGTGTGAAGTCTGCCAATCCGCTTGGCCAGCGTGGTAGACTATGGCCAAAACCCTTCTCACTCTGAGAGGGAGAGCCATGCTCTGTAGTGAGCCGGTAATGGGTTGATCATGATGATGATGATGATTATTCTGTAAACTATATACCTATTTAGTGCCTACCTACAAAGTAGTACCTCCCTACTTTCCGCAACTAATTTCTATTGTTCACTCAAAAATGATGTATACACTTTTCTTAAGTAACCTGGTATGTACCTCTTGCAAAATATATCTTCTAAGAACTCTACTATGACAAGGAGTGAAGGTAAGGTAACAAAAAAAAATACCGTAGTATAATTAGTATAAAAAAGGGGCCAAGTGTAATTCAGCCCATGTATCTCGATACCATTTCTCCAATATCATAAACGTTTCGTACTATTCAAGGATTACCTAAACGTTTAATAATAACACAATTATTACATGGTTTAATAATTTGTAACAATGAAATGTTGGAAGACCAGCAAGTCGCTGAGAACCACTTAACACATACATTTTTCTGTGGAAATCCATGCACTGTTTGAAACAATAATGATGACGATAATTGTATTAAGATAAACTGGAGCGCATACATTATGAGCCATGAACGTACACACTACTGGAATCGCCAAGCTCTGAAGTGCTAAACTTTATAAACGTAGACGCGTGCTTTTATTTCGACCGTACAGTTTCCGTTGCATTTTGCGTTTGTTCAAACCTACGATTAAATTAACTTACATTAGAATGAAAATCACAATAGGTATCATGAAGACTTTGTACGAAGGGTTTAGCATACAAAACAAATGAACCAATTGCAACACAATACAAAACATAGGTAAAAAGAAAATTGGACAATAAAAATTGAAGTTAGATAGAGTTCATTAGCAGTGCTGCCGTGGTATAACTAAAACGCCGTTACTTAGTTCCTCCTAAGGAACTAGGTAACGGCGTTTTAGTTAGGTATACCACGGCAGAGTGGTACTAGGGAAGCATGTCACGTAAAATATACAAGTAACCTTCGCATAGTAACGAGATAATGAAAATTAGCATTAATTTTCAATACTATGACGGAAACCAGTACAAGGTCGAACGATGACCACAGAATGATAAAATATGGAGCAAACTTATGTGGGCCAATGGCCTTAATAGATCATCATTTTTTGCACGGAGAAAATCGCATAGACATTCATCTCACAGAGTGGTTCAGACATTTTATTGCCATCGTTAAGATATTAAAAAAAATTCTAACGTCCTTTAGGTCATTGAAATGGCTTTGGTGTCCGTTTTTATGGCCTCTTCATCATTTTCATGTACATCAAAATGAAATGCTGTGGAAAAAAAGGGCGAGGTGACCATTTTATAGTGAGTGCTCAATCAATCAATTTATTTAATTGCCAGATTGAGCAGGTATGCAATTTAGCGTTGCCAATTTAATGGCATGCAAATGAACACAACTACAGCCTCAGCTGTGCAAAATTATTGTCAATTTTCAATGCTTAGTTTTACTAATAATGAGTTGTAATTAATTTATCTTATACTAGTGGACCCGGCAGACGTCGTCCTACCCGGTGACATACCGACATCAACGCCACTTACCGAGACCCGGTAGGTTACCTGTACCTACCCGGTAATTGTGTTTTCAAACCACCCATGAACCTATTGAAATACACACACAAAATTCCATCATCAATTTTCCAATGTTTTTAATAGTTATTCTGCTATTCGGGACGGTCCCAAATACATCCAAAAACCATGTAAATCAGTCCAGCTCTTCTAGAGTTATAAATGTTCGAACAAACACGACTTTGTCTTATGTATATCTATAATATAATAAAACTGTAACAGATCCAATTCTGTACATTGAAGATATTTTGAAATTTTTTATTGGAAGGCACTCTATAATCGATACTGAAGCCAAAACTGCAATTTGTTTTATTTTTGTCTGTCTGTCTGTCTGTCTGTCTGTCTGTCTGTCTGTCTGTCTGTCTGTCTGTCTGTCTGTATCTTGGCCGCGCATCACGCCGAAACTACTGAACGGATTCGAATGAAACTTGGTACGATTTGAGTTTATACTCCAAGGTAGGACATAGGATACTTTTTATCCCGAAATTCAGCACGGTTCCTTTGGGAGAGGGGATGAAAGTTAAAACGTGTATTTAGCTGTAATTCATTAACGCGTTGTTCGATTTCACTGATTCTTTTTTTGTTCAAAAGGTAGTACTTTATATATTGTCCTATAAATATTTCAAGGTCATAGGTTTTTTGGTTCCGAAATGACAGACATTACAACCCTCAGTATTGGGATCAAATAACTTGGGACCCGGTTTTTTGAACGTACGGCTTATTTTAAACTGGTGTGCGTTTAAATTTATGTTTGTCGGTCTGTCTATTTGTTCCAACTAATCTCCGAAACGGCTGAATCGATTTTAACGGAACTTTCAATGGCTATCGGCGATGTTATAAGGAGTAACTTAGGCTACATTTAGTTTATGTACATAAAATAATTATGAGATCCGATCCGATCCTATATAAAACCTATAAACATGCGAACGAAGTCGCGGGGGTCAGCTAGTATACATTAAATTAACTTCTTACATAACTGTAGCCTTAGCCTACGTAATTCTATCCGTGTAGGCCGACATGATCGTTATAAGTCAGAAAGTTATAACAGAGATGTGCAAGTTCCCTAAATGATGACTGCAACGTAAAACGCAGTGTTGGGAAACTGACAGTAATATGTTGGACATATAGGTGCTGCAATAATACAGGAACGTGATTTGTGGAGCCCCATGTCCAACAGTGAGAGTCGAATGATGAGACAACGAAGATGATTGGTGAGGTATAGTAGTGGGGTACGTGTGTGAAACACATTGAGTAGCTTCAATGCACAGTGAAGCTCATTGAATAAATAGTTATTAAGATGAGATAAGAAACTTCAGTCTATGTATCTTTCAACTTCCCCGGTGGAAAGGCAGCCTAAGCTTGCACAATTTATTGATCTGAGGCAGTTTGGCTTTAATTGCGGTAAATTCACTACCAAACTATCATAGCCACAGAATACATTGGTATAGATATAATACTATGCAGCTTTGGTGAGGACATTAATACGGCACTGGGTCACCGAAGCGAATTGCAGTTCGTATTTCATTATGACGTTCGATTTTCGAATGTCATATCGAAAGAAGAATACCTAATCTACATAATATTATATTTTATATTAAGTATGAATTATATAATTCGTAGAGGCAACCGTGACAGCAGAATATTACTTAAGTAGGTAGGTATAAGATATGTTTAAATGGAAAATACTTGTACGGCCCCCAGTGTCTTGTAGATACGAGAAGTGACAACTTGATTATAACATTCCTGAAATAATACTGACGCTTCTTATTTTTGTATTTCTGTTTCACACGTAATAATAAATAAAAAAATATAAACAGCCTATTTTGTTACGAATTAGGTACCTACCTACTCAAGCGTGATTTATAATAGCATGTTTTTCTTTTTACTTTTACTTTGTAGTTCAAAAGCCTCTTTCTTTCAGAAAACATTACTTTTGATCGCAAAAATTTCTATGAAGAAGGAAAAAACATTTGCAAATACACATACAAAGCAAATGAATACCTACCAACGTGTGTAAAATTCGTAAAGAGGTCAAAAAGAACTCTAAAGTCCCAAATGTTGAAATTTCGTAGGAATTTCTTTCTTATATCGTTAAACTAGCGGACCCGGCAGACGTCGTCCTGCCCGCTATTAGCGCCACCTACCGGGTCCAATTTTTCTACTTATAAACCTTCCCCTTGAATCACTCTATCTATTAAAAAAACCGCATCAAAATCCGTTGCGTAGTTTTAAAGATTTAAGCATACATAGGGACATAGGGACATAGGGATATAGGGACAGAGAAAGCGACTTTGTTTTATACTATGTAATATACTGCGTTTCAATTGAGAAGTTTCACAGGGTTGATATTGTAATATTTAGGAAGTACATATTATATAGTGCTTTTTTACACCAAAGTATAATTGTTCTGCAAGAGTTCAAAATGTTATACACGATTATGTGCTGTAGAGGGAGATAAATTAGCAGGGAGATTTATGTAGAGACAGCGAGGTTTTTGCTGAATTATGGGACGGTTTGGGCAAGAGAGGGCTGGAGCCGTGTTTGTAAACAGATCCGCTACTGGTATTAACCTTAATTTGTCAGTTTTTCTAGAAAGGCAATTAGTAATTTTGGTGAATAGTTGTCCACAAAAAAAAATGTTCACACGTCGCTTATGTATCATTGCATAATAATATTAATTACCGCATTAAAAAAAATTGTAGCTGCTCATGACAATATGTTTGCTGCTAACTAGATTTGTCAACGAATGCAAAATTATGCAGGCTGCTAATGTAGGTATTACATTCACAGTTTTTAGGTGAGTCTGGTGCACTTCAAATAAGCCTGAAAATTTCATCGTGCGCAAAACTCCGTAATAATGTCAATAAAACTTAATGTGTGTTGTATCTTTAGGATGTTGGCCCAGATGAGCGTGTGCTACATTTTCCACCGTGGTCACCCTTTATTAACATTATTTAATGCTCAATAAGTTGTTTAGTGTGTTACTCGTGATGCAACACCCTTCATAAGTAACCGTTAAGACTTTATTACACGTAAAGCTAGGGGATATATGGCTTTAACCTATTTAGCTGGTATCGTTGTCCTATTTACCAAAAGCCCACCTGGCTTTACCACGCTTGTTTCTCCTAATTTAGGAAATAAACAGTGGAAGTGTACTCAGTGCTCTGTTTTTTTCCTAAAAATAAGAGGCAAATTTAAATCGGTTAGATTCAACAGGTGTGATCACATTTTGTGCTTCTCTTAGCAAAAAATGCGATCACACCTGATGGTAAGTGATGATACAGTCTTAGATGGAGCGTGTTGGCTTTGTAGATGCCTATTCATTCTGCAGTAGAAGGGTGATGCTGGAATTAAGTCAAAGAGTTCTTCGGCACACTCTCCGAAATATATCCTACAAAATATCGACATACTGTAAACCTTGAACAGATGCTTCCAATTTTGAAGTTTGTAGTTGGCCAGCGCTTCGGTAATGAATCTTCTGGCGCGACGATTCATTTAATTCAGGCATACAAAAAATATACAGAAATGCACTACTTAGAATATCTTTAAAATAATATAAATACATACGAATATAAAAGGACACTGCAAGTATTTTGATACTATCACGTTAGCATTGATATGCTCGCGGTTGATAACTATTCCCAGCGCGAAACGTTTTTACTCAACATCGGACCGCTAAGGTGTGAAACGTCCTTCCGGTGTCCGTGTTTCCTGCGACGTACATAATTAACTTAAATGCCTACATTCTTACTTTGACTTCAAGACAAGAGTTCACATCATAGGGATCTTATAGGCGTACGCTCTAACCTAGATATCATCACTGCTTTTCATCAAGCATAGGTAATAATTGTCATCAATCGAGCCTTTCACACTGAAGACGAAAGTCTTCGAACAGTGCGCGTTGCCAGTGATGACTTACGGATCTGCGATATGGTCGCTATCAATGGGCCTCATAAGAAGGCTCAGGGTCACTCATCGGGCGATGGAGAGTAGCGCTCTCCATATTCTCCGCTCGGAGTATCCCTGCGGGATCAAATCAGAAGTGAGGAGATCCGCAGAAGAACCAGAGTTACTGACATGATATCGGGTCACGAAGCTGAAGTGGCAATGGATGGGGCACATTGCTCGAAGAACCGATGGACGTTGGGTCGCGAGATGCTTGAGTGGCGACCTCGCACCAGCAAACGAAGCGTGGGACTAGACGGACGGACGATTTCAAGCGAGTCACTGGCAGCCGCTGAAAACAAGCGGCGCAACATCGTGTCCTGTGGCGATCCTTGCAAGAGACCTATGTCCAGCAGTGGACGTCTATTGGTTGAGACGACGACAACGACGAAGCCTTTCAGGCATATTGCCTGCAAGTCACTTGACATAATATGGCACACATTTTCATAAAATATGTGTTCACGATTTCATTAAAATGTGTGGCAACGTGTGGTTGGGAAACTTATTCAGTAGGGATCTCGGGCCGTAAACAAAGGATTGTATAAAACACATCTGTGCAAACAAACAAATAGATGAATGGGTTAACGCTTACCGTTATCAAAAGCCGATCAACATTGTAACCCATAGCGGTAAGCGTGAGCAATAAAATTAGCATAAACACACCTAACAGCCTGTGTGTAATTTGACTCTTGTTACGCTTTGCAAAGCAAAGAAATTTAAAAAAAGATTATAAATTAAAAATGTAATAATTAACAGCTGATATATACTTATATTTTATTTTTGTTTTTGCTCGACTTTGCGGGAACACTGCCGTGCTCCTAGATAAATAAGTATTTTGCTGTTATATTGCTTTTGGTGTGAACTGTTTTTAAAAAGACCCCGGGACAAAATAAGCCTTTGATAATAAGCCTTTGATAAAAACACATTTTGATAGTTCACGATAACGTAATTTTTTAAATAAAACAAAAAAAAATTGTTTTGAACTTTGTTTTAAAAGTTCTTGTTAACGATATTATCTATTAACTAGCGGTCCGCCCCGGCTTCGCCCGTGGTACATATATAGCCTATAGCACTCAAGGATCATGTACATATCCAACAGTGAAAGAATTTTTGAAATCGGTCCAGTAGTTCCTGAGATTAGCGCGTTCAAACACACAAACTCTTCCGCTTTATTATATTAGTATAGATATATAACACGAAAATAATAATATTATGTAATCGAGTCTTGTATGCGTTGAAAATTTTTAATTAGGCTGAGCAACTACTGTTGAAGTTGTTATTCGTAGCTACATGGAACCCATTTGCCATAATTATGACACGACAGTATAAATAAAATTATGAACTATATTATTCGTACACTAGCTGTTGCCCGCGGCTTCGCCCGCGTGTATTTCGGTTTATCACAAATCCTGAGGGAATCGTGGATTTCTGGTTCCTGTTCCCGCTCCCTTTTCCAATCTTTACACTTACTTTCAAGGTAGTTTGCTATATTGATCTACCTATAGCTGTAGATTTGGGTTTTTTCAAAATTCCGTGGGAACTGTGGATTTTTTCAGGATAAAAAGTTGCCTATGTTTTAAGTCAGGGCATTATCTATCTTCATTCAAAATTTCAGCCAAATCTGTTCAGTAGTTGCGTTATAGAGTAACAAACATCCAAACATCCAAACATCTAAACATCCAAACATCCAAATATCCGCACTTTCACATTTAGATAATTATTTAATAACTAAATAAGTAGCTTTACATTATTTATTTATTTATTTAGTTATTTATTTATTGATTTAGTTATTAATTTAGTATTTATTTAATTGCCTTCGGCCACCAGAGTGCGCAGCTGTCGTATCGAGATTCCGCCTGCGGCCGTCAGAGGTCATTGCAATTGCTTCGAGTTTCTAGCTCCGGCCGCAAGAGTTTTGACTATAAGAGGGCACTGCAATCGCTTCGAGTTTCCGGCTTAGACCGCTAGAGGGCGCTGCGATCATTTTTAGTTTCCAGTTTTGTCCGCACGAGGGCGCTGCAATCACTTCAAGTTTCTGGCCTAGGCCGCCAGAGGGCTTTGGTTGCGGTTTCTTCTCGACAGGCCGAAGTCCATCGCGGACTTCGGCCTGTCGAGAAGAAACCACAACCGCCAGAGGGCGCTGCGATCGTTTTTAGTTTCCAGTTTTTGCCGCAAGAAGGCACTGTGATCGTTTTAATTTCCAGTTTTGGCCGCAAGAGGGCGCTGCAATCGTTTTGTAGTTTCCAGTTTTAGCTGCTAGAGGGCGCTGCTATTGCTCCAGGTTTCCGGCTTAGACTGCCAGAGGGCGCTGAGATGGTTTTTAGTTTCTAGTTTTGGCCGCCAGAGGGCGCTGCGATCGTTTTAAGTTTCCAGTTTTGGCTGCTAGAGGGCGCTGCTATTGCTTCAAGTTTCTGGCTTAGGCCGCCAGAGGGCGCTGTGATCGGTTTTTAGTTTCCAGTTTTGGCCACCAGAGGGCGCTGCGATCGTTTTTTAGCTTCCAGTTTTGGCCGCTAGAGGGCGCTGCAATCGTTTTTTAGTTTCCAGTTTTGGCTGCTAGGGGGTGCTGATATTGCTTCAAGTTTTCGGCTTAGGCCACCAGAGGGCGCTGTGATCGTTTTTTAGTTTCCAGTTTTGGCCGCCAAAGGGCGCTATGATCGCTTCAAGTTAGACCGCCAGAGGGCGCTGCAATCGTTTTTAGTTCCCATTTAAACTTTCATCCCCTATTTTACCACCCTTAAAAGCAGATTTTTCAAAATAAAATTTACAGAGTTTTATTATTTAAAACTCATAATCTAAATGCCGATTTTCAGGTCTGTAACTTTAAAAACATAGGACTTTCATAAAAGTTTTCATCCCCTATTTTACCACCCTTAAGGGGAGATTTTCCAGAATAACTTATACAGGTTTTTATCATTTAAAAATTATAATTTCATATCCTATTTTCATATCTGTAACTTCTAAAACATAACCTTCCAACCCCCATTTTACCCCCTTAGGGGAGGATTTTCGTGAAATATTTTCCAGGCTGATATCTAAGCCCTAGAATTAACCTACCTTCCAAATTTCAAGTTGATAATAGCAAAATTATAATTAAAACTTCCCATTACAACTTTCATCCCCTATTTTACCACCCTTAAGAGAAGATTTTTCAAAAAAAAAATATACAGAGTTTTATTATTTAAAACTAATAATCTAAATGCCGATTTTCAGGTCTGTAACTTTAAAAACATAGGACTTTCATACAAACTTTCTACCCCCATTTTACCCCCTTAGGGGAGGATTTTAGGGATATTAAATAGCCTATAACCTGCCCCAAAAGTTGGACAACCAAATGCAAAAAGAATTTTTCAATTCCGATAGGTACTTCCAGAGATTAGCGCGTTCAAACAAACAAACAAACAAACAAACAAACTCTTCCGCTTTATTATATTAAGTATAGATACAAGCCTGTATAAACCTAAAAAATGCTTTTTGCCTAACATTTGCTTCTATGAAAAAATATAGCTTTTTATGTACCAAACTTTCCGTTTTAGGCCATCAATTTCGATGTTATTTTTTAATTCACAGTAATTATTATTCATTTATTCAAAGTTCCTGATACTTGGATAGACAGACAGGCTGATGGACTAACAAGTGAAAATTCACTCAAGCAGACTTAGTTCGATTAATGATTTTTTTAAATGTTTTTGTGCCGAAAAGCAACTAATTATGTTACCGGAATCCATACAAATACAACATGATACTAAAACGAGAATTTTAGCTCTTACATTTTTGCTTGAATCAAGTTATTTCAACTTTAAACTTGGTATTCAAATAAGCGATTACAATCAAAAACTGTAATAGCTGAACCTTTGGGCATTATAATATTTTATCGTATTTCATATTAAACTGACTAAATTGCTAAATGAACGCAACAGATTAACAATATTAAAGTTTTAGCGTACCCATCTAAACTTTAATATTGTTTCTATTGAATAATATTAAAAGGGTTATTGTACTTTTTGTCACTGCTGGGTCACCTCTTTGCTCTTTGCTACGGTCCGCAAAAAGAGAGGTCCATAACTTTCTAACGAGCCACAAATTCAGTTTTTGCTAAGAAAATGTGCTAGTTACAATACAAATTTTACAACATTAAGGGCCTGTTTCACCACATATTCAGATAAGTGTCGGATAACTTATTCACAAGTTTTGTCTTTTTCCCTTGACATAAAGTAAGAAAGTGACAAAACTTACGTTTAGTCTATCCGACACTTATCTGAATGAATGTGGTGAAACAGGCCCTTAATGTTGTAAAATTTGTATTGTAGCACTAGGCCTTAAGTGTAATTAAGATATCTAGTAGATACAAAGTCTAGATTTTGTGGAATTCATGATTTTTTTTCCTATATTTTTGTACCTTTGAATACATTTGGCTACATTTTTTTTGGAAGTAATAATTATTGGATCTCCGTCCGTGCAATCGTCCGTTGTGAAGTCAACATCTCCTGAAGATGCTCCGGTGTCGGAGCGAAACGATCGTCGAGTTCATTTTGTGGTGAATTTGTGTGGTTTTGTGCCTACAAATTTGTCACTTTTAGCGGATTATAGCAAAGTAATTTTATATTCATTGTATATTGGATCTCCTTTTTAGTATTTTTTTCTAAACAGATTTTATTTAATACTAGCAGTTGCCCGCGACTTCGTCCGCGTGAATTCATACAAATCTAAAACAAACTTTTATCTAAATTCCAAGCTTTTAGCTTTAAAAATGACGATACTTCCATACAACTTTTCAACCCCTCTTTTAACCTCTTAGAACCCTTTTTTTGCATTAAAAAGCCTATTGCCTTTAGCCTATTGCCTTTCTCAGGCTCTAGATTATCTGTGTACCAAATTTCATTTAAATCGGTTCAGTAGTTTTGGCGTAAAAGCGTAACAGACAGACAGACAGAGTTACTTTCGCATTTATAATATTATTAACACGTTAACTGCGTTCGGGGATGTAATGAATCTCTTACAAGACTTTCCGCTGGTGCGGCGCTAAAAATCGTGTTCTGCACCTCTGTGCGGGAGGTCGTAACTCCTTTATTTGAAGGTGTTTGACAGAATCAAATATACATACTTGCTTCTCTCTTTAAGTTTGATTGAATAATGAAATAAAAAAAATTGGAGATCGATGAGGTCCCTAACGCACTGAGTAGTGATATTATACATTAGGTGCGCAAGGAGAACGTTCCCGCCTCCTAAATCGTAGGGCTCAGAGACGCAAGAAGCGGAGCGCGGGCGGCGCGGTCGCCGCGCAATTTGCTTTAGTGTTGTGCAAGTGTCGACAGCGTGCGCCCGGAGGCTTTGTCTGTAAAAAATATGGTCGTAAATACGTAATGGAGAAGTTTCCATTTTTAATTAATTATAAAAATTTAAGTGAATTATAATAAAAATCTGAAAGAATCATTAAATTATCTCAAAAACTGAAAAGTCATGGAACCTTCACGAATAAATTCGTTTCACGCGGCGCTCCAGCGTGTGACGTCATCCCCTTCAAAACGAGGTATTTTATTTTTCTTAATAGCTGTCTATGCACTCATATGTAATGGTTTTGATCTAGTTTTAAGTTATTTTGTTCATATTTACAAGACTTGACCGCAACTTTATATGTAATTTACTTTTACATTTGTAATTTTATAAATTGAAAATTTGGATAGGTAAAACAAAAGTAAGCGAACCGCAACTTGTTTTGTGTAAAAATAAATAAATATTGTTATTTTCTTTAGAAAGAGGAATATGTTTCTGGTTATGTTCTTCTGGTTTATTCTTTGAAGCTTTGCACTTTCCTAATTTACGATATATTTACAATCGACAGTAACAAGTCTCACTTACACGATAAACACTTAAAGAAAATTAAATTTTATACACTAATTTTTATATTTTATTGCAGGTATCCCTGAGGGAAGATGCACAGATCATCTTTTCCAGCGTGGTAACAAAATACGATGTTGCACTGGCTGTTACAATAAATTGCGGCTCACATTGCATACAGGCATCCAAAAATACCAAACGAATCATAACATATTGTGCGCAATGCAAACAAACAATGTGTTTATCATGTTTCAAAAAATTTACTTAGCGATAGCTGAAGTTTAATTTAAATTCCCATTACTAGTCGCAAGCCTTTCTAGTGTGCGATGCGCGATGCAATCGATACCTAATTTTTTTTTTTCGTATTTATTTTTAGTCTATGTACCACATCTAAATGCGCCGCTAGTTTAAGATAGAGCAATCAATTATCTATAATTAACAGAAAGAATATAGAATATATCTTAAAATTTGAACGAGTTATACGTTATTGAAAAAAACCATTTTTTAGGAGGATATTTTAGGTCTCATACGCACCCCCGTGCAAGTCGGTTACGAGTCTTAATAGGTCTCATACGCACTGCCAAACAGTTCTCTGAAAATGGCCACGCAGCTAACGTGTTAAGGATAAGGATTACGAGTATTTTATGTAGATTGGCTTGCGCCAGACGTTTAGCCTCAATTTATTACTTACATATTTCTTTTCGAATTATTGTTCCTCAATTCAGTTTCCATAAAAACAAAAAAATATACACATACAGTCTTTTTATTTTTAGTGAAATTATGGACATTTCATCATGTTGTCTACAGCTTAAAAATGATAAATGTTTTTTTACACATAGAATATCCCAAACAAAAAGGTACCTACATCGCTAATGAACATAATTTTGCGATGTCGGCAATACGATTATGAAGGTTCTGTACCAAATTTATCATTTGTGTAGCCGGCATTAGGCCTTTTTTCCCCAGAGATTTATAAACGAGTGGAGAGCGGATAAAACCCGGACGCCGCGCCGGCTTTACAGATAACCAGAAAACCAATTGGCTGAATAAAAATTAAGTACAAGCTTTGTTGTGCCGAAATAACAAAATCCGTGACGCAGTCAAAACCAATCAAATCAAATCAAACTTACTTTTTTAATAATCGCTATAGGGTAGAGATGCCGCGAATACCTAGTTGTTATAGTCGAATAATTCGCCATTATTATTCGACATAAAAAATGAACATAAACCATAATTTATTGATTACGAGCGGATACCCGCGACTTCGTTCGCGTAGATATTGATTTTAACAATCCCGTGGGAATCATTTTGTTTTTCCTATGCTCCTTTGAGCTTAAACCTTGTTAAAAACTGTTAAAAGTTCACTGGCGGATGTTTAGGTACATCAAAATGTAAACATCCGCCAGTGAAAGTCCCATCGAAATCGGTCCAGCCTTTCAGAGATAAGCCAGTAGTCATTAAAGTATCTACTTTCTAACAAAAAAAAAATGAATGAAATCGGACCACCCGTTAACGAATTACAGCTAAGTACACATTTTTTATTTGTTACTGTAATCTAAAAATGTTCTTAGGTTATGATATAAAATTATTAAAATAATTGACTTGAACATGACATGACTGATTTTTGGCTGACTTTTTATATTATGATAATAATATAATTAATAGGTACCAAGTGTGTTTTGTTTTTTGAGAAAAATTAGTTTGGTTATTTTTACATCTAAGTATAGTTTTTTGTCATTAAAAGTTTATTTTAGACAGCTATTGGTCGAATGTCTAATACTTAATAGTATCTATTCGTCATTTTTTGGTATTCGAATACCGAATAATAATTGACTAGGTAACTTCTATCCTAGCTATACGATAGAAAGTATAATACTGCCGTCCTAAAGCTAAAGTGTCGTTAACTACCAAAACCAAGTTTCGAGATATGATCGAAAAAGCGGGAATTTATTAAGAAATGATGCCATTTGATAATTAATAAACGTACACAAAACTTGAAACTATGAAAATGTAGATCTAATAAAGCACTTTCGAATAATTGTATTTTTAAGTTCCTAGAGTAAATAATAATTAAAGCAGAAGAGTTTTGGCTTTATAGTCTAGCATTTTTTCTAATAACGGCTTGTATTTACATAACTTAAATGTCGTTAGGTTACCCTTTGAGACGTTTATGGCTTGGATTGCGTTTAATTTTTTTAACTTTTTACGAAACTTTAAAAAATTATATAATTTCTAAACTAAAACGACTCTAAAGACTTTAACGACATTATAGGTTAGGTTATGATATTTAAAATTCTCAATAACGTTACACTTAAATGCGGCTCTTGTCATTTAAACACATTTTAGTCTAGAAATATAGAAATGATTTGTTTACAGTAGCGTTTTTGGGGGAGTATTGCTAAACTATAATGTGGCTTATTGCAGATGATTCAACCATACCGACGTTTTAGGTTAGCATAGTTTATTATACATTTGAGGTTTTCCAATGAAAGTGTCGTTAACTAAAACAATTGTAAGAGCAACTGCAGTCTGAAAGTAGTCTTTTTTTACATTGCCTTTGGTTTGATTGATGGATTCTACAGCATCTACAAAATCTATAAAATCATACAATTTTCCTTTTTTCGTCATAGCAAGAATTTGATCAAAGCTCATTAATGTATGACCAGGTTCAAAGTAGTAGAGCGTCAATGTTTCTGCACAAATCAATCGCTGTTTATTATGTTACGTATATGAATAACGAATAGATCAGCCAATTTTTATTGTGAGAGCTGAAGTTATCCAGCCATAGATGAATAAGCACAACATCCCTAGGGCGCAGGAGGAAATGATAAAAAGCTGTAATCGATTTTTGGATCCTCATAACTTGGGTTTGAATTATACCAGATAAACAAAATTCTCGGGATATGATATCAATAGTGGACTTATTAAACACTAGCGGTCCGCCCCGGCTTCGCCCGTGGTACATAATATTATATAGCCTATAGCACTCAAGGATCACGTGCATATCCAACGGTGAAAGAATTTTTGAAATTGGTCCAGTAGTTCCTGAGATTAGCGCGTTCAAACAAACAAACTCTTCCGCTTTATTATATTAGTATAGATTTATAAAGTTTCAATTAAATAGCTCTTAAGATTTTATTGATATCTAAAAAACTCCGATTTTGTCACTGATGATCATCAAATTCTTAAGATACTTCCTGAGGTCCTAAAAAGCTAAAATTTCGTATGTAAGCTAGTATATAGTAATAACAAAAAAATTCTAAAACTTAGAACTTTTACCCTCCGACCCCTTAAACTAGGGGATGGAAGTTTGTATGAGACTTCTACTTTTAATGCTAGAGGTCTAAAAACTGATATAGGGACCCCTGTTATAAATAATAAAATATATATTTGAGGATTTTTAGTAAATCACTCCCCATCCCATATTTAAATTAGGGGATGGAATTAAGCGCATTCTCTTGTGGGCAGGCTTATATGTAGCATTCTCTAGATTGACTAATTTGCAACCTTATAAATATTGACTTTAGTAGTATTAAAGCACAAAAGTCTGCAGCTATAGTCGAATATAATCGTCTAAAAGCTAAGTATCGTCCTGATCTATCGCTTATTAAAAACAGTAAACCAACAAAGAAAACGGCCAAAAATAGAGAATGGGCTATGAAAAAACCTCCGTTATGCAAGAAGTACACCCCAAAAAAGAAAGAAAAAATTAACTAAATAAAAAATATTGTTGTATTTTAAACAACTTACAAAAAGAAGTGAAATCCCACCAAAACATTTTCATGTAAAATGTAGCCAAGACGAAACCATATGCCTCGCACAGTCTTAAAGTTATTAGACCTCATGTAGAGACAAGCTTCTAGCTCTACACGCTCTAACTCCTAACTTCACAAACTCTACACCTAAAACACTATTAATGTACCTATGCCAAGCCACATATTTTGACTAAGGTGTAGAGTTTGTGAAGTTAGGAGTTAGGGCGTTTAGAGTTAGAAGCTTGGCTCTACATGAGATCTGATAACTTTTGGACAGTGCGAGCCATATGGTCTCGTCTTGGCAACATTTTACACGAAAATGTTTCTGGTGGGATTATATTTTTCATGATGCTGGACCCATTCTATACAATCAGTACGCAACATAGCAACAATCTGCTGTTTGGCATCATGTGAATTTAGTTTTTTATGCAGGTTTCATGTCTCGCATATCTCGCATTCCCCATTACCGAGACGGGTAAAACATATTATAAAATAATATAAAAAAACTCATGAAATTTATAGTTTTTAAGTGTTGCCCTTGTACTTAGTTTGTACGACACTTTCTTTTCGGGATATTTTTCGCAGTAATCATTGAGCATTTATTAGCTACAGCGCCCACAACCTCGCAAGATGTGGGAATAGTTAGAGACATTTAAGTTATGTATTGCGGGATAGAGTCATTTCAGTTTAGGAAACAATATTTTTTTGCAAAATATTACTAGACTGTAACGCGTTTAAGTGTCATTAACGACATTTTAGTATAGCATTTTCGTTAAAAGACATTTAAGTTATGGAATAGTGCACCGTAATTTTGGAGAAAAGCTAAATTTAAAAATGAACAAAGTGACTTTAAAGACATTAAAGCTAAGAAAAATCCACAAACGACATTTTAGTTAAGGAATTGAAGAAAAAAACCTCATAGAAATGAAAATTAACACCGCTTTGAGACATTTTAGACTGGCAATGTTAGTTAAATACGTTTAAGTATTGTTATCATATAAGTAGGTAGTTATGTAACGACGTTCTTCTTATTGCTATATCAAAAACTATAGCAGCTAGGAAAATAAGGGTTAGATTGATCGATAGAAAAAAAAAATCTAAGTAAGACAGCGTTAAAATATCGAATTTGGCCAAATGTTGGTTAACGACGTTATAGCTTGAGGAGGGCAGAATATCACCTTTATCAAAAACAGAATATTTGAATAATCAATCTAGAATAACGAGGATGTACTTATTTACAGTAATTAGCGATCTAATATATACACATCAAAACTTAGTTAAATTAATCGCAAAAGTTTATTCTAGCTAACAGATCTACCTAACTAAATATTACCTACCTATATTCCGAGTATTTACTGGGAATATAGGTACATATGTTTAGTTAGAGAAATACAGGTGAATTATCAGTGAGTTTTGTCTCTTCATTATTTTTTGTGACTGATGAAAAAAATTGTATCTACTTGCTCTAGGATAACGTCCGAAAAACCCACCGCAATTATTAAAGACCTTATTTATCTAGACAATGAGAATGACCAAACTGGTCATTGTAGCGTATTTTGGTTCAATTCTGGGATAATGAGAAAAAGTAAGCAAATAACAATAAACAACTGTACAGTAGTGTAACAACAATACGGCTAACCTGCAAAGTACATAATATTATGTCTGACCCAAATTTTTAACTCAGTCATTCGAAGCCAGTTGGTACGAGTACTCCGCGGGCGCGTTTAGATTTAAACTGTGACATAGATATAATACCTAAGGTGCGTTGGGGTAATACCGGACGGATTTTCGACTAGTTGGAAGAGTGTCGCAAAAAATTTTTTTTCTCGAAATCCATACATCATATATTAATGTAATATATCGTAAACGGTTAATGGTTAAACGTAGTTTAGCTCTAAAAATAGTTTGTTTATGTAAACTCAACGGTTTTTGTTTTTTACGTACGCAAAGTCAACACAATTTTTTTTATGACCATGATTAAGAATTGGCCACCAAGGGGTATGACCGGACATAAATTTAAAGTCACTTCTAGTGCTTGGAGAACAAAGTCTTAATAAGGAATACATTCGGTCTTTCCTATTCTAAAACATATTTGAACATGAATTATAAATGACTAGAAACAAAAATGTTCCAATCGATTCTTTCATTTTTGGTTTTATGCCATTCGAACTTACCCCTGATGTAAAAAAAATGTGATTTTGTGGTTCTCAAACTTTGGCATGCCACAAAGTAAGTAAAACGGTAAAGATCGGATGCATTTGCCGGTGCCCAGTGGGGAAGCCTGGTGTAGTAAGTACCTACTCAATTGTTAAATTTATTGTGTGTACAAGTTCATGTACGTGTAGCAGGCGCGTGTCTTATTATAAACAGGAAGGGAGTAGGCATAAAAGAGTCGATCAGAATAAAGGTATAGAACTTGATGAAGTAAAGCAAATGTGACTAAGTAGACCACGATATCAGATATTTGGAAAAGGAAACTGAATTACTACTTAATACGTAAGGTCCCTGGTTTGCCTTTGGATAAAACTTTAGGCAACTATAAAAACTAAGAAATGATTACCAATGTAAAATTCATTTTTTTTTCATTAATGGTACTTATTGGCCTAGTTCATGCTTGTAAGATAAGTAATTATAGTAACCAACTTTCAATAAACTTTTTTTTTAAATTGTCACATAATGTATCTTGTTATTAACGATCTATGAAAAGTACTCGTACCAGATTGAGCTATTAAGGCGCAAAATTTGTGTTTTAACTCTACTTTGGAATCTTACTATTACTCCGATTAATTAATCTTACTGTTAATCCGTTTTGGAATCTTACTATTACTCAGTAAAAGCAATAGCGAAAGAAACCTCGTACGGCAGAAACATTTATGATTACTTAATAAAAGTTTGACTATCACTGCCTTATTTGAAACTTGCAAAGATCGGAAAATTTTCATCCGATCTTCACTTGCGAGGGGGTACACCGGATCTTCGCCAACATCAATGTTAGCTCTATTTGGATCAAATTAATCTCTTTGTGGCATCATAAAACTAACTATCCAGGCAAAATAATTACAAAAAAAGCTATATCTTCGCTAAAAAAGACAGATAAAAATAAAAGTTGAAGACCGGATTGACGAAAAAATTACGAAAATTACCTTGTTTTGTTTAATGGCGCATAGCATACGTCCGACTTGATGGAGCGATTTGCGGGAACCACGGGCCGGGGCCCAATTAAATGGCCTAATACACAATATTGCCCGCATTTAAAAATATGCCCTAATTCGTCCGAAATTTGAGTCATACGGTCTTAACCCACCTCCGATCTTACCCTAACGCACCTTACCTATGATGCCTAGGCAGTTCGCAATTGGCCGTATTTGCTCGTTAGATCTTTCGTAGCCAAAATGGATCACGATTTATTTTACATCCACTGACTGGATAGATAATCATATACGATCCGACGTCTCAAGAGAGACAAATAGGTATGGGTTTTATTCAGTTGAGCGAATTTGTATATCCGTTAAAACATTGTCAACAGGAACATTGTTTATGTTGATAGACAATAAACGTCCCGGGACGCCAATTTAGAATGTCAATAGATTATTATTAGGATATAGGATATAGATCCAACATAATTGCTGGTGTAGACATCCGATATAAGCAAAATGTTTTATAAAACGTAACAAGTATAAAGTTTATAAAATAAAACCCGACTACGCATGCGAAACCTGAAATCGCGGGGCAAGCAGCTAGTGGCGCCATTTGTTATGTCTATCCAAAATTAAATAATAATAAACTTTTGCCGCTCGCACGTCGCTTTTCGAATTTTTTTGTGTATAAAATGTAGCCTATGTCACTCGGACCATAACAAAGAATTAATTGATACCTCATTCATCAAAATCGGCCCAGTAGTTTAGGCCCTACGGTGGTACACACAGAATCTCATACTAAAATCGGCCACATAATCACAACCCTTCCTTTTGGCTTTGCCGTAGTCGGGTAAAAAGTGGTTGTTCCACAAAACGCTTTAGTCATAATTCGTATGAAATTAATTATTATATTAAAATTTTCTATGAAACTTCACTCAAATTGTTTGTTCCGTAAACTTGAGCTCGATTGCGTAACTCCTATTAAATTACATTACATACATAATAAAGGATCCGAGTTATGCAAACACAACACAACTACGCGATCGCTTTGAAAATATAAAGCTTAAGACAGTCGGATGCCTGCTTAAACCTGTTTGGACTATGCTTAAATATTGGTGGCTAATTGAACTATGCGTGGATACACGTGCCACAAGTGTAAATTGAAAATTAAAAAAACCCCCGACATTCGCCATTTAGTGGCGGCGGCCATCTTGAATTTGCAATAGTGCTATTCTACTAGTCAAGCCCTTTCATTTGATACCCATATCAAGGGAGTTGTGAAAAAATATATCATCCGCCATTTTGTAGCGGCGGCCATCTTGGACCGATTTTCATCAAACATAGCTAAGAATACTCTCGACTAATTCACCTTTCAAACAAAAAAAACCGCATTCAAATCGGTCCACCCGTTTGAGCGCCACAGGGGAACAGACAGACACACACACACACACACACACACACACACACACACACACACACACACACACACACAGACACGTCAAACTTATAACACCCCGTCGTTTTTGCGTCGGGGGTTAAAAATAATTGGATTAGTTAGTATTATATGACACCTGTAGCAAGTATCTAATGAATAGAGTAAGCGGAGTCGCCTTTCAGTCTTAGACATAAATGGATATGCAATATTTTTTATCTTTCTGTCGCAGCCCACATATTGTATCAGTGTATATTAGTTGTCACTACGGCATAAAAGGTACCTACTTAAATAATTCACACAGTTAAATAAATTCATGATGGCCGATTCAGCAGCGTAGCGAGTATAAACTCTAAAACCCTCTCCTATAAGAGAAGAGGTATGTGCCCAGCAGTGGGGCTTGAAACGGGCTGTAGTGGTGGTGGTGATTGTTTTTAGTGTATTATATTGGAGAATAATGTGTGATCGTAGTGTCGTCGTCGTCGTCTCAACCAATAGACGTCCACTGCTGGACATAGGTCTCTTGCAAGGATCGCCACAGAACACGATCTTGTGCCGCCTGATTCCAGCGGCTACCAGCGACTCGCTTGAGATCGTCTGTCCATCGGGTCGGGGGTCTACCAACGATCGTAGTCTATATTGCTTGATTTCCTGAATGCGACAAGGCAAGCAGTGCACAGTGCATGCTGAATGTCGCTACATAGATTTATCTAGTTTAGCCAATTATAGCAGAGCCTGTTATCCGACGACAAACAAGCAAAAACCTTTCACAAAGCGTAGCAACACGTACACCAAATGGTAAAGGTATGATGCTCAGTTCATGCAAAATAAATCTATATATATATAACAAAGTCGTGTTAGTTCGAACACTTATCTCGAGAACGGCTGGACCAATTTTCATGGTTTTTAATTTGTTGTATTTGTCTCCGTCCAGAATAGCATAATAAATATTAAAAATATTAGAAAATTGACGAAAAATTAAAATACGAGAAAAAACATTTTCTCATACAAAATGTTCACGGGTTTCGTAGCTGTCAAACAATGGCATCCTGTCGATACGGTAAACTCTTACCCGTACCTCTCATACAGTACGTAATATATCTTCTGTGCGTGTGTTTGTCACCGGGCGGGCAGGACGAAGTCTGCTGGGTCCACTAGTTCAGAATATAAGGTACCCAACTAGGTAAGAAAATATGTTCACTTTTGACATTCATTTTCTGTTTCTTCCGAAGAGAGCTGAGAATTTTACTTCATTATTCTATTTTCATACGAATAATTCATAGATCACCTCCTTGAAAATATTGCTATAGAATGAAAATCGCTTTTATAATGTTGTAGCACTGTTTTACCTGTGCTTGTACAAAACAAATTATATAAGATTTATATAATACTAGCGGACCCGGCAGACGTCGTCCTGCCCGGTGACATACTGACATCAGTGCAACCTACTCGGTCAACAAAGTACTAATATCGCAATTAAAAAATAGGGGTTGGTGATAGAAGGGTGAAAATTTAGGATTGTATGTATTTTTGTATGTTGTATCATAAAAAAATAAAAACTAAAAATTTTGTCTATAAAAAAAAAATAGGGGTGGACTACCCTTAACATTTAGAGGGATGAAAAATAGGTGTTGGTCGATTCTCAGACCTACTCAATATGCTCACAAAATTTCATGAGAATCGGTCGAGCCGTTTCGGAGGAGTATGGGAACGAAAATTGTGACACGAGAATTTTATATATAAGATTTTTTTATATTGCCTTTTCTTCTCCAATTAAGCAGCTCATTTTATAGGAGTGGTGTAAAATAACAGGGCAATGGGTGGAATTCGAATTTCATTCTACTCATTCACCGTGAGTTATTGAGCTTCAAATATTTTTTAGGTTTTTTTTACAGTATATCTGCTATACCTGAGTGAGTCTATATGTAAATAGAAACGAAATGCTGTTCATTTGTAAACACATCTTTTAAGACCGGCTGGACCGGACAGGCGGACAAGACAAGAAAAAAAAACGAAAACTTGCACGGGAAAGTTGGAAAATTCGGGAGAAACTGAAAGTGCTTTTGTTTGGTTTTCCTAGAGGTTTTCACATGAAGACTCATGATTCGAACGATAATTTCGGAAGGAATACATCTGTCTGTCATATTTCATAATGCAGAAAAAGTGACGTGAAAGTATTTTAAATAAAGTCTCCTTGTTATTATTAACTGTTCCAGCAGATCAAAACATCCTCGAAAATGTAAACAGAAAGCGTTGGGAATGATTTTTTTGTAAACAAACCGACTTAAATAATTATGTAACCTACTTTAAGAGAGCTATACGTAGCTATCACGTCATAAGGAACATCGCGGAAAACAACATTAGGTTCCAATCATAGATTAAAGGGAAAAAATAGACGGTAGACCAGCTTCAGGATATTTTGTGGAATGTTATACAAAGTACGAATTGTGCTAGTATTGAAACCACAATCATGTTGATATCAAAGAGGTGGTTTAACCGATATTAATTGACGATGTTCGTGGGAATTTAGGGCAACGCGTCACCCGTGCAATGGTCACATCGCTTAAGCCTAGAACAAACACCACGTCACAATAAATACGCGTGTACGATACGATTTGTTATTATAATCATGTCAAACAGCACACTGAAGCGCACGGCGGTGACAGCCATCTTTGAAAGCGTTATAAATATGTGCGCTTCGCAAGTATGAACGCTTTATACAGTTCCTTGCACTATTGCCCAATTGTTCACGTTCACGGCTTTGTCTATTTCCTTTAGTCTCTCGCTCCAACTTGACCAAGTCCATTATGGAAACAAAACATAATAGTCTCGCGACTGTTTACGCTTTTTGTATACCTATCGAATCGATGCGATTCCATTTGTGCATATATCGTGGTCAGATCGTAAAATTGATATAATATGGTCGATCATTTCATGAAACGGTTCTATTTCTTGATATGGCCATGTAAAACTGGCAATATCGTTTAAACGTCAACGTTTAATGATATTTCCATCCACGTTTGGCCATATCATTTATGTAGGGTTTCAATGATATCATAGCTTTTTTTTAATTAATTTTTAAGAATTTCATTTTGAGGTGATGTTTTTGTATATTTTTTGATATCATAAACCTAATTAATGGGGGGAGTGAGTGGGGGGAAGGGAAGAGACCCCCCCACTATGTGAAGTAGGCCCGGTTGACGGAGCCACGCGAAGCAGGGCTTCTTTTTCTGGATGGTTTTAAAAAGAAATAACACCGAAGAGGATGGCGGAGTCTTGCAGATTCCGACATCCCCTTCTAGCCTAATCTGTGTCAGAGTGCCCCAAGTCCCGAGCTCGCTTCGCTCGCTCTTGGACCTCATTTCTCTATGACTGTTTTGTCTTATATCATAAACCTCACATAAGTAGAAAGCGAGTGTGGGGGAGGGAAGAGACCCCCACTATGCGACGGAGATCCGATCGACGGAACCCCGTCCGTCGTTTCAAATCCAATAATACTTAGTTTAGATTTTCGTTGTGTAGTCACCTTACTTTCTGTTATTTTACTTAAAAACAACATAATATCAGTGCCTCTAACGGTATATAATGTAACTATTTTACGATATGATCACTAATATTTAACCATAATATTATGAAGTAGCCATGCGATTAGCTGTTGATATCATTAAACGATGATCATTCATTGATCTGCCCAAGCCATATCATTTACGGTTCTGTTTAGAAACGGTTCTGTTTCATGAAATGATCGGCCACATCATAATATAGTGTTCAATTCTAAGATCCGGCTACGATACATACAAGATTAGGAAAACAAATATCATGTGACAAAACAGTCAGTATATTGTAGGTATCTGTATTTCATATTATGCGCGAAGCCGCGAAAAATGGTCGAAACGGTTTATTATTGTTGTTTCGCGTCGTGTTCACGGATTCACGAACAAATCACTCGCGAGTGTAGAGCGCCCATTTGGTACATTTCGAGAAAATTCTACGGCGTGACAAATTACGTCTACACTCACGCTACGCTGGGTTTCACGAGCGAACAAACTACGGATTGATTTCGCTCTAACGTTGAAGAATGGAATAAAACATGAATTTATGAATCTGAAATCAATAGCATGAGTAGATACTAACTTAGTACTATATACTTACTCGTAGTTTTTTAGGGTTCCGTAGTTAAACAAGGAACCCTTATAGTTTCGCCATGTCCGTCCGTCTGTCTGTCTGTCCGTCCTCGGTTAATCTCAGAGACTATTAGTACAAGAAATCTGTAATTTGGCATGAGTATAAATATTAATCACGCCGACAAAGTGGTGAAATAAAATTTTGATAAATATTTTTTTAGGGTAGCTCCCCTACATGTAAAGTAGGGATGAATATTTTTTTTCTCGTCTACCCCATAGTGTGGGGTATCGTTGAATAGGTCTTTTAAAAATACTGTGGGTGTGTGAACATCATTTTTCGATTTCTAGATCCGTTTGTAAAATATGATGTTTTCAAGTACAAATTTTTAGTAGAGTCAAGTGTCCCCCCCTCTATCAGCCAAATGGCAGTATATAGGAACTTGAAAAAATTCACAGCAGTAGTATATATAATCAATTTTAAAAGAAAACTATCATGGCTAAGTAGAGTTCACAGGTTAAGGAGTTATAATTATCTGTTTTTCGAGGATTGTGACTACGGAACCCTACACTGCGCGTGGCCCGCCACGCACTTGGCCGGTTTTTAGGGTTCCGTACCCAAAGGGTAAAAACGGAGCCCTATTAATGTCACTCGGCTGTCTGTCTGTCTGTCTGTCTGTCTGTCTGTCTGTCTGTCTGTCTGTCCGTCTGTCCGCCGGTCACAGGTCTCTAGCTCGCAGACGAAATGAGTTACAAACCTGAAATTTTGGTATTTGGTGTAAAACGTTGACCCAAAATCAAATATTGAATTAAAAATTGAATTAAATTATTTTTCAGGGGGGCTCCCGTACATGAGAAAGGAGCCGGAAACAAAATTTTTTTTCTTACCCTAGCTTGTGGGATATCATTGTTTAGAGCTCATTGAGTAGAGTACGAACATATATTTTTTTAATTTTTTGCTTAAAAAGTAAGGAAATGGGGGGTCATCAAAATTGTCAGTTTTAGACCATTTTTGTGACGGGGGCTATCTAAAAAACTAAACTAGTTAGGAATATGATGTTTCGGTATATTATGTACTATATGCTCTATTTGTACAACAAATACTGAAAACAACGATTCATAAAATAGTTTATAAGGTGTGACCAAAACAAACGAACTTATTTTGCGTTTTTCTTTCACGGTTTCTTGCGATGTCTAACTCGGAAATTAAATATTTCTTAGACCCAAAATATTATATTGTTCATAATTATGTACGGAACCCTGAAAGAACGAGGCCCGACTCGCACTTGGCTGATTTTTATTTATTTCAAGGATAAGTAAAGTGGCTGCGAAGGGATAAACGTTGAGTAAGTATACTTACCATATTAGGTATCTATTAATAAGTCATTGGTGTGTCGCTAATAAAACTGGCACCGTATAATATTATCACACTAATATTACACTAACAATATTAAGGCGAAGGTTTGTGTGTGTGTGTTACTCTTTAACGCCGCAACTACTGAACCGATTTGGCTGAAATTTTGAATAGAAATAAATAACGCCTTACTTAACACACAGGCTTTTATCCTGGATGAATCCACAGTTCCCACAGGATTTTGAAAAAACCGAAATCTATAGCTACAGCTATAGGTTCCTCAGAAAAGTTCCTACAAAGTAGGTATAAAGGTTGGAAAAGGGAGCGGGAACGGGTACCGGAAATCCATGATTCCTCGGGATTTGTGAAAAACCGAAATTCACGCGGCGAAGCCCCGGGCAGAAGGTACCTAATAACTTTTAGAAAAATATCTTAAACAGTATAGTACCTACTATCCAGTGGGCAATATAGTGAAACATATTGTTTTCGTAAATATAAAAGATTGTCTTTCTAAAAGATATAACGCTAACCTAGACCCTACGGCTGTCCAATTTTCTCCGGGTTATCGGATTCGTGTTACGTGAAAAGATGCGGGCAAAAAGGTGCGAGATCTTGTTTTTACGAAACGGCTACTGTGATGTAGTTAGTTAAATCTTTATATTACGGGTTGAACAAAGAACGCTAATCTACCTACTCGTAAAAAGTTTGTTGACAGAAAAACTTTTTGTTAACAACTTAGACCATAAAGATACCAAAATAATACTTTACCATTTGCGTACTATATTTTACATTCATCTTAAGTGGATTTGTAATGTGCTTTGTAGACGAATAATGCTGCAAATTGCTTGCTTGCTTTCTGCAAAGGCATCTACGGTGAGGGTGGGATTACATTGTCGTACTAATTTATCTGTGTGTGTAGGGTCGAATGGATTAAAACAAAGTACTTAAGGCCGCTCTCTTCACGCGCTTCTCCATACAAACGTATTACGCCTATTAATCTAATATTTGTCGCAATAGGTCTAAAGTTAAGCCAGATATCAATTTACATCTCCATTATCTATGCCATAAAATAAAAATATTAGTAAAATTATATTTATTTTGAAAGTTATGACGCTCGAAAAATCACTATTTTTGGGCAAATTTTGGGGCAACTTCGTGCGTAAATAAACTTTATAAGAAACTAGAAAATTGAAAAACGACCGAAGTCTTATCATAGGTTACTTCATAATAATTACAAATGTCTTTAGTTCATGTAAAAAATTGCCAAATATTTGCTAAAATAGGCGAAATTCCAAACCTAGATTTGCATCTTTTTACTTTGCCGTTTTTCACTAAAAATCATGATATCTCAAGCAAAATTTATTTATTTAATTAATTTTTTATTAATTTATGTATATATTTTTAGTACTCTTCTTTACTGAAGACGTCTCGCTCTCTAAATGTAGAAATCACTGTTTTAGACTCCACTCACCAACGATTTGTCGCTGCCATGGAGAGGGCTCTTAAGGCTTGTTTTTCTCGGTACATGATGAAAAGTCAAAATTATTTTGCTATAATCTGAAAGACAGTCAAAGTATGTTAATATTCAGCATGTGCTTATGCCCTGTCAGGCCTCCTGCTGTTAAATATGCAGGAAAAACAAGCAACCAAGCGAATCCCAAGCACCACCACCATGTAACACCACACAAATCCACCACTAAAACTTTGCAATTGTGCATTTCCCGGTACAGTAGATTTCGCAAAAACGACGGGGTATTATAAGTTTGACGTGTCTGTGTGTGTGTGTGTGTGTGTTTCTGTCTGTTCCCCTGTAGCGCTCAAACGGGTGGACCGATTTGAATGCGGTTTTTTTGTTTGAAAAGTGAATTAATCGAGAGTGTTGTTAGCTATGTTTGATGAAAATCGGTCCAAGATGGCCGCCGCTACAAAATAGCGGATTACATATTTTATCACAACTCCCTCAATATGGGTATCAAATGAAAGGGCTTGACTAGTAGAATAGCACTATGCAAATCCAAGATGGCCGCCACCACAAACTGGCGAATGTCGGGGGTTTTTAAAATTTTTAATTTACACTAATTGTAGTTTTCTGTACATACTGAGCACGCGTGACGGAGTTTGTTACACAAGGAACTGTGTGAAGCACTTGACATTGCGTGATGACGGCGTGTCATGTCAGGAGAGATACTTACGCGATTTGCAGTGGGAACACCCTCATACTTGTTTGTATTACTCGTTGCCGTCGTGCATTATGTGTGACCAGGCCTTTAGCCATACAAAAGTACGTATGATAAAATTCCAATATTGCATATCGTTGCTCGTATTGAATACTCGCGTAGCATACAAATAAGTTGACACTCGTAAGCAGTGAGTTATGAGGCAGTAACGTCCCACAAAATGGCCTAAGCTTGACTGGTATACATAAGAAGAAAGAGCTTTTTGTCTTTTTTGCTGTTTGTCTTTCTGTGTATTGATTTAAATCCCGTTTAAATCTCTCGGTGCCTGAAAACTAAAGTCGTACTGCAGCCAGTGACATAGGGCTCCCAGACATGATCACTAACTGAGATCTATAGAGCGTATAACCCGCGGCACGTACATCGAACGCTGAATGAAACGTGGAGGGGATAGCTGCGCATGGGAACTGTTGCGCACGTAGTACAATAGCTTACCCCCTCCACTTTCCTTCAGCGTTCGATGTACCTACGTGCCGATGTTTATACCTACTCTGACTCTACTCAGTATTGAGACAAAGTTAAAATGAGACAGATTTATGTCAGCACCATTCTTAAGCCCAAATTTCTCGGGATTTTTGCTTTCATTGAAGTCAATTGAAGAAGAAGTGAGTCATCGAAAATGAACCGTCTAAACACCGACCGTTCATCGTTCACAGGCACTGTGCCATAGCAAATATCGTATCGTGCGTCGTTCATCGCAAAAATGAACGATGAACGGGGCACCGTCTAATTTAGGCTTTAGGTCCTGTTTTACGACGACCTCCCTGTCGCAGTGGTGAGTGTTGTGGTTTTTTTAAGTGGGAGGTCCCGGGTTCGATTCCTGGCAGGCGCAATTTGGGATTTTATAATTTCTAAATTGTCTCTGGTCTGGTCTGGTGGGAGGCTTAAGCCGTGGCTGGTTACCACCCTATCGGCAAAGCCGTGCCGCCAAGCGATTTAGCGTTCCGGTACGATGCCGTGTAGAAACCAATCAGCAGTATAAGTACATACCTCTTCAAAGTTAGCCCGCTTCCATCTTAGACTGCATCATCACTTACCATCAGGTGAGATTGCAGTCAAGGGCTAACTTGTAGTTGAATAAAAATAAAAGAAATAAATAAAAAAAACCTTTATCTCAATTCTGAGTAGAGTCAGAGTACCTACGCTGTATAACGCCTAAGTACGCCTAACGGTACAAGAAAGTTGAGAGTTACTCAGCGGGCGATGTAAAGATGCTATAGTCTACGTCATCAAATCAGTGAGGAATGAGGAGATCAGTAGAAAAGCCAGTCACCGACATAGTTCAACAGGATGCGAAACTGAAGTGGCAATGTGCGGGACACATACTTTGAATACCTAACTAAAACCTCCTTAGTGGCATCGTTCGGCAAACTTGGAACTTTTAGTTCCAAGTTAATACTTCTTTGTAAACATTTGGTAGGGGCGCTTTTTGGATGTTTGATGTATGAGGTTGCGCCTCCAGTTATGTATATGACTGCTCTCTGCTCGTATGCAAACAAACACACTACACAAGTACACAGGTATTTCGAACTTAGAGTGTGACCTTGTTTAAACTTGACTGTAGCACTTCAAAGCAACTTTGTTTTCAAGAGCTTTGCAGGTTGTGAAAGGCCATGGGTAGGTACTTAATAAAAATATTTTCCTTTTCATAAAACCAGTTTACAAGTCGTTTTCCTAGCCTGTCAGCTGGATTAGATGATTTAAAATACCTATGGAATGTTATTGAAAATGTTAAAGTGTGAAAAAGCTCTATGTAGAGAAAAAAATGTCCCTTCTCATACTAATTATTGCCTATCTTATCACTTTATCGAGACTGGCGTCAAGACCAAAACGCACTACCTACTTTGCTAAATTGTAATTAACGAAACTTATCAGGATCAGGAAAATTAGGATTCTTGTAGCACCATAACAATAACAAGTTACTGGCTATCAAAAGCACTGTAATATGCGGTAACTGTTTAAAGCTAGTTTCTGTCCGTTCTCCAAGATACAAGTAATAGCTTAATAGTACCTACTTAGCGTAATAGCATAATATCGTCTCTATAGTGTAATCAATACAATCAGGTAAGTAATTATAACATTATGCAATCGTAACTAGACTACAAGACATGTCACAAGATCCATAACGAAGACATCTGTATGCGAACCAAAGTTATAGAAACACAAAGATCATCATCATCATCATCATGATCAACCCATTACCGGATCACTACAGAGCACGGGTCTCCTCTCAGAGTGAGAAGGGTTTTGGCCATAGTCTACCACGCTGGCCAAGCGGATTGGCAGACTTCACACACCTTTGCGAACGTTACGGAGAACTCTCAGGCGTGCAGGTTTCCTCACGATGTTTTCCTTCATCGTTAAAGCAAGTGATATTTAAATACTTAAAACGCACATAACTCCGAAAAGTTAGAGGTGCGTGCCCGGGATCGAACCCACGACCTCCGATTAGAAGTCGGTCATCCTAACCACTAGGCTATCACAGATATATAGTATCATCATCATCATCATCATGATCAACCCATTACCGGCTCACTACAGAGCACGGGTCTCCTTCTCAGAGTGAGAATGGTTTTGGCCATAGTCTACCACGCTGGCCAAGCGGATTGGCAGACTTCACACACTTTTGAGAACATTATGGAGAACTCTCAGGCATGCAGGTTTCCTCACGATGTTTTCCTTCACCGTTAAAGCAAGTGATATTTAAATACTTAAAACGCACATAACTCCGAAAGTTAGAGGTGCGTGCCCCGGGATCGAACCCACGACCTCCGATTAGAAGTCGGTCGTCCTAACCACTAGGCTATCACAGCTTTTTGTGCTGTGATATATAGTATAGTCCAAACATATTAATAACACTTTATTAACGCTTGTTATGCAAGTCAGTGGTTATTTTAATGACCGTTTCGAGGCGATGAAACGCATCGGCAATTGCAACGCACGCGCGCCTGCACAGTGCACGCGCGGCTAACGTCACGTTTATTTGTGTCCGGCTTTATTTTTATACCTTTTATTGGCTCATCGGTTAAGCTTCGTGTGAGATCGCCGAAAACCACCGCACGCGTCGCTGCATAGGCTTCACTCACATTGACTGAAAGACCGAGTGTACGAAAGCTTTTCAGAGATTCGTGACACCCCCTCTACATAGGTCCAATTTTCGGACAGAGGTTATCTACTTATATAAAACAAGCCATAATGGTACGGCAGCCCTGGAACAAAATTTTTAGTGATTAATAACAAGCTGAATTTTCGTGAGCAGGTTCGTTTCGACGAGACGAACAACTTTTTTATTTATGAAAATTCTCGATGGAGGTAGCTAATCGAGTAGGGAGGTGTTAAAAATTTCGATTCGCTCGGGTGGGAAATTGTTCTACTAAAGTAGGACTATGTAACCATTAATATATATATAGCTGCTCGTGCTGATTCATTGACTGACTCACTGATTGATCACCCCTCCTGTAAAATTTTGTATGAAAACTTTTTTTTTCACAAATGGTTTCGTATAGAGGACAAAAATTCATTCGGAACAAAAATATGGAGAAAGCTGATGATTGAGGATTTCAGAGACGAGCGAATGGCACGCTTAAGGTATTGAAGATAGGTGGGGGGTGCTCGAGCAAATGTCACTCGAAACGTCATCCAATTGGCAGTCAGCTGAAAAAAAATTCAAAATGGCGAAAAAAAGATGGCCGCCATACAAATTTCGCCAGTCTCCATCTCGGAGGGTATAAAAGATGGAAGAGTGGTTTTTTCGCAAAAGATGATGAGGATCCAAAGGTCTACTTGATGAATTGAAAAAAAATTCAAAATGGCGGAATTTATTTTTCCATAGAAAATGTATGGCGAATATTGAAGAGACTACAAGTTGTGAACTATGCAAGGCTTTAATGCGGTTTTTTGGAGAACTTTCAAAGAAAAATATGGGAAGATACAATGATTGAGGGTTTGGAAGTTGGTTGAGGAGCCCGGGCAGGGTATTGAAGATAGGTAGGAGGTGCTCAAACAAAAATTACTCGAAACATCATCCAATTGGCAGTGAGCTGAAAAAAAGTCCAAAATGGCGGATTCAAGATGGCGGCCATACAAACATCGGTGTCTATCTCACCAAGTATAAAAGATGGAAGAGTGGTTTTCGCCAAAAGATGATTAAGACCTTAAGTTCTACTTGATGAGCAGAATGATTCGAAGAAAAAATATGGAGAGTGATAATGATCGAGGATTAGGAATAGGGGAGAGATAGGTGGAGGCTGCTCAAACCAAAATACCCGAAAGCGAAACCTCGCGGTCCGCTTGCGGGCCGCGCACCCACGCGCCCTACTAGTTTCATTATACAAGTATTTACTAAGCTGCTCGCCTCGTTCGAAAAAAGTTGTTCGTCTCGTCGAAACGAACCTGCTCACGAAAATTTAGCTTGTTATTAATCACTAAAAAATTTGTTCCAGGGCTGCCGTACTATAAGTATTTTAGGAAAAAAAACCGGTCAAGTGCGAGTCAGACTCGCGAACCGAGGGTTCCGTACTCCAGAAGTATAAGTACAATCTGTTTTTCATTAGTTTGTCTTAAAAGGTGACGTGCTAATTAAGCTAGGCCTCTGAATTCTATGAGCGCTCATACAACTCAGAGGTATATCTTAATTGGCTCAACTATGTATGTATGGGGACACCCTTCGACCCAAAACCTATAGGGTACTTCCGGTTGATTTGTCAATTTTGGTCAAAAGCAAGGTCTTACAGATCAAGTAAAGGAAAAATTCCGAAAAATAAAAAAAGTTGAAATTTAAGGTAAATTTTGGTACTTACAAGTTTTCGTGAAAATCTAAATTTACTCATATCTTTTTATTGTGTGGACTCAGGACCTTAATTTTTATACACCTAATAGGGACTATAGACTTTGTGCGCTTGACTAGACAAAGTAGTAGTAGTGTCTTGTAGTCTAGTTTGTGCGCTTAAGTATCTGGTATAAATTTCAACTTGCTAGCTCCACCCGTTCCTGAGAAAACCGGTGGTGACACACGGACGGACAGACGGACAAGAAAGTGATCTTATAAGGGTTCCTTTTTTACCTTTTGAGGTACGGAACCCAAATTAAACCAACTTCAATAAAATTTGAAGAGTTCTGTCGATTTCTCCAAGATCCTATCATCAGATCCTAACCTGATGATCATAGGACCTTCTGGAAAGTATACCCTTTTAACAAAAGATTTCTCCAAATCGGTCCATGCGTCATTAAGTAATCGGGGAACATAATATGTAGATACGTAAAAAGATTCCGACGAATTAAGAGAAAACGTAATGATTGAATACTTATTTTTAACTCGTGTTTCCGAGTCTGAAAACCTATTATTATGAAAACGGCTTTATCCAACTTCTCTTTTGTTGTGGTCATGTTTTAATTAAATCTCATTATCGGTTTATGTTGAAGGGAAACGATATCACGAACGCCAGAGTTCACCAACTATTTTTAACCCCCGACGCAAAAACGACGGGGTGTTATAACGTGTGTGGCTGTGTGTGTGTGTGTGTGTGTGTGTGTGTGTGTGTCTGTCTGTCTGTTCCCCTATGGCGCTCAAACGGGTGAACCGATTTGAATGCGGTAGTTTTTGTTTGAAAGGTGATTAAGTCGAGAGTGTTGTTAGCTATGTTTGATGAAAATCGGTAGAAGATGGCCGCCGCTACAAAATGGCGGATAACATATTTTTTTTGTTTATTTATTTATTGTTTATTGATGAGATATACCCGTGGAGACATTACAGTTGCCCAATTCGTCTCCACGGGCTACAAAAATATAATACAACACAAAAATACAATAGGTACATAATAAAATATAAAAATATAAATACTTAATCAAAAATAATACAGAATTACTTATCCTCTAACATCAATTTAAATCTATTTATGAGCTGAAGCGGCGGGGTGTGGAATATATCCAGTTCTGAGTTTCTATGTATTAGATCATTGAGCAAGCGTAGTGCACGAGCTACTGGCGCTTGCCCAGCCATTACAGTTCTGCAGCGCGGTAACACAAACAATTTACGACGGCGCGAAATTGCATAATTATCAGGCGCATACAGACCTACGTGCTCTAGTATAACAGAGTTACTTTTCTTACCCTGTATCAGATTGACCAGGTATAGAAGTAAGGCAAGATTACGCCTCACTTCCAACCTATCGTATCCTGTCATCCCGAGCAAGAATAAGCTTGGATATATTGTGGGATATCCCACTGAATATCCGTAGGTACTGTTTCCTATATAGCCAGCGAATAAACTTTTTTTGTATCTTTTCTACCATGTCTATATACTTTGCTTCGAATGGATTCCAAATAATAGCGTTGCTCTCTAATTGACTTCTTAGGGACCGTTCAGACAGACCGGCGCGGAGAGCATCGGAGAGCATTTCTTTTTTCACACAGACCGGCCGTTCAAATTTGCTCTGCTCTCCGCGCCGGTCTGTGTGAACGGACACGCGGATGCGTTCGGAGCCGAGCGGACGCTCTTGGGCCGGACGGCAGAGCAATTCGGCCTACGGTCGGCTGCGCGAGCATGAAAGAGCACGCGAACGGAGCCGGTCGGATGCTCGAGCGCGAAAGAGCACGAGCATGGAGCAGCCGACCGGCTAGACGAGCAGCCGAGCGGCTGCTCTTAATATTTCACACAGAGCGTATTGGGAGCATCCTCGAGCATCCTCTTGTCATAAAAGAGATACAATGTAAAAATAAAGCTTATTTCAATGTCTTTAAGATTCTATTTTAAATGCGATTAAAATTTGCTCTGCTCTCCGCGCCGGTCTATCTGAAAGGTCCCTTACGTAAGCATTGTATAGAAGCTTTATAATAGAAATAGATCTAAAATGCTGCGCATGCCGGAGTACAAACCCTAAAGTTCTATAAGCTTTACAACAAATTTCTTGTATGTGACTACGGAATGTTAGATCTTGTGACATATTCGTACCTAAATCCCTAATCGTAGTCACTCGCGATAAAATTGTTCCGCTTAGTTGATAATTTACAACTATTGGTGCTGTCCTCCGCGTAAAAGTAATGATGGAGCATTTTTTTTTCATTGAAAACTTTATTTTAATTTTATCACAACTCCCTCAATATGGGTATCAAATGAAGGGATATGACTAGTAGAATAGCATGATGTAGAATAGCATGATGAATGTCGGGGGTTTATTAAATTTTCAATTTATACTTATTGAAATTTTACTATCTAATATTATAAGGTTTTTAACGTCGTCGTCGTTATCAATCGATAGACGTCCACTGCTGGACATAGACCTCTTGAAGGGGCTTCCACACACCACGGTCTTGCGCCGCTTGTATTCAGCGGCTCCCTGCGACTCTTCTGATGTCATCGGTCCGCCTAGTGGAGGGTCTGACAACACTGCGCTTTCCGGTGCGAGGTTGCCACTCCAGCACCTCGGGACCCCAACGTCTATCGGTTCTCCGAGCTATGTATATGTCCCGCCCATTGCCACTTCCTAGCTTCGCAAGCCGTCGGGTCACGTCGGTGACTCTGGTTCTTCTACGGATCTCCTCATTTCTGATTTGATCGCGTAGAGACTCCGAGCATAGCTCTCTCTCGCTCTCTTACCTCTTTTTAACGTTACGCAATAAAAATAATGTAGTAACATTTTTTTAATACCTGCGAACCACTTCGAATATCGGTTTGGAATAAATCAAGATTATATTAAGATTATGTTGAGTAAGAATGTTTGCGTGGTAAATTTACAATATCGGTTTGGCTAAGTAAATTTTATCTAACTCTATAAACATTATAGTGCGAGAGGCCAAGTAGTAAATTAGTGTAGTTATTGAACATAGTAGGTTCAAAGTAAAAGTCAAAGTAAGTTTTTTTATTCAAAATTTGTACACTATAATAGTATTGCCCCATTTTATTAGTTAAGACAGACTTAGCTCAACGAACCTCTTTCCACTAGATCTGTGATAAAATCTATTCTTATTCCTAGAGACTGATATTAGGCTGGGCTGATACCAGCTTTGATAATAGTAAAAATAGCATTGATGACTTTAAAATCTTACTATACAATTATTTCTGTAATTAGCTTTTTGAAGCCAGTACAGTTACAGTAGAATTTTTATTAGTCCTAAGAGATTGCCTGTGTCTAAGAGAAAATGGCTGGCTGCCTAAATGAAGGTAAAAGTACCTTCAAAGAGTATTTTTAGTATCAAATAAATACCTGTTGTGCGCTTAGTCTATTATATTGTATGATCTATAAAGCTATTAATTATTGGCATATTGAGAACCTTTGGTAACAACAGAGGCAACAACAATATTATTTGGGTATAGAGAATACAAAAGGTCTCGACCCCATTCTATATGGTGATATATTTATATGGCTTGTGTTAACAAAACTGTTGAATCAGAACTCATGGCTATAACAAACTAAATCAATAGCAGCATGGCACGACGACCTTGTGGCGCTTTATCCTGCTTTATCGGCTTTCATGAAATCCAGTTAGCGGGAGGTTTTCCAGCGCTCCGTTTGCCGGTGCACAGTTGCCGGTGCAGGGAGCACTTTGGGGACCCAATATCTATCGAGTATTGGTTATGTGCCCGGCCATAGCCACATCATTTTCGCGACTCGATGAGCTATGTCGGTAAGTAGGTATGGTTCTCGAACAGAGTTCCTTATATCTGATTTGAGTCCGTTGGGATATTCCGAGTAAAATATAGGTCACTTCATTTGCGATTGGAACTTAGTTAGCGACTATTTTTCCGATGCATAAATCACTGTGCACATAATGCACTGTTTTGCCTGATATTTGCTCCGCAAAATACAAAATATAGTTTCACAATAGAATATCGCAACAATTGATTCATTTTATGTTGTTAGTAGTTCGGACTATACTAATTGGTCATAATATGCTCTTGTTTTCAATTCGGCTTTCAATGCAGCTCTCGTGAATTTCAGGTCACACTGTATCACCAAAACTCCAATTGACTTTGATTTGCTATAGTGCAGTATTAAATGAGTAGGTATTGCTTTCGAATTGGGAAATGTCGGTTTCAATAGATCCAGGAGATACTGTGTTATTGAAAAACAAGTAATCAGACAACTTAACTTTTCAGAGTTATGTGCATTATAAGCAATTAAATATCACTTGCTTTAACGGTGAAGGAAAACAACGTAAAGAAAACTGTACGTCTGAACGAAACGAACTGAAAGTTAGTTCACCATAATGTTCTCAAAGGCGTGTGAAGTCTACCAATCCGCGCTTTGCTAGCGTGGTGGACTACGGTCTAAATTAAATCCTTCTGATTCTGAGAGAGACCCGTGCCCTGTAGTGGGCCGGTAATGGGTTGGTTGATCGTGATGATGATGATGAATTAGACAAACTATTGTTTGTTTTTGAAACACCTATACATATAAGAAAGTTATTTATATGGATTTTGAACAGATTTGTCGCCGAGAAGAGAACTCAAGCGGATTTGTGTGGAAGTAGGTCAGTGTCCTTCCTCACAGCGCTATCATTACTCATGTCCCACTAACATTCTTATAAATTGTATCATATTTGTCGCCGTCCGGATAATAAATACGAGTATGTGACGATTTTCATAGTAGAAGGTATGTTTTCCTAAAATATAGATACTTATATTATAGGAGATGGGCGATGGTGAACAAAATTAGACATGTCCAGACACTGGATATTTTTCGCTTCTTTTTGGATTGTAAACTACACATTACTAAACTACACATTTGTGTATTTTGCAAGTTAACTGTATGCAGAGGAAGAAGAGTGTGGACCCTGAGATACTAGTTTTTAAAACTTACCTAATTTAGGATTCCCGACACACTTGTGAACATCACCTATATTTTAACAACAAATACCTACCCGTGAATTCGTTCGCGTAGATATTGGTTTTAAAAATCCCGTGGGAATCATTTTGTTTTTCCTAAGCTCCTTTGAGCTCATACCTTGCTAAAAATGAATGAAGAATGAAATCGGACCACGCGTTAATGACAGCTAAGTACACATTTTGACTTTTATATACCCTCTCCCAAGGGAACCGTGCTGAATTTCGGGATAAAAAGTATCCTATACGGGATATAAGTATGAACTTAAATCGTGCCAAGTTTCATTTAAATAAATCCAGTAGTTTTTGCGTGATGCGCGCACAAACATATAGACAAACAGACATACAGATAAACAGACAAACAGACAAAAATTTCAAAAATAGCTTTTTTACGTTCTATTATTTATCCTTAACATCCCCCAGTTATTATTTTGCAAAAATCTTTAATGTACACATACAGCAAATCTACAATTTTATTATATGTATAGAAGATAGATAAAGTTTCATCATCTATGCAGTCACGGAACATTTTCATTGAAAAGCAGTTTACGTAAATCAAAAAGTTTCTCTTCTAACTTGAATTAAATTTTAATTGAGTTGATGCTGCTTCGTTCAGTTTGTAGCTAACTCCCTGTAAAATAAAGTTATAACGACGACTAATCAACTTTCGCATTGAAGATCCTCATTAAAAGTGTATTCACTGGCCACTTCGTTCTCGAAGAGTTCTTAAATTAATATTTAATTGCACTTTCGAATATCTGAAATACATAAATAATGGGTTTCGCCAAGTTATTATTTGACAAGTGAAAGAAAAGCGTTTTCTATTTGGTGCAACTATATAGGCCTCTCCACATTCCCGCGTGAATCGCGCGCGAAGCCGCGAACCACCTGCGAAACATGATAGCCCAGTGTCGAGAATTTTTTAAACCAAAAATCAAACCAAATACTTACACTGTAATTTATTTGATTTGAAATATTTAGTTTTTCTCCTTATTTTTGACTTAATATCGAAAAAGCACCCTAATTTTCAATCGAAAATTCATCCGTCAAAATATCAGCTTTTTTTCAAAAAGTAGGTTACATGCGTTCTGTTCGTTGAAATCTCTACTCTCCGATGGTGTAAAAATATATATTATATATTATGTTACTATAGTAAATCTTCTCAGAAAATGAAAAATATGCCGATGATTCTGGTTATTCGACGGATCTCCTCATTTCTGATTAGATCGCGTAGAGAAACTCCGAGCATAGCTCTCGCCTTCGCATTTAATTAGTACGCAACTATAAGCAGTTAAATAATCCGGTAGCTACAAAATCGAAACTTCGTAGCAACGTTCAAGAGCAAACTGACAATGTTGTTTGTTTGAAAGTGCTTTAGCATTAAACGGATCAAATTCGCTCGACTAACTGACTCAATAGACAGATATGAACTGGGTAGGTACCGATGTTACATGAAACTTTCTAGGGACTACAAAATCCAATATCAGCCGATTAGAAACTCGATTTTGACTGAAGGCTTTATAACGCTGCGTTCACAAAATTGGTCATATTGTTCTCCTCGTAAAATTTATTTATCGATACGGTGTATTGAAATATTATTAATTTTATTTCTTATAATAATACAATGGGGGGTAAAGCCAATTACGAGTTTCCTGCATCTAATGTGACTTGTACGCTGCGTCCAATGTGAATCGTACTTTAGTCTACATTCTTCCATTTACCTGTTTATTAGTGGTATATATTAATTAATAGTAATTCAATGCCATGAAATGAAACAATTTCCTTGAGCATTTTACTAAGAATGTAACAAACTTGTGTCTGGCCGAAGCAGTGTTGAAAGAATCAGTGACCGTATTATCATAAGACTAAGGAGCGTATGGCCCCATATTGGGTATTACGCAGTCTACAGAATGTAGACGGTATCATCAAAGCCATAGTGTAACTTACTGTGAATAAAAATGAAGATTTGTAAGTAAATCTTTTAACCCTTGTAACTTTGAAACAATGTATTTTTATGAAAATCTCACAAATTTTGATATAGGAACCAAGGCAAGTGGAGAATAATTAAGTATAAGAGGAAGTAACTTAGACAACTTTATTCCGGAAATAAAATAAAGTTTCTCAGTAAAAAAGTAAAAATGGTTGATATTAGTCACAAAACGTTGTCCAACAAAAAAAAGTCCACAGCCGAATCATATTGATCTTAAGTTTAGTATCGTGATAGCTTCCCACGTTACATCCGCGTGACCGAAGTCGCGGGCATTAGCTCATTTTAAAATAGGAATCAAATTTCGTTTGTATGAGATACATCAGCGTGAGATACTTCAGGATAATTCTCAAAAGCCCTTTATAGGGCTTAAGAGAATTCACGAAGCTTATTAGAGCTACCTATGTCAAACTCATGTCTTACTTGTCGCGTTAAATATTTAACCGCTTTATTTCAATTTTCAAAGCTACCTAATCGTGGTGTGATACTTTCGTTTTATCAGCTTCCAAACTGAATTCAAACTTTACGACTGGAATTGCTACCACCACTCGAAAGCCGCCTTCGAGACTGATAAATAAGCGCTGATAAAACCTCCCCGAAACTAGTGCATGACCTCGAAGAAAAACTATGCCAAACGGACGATTAGTAGGATCAAAAAGATAAACACATTGATTTAGGCTAAAAGCTTTTCAGTGTCATTCGTCACGAGATAAGGTTCTGTAATGAAGCCTCAATCTATGGCAGAGGGGTCTATCTGAAACGTTGTAGGTTGAAATCCCATTGTATTAAAGTTACATTTGTAGTGTTCTATACTTAAAAGTTAAAAATGGAATCACCTCGGTGTCTATATGTCAATCTGTTAATCATCTTAATTAACTAGACATTCAAGCAGAAATCAAGAAGTTACAGAAATTGTTACCGCAATAGAGGCATGTAAACTACGGGTATATACCACGATAAAAATGTTTGTTTGTTGGTCGATATTTCGATTCAGTCACGACGAGACGCGTCGTGACCACGGTGCATGTAACTGGATCGAAATATCGACCAACAAATAAACATTTTTGTCGTGGTATGTACCCGTAGATTACATTAATCATTAGAGGCATATAAACACTCAAAATTTGAGAAAATGTTTTTTGCATGTTAATGCATACATACATACCTACATTATTCGTGCATGAAAAGTATTGAGTCAAAAGAAAATTTTCACGTATCTTCTTGAGTATGAGCTCGTTGAATAGTTTGAACTTACGCGCTTACTATTTGTAGGTAATATTGCAATATTGCATGCCATAAGGTATTTAACTGTAGACTTGTATATAATATGACCAACTTATGACACAGAATACATATTAGTATTAGAAACCGCAATAAATTGATTGATTGATTCCAGTCCAGCCTGTAGTCCGTCGAGTTCCTTTTGAGTCTAGATTAGATAACAATAATACCTATCTAGTAACGATACCTCCTACATACATATATGTATGACTAGGAGATAAACGTTCCTATATTCGTATAATATGTCAGCTACGGCAGAGTCCGAGACATCTGTTAGAGATATCATAATAAAGATAATTAGGGATCTATGAAGGATAACCGCAGACACGTCTGGGGACGTTATACGACGCCTCAACCGCAAGTCGTAACGACGTACTTTGTCCTCGTCAGATCTAGACATTGTTGAATAGTCACGCGTATATTACTATCATCACAATAATAAACGTTTCAGGTTTGTTTTGTAACATCTTTTATTTAGCACGGTCAAAGAACCACAATAGGAAAGTACCTACGTTATGATAGAGCTCGCAAAACATGATTTTGGAATGTTTTATTACGTCTGTACGCCACAATTGGTTCACATGAGGCATTCAACTCTTTTAGGATAGCGACATCATATTACCAAATATTGTAGGGTTTTACCATTTCTCTTTTTTTCATTTCTGAAGTCGCGGATAAACACAAGTTCAAAATAATATATATGTTTCAAAAGAATAATTGAAAGAAGAAAGAAAGAAAGAAAAATGTTTATTAAAGTGCTGTGCCACACATAACAATAAGTAAATCACCCCCGACGCTTCCAGCACTTGTGCACTTACACAAGTAAAGCATCAAGCGATAGAAGCGCCGGGTTAACACCTGTCATGTGTGGCACAACCCGAAAAAAGGTCACGGCTCAGCATAATGCTGATTGCTGTATGCCTTGCATACTCAAGAACATACAGCGCTGATTTTCAGCCGTGACCTTGATGCGGGTGACGCCACGGATTTAGGTCTACACACAATTTTGACTCTTGTGCACTCTCTACTATGAAACTATGAGAAATATAGTTACTTAATATTATAAATAGATATTATTAGTATAATATTATACATATACTCTAATAAATAATAAAATTAATAATATTTACTTGTAACATATTATAATATTGCAGGTATATGTTATATATATTATTATATATACATAAGTATGAACATATTATATAATTTATATACTACATACATTAATAAAACTTAAAACTTAATCGTATAGAAAATAAATTGTACAGTTATTATTGGTTGATTTTACGTACCTATATACAAATGCATCGTCCCAGTAAACTTGTACTCGTATTGTATTTCAGTGTCGATTACAACTCGTTGTTCGTTCGACGTCAATTCGACGTAGATGACCATTATTCTAGAGCTCCAAGCGTGAATACGACTGCTATTCTATAGAATCTAGTTTGAGAAATTCCGACCCAGTGTAATAGAATTGTAAGATGGTTTTGTAAATTGACGATGGTCAAATTCGTTTCTATAAATTGTTTCTTAGTTTTTCTTTCTAAATTATGCAAATCCCGAAGTCGATTTGACAAACGTATCAATTATGTGACTCAGACGCCTAATAATTCTATTATATAAAAATAAGTCGGGTTTTCCTTCCTGACGCTATAACTCCAGAACGCACGAACCGATTTCCACGGTTTTGCATTCGTTGGAAAGGTCTCGGGCTCCGTGAGGTTTATAGCAAAGAAAAACACGCAAACGAAGTCGCGGGGGTCAGCTAGTACTAGCTAAAAAAAATCATATACCTACTGCTCAACAGATTATCATCAATCTATCTATCTATAATATAATAAAACTGTAACAGATCCAATTCTGTACATTGAAGATATTTTGAAAATTTCTTTTGGAGGGCACTCTTTAATCGATACTGAAGCCAAAACTGTAATTTTTTTCATTTTTGTCTGTCTGTCTGTCTGTCTGTCTGTCTGTCTGTCTGTCTGTATCTTGGCCGCACATCACGCCGAAACTACTGAATGGATTCGAATGAAACTTGGTACGATTTGAGTTTATACTCCGAGGTAGGACATAGGATACTTTTTATCCCAAAATTCAGCACGGTTCCTTTGGGAGAGGGGAAGAAAGTTAAAACGATTATTTAGCTATAATTCATTAACGCGTAGTTCGATTTCACTCATTCTTTTTTTGTCAGAAAGGTAATACTTCAGGTATTATCCCGCAAATATTTCAAGGTCATAGGTTTTTAGTTCAGAAATGACAGACATTACAACCCTCAGTATTGGGTTCAAATAACTTGGGACCCGGATATTTGAACGTACGGCTTATTTTAAACTGGTGTGCGTTTAAATTTATGTTTATCAGTCTGACTGTTTGTTCCAACTAATCTCCGAAACGGCTGGATCGATTTTAATGGAACTTTCAATGGCAGATAGGTGATGTTATAGGGAGTAACTTAGGCTACATTTAGTTTAGGATCCTATATAAAACCTATAAACACGCGAACGAAGTCGCAGGGGTCAGCTAGTAATATAATAAGACTGTAACAGATCCAATTCTGTACATTGAAGATATTTTGAAAATTTTTATTGGAGTGCACTATATAATCGATACTGAAGCCAAAACTGCAATTTTTTTCATTTTTGTCTGTCTGTCTGTCTGTCTGTCTGTCTGTCTGTATCTTGGCCGCGCATCACGCCGAAACTACTGAACGGATTCAAATGAAACTTGATACGATTTGAGTTTATACTCCGAGGTAGGACATAGGATACTTTTTATCCCGAAATTCAGCACGGTTCCCTTGGGAGCGGGGATGAAAGTTAAAACGTGTATTTAGCTGTAATTCATTAAAGCGTTGCTCGATTTCACTCATTCTTTTTTTGTTAGAAAGGTAGTACTTTATATATTGTCCCGTAAATATTTCAAGGTCATAGGTTTTTTAGTTCAGAAATGACAGCCATTACAACCCTCAGTATTGGGTTCAAATAACTTGGGACCCGGATTTTTGAACGTACGGCCTATTTTAAACTGGTGTGCGTTTAAATTTATGTTTGTCGTTCTGTCTATTTGTTCCAGCTAATCTCCGAAACGGCTGGATCGATTTTAATGGAACTTTCAATGTTATAAGGAGTAACAGGCTACAATTAGTTTAGGTACATAAAAGAATTATGGGATCCGATCCGATCCTATATAAAACCTATAAACACGCGAACGAAGTCGCGGGGGTCAGCTAGTTATACCTATAAGAATTTTACCAATAAAAATAATTCAAACTCGTACTACCATTACAGCACTACAATGATCCACAACACAGACAGATAATTATATTTTTAAACTGACAACTTTGTTTGCGTCGTGAGTTAAAAAGACGTATGATTATAAAAATTGCATGGTTCCTATTCTAAAAAAATTATTCAAAAAAAAAATAAAGCCTACCTTTTCCCAATTAAAAGTATATATTTGTGTTACAAACAAAGCTGAAAAGCGAAACATTAAGAACGTTAGGAACGCCAAAAAGGAAAACTTTGTTATTTAATTTCTAAAATAAAATATATTATACAAAGGACGCTGAACAGTGGGCAAATAGTAATGGTGCTTGTTTGAAGCCAACGGCGCGGGCGTTTCTCTTTGTCTCGTAATAAGTACACATTGTGCGAGAAAATTGCATTATTTAATACAAAAGATAAAAATGCTGGGATTTAAATAGATCTTCTTCAAGTAAGAAAAACAACATGCATATTTAAGTCTACCACAAGGGCTCGCTTTTGCCAGTCGATAAAATCGCAATGCGTTATTGGGATACATGTTCATACATCGCAACTATCGAAGCAAATAAGTATACTTACTATTTAATATGTATGTTAACGTTTGGGCCAAGAGATCACGTATATGTTTATTTATTAACATGTTTTTCTGTTAACATTTTACTGAAATAAAACCGGTCAAGTGCGTGGCGGGCCACGCGCAGTGTAGGGTTCCGTAGTCACAATCCTCGAAAAACAGATATAACTCCTTAACCTGTGAACCCTACTTAGCCGTGATAGTTTTCCTTTAAAATTGATTATATACCCTACTGCTGTGAATTTTTTCAAGTTCCTATATACTGCCATTTGGCTGATAGAGGGGGGGGACACTTGACTCTAATAAAAATTTGCACTTTAAAACATCATATTTTACAAACGGATCTAGAAATCGAAAAATGATGTTCCCACACCCACAGTATTTTTAAAAGACCTATTCAACGATACCCCACACTATGGGGTAGACGAGAAAAAAAATATTCATCCCCACTTTACATGTAGGGGAGCTACCCTAAAAAAAAATATTTATCAAAATTTTATTTCACCACTTTGTCGGCGTGATTAATATTTATACTCATGCCAAATTACGGATTTCTAGCACTAATAGTCTCTGAGATTAACCGAGGACGGACGGACAGACGGACAGACGGACAGACGGACAGACGGACAGACGGACAGACGGACGGACATGGCGAAACTATAAGGGTTCCTTGTTTACTACGGAACCCTAAAAACGAAAGGTTTTTAGACATGGACGGTTATAGTCCATCATGGCGTGTAGCAGTCGCGGGTTTATGAAATGTTTAATTTTTATTCATCAAATAAATTAAGTACCTACTAAACTCCTACAAAATCCCGCAGTAAAATAATGAAAATATACAGAGGTTCATTTTTATTCAGCCCCATACTTCGGGATTCGTAATTTAACTTGCCCGTTCTCATTTGATAACCGCTCACTGAATGCGAATTAACGAACCTAATGTCCGAAATTCAATTCCAATTTACTTTTGAATCATTGGCATGCAAAGGTGCGGCTCAAAGATTTATGTTCGTGACAGCTTGTTACAGATTGTTCTGATATTATAATTAAAGGGTTTTAGACTTTCATGGGGTAGAGAGTGTCAGTTGGTGTGACCTGTTTTTTAACCCCCGACGCAAAAACGACGGGGTGTTATAAGTTTGACGTGTCTGTGTGTGTGTGTGTGTGTGTGTCTGTTCGCCTGTAGCGCTCAAACGGGTGGACCGATTAGAATGCGTTTTTTTCGTTTGAAAGGTGAATTAGTCGAGAGTGTTGTTAGCTATGTTTGATGAAAATCGATCCAAGATGGCCGCCGCTACAAAATGGCGGATTACATATTTTTTCACAACTCCCTTAATATGGGTATCAAATGAAAGGGCTTGACGAGTAGAATAGCACTATGCAAATCCACAAAATGGCGAGTGTCGGGGGTTTTTAAATTTTTAATTTATATAATAAACTACCAAATGACATATTTTTGGAGATGCTAACAAATTTGTTCAACAAGCTCAAAGTTTTTATACAACGCAAACTCATTAGGCCCTTACAAAGAAAGATTATTGAAAAGATAAAAAACTTTAGTAAAAACTTTAGTAGTAATTCTTATTATACCTACTTAGTCTACTTAATTAATATTGTAAAATGGCGATAATAAGCATACCCGCGGCTGAGTTGGTTATGGTTTTTTTCTCAGACCAGCGCGTTTGAAACTAATTTACTTACGTATTTTTTTTTTTTATATTAATTGCGGGCAAACGAGCAAGCGGGTCACCTGATGTTAAGTGATTACCGCCGCCCATGAACATTAGTTTGTTGATCCGCCCCTTGAACAACCCTATTTCGAAGCTTTAAGGAAACACCTCCGAAGGGAGTTGGTTCCATAATTTTTGAGTGCGCGGAAAGAATGACGTCGCGCTTTAATTTTAAACGTCGTAGCTTTAATTTTAAACTTGGGTGCTTAGAATAAATAGGTAAAGAAAGGCAGTCGTCGACGCGGCGATAAGCCATTTTTAGCAAGCCTAAAAGGCTATCGTCGCGTCAGTGCTCAAGGTACTCATGCGCTTGTGTGCGTGTCGGCAAATGTAATTACAGGGCACACATGGGTTGGTTTATAGCTTACGTTTCGAGCGGAAATTTGTTAAAAACTTCCATTCTAAGCGTAATAGTTCGATGCTTGGGTGTTATTTTAGTGACGCACTTTCAAACTTGTAAAATTTTTGACATTTAAAAACTGTTCCTTTTTATACGAAATTTGACTTTGTTTTTTTATAACTTTTAGTTAATTTGCATTATTTTGATGTTAATTTATTTTTTTAGTTTGTGTGTTTCAAAAATAAACTCTAGTTTGCTCATTTTATCGTTAACTGCGCACATATTCGGAAAATCAACGAAGTCGTGGTAGGCGCTGTAGCGAGAGTTTTGGGGTATTTAAATTAAGGGTCGGATCTTCTTTAAGGGCTTTGACTCGTCTAAACTTTGGGCTGTCACTCCCAGGGCCTTCTCTGATGCAGAATAAAAGTTTCCAACTTTTCTATTCCTAATTTATCTCAAAATTTCGTCCAGAATATTCAAATTAAACGTGCAAGCATAGGCAAGCATAAATTTAAACTTTCAGTGTCAGACGACATGACTAACTACCTACCTATATTATATTAGATTTTCGATTCTTTACTTATTCATAAGCTATGAAAAGACGCTGATTATAGGGTTTTATATCAGACTTTTGCCTAAGTAAACTGTCCTAGACATACTTATTGAATATCTAGTGATGTGCCAAAGTTGTGTCGACGTTCAAATACGAGTAGGATAATAAAAGTTCTCTATAGTTATTTGACCTTAAATTAGGATTTTCTAGACATTCTTTGTTTTATCCGATTTTATAACAAATGCCAGATAAAACAAAGCACTTACATATGAATTTACTTGATAGATTATTAGGAAAATATAATAATATACCTACTATAGAAAAGTAATAAGACCAGAATATCAGGGCATGTAATATAATATCATGTTGCACGTTGCACTACCCTACTACTTATTATTACTTACTCTTACTACTCACACTAGTGCAACAAGCAACAAAATAAGACTAGACGTGAACGTCAGCAATGAAGAAAACGACCGAGAAGAAGAATATATTATGTACCTACTTATCGATATAATGTCAGGGCAAAAATCTTGCTAAGGACTAAATAAATGGTTGATAATTATATTTACAGCTTTTGGGATCCGTCGCGATTGCATACAAGGCCATTGTCAACCAGTGTTGGAAACACAAAAATGAAAAATAAAATATATTAGGCAACCGCCATATCGATTTAAATTACGTGGATACATCACTGGTAAGGATTAAAAGCTGGCTTCTTTATATTCGCACAACTTTTGATTGAAATATTTTAGGGCTTATCGGAACTGATTGGTTGTGTTGAAATTCATTTAGAATTCTCTATGTATTCCACAGGATAATTTACAAGTAAATTAAAATAAAATCTTTGAGTTATTTATGTACAGTTAAACCACAATACCAATTTATAATTTCTTGTTATTAAATAAAAATTAAGCCTTCAGAATCAGAATTGAGGAGATGGAACTAATTCAATGGATGGAACCCTAGAGTTGGAATTTAAAGACTGTACTGGATGATGACAATATTAATTAAAAATCAGCAGATCCTAAATTCTCGCAGTAATATTAGGCCGTAGTACTTAACCGAGACTTCATATTTTTTATTAGAAACTAAATTCGTGTGTGATGTAACAGAAGAATAAGCTATGTAGAAACTGTCGCAATATTTGAAATAATTAATATACTAAAGTGAAGTCAAATAAAACAGTCTAAAAGTGATTTTATCTTCAATTAATCGTGAACAGATTGAGTGATGTAAAATAAGAAGTTCAACTTCTTAAACATACAAATCGTAAGTACTAATGTTTACGAATTAAAAATTATGTTCACAGTCATGTTTACAAGAGAGATACACCTACAACCGTAGTTCCGTGTCCATAAATAAACGCAGAACATGTGATCAACAAAATTAAATGGTACAAAATCGTCGTTTGTGAGTTTTAAAAGAGGAATAAAGTCAGTACATATAACTAACACATGGATAACTTAGCATGGATTGCGGTATATGTATATTATCCTCACGCCCGTGTATACAAAATAAATAGATTGAAAAGGGCGATATAGTAGTTTATGAAACGGTTGCATAATAGAGGTTATTAAAACACGAGTGTTAGTTTAAAAAACGAGCCGCAGGCGAGTTTTTTAATAGTATTACACGAGTGTTTTAATAACTAATTATGTAGAGTTTCATACACTACTTTATCTAAGCTCATCAATAGGTATCTTACGTATAAAAGAAAAGACTAAGAAATTAACAAAATTATTTATTATAATAAGTATTCATGTTTTGGATATTGCAATTTATAAATGTACTCAATTCTTCAGGGGAGAACGTTTTTGCATTTTTTCCCTTAAAGCCCTGCGATTTTCTTTTTAAAACAGCAATCAGTCTTGTGTATTTAATAATATCGATTTGGTTGTAGATACTCAATATACTTTTGAGCATTGAGTATTTAGCCCATAAGGACAAAGACTTAAATTTATTTGATAATTCTTGGAAATATGCTAGCATTACATTTTCTGAAAATGAAGTGGTTTTTTTCAAAATTTTCCAACTCATAAAATCTTGGTAACATTTATCGTAAATTTTCTTTGATTTTGCTGGCAAAAGATTATTTGTCATTCCCGATGCTATTTCCAGAATGTCTGGTGGAGTTAAATTCTCTTCAGTATCACTGCTAGACATTTTTCCGCGCAACAAAAATCACTTGCAAAATTTTGAGTTACAAAAACTGAATAGTAAATAAATAATAAATTAAAAATTTAAATAATAGGCGCCAAAATTCAATTGTCAATTTCGAATGTGCGGTGCGTGCAGTGCGTCTATGGTCAATTATGGTAGCACTACACTCTGTCCTCTGGCCGCATCTTGCTACCGCCACACTTTCGCAGTAGTAGTAATAGGGTAACTTTGATAGCGGGATAATCATTGTAAGTAACAAAATTAAACTAACTAACTATTGTAAACTAACTATTGTACCTATTTCTTTTAAAATGTTTCTTTTGTTTAATTTATGTTTTTTTGGTGTACAATAAAGTATTAAATAATAATAATAATAATAAACACCCGGCATGGCTCAAAAATACCAGAACCCAGTGCCTGTACTATAATGTAGAAAAAATTATTTTTTAACATTGTTTTGCAATAATTTCCTAACAAAGTAGTGTTATAATGAACTTTTTTAATTTTTTTTTTAAATATTATAGATGTATGTGAATAAAGTAGTCCAATATATGACACATTTTGATTTCATATTCGGAATTTTATGATATGAGAGTAGATAAAAAATTTAATACTTTACTTACAAATTATATAAAAATAATAGTTATTTATGCAACTGTTGTGTAATAAGGGGTATTAAAACACGAATGTGGGTTTATCACATGAGGCGAAGCCGAATGTGATAATAGTATCACATGAGTGTTTTAATACCTAATTATCAACAGTTGCATACAAGACTTTATCTACACCCATAATATGAATCCTCTATAAGATTCTGAAACAGTTAGCTTACTGCTAAACCCCCGGTATTCGCCATTTTATGTTGAAGTCATCTTGAATTTGCATTCTGTTAATCTACTAGTCAAGCCCTTTCATTTGATACCCATATTGAGGGAGTTGTGAAAAAATATGTAATCCGCCATTTTGTGGCGGTCCAATTTTCATGAAACATAGCTAAGAACACTCCTGACTAATTCACCTTTCAAACAAAAAAAAACGCATTCAAATCGGTTCACCCGTTTGAGCACTACGGTGGAACAGACAGACAGACACACACACACTCACACACCCACACCCCCATCCCCACCCCCGCATCAAACCGGTTTGAGTGCTACGGGGGAACAGACAGACACACGCACATACACACACCCACAACCACATCCACTCCCAACTCACGCCCAACCCACGCCCACGCCCACGCTCACATCCCCATTCCCACCTGCGCATTCAAACCGGTTCACTTGTTTGAGCGCTACGAGGGAACAGACACACACACAGACTCACACACACACACACACACAGACAAGTCAAACTTAACACCCCGTCGTATTTGCGTCGGGGTAAAAACGGATGATGTAATATTGTACTGAATTTCATTACAACACTCGTTTGGATGATGTAATGGTTGTTACAACATTGTGTGTTCTAAAGTTGGCAATAAGCTAACTGTTTCAGGATCTTTAATAGAGGATTTAAAGCATAGGTGTAGATAAATAAACTTACGTAACACTTTTTACAAATACAGGAGTATTACACCCTGGCAGGGGTGACTGGACGGCTGGGAATCTGGTTGAGAAGCTTGCGGACTATCTTAGCAGAGTCTAGCAGTATACTGCGATAGAACTGCCATGGTTCCATCCAGTTGCCCTAGATGGTGAACTAGACTGAATGGAATAAAACAATTCTCAGATATAATGATCGGAATGATTTCTGTGGATTCAATATCACATGGAAGATTCTTGAGCTAGATCGAGATACTTGCTAATCTCCGTCTCAGTTCTCACTTGCTCCTCTATATCACGAATGGTGATATCTAAACAGAGTGATACAGCTGTGATAGCCTAGTGGTTAGGACGACCGACTTCTAATCGGAGGTCGTGGGTTCGATCCCGGGCACGCACCTCTAACTTTCGGAGTTATATGCGTTTTAAGTATTTAAATATCACTTGCTTTAACGGTGAAGGAAAACATCGTGAGGAAACCTGCATGCCTGAGAGTTCTCCATAACGTTCTCAAAGGTGTGTGAAGTCTGCCAATCCGCTTGGCCAGCGTGGTAGACTATGGCCAAAAACCCTTCTCACTCTGAGAGGAGACCCGTGCTCTGTAGTGAGCCGGTAATGGGTTGATCATGATGATATCTAAACAACCTTGGCGGCGCCCGGTTCACCACCACGATGTCAGGTATATTCGCCAGAATCGTCCTATCCGTGATAATCATAGACCGGTTCAAGAAGAGCCCAACTTCGTCGCACCCAACTACAGGCATCGGTGTGTACCTCCGAACAAACTCCTGATGAAAGATTCACTGAGTTCTAATAATAGCTTGAAAGAGGTTAGTGATGATAAAATACAATTATAATACTAATTAAATTAACTATCTAAATATACAATGAACCTAAAACTAAAAACCTTAAAAAAAACCTTTACCCACGCTCTGGTGCCTTCCTGCAGGTCCAAAGGCTATCCATCGCCATCCAGCGTGGAAATGCGGCCAGTCTGATAGGTACCTTTGAGCCAGAAGCCACCAGGGGTGGTCTTTTCGACTAGTTTTTAATTAAGGTAATACATCATTGATTATTATATTATATTTTTAATACTAATTAATATAAATAAAACTACTTATATATTATGCAGAATCTTAGAATACTTTGAATTCCTTAAAGAGCACAGCCTACACAGCGGCAGTTTTTTTAATTCTGCAGTGTATCCGCCTGCTTAATATTTGCTTGCAATTAATATTAAAAAAACAAAAAAAAAAGACTTGAAACTGTTTGTGAAAAAATTATGTTTGAAAAATGCAAAGATTCAGTTTTCATCGTTAAATTATTTTCTTCCGAGCAAACTAATTATAATGTTGAATAAGAAAAAATACTCTTGAAACTCTTGAAAGAAACATTGTTTGTTGTACTCAGCAAATCTTTTATTTTGTTACTCAGCTTCAGATTTTTATTTCAGTTTTTTTACCTTACGGTGCTTCCACATTATGGAATATATTTAAAGTTGTCATACGTCTCGTAGATACAGGTATTGAACCCTTTGTGTTGTAGACCGAAAGGATACACATTCTCTCGCGCATTCATACATACGACATCGAATGGCCACTCTGTTTACTCTATGCTTTGTCCCTACAAAATATTTTAACTCTAAACATGTTACATATTTTTTAAAGCTTAATTACCCACCCACATTGTACATAGTATGCCTTATATTAAGATTTCTGTGGTTATAGTATTAAAACATTTGTCCAAGCTATTGTTAATACAATGAAAGATGTTATTAAACCATGTTTTACAGCCCATTTGTATGTTCATCTGTATCCTTATAAATTTGAAAATACATTTTAGATTTTGATGTGTGATAGATACATTTTAGATTGTGTGTGTAGCAATTTATTTATTCCGAGAAAAGTAAAATAACAATACATAAGTACTTTGCGCCTTAAACTATCGCAATTGTATACATTGTCCCTATCTGTGAAATATCTCCAACCCTTTCTCGCAATTTAAGCCCAAATGAACCATTTAGCTAGTTTAACACATACAACCCTTTTGTCCTGAAAACAATATCAGCTTATATTTATATTCTACGGAATTCCCTTTTATACGGACCAAGCGGTGTTAGAAAACTATTAGGGTGCATACTCACGGCTCGTTAAAACACGAACTTTGACGCTCAACTTGGAGCCTGCAAAGTGGTGGTGCCATTGACATCTATAATATAATAAAACTGTAACAGATCCAATTCTGTACATTGAAGATATTTTGAAATTTTTTACCGGAGGGCACTCTATAATCGATACTGAAGCCAAAACTGCAATTTGTTTCATTTTTGTCTGTCTGTCTGTCTTTCTGTCTGTCTGTCTGTCTGTCTGTCTGTCTGTCTGTCTGTCTGTCTGTCTGTATCTTGGCCGCGCATCACGGCGAAACTACTGAATGGATTCGAATGAAACTTGGTACGATTTGAGATTATACTCCGAGGTAGGTTATAGGATACTTTTTATCCCGAAATTCAGCACGGTTCCCTTGGGAGAGGGGATGAAAGTTAAAACGTGTATTTAGCTGTAATTCATTAACGCGTTATTCGATTTCACTCATTCTTTTTTTGTTAGAAAGGTAGTACTTTAAGTATTGTCCCGTAAATATTTCAAGGTCATAGGTTTTTTAGTTTAGAAATGACAGGCACTTATTGGGTTCCAATAACTTGGGACCCGGATCTTTGTACGTACGGCTTATTTTAAACTGGCGTGCGTTTAAATTTATGTTTGTCGTTCTGTCTATTTGTTCCAGCTAATCTCCAAAACGGCTGGATCGATTTTAATGGAACTTTCAATGTTATAAGGAGTAACAGGCTACATTTAGTTTAGGTACATAAAAGAATTATGGGATCCGATCCGATCCTATATAAAACCTATAAACACGCGAACGAAGTCGCGGGGGTCAGCTAGTGATCAAATAAAAATTGTTGCGGATTTCCTCGCTGAGTAATTTGGTTGAATCACTTCATTATTCACTATTCAGGCTACGTGTAAGTACCTATATCTATTATCTTCTCCAAGAATTAAGATTATATTATGTAAACACCTAATAGGTAGGTGATACTACCTACTTGATAATTGCTTGCTCAAGTTTACACCTAAGGATATTATAATTGCCTTAGCCTAAATATTAAAGCAAAACAGGAAATTATTACTCATGTTTAATAACTAATAATAATCTTATGTACAGTTACCATTACCTATAATAAGTAATCTATAATCTATAATATAATAAGACTGTAACAGATCCAATTCTGTACATTGAAGATATTTTGAAAATTTTTATTGGAGGGCATTCTATAATCGATACTGAAGCCAAAACTGCAATTTTTTTCATTTTTGTCTGTCTGTCTGTCTGTCTGTCTGTCTGTCTGTCTGTCTGTATCTTGGCCGCGCATCACGCTGAAACTACTGAATGGATTCAAATGAAACTTGGTACGATTTGAGTTTATACTCCGAGGTAGGACATAGGATACTTTTTATCCCGAAATTCGGCACGGTTCCCTTGGGAGAGGGGATGAAAGTTAAAACGTGTATTTAGCTGTAATTCATTAACGCGTTGTTCGATTTCACTCATTCTTTTTTTGTTAGAAAGGTAGTACTTTATGTATTATCCCGTAAATATTTCAAGGTCATAGGTTTTTAGTTTAGAAATGACAGACATTACAATCCTCAGTATTGGGTTTAAATAACTTGGGACCCGGATCTTTGAACATACGGCTTATTTTAAACTGGTGTGCGTTTAAATTTATGTTTGTCGGTCTGTCTATTTATTCCAGCTAATCTCCGAAACGGCTGGATCGATTTTAATGGAACTTTCAATGTTATAAGGAGTAACTTAGGCTACATTTAGTTTAGGTACATAAAAGAATTATGGGATCCGATCCGATCCTATATAAAAACCTATATCTACGCGAACGAAGTTGCGGTGTTCAGCTAGTATAGTACTATATGTCAATGGGTGGTGAATTCAAATTCAAAACTCTAAGCCAAATTGAGGGGTTTAAAAATAGTGCTATACTTTTCCGCTGGACGCATTTTGAATGAAATAGGAACAAATATCTGTTATTTTAGTTTAAGTAGTTTAGAGATTATGTGAAACAGCATAACTTCATTGTTTATTTTATTTTGGGATAAGTATATACTTACGAAAATCTCTAACATTCTAAGAGATCATAACAAAAGTAACGATCTCTGAAATGGCCGATCTTGGGTTCACTGGATAAAGAGCAACTTTTCGATGCCAAATATGTCACTCTGGTGCTCTTATTAGTTGCTTTATATATTTTCGGCGCCTGAAATTCTTTGCTCCATAACGCAACCGAATATTTGGTAAGTTTGACTTAATACACAAGAGCACAACTGGCACTTACTTTGTATTAGTATACACAGTAAGTGCCAGTTGTGTTCTAGTGTAGCCAATTCTAAGCGGGCATTTCTTCATAACGCAACCGAATTTTTGTTAGTTTTTAACCCCCGACGCAAAAACGACGGGGTGTTATAAGTTTGACGTGTCTGTGTGTGTGTGTGTGTGTGTGTGTGTGTGTCTGTCTGTTCCCCTGTGGCGCTCAAACGGGTGGACCGATTTGAATGCGGTTTTTTTTGTTTGAAAGGTGAATTAGTCGAGAGTGTTCTTAGCTATGTTTGATGAAAATCGGTCCAAGATGGCCGCCGCTACAAAATGGCGGATGATATATTTTTTCACAACTCCCTTGATATGGGTATCAAATGAAAGGGCTTGACTAGTAGAATAGCACTATTGCAAATTCAAGATGGCCGCCGCCACTAAATGGCGAATGTCGGGGGTTTTTTAAATTTTCAATTTACACTTGTTACAAAATAAACATGTCACAAACAACTGGTTGGTAGTTGGTACTTAGTTTTTATACCGGCACCGACCACTTTTTTTGGTTACTCGTTTGTTTGGTGCCGTAGAAAACGCAAACATTTAGCCCAGGCAGACTGTCATTTATGCATCACAACTAGGGGAAGCATTTTCTCTCTCTTTTCTCCATCACAATTTAAAATCTTTAATTTATTTTGACCTCTCAAGAATATAGAGAGATATAGAACTTTGGCAAATGCCTTATTATTAAGATTTCTGTGGTCGGCACCGATATCGATTAAAAATATCCAATAGGTAGGGTATCGTAGCAAAATATCAATGTTAGCACAACAGAAATCTTAATAATGGCATGTTAGCACAGTACTCACACATCCGTACTTCTACTATAATTGGTAAATTGTTGAGAAATCTCACTTCGTAAAACTGAAAAGCAGCTTGGCTTTTATAATGGAAAACGTTCCATCGGCCAAAAGTAGGAATTCTCGAAAGGACGATAAAAATTCTGAAACTGTTCCACTTAGTAGGTTTAAATTCAAAGTTTTCAGATGAAAAAGTTTTTGCTTCGCCATCGAAATGTCCTGGGATCGATCCTCCGATTTCGCTTTGACACGAATTGATAATTTTTCAAATTAGCTTTAGCGGGAATATCAACATGAAATGGTAGAATCGATGGTTGCTTGGGCAGTCATGTTCTGGAATCAAGACCGTGTACCAGACGTAGCGTGAGACGATTCAAATCCACTGTATTGACGAGCTTAGCAACCCGCCTTCGGCTTTCTTTCTCATTCATCCAGAAACAGAACTCATAGCTCTCTCTATTAGTTACCGCACTCTGGGAAAAAAAAAAATAATAATAATTAATGATAATAATTCTCTGAAGTCTATCTATCTTCTTCTTCTTCTTCTATAATATAATAAAACTGTAACAGATCCAATTCTGTACATTGAAGATATTTTGAAATTTTTTATTGGAGGGCACTCTATAATCGATACTGAAGCCAAAACTGCAATTTTTTTCATTTTTGTCTGTCTGTCTGTCTGTCTGTATCTTGGCCGCGCATCACGCCGAAACTACTGAATGGATTCGAATGAAACTTGGTACGATTTGAGTTTATACTCCGAGGTAGGACATAGGATACTTTTTATCCCAAAATTCAGCACGGTTCCCTTGGGAGAGGGGAAGAAAGTTAAAACGTGTATTTAGCTGTAATTCATTAACGTGTAGTTCGATTTAACTCATTTTTTTTTGTTAGAAAGGTAGTACTTCAAGTATTGTCCCGTAAATATTTCAAGGTCATAGGTTTTTTAGTTCAGAAATGACGGACATTTATTGGGTTCAAATAACTTGGGACCCGGGTCTTTGTACGTACGGCTTATTTTAAACTGGCGTGCGTTTAAATTTATGTTTGTCGGCCTGTCTATTTGTTCCAGCTAATTTCCGAAACGGCTGGATCGATTTTGACGGAACTTTCAATGGCATATAGGTGGATGTTATATGGAGTAACTTAGGCTACATTTAGTTTAGGTACAAAAAAGGATTATAGGATCCAATCCGATCCTATATAAAAACCTATATCCACGCGGACGAAGTCGCGGGTATCAGCTAGTCCTCAATATAATGCTGAACATCTGTAAAATATAGAGAGTGTATCTCAGACGTATTAAAATCTAATTTCAGTATAATCTTGAGCGAAGCACACCAAATTTACATAACAAATTCAATTTTTTGCCCGATTCAATGCATATTTAAATTTCTAAACGCTATAAGTGGCAATGCAAATGTTTTTACAGCTTCGACTTTATTTTACCCAAAGGAATATTGATAAGCATACTGAATCTCCATTCTGAATTTTTACCCGCGCTGTTTGTTGTCGTAGTAAACAAGACTCTACTTTTCCATTCTATTCTGCACACACATTTTGAAAATTCTTGTCTGTATGTCTATTTGTCCGGGCTAACCCTCGGAAGGGCTTAACACGGTACGGATTTTTACGGGACTTTTACGGGCAGGTAGGACTATTCAAGGAAATCTATAATCTAAGAGTATCAAAGGAAAATAAACCTAAATATACGCGGAATATGTGTTGGATAAAATAATAAAATCATAGTCGCTCCGATCGATATGAGCCGGATTCAACTATTGTGCCAAGCTTGCAGAATTATAAAATATTTTTTGAACAAAATATAACACGGTATAAAAATGGTTGGATTCGATTCCGTTACTGATTCTGAACAAACTACTTTCAGGTTTTGCTTATAGTCAAACTAACGTTGTATAAAAGAGGAGGGATATAGGCGTGCTAGTGTGTGTTAAAATTTAAAATTACTTAAACGTAACATCCTGTAGTTTCGCGCGCTATTCCGCATCGGACCACATTATGCCGGGAAACGTAATATTTACGACTACAGCATCCATTTGGGTAGGTACATCCTAACGAACTTCCGTATCTATTGTGGTAGAGTTTCCCGTTGTTGTAAAATATGAAATATTGAGACCTATGCTTCCTTAATGCATTACGTATATTCCGATTTGATTACAGCAATTAAACGATTGGAAATACGTATAGTTTTACAAGTATAAATTAAAATTTAAAAAACCCCCGACATTCGCCATTTTGTGGCAGCGGCCATCTTGCATTTGCAATAGTGATAATCTACTAGTCAAGCCCTTTCATTTGATACCCATATTGAGGGAGTTGTGAAAAAATATGTAATCCGCCATTTTGTAACGGCGACCATCTTAGATCGGTTTTCATCAAACATAGCTAACAACACTCGACTAATTCACATTTCAAACAAAAAAACCCGCATTCAAATCGGTCCACCCGTTTGAGCACTACAGAAGAACAGACAGACACACACACACATACACACACACACACACACACACACACACACACACACACACACACACACACACACACACACACACACACACACACACACACACACACACACACACACACACACACACACACACACGTCAAACTTATAACACCCCGTCGTTTTTGCGTCGGGGGTTAATAAAACTGGTAGTATTAAATTAGACCTTAACTTTTAAGGTGGATCTCACATCAGATTGCAGTTTTAGTAAAATAAATTGATTTTCCTGTTATGATTGTTTCGCTGTATTGATCCATTTAATTAACCCACATTAACCTATACAGTATACACATTGTGTACACTAACAGATGCCTCTAAGCTCTAAGTTGCCTCTAAAGAACATAATATTTATTTTTTAATGTTTTGATAAATCTGTAATGATACCTATAGGTGTTATAAACATATACTTAATTCGTTATAAAAAAAACTTCTAATATACTTACTATACTTAGTATGTTTTTACTAAATGTTTTCAGATAAATTAAGTATTTCAAGAGAAGTTTAATAAGAAGTTTAAAAAAAACTCCCTTTAAAGATGCACCTTATCGGATTTGTATAATGGACGGTGTGAATTATGTTCAATTATTATAATACATCATCCCTACTTTGTGTTTAATTATTAATTATCATTACTATGTGATGATTATATACGAAATCTATATCCGGTACATTAATGACCATGACTTCAGTGCAGCCACGTGCGGCAATGAAATTATTATGAAGACCATTAGGTTTCTGTATACATAGTAGGACTACTTCGTTTATCTAGTGGTTAGCATATTTGACTGCAGATCACGAGGTTCGGGGTTCGATTCCCGGGTCGGGCGAAAACTGTTAGATATTGGGTTTTTCTGTCAAGAAATTCTCAGTGCCAACCCGGAGTTGGTAGTTGGCGGTGTTCCACCCCCGTGCCTCGGAGAGCACGTTAAGCAGACGGCCCCGGTTATTATCACTATCATGTGACAATAGTCGTTAAAGCCCGCCAACCCATATTGGATCAGCGTGGCTGGTCTAAGCACTAAATCCTTCTCTCCTATGAGAGAGGAGGCCTGTGCCCAGCAGTGGTACGTTAGAAGGCTACAGTGGGGGTGGTGATGGATACAATATAGTAGATGTGTTTATTCAACACATATTGGTCTCTGAGTGTCAGCCAGTCAGGTCGCTCAATCACATAGTGAACATTCATAAGTGCGATCATTATCAAAAATTCACACAAAATAGTATGATGGATGAAAAAAATGCGATACTTTCACAGTATTACAAGGTGACGTGCGAAAATATGGAGATATAAATATGAGATTATGTAGTATATAACTTAGAGGATCATCTTAGCGACAGAGCAAGAGCATTTTAGATCTTAAGCAAGTCTCTGCAAGTCGCAAACAAGAGTTGCCACTCATACCCGTTCTATCTATACCAAATGGCAGTTATAATAAACTGATTGAACTGATTTTGATTGATCTTTTAAAAGCTTCGTCGATCCAGCAAATAATTAGATATCATAAAAACATATCCATTACACATAGTTAATATTATTATCATTCAAAACATAGAGTAACATACATCATCATCATCATCATCATGATTAACCCATTACCGGCTCACTACAGAGCACGGGTCTCCTCTCAGAGTGAGAAGGGTTTTGGCCATAGTCTACCACGCTGGCCAAGCGGATTGGCAGACTTCACACACCTTTGAGAACGTTATGGAGAACTCTCAGGCGTGCAGGTTTCCTCACGATGTTTTCCTTCACCGTTAAAGCAAGTGATATTTAAATACTTAAAACGCATAAGTATAACTCCGAAAAGTTATAGGTGCGTGCCCGGGATCGAACCCACGACCTCCGATTAGAAGTCGGTCGTCCTAATCACTAGGCTATCACAGCTTTTAGAGTAACATACATTGAGTAAATTATAAATTTATTTAGTCGAATTATTCTAAGATTCTTCTACAAAATTCGTAGAAACAATACCCTGAGACAGACAAGCATGACATACATACAAAACTCATGGCATGCAACAAATAAATTATCTCGGCCAAGTTTCTTTTTTATTACATTTACTTCTATATTAAGTCGCAAGAAACCATTGGACACAAGCGTCACAAGACCTTGAAGTGTGGTAATCCCTTTATGATACGTCCTGCAGCTGTGGTCGACTATCATTATAGGCCAAGAAGTAAGGGTCTTATCTTGGAGGTAGAAGTTTTAGCCAATATGTAGGAGTCCGGCATTATCAAAGATGATATTTCCCATCTATGAAAAAAAAAAATGTCATCTTCCATTGGTTGAGACGACGTAGGCGATGTCATAGACAACGACCAAGCATTTTGTTTTAGGTATACCATTATGAGACATTTGAAAGTGATCTTATCTGCTGCAAATTTGTCGGTCGTGGGAATCTACAAATTTATTGCAGTTATTAAACCCATATTCCTAATCGGTTTCTACGCGGTATCGTAGCGTAGTACTAAATCGCTTAGTGATACAGCTATGCCGATTATATCTTCCTATAGAGCATACTCCACAAAACTTAAAAAATGTGGTCTTATAAACTGACTCAAGCTGTGATAGCCTAGTGGTTGGGACGACCGACTTCTAATCAGAGGTCGTGGGTTCGATCCCGGGCACGCACCTCTAACTTTTCGGAGTTATGTGCGTTTTAAGTATTTAAATATCACTTGCTTTAACGGTGAAGGAAAACATCGTGAGGAAACCTGCATGCCTGAGAGTTCTCCATAACGTTCTCAAAGGTGTGTAGTCTGACAATCCGCTTGGCCAGCGTGGTAGACTATGGACAAAACCCTTCTCACTTTGAGAGGAGACCCGTGCTCTGTAGTGAGCCGGTAATGGGTTGATCATGATGATGAACTGACTCAGCCGGAAATCAAACCTAGGAGATAGCATATTAGCCGACAAAAACCTTTCATTCCTACTGCATAATATGATACTAGATTATGTATTAAAATACCATTGAATATGGTAACCAATTATTATTTAAGGAAGTGCTAAATTTGGCACGCATTCAGAGTTGATTCATAAGCTGGCACTAAATAATATTTCAATCAGAATTGCGTATTGCTTGCTAATTAGATAAGCACATGTGAACTAAGTGTAGGTACTCGTATAGCATACATGATACATTATGGATTACCATAACGTCTAAGCTACTGCCCCACCCCTACACACACTGTTAAAATCTATAATTACTCTGTCTGAAGAAAGAAAAGTTCATTGAATTCCCCACAAAAAGATTATTAATTAAATCTAGCCTAGACGCTTTTCAATAATAATTAAATGAGAAAATAAAATACCAATTTTTTCTTCCTCAACGGTTAGAACAAACACGATAAATTAAAATGAGAAGAGGCCAATCAACAAAATATTAATGATTCTGTTGTCTAGCCTCGCTTCGTCAAGGAATAATTAATTACTTAATTAATATGTTTCGAAGATCAAAGACGTGAAAAGAAGCTCTATTATAAATCATGCACAAGCACATCCTAAAAACGTGTAGGAAATCGAACGTTGTATTTATACATACATACCTAAATGTATTTTATTTACAAAATGAATATTATGCATATAAAAACCGCATGTCCGTTTGTTTGTTATCTTTCCGTGGCTATCCGATCTCAAATGTGCAAAGAAAAACTTTACAATTCAAGTAAGTATAACGAAGATGTGCTAATTTTCACCGCGGGAAAATAGTCCCACGGAAAACAATGTTATGAAAGTGCATTTGACGTGATTTTTTGATGGTTATATAATTGAGGGTCCGGAGAATGTCATAGGCTAGTTTCCCGCAAAAACAAACAATTCACGCAGGATATCGTGCTGTTTTTCACGCATCACGCAACAATAGAACAACGGATCGACGAGATTTTTACATGGACATAGTTAAAGATAGGTAGTGATATAAGATTATATCCCGGCACAAACAGTTTCCACAGGATACGTATTTGAAAAAGCTAACTTCACGCTGACGAAGACACGCACAGCAGCTAGTGGTTTATAATATTAACTGCAACAGAAACACATGGTGGGATGTTAAACAAACTAAAGCAAAAGGGAAACTCACCGATGCAGCGCGCCGGCTTCCAAGTTATTTCTAACTGTTATTATGCGTTTCGAATTCGACGATTTCCGCCCGATGTCGCCGTTGTAACGGAAGCGGGCCGATCGAAACACGAAGCAACTCAGTTACTGAACAGTGAACACCAATCGTTTATATTCCGCGAGCACAATAAAGTCCAAACAGCGAGTCGTTGAAATCTCTATTACGATTGCATTATTCTAACGTGTATGGCGTACGGATTTCAACGGATAATGTTTAAATCTGCCTTCGTTCCAGATTTACGAGAAAAGTCTAGGAAACAAAGTTTAGTTTATTGTTTTATAATTAATGATCTGTCATAATAGTTATATGAATTCTAGAAATAAATAATGAATTACTACTAAAGCATAAATTAGAATTTTTGAATAAAATAGTAGACTTATCTAATTCTAAAACATGGTTCAAACACAATAACACTGGAAAGTTTATTCTTTCATTGAAGAAGAAATTTTGTGAAAGTACTCGTACTGTCGATGTTATTTACGCGGCATGCGGAGTTAAAAGCTCAGAGAGGCAACACTGCGTCTACATCTGAGCATGGCTCGACGCCGACTGATTTCAGAAGCAGAATACGGTCTACGTCTGAAAAATTATCCTCAGTTGCCCAGCCTCCCGGTGTTTTTATGAAATGCCGCCTTGGGGGTCATTCAACTTTATGAGGGATGCGATGCGACTACATTCTCACGCGGCGATTACGAATCTAATTACTTTTTGTGACAGCTATGCCATTTACCGCGATAGGGTGATATGGAGATAATTAAAAGAGATTTTCGGGACTTATAATAATGATACGAGAAAATATAATATTCATTTATCTACTCTCATATCATAAAATTCCGAATATGAAATCAAAATGTGTCATATATTGGACTACTTTATTCACATACATCTATAATATTTAAAAAAAAAATTAAAAAAGTTCATTATAACACTACTTTGTTAGGAAATTATTGCAAAACAATGTTAAAAAATAATTTTTTCTACATTATAGTACAGGCACTGGGTTCTGGTATTTTTGAGCCATGCCGGGTGTTTATTATTATTATTATTATTTAATACTTTATTGTACACCAAAAAAACATAAATTAAACAAAAGAAACATTTTAAAAGAAATAGGTACAATAGTTAGTTTACAATAGTTAGTTAGTTTAATTTTGTTACTTACAATGATTATCCCGCTATCAAAGTTACCCTATTACTACTACTGCGAAAGTGTGGCGGTAGCAAGATGCGGCCAGAGGACAGAGTGTAGTGCTACCATAATTGACCATAGACGCACTGCACGCACCGCACATTCGAAATTGACAATTGAATTTTGGCGCCTATTATTTAAATTTTTAATTTATTATTTATTTACTATTCAGTTTTTGTAACTCAAAATTTTGCAAGTGATTTTTGTTGCGCGGAAAAATGTCTAGCAGTGATACTGAAGAGAATTTAACTCCACCAGACATTCTGGAAATAGCATCGGGAATGACAAATAATCTTTTGCCAGCAAAATCAAAGAAAATTTACGATAAATGTTACCAAGATTTTATGAGTTGGAAAATTTTGAAAAAAACCACTTCATTTTCAGAAAATGTAATGCTAGCATATTTCCAAGAATTATCAAATAAATTTAAGTCTTTGTCCTTATGGGCTAAATACTCAATGCTCAAAAGTATATTGAGTATCTACAACCAAATCGATATTATTAAATACACAAGACTGATTGCTGTTTTAAAAAGAAAATCGCAGGGCTTTAAGGGAAAAAATGCAAAAACGTTCTCCCCTGAAGAATTGAGTACATTTATAAATTGCAATATCCAAAACATGAATACTTATTATAATAAATAATTTTGTTAATTTCTTAAGTCTTTTCTTTTATACGTAAGATACCTATTGATGAGCTTAGATAAAGTAGTGTATGAAACTCTACATAATTAGTTATTAAAACACTCGTGTAATACTATTAAAAAACTCGCCTGCGGCTCGTTTTTTAAACTAACACTCGTGTTTTAATAACCTCTATTATGCAACCGTTTCATAAACTACTATTTTGTTACATTTTGTTACAATGATGCAGTTTTGTTTTTCAGTTCTTACAGAGACATAGACTGGTGTGATTTTGAAGCTTTCGGGTAATGGTATTTTCAATTTTGTTGAAATATTATTTTACATTTAGGATAGGTACATTTTCTTAGATAGTCTCTACATCTAATTAACTATGTTAAGTAGTACATTTTGTGTGCTACTACCACTTTATAGTAAAACGCTCATATCGTTGCAATAATTTATCGCATTTTAAGAAAAATCTCTTTCCAACATTAATATTTAATATCCATGCTAATTTATAAATTCAACAGTGTACCTGTTCGTTTGTTACTTCTTTACTCGTCAATTACTCTACCGGTTTGAATCAAATTTTACACAAAGCTTAAACTCACTTTCAATCGGGATTTTTACACCTAAATCCACGTGATCGAATTCGCGTGTAAAATTAAAAACATGATTGGTTTATTTTAGCCAAGGGTTTACTGATTTTAAGTCGGAAATTGCTATTTTTTGACGAAGGGAACGCACCAATTTTGCACACGCCAAAGAGTTAATTACTCTCTGTGGGCGCTTGGTATTTTAGTAAAAAGCTTTAAAATATAATCTGAACTAAAAAAATTTGAAACTCTTTCGTGTGCTTTGGCCCAGGCTTAGTACTTTCAAATGTTATAACTAAACCAATCTAAGCAGTTTTTTTGACAATTGATCATTTTCATAACGAAAACGGAAAGTAGTTAAATTAGAATTTACTATTTTACACAATCTCTAAGTAGTCTGAACTAAAGTAACAGGTCTTACAGTAGCGCTACAGCGCAACTGTAAGACCTGTTACTTTAGTATATCTATAGCGCTATAGCGCTATAGATATACAGTAGCGCTATAGCACTACAGCTGTATAGCGCTACAGTAGCGCTATAGTGCTACTGTAAGTATTCCTTTCCACAGGGATCATTGTGAAAGGTATACCTTTCACAATGATCCCTGTGGAAAGGAATTTGGCACTATTTTTTAGAATCGTCAGTTACATTTTTTTAGCCCAAAGATCGTGTAATATTCCAGTTACTAATAGTGTGGAAAATAATTTCAGAATCAATATAGACTCTCCTATTATTATGAACATACTCACTCGTAATTTACGGTATCACACGCTATCTACCATAATCATGATTAATAAATTTCAACCCCATTACCGAAATTAGTTCTAAACGCTATTAAAGCAAAGCACTTTTCCTTCTTGAATATTTAATTTCAAGAAGTATTCTGTGCGGCCGTCTCGCATTAATCCTGATCTGTTTTTAAAGACTTTGGTGAACAAACTTCTAGGTATATTGATGTCTTATACCTAATGCGTGCTACTTTGTGTGATTGTGGTTATCGCAGAGTTTTTATTCTCCTTTATATTTTTACTGCCGTATAGTGTATCCCATTTAATAATTATATCCATTATCAGACATAGACAGAATTATGTTTTAAATACATATAGATATTATGTACAGTTTTGAGATAAAATTTATCATAAATTAAATATTTTTGGGATAAGATTATTGCAATCGATTAGGTAACCGATTTTATATATAAACTACTACTAAACAAGGATCTCATTAACAAAAAAATTACTCAGGTACCTTACTATTAGGTACTATTAGGTACCTAGTGAACCGTTCGTCCGATTGTTGTGGCAGTTTGTGTACCTACATGGCAGGCGATATTCTGCATGATTTGTCCCTAGCATGTCCCTAGCCTCCTTTTAATGCTTTTACCTTCATCTCATGTTTTTTATTAGTTAAAATTCATTAATATTTACTAATGTGTACGGGTAATTGTTTTATAATTGCTAAATACCTGACATACAAAATATTGTACTTTAAATTACACTTACGAAATGTACTTACAAAAAATTTTTTTCAACAAAATGAGGTTTTTATTTTAACTTCACGTACGTTCCAAAAAGGGTTGTCATTAGGATTAAGCTACCAGATGTTTTCTAACCAGAATGTTTATATATGTATTTGACAAGTATAAATTAAAAATTTTAAAACCCCCGACATTCGCCATTTTGTGGTGGCGGCCATCTTGAATTTGCATACCTACTAATCAAGCCCTTTCATTTAATACTCATATCGAGGTGGTCGTCAAAAAATATGTTATTAGCCATTTGAGGTAGCGGCCATCTTGAACCGATTTTCATGAAAGCTAAGTAAGTACACTCCCGACAAATTCACAATTCAAAAAAAAACCGCATTCAAATCGGTTTACCCGTTTGAGCGCTACGGTGGATTGACAGACAGACAGACAGACACACACACACACACACACACACACACACACACACACACACACACACACACACACACACACACACACACACACACATGCATACACATACACACACACACACACACACACACACTCACGCACCAACGTAAAGTTAATTATTCAGTAGTTCTCAGAAAATGCTCTACTCTGCGCTGCGCTCGGTGTGCGCCGGGCCTTAAGGATTTTGTTGGATTTTCATGGTACTACTTATTTCCTTATTATTTTTTATGTATAGTACCAAGACTCCAAAATTCAAAATTAGACAGCAACAAATTACCTACGACAAGAGTGCTGCAAAAACTATGTCAATTGTAAGAATTTTAGACAGGCAAAGTCGAGATGAATTACTATGAAAAATTATAACAAGATCCCTTTAAAAAAGAGCATCAGACTGGCTGGCTCCACTCATAAATGTAACAACGGAACGCTAGAGACAGCAGGCAGTAGAGTGCCAAGTGACGCTGGCTGACCCGAATGAGGAGTTCACAACTAGGGCACCGGAACGCGAACAACTTAATATCGTAGTTTAAATTATGTAGTCGGCATGTCAATGATGCTGCATGACATGAAGTATTTTAGCTCTTAAGGTGCGTCCAGACTTGAACATTTCACCGAACCGAACAGCGAACATTTCGGCGAACTTGTTACGCTCAATGTGGACGGCGCGCTTGGAGCGCTTGAGATGGGTTACTGGGTAACAGTTCGGCGAAACTTTCGCCGAACTGTTACGCAGTAACCCATCTCAAGCGCTCCAAGCGCGCCGTCCACATTGAGCGTAACAAGTTCGCCGAAATGTTCGCTGTTCGGTTCGGTGAAATGTTCAAGTCTGGACGCACCTTTACGTCTAGTTGCACATCGGGCGGTTAAAGTTAGGTTACTGTTAAAGCTGCATTCGAAATAATTTGTCGATCGATATTTGAAATTTTGAATGACGAATATCTCCGTGAAGAGAATTTTAGTCTGACCATATCTATTTAATCCTTCTATTAAAAAATAGTAAAAAAAAACCTTTTTGTGTTGCGTGACCCTCGCTATATGGATACGGCTACTGAATTATACAAACAACTTTTGTTTCTTTGGTGGACAAGTTTAACTTTAATACTAAAACTTAGCATAACCGCTTAACCTCAACTGGATTATGAAACAAAAACAGCTTAAACTAGGGCCAGTTGCAAGTCAGGCGGTTATGAATGAAACGGATTGATCATTTATTATTGAAATCGATGGCGTGAAAAAAAGATTGCGTGCCTCATATTTAAATAGTAAATGAATAGTAGGTAACATTATTAAATTAGCATTGGCGTACCAATACGGGAAGCAACTTTATGACAGACAAGCAATGCAAAACAGGATGAATTGCGTATAGATTATAAATTGAAACAGGAACTTTACAAAATGGCAGTGTGTCGCAAATGGACTGTGACGAGAAGGCTCCCCCACACAGGCGCGTTATTATAGGTCGATAATATCGCATGCGTTATTGCGATATCTGTTTCCAGTACATTTTGTATTAGGATGGTCATGTAGTTACACACTGCTGCGATAATAACGCCGCAATGGAAGTAGGAACTCCTGCGATACTATCGTCGTCCGATACTATCGACCTATAATAACGCGCCTGTGTGGGGGAGCCTTAAGAATCGATGCGATAGATACATCGCTGTCAGTATTATGTCAAAATTTAATTTATTTGAATTCTCGCATCCTTGAATTGTATTAAAATTGCTAAATCACATGTTAAGCCCGAATTAGACGGTTAATTTTTCAAGAGGTTTGCTTTCATTTTCGAGGCTTCATCGATGAATCCAAAATGACGACCGTTCATCGTTCACAGGCACTGTGCCATACCAAATATCGTATCGTGCATCGTTCATCGCAAAAATGAACGATGAACGGGGCACCGTCTTATTTGGGCTTTATACTTATGACTCTCCTTGAGTTTATATATGTATACTGTATACTAGTTAGTTATAGGTTATAGTTTATAAAGATCCATCATTAATCACTACATGGTATAAAACAAAGTCTCTTTTTCTGTCCCTATATCCCTATGTCCCTATGTCCTTATGTATGCTTAAATCTTTAAAACTACGCAACGGATTTTGATGCGGTTTTTTTAATAGATAGAGTGATTCAAGAGGAAGGTTTATAAGTAGAAAAATTGGACCCGGTAGGTGGCGCTAATAGCGGGCAGTACGACGTCTGCCGGGTCCGCTAGTAATCTATCTATAATATAATAAAACTGTAACAGATCCAATTCTGTACATTGAAGATATTTTAAAAAAATTTATTGGAGGGCACTCTATAATCGATACTGAAGCCAAAACTGCAATTTTTTTCATTTTTGTCTGTCTGTCTGTCTGTCTGTCTGTCTGTCTGTCTGTCTGTCTGTCTGTCTGTATCTTGGCCGCGCATCACGCCGAAACTACTGAATGGATTCGAATCAAACTTGGTACGATTTGAGTTTATACTCCGAGGTAGGACATAGGATACTTTTTATCCCGAAATTCAGCACGGTTCCCTTAGGAGAGGGGATGAAAGTTAAAACGTGTATTTAGCTGTAATTCATTAACGCGTAGTTCGATTTCACTCATTCTTTTTTGTTAGAAAGGTAGTACTTTATGTATTGTCCCGTAAATATTTCAAGGTCATAGGTTTTTCAGTTTAGAAATGACAGACATTACAATCCTCAGTATTGGATTCAAATAACTTGGGACCCGGATCTTTGAACGTACGGCTTATTTTTAACTGGTGTGCGTTTAAATTTATGTTTGTCGGTCTGTCTATTTATTCTAGCTAATCTCCGAAACGGCTGGACCGATTTTAATGGAACTTTCAATATTATAAGGAGTAACTTAGGCTACATTTAGTTTAGGTACATAAAATAATTATGGGATCCGATCCGATCCTATATAAAAACCTATATCTACGCGAACGAAGTTGCGGGGTTCAGCTAGTATTATATATCTCTGTGTTCAACGTCATATTTTTCTTAATAATATTATTAATTTTAAATATCATTAGTTTGTTTAATAATATTGATTAATTTTGTCTATATTAACGTAAAACCGAACTAGATTTGCATTATAAAATATCGTGCATCTCATTCTTCCCACCCGTAAAATATCGATAGAAACAGCATGTTTTCACGCATGAAGATACCGAATAGACCACTCTTCGAAACGGATCATCGGATATTGGCATATTATTAGGAAAAAAAGAAAGTTAAGTAAGTCAAGTCTTTTATGAATGAATGAATGAATGAAATATACTTTATTGTACACCGAAAACATACCTACATTAAATGAAAGAAACATACATTGTAAGAGAAATAGGTACAAATCCTTATCGCTTAGAAGCGATCTCTTCCAGGCGACGTCGTTTTATATTAAGTTTTCGAGACTAAAGTCTTCTTAAAAAGTATATAATGTATCAATATGGCATATATGAAAACCTGATATTTACTTAGATAAAGCTATGTATAATGTATAGGAATAAAGCTATGTATAATGTATAGAAATTGTTGTAAGACATCATAAACAGTGCGTAACGTAAATTTTCTGACAGTATCATTCATCAAACCTAAAGAAACACAAATTGAATGAATCAAACACCATCTCCCGCTAACAGTTCTGCCATTTCCTCAGCGAATAGCCGTAGATTTTAAGTCCGTCTACGTGTTTAGGTTCACAAATGATTTATCATCGCACTCGTGTGTATTTAATATTCAACGCGTGATCAGTTTGTTACGTCCCTTTTATGTGTCATGGTGCTTCGTGAATTTGCAAACGCTGCTGGTTTCATCTATTGAGTTATTATGGTCAATCTATCGACTGATTGAGGGGTCAACGCAACTGATTTCAATACGCCCACTTCTTCACCACTTTCTAAGACGATCTGAGGGTACAAAATTTTAAAGGATGAGAATAGGAAAAATTCTCCTCTAGCGTCGTCGTAGTCTACAGTAACTGCCTCGTTGGTCTAGTGGTTAGCATTTTCGACTGTTGATCACGAGGTCCCGGGTTCAATTCCCGGGTCGGGCAAATAAGTATTGGGTCAAGAAATTCTCAGTGCCAGCCCGGAGTTGGCAGATGGCGGTGTTTCACCCCCTTGCCTTGGAGAGTATATCAAGCAGTCTGTCCCGGTTATTATCACTATCATGTGACAATAGTCGTTAAAGCCCGCCAATCCACATTTGAGCAGCGTAGCGACTCTAAGCTCTAAATCCTTCTCTCCTATGAGAGAGGAGGCCTGCTCCCAGCAGTGGGACGTTAAAAGGAAGACGGCTGTAGTGGTGGTGATGGTTGTCGTAGTGGTTAACCAATAGACGTCTAATACTGGACATGAGACTTCTAAACGCCTCGGTCTTGCGTCGCTTGTATCCAGCGATTCGCTGTGGCCTACGGTACAAAAGAAACCTACTGTCAAAATTTCAAGTTTCTTATCCCTAATACTTAGAGTTTTAGGCTGTGCGTTAATACATCAGTCAGTCAATCAGTCAAGTCACTAAGTCTTTTTATAAGTATAGAGATGGCGAAGTAAAGTTTTAATTGCCTGTCAGTGTGTATTATTTCGTTCATTGGTCCTGTTTTAACCTACTTAAATCAAGAGGGATCCAAAATTAAGTGGTTCGCCGTATATCAGAATAAATTCAACTTAATTTATGAAGGTGTTCTTTTATTTTCTCATCGAACGCATTATATTAATTAATAAATATTGGTGATTTACTAAATTGAATTGAGTCAAATTCAAGAGCATCTAAATATAAGTATCAGTATATTTATGCAGTACTAATATTAATGTTGATGCAGTTACTAATCAAAGAAAATATTCTGTGGCATTGAAAAATGCAATGTTAAAATTAAAATCTTAAACTTTTGCATATTCTCGTATTATAAAATTAATGGGTGGAGAATGGTGTGGAAAACGTCTCCAATATTTGTCAATTAGCAAGATTTAAGTGTCGCTTGAAACGTTATACGTCTACATAGGGCAGCTGTAGTTTTCAGTACATTTTTGCCGTCTGGTTCGATCGTCTGAAATAATTGGCTAAATTTAAAAAAACCCTGAAATTTGCCATTTTGTGGCGGCAGCCATCTTGGATTTACATAGTGCTAGAATAGCACTATGTAAATCCAAGATGGCTGCCGCTAATCAAGCCCTTTCATTTGACACCCATATTATGGGGGTTGTAAGAAAATATGTAATCCGCCATTTTGTAGCGGCGGCCATCTTGGATAGATTTTCATCAAACATAGCTAACAACACTCTCGATTAATTCACCTTAAAAACCGCATTCAAATCGGTCCACCTATTTGAGCGCTACAGGGGAACAGACAGACACACACACACACACACACACATACACACACATACACACACACATACACACACATACACACACACACAGGCACGTCAAACTTATAACACTCCGTCGATTTTGCGTCGGGGGTTAAAAAGACGACTTGTAAGACCCCAAGGCGCAAGAGTCCCACTTTTTTTGTGATTTTTTCTTTATCACAATATGGTTTACAATATAGATATTACTTTTCATTCATTCATTCATTCATTTTGGAAAATGGGTAGCGAGTCTGCGGAATGCGAAGAATGCGAGTCTCACGGGTCGTCACTCCTTATAGTATGTGATCGACTTAATGAAACATTCATGGCACATGAGTAGATATACCTACAGAGAGGAAGCTTCATACAAGCGGCCCGCCGTATGTACACTCACACATAGCGCAGCTCACGCACACATGAGCTCTCACCAACGGTTCATGGACGCTCCGCTGGAGCTCAATTGCGAGGAAAACGACAAGAGTGACTCGTGCGCATTAAATTAATACTCAGAATAAAGTGTTTGGCGAGAGTTTAGAGATTGTGTAAATTAGTGTAAATTATATAAAAGTCAAAGTGTTGTGTTTAGACAAAAATGCCTTACCATTGTATAGTTAACAGTATGTCTAAGTTCACATGCTATAGACAACCCTGTGAGAATATGTATTTTTGGAGGTTGTTAAAATGCTTCCTCTCTGTAGGTATATCTACTCATGTGTTTATAGCGCGTAATACATACATACTGAGATTATTATTGTTATCATTATTCCGCAATTACGATATGAAGAGGAAAGAAACACCTGTTCAATCTTATAAGTCTATTGTGAAGACGTGTGTTAATAATGAATGTTTTATCTATCGTCGTTCTATTTGTCAGAAGGCAAAATTACTATAAAGCGGTTTAAACTTAATTTTCTAATTTTTCGTACGAAAATATTCAATTACGTTACGACGGGTATCATGAATATTATAGAATATTAAGAAGCGAGGCGCTTTAATTGGAATATCTCTGAAACAATTTCACGAATGAAATCGGAATTTTTCGCATGAAGCCATTCGAAAGCAATTCAGCAAGAGCACTTCTAAGTACGCAATAAAACCACAACACCGTGGTGACATCAATTTTAAACGAAACAAATGCAGTCCTATAACATTCCGAACTGACCTAGTTTACATACGTACCTACACAGTGATTTGCTACGCAATTTTTGGATTGAAGCCAATTTGCTAGTAAGGATAAGATTTAATCCAAATTCAGACAAAAGAAAGCTTTTATGCACACTATTTTTAGCATAGTACAAAACGATTTTCCTAATGACTTTGAAGCGCCAAAAAAATTGTATGAATTGTTTTCTTATCGACGTAGGTACGAGTATATCTATGGACATTATTTTCGTGTCAATATATTATTACATACAAGCGGAAACCCGCGACTTCGTTCACGTGGATATTGGTTTTTAAACATCCCGTGGGAATCATTTCCTAAATATGCTCCTTTGAGGTCATACCTTGCTAAAAACTGTCAAAAGTTCACTGGCGGATGTTTAGGTAGATCAAAATGTAAACATCCGCCAGTGAAAGTCCCATCAAAATCGATCCAGCCTTTGAGAGATTAGCCAGTAATCTTTAAAGTATTTCCTTTCTAACAAAAAAAGAATGAATGAAATCGGACCACGCGTTAATGAATTACAGCTAAGTACTCATTTTGAGAGGGAGAGGGGATTTTCATCCCCTCTCCCAAGGGAACCGTGCTGAATTTCGGGATAAAAAGTATCCTATATGTTACTCCGTAGTATGAACTTACCTAAATCATACCAAGTTTCATTTCAATCCATTCAGTAGTTTTTGCGTGATGCGCGCACATACATACAGACAAACAGACAAACAGATAAACAGACAAACAGACAAAAATTTCAAAAATAGCTTTTTTACGTTCTATTACTTATCTCTAACATCCCCCAGTTATTATTTTGCAAAAATCTTCAATGTACAGATACGGCAAGTCTACGATTTTATTATATGTAGTATAGATATAGATAGATAGAAGATAGATAGAAGAAGATAGATTTTACTGCCTCTTTGATCTATTCGACGTTTTCGGCGGCGGATCTTGTGATTCTAGGTTTAATTTCTGGTTTGAGCCAAATAAAAAATGGTAGGTACCTATAGGGTTTTTGTCTAAAAATTCTCAGGCAGCCCGAAGTTATATTGTAATTATATTAGTTTTTATATTTATACTTATTAAAGTTGAGAATATAGCTACATTTCACCCCCGTGCCTCAGAGATTACGTAAAGCCATTGGTCCAGTGGCTGATCTCTCTCGCGTACGATTGCCGTGCCGTCGAACCATTTGAGGGCCCTGTATAGAGGGTGTAACAGGACGTTGGGGTCCCAAGGTGCTGGAGTGGCGACCTCGCACCGGGAAGCGCAGTGTTGGTAGACCCCCCACTAGGTGGACCGACGACATCAAACGAGTCGCAGGGAGCCGTTGGATACAAGCGGCACAAGACCGTGGCATATGGAAGTCCCTTCAAGAGACCTATGTCCAGCAGTGGACGTCGATCGGTTGATAACGACGACGTCAAAATCTCGGTAGGAAGGTGGAGCAGTGATGTGTGCTGTGATCTTATAAGTGGGAGGTCCCGGGTTCGATTCCTTGCAGGGACAATTTGGGAATTTACAATTTCGCTGGTCTAGTCTGGTGGGAGACTTCGGCCGGCTAGTTACCACCGTTAGAAAATCACCGTTTTGGTGTATGGATTTAGTAAAAAGTGCCATATTTCTTCTATTCCCGCTATTAGGCCGCTTCCACGTTAGCATCGTCACTTACAATCAGGTACTTGTAGAATAAAGATGAATAAAAAAAAAAGATTGTGTCTGCGTTTTTTATTAACATTTACTGGGGCGATTTAATTAGGTATGGTTTTTTTTTGCATTAAGTTGCGTTTCATTGTGTGAGTGGTTTAACTTATAAATTAGGTATTTCTACCTCTAAGGATGTATCAATCAATAACAAGAAGGTTCTTGATTAACTAAAGTACTCTCTAAGAAGGCTGTTGCAAACTTGCCTGATCTTTTATTCATAACGTACCTACTAAGGGAACGTCGAGACTCTCGATACAAGTGGTTTTCCTTGGATTTTACCACTATTTAATTTACCTTCGTACTATCACTAAATTCGCCATATGTCTTACTAATACTTACTAATAAAGTTCACCCATTTGAGCGCTACAGGGGAACAGACACACACACACACACACAGACACGTCAAACTTATAACACCCCGTCGTTCTTGCGTCGGGGCTTAACAAAAAGCAAGGAGACAATTGCTGACTTAGGCTTAATTTACACCGCGGCGGAATGGAATGGAATGGAAGCGTCAATTTCGCCTCATGACGCGGAAGGCGCGCGAATTCGCTGGAATGCTCGAGAATTCTCGCGCATTCCAGCTAAACGCTTGGCACGGCACTGCTATGACCGACCCAACGGACTCTCCGTTCGCGCCACTTCCCGCGGATTCCACAGAAGGCGCCGACAGTAGCTACGGGAATTCTCGAGAATGCGCGAGAATTCCGCGGAAGACGCGCGACCTTTTTATGGTTCCTATTTAATTTGTATGTTATGCAATTGACATAAAGTTCATTTAGCTATGTACAATTTCGTTGCAAAAAGTCGCTTCCATTCCATTTCGCCGCGGTCTAAATTGAGCCTTAGTAATATAGGTATGTCAAATCTTAATTTTTGTATGGTTTTTGTAGTAGTGTCAATATCTCACTCAAATATTTCTGTCAGCTGCTCTCGATTATTCGATAAAAGGCAAGACGCTTCGCATAGCCACATACCACATTCCTTTTCTGAACCCACATGAGGTTTTTACCCTTACCCTTTTAGAACTTCGTCACGCACTGAAGGATCGACCTTCGTTCCGTCGTTCTCACAGTTTATTACGAATCTATACTAATAAATAAAATTGAAGTGTCTGTCTGTAATATCGAAATAACTACCTCATATTAAGCTCAAATGGTTATTTGAACGCAACCATAACCGAATCACACGTTTTTAAAATTTTTGTCTGTCTGTCTGTCTGTCTGTCTGTCTGTCTGTCTGTCTGTTTGAACGGGCTAATCTTCGGAACGGCTGAACCGATTTTAACGGGACCTTCACATACAAGTAGAGAATTAACCAGGGAGTAACATAGGCTACTTTTTTAACCGACTTTCAAAAAAGGAGGAGTTGTGTTTTTCTACCTATGTACACCGATATCTCCGAGATTTCTGAACCGATTTGCGTAATTTTTTTTTAATCGATAGAGAAACATTGCGACCCTGTTCTATAAGAAATTTGGATTCCAACTCCTCAATCCTGATGCTGTAGGGGACCTAATCCCCAAAACTAATGGGTTTTAGAAACTTTCGGTTATTTAAATCGATATTGGGGGTACCAATTAAAGACTTTATCGTTGAATGAACTCAAGTAGGTACATATCCAACTCCTCAACCCTGATGCTGTAAGGAATTGTATTCCGAAATCGTGGGGATCCCACGGGATTTTTCCGTTTTGGGGACGTGTTTCTACAGATAAGCTACTTTTTGTTCTGGAAAATCAAAAGTTCCCACGGGATTTTTAAAAACCTAAATCCGTGGGCGAAGCCGTGGGCATCATCTAGTTCTAAACTAAAATGCATATATTATACAAATTATCATAGAACAAATTATCCAGATGTATATTATAGAATCGATTTATATGCCTTATCGCACTGGTAAGTTTTGCTATCTTCTATAATTGTGTACTTTTACAGTCTATCTACTTTTCCAAGATAGGTAGGTTACTTTATGATCTTAGAATAAACTAGTATGGCGCGTGGGTGCGCGGCCCGCTAAAGCGGACCGCGAGGTTTTGCTTTCGGGTATTTTGGTTTGAGCAGCCTATCTCTGCCATATTTCTAACCCTCGATCATTATCACTCTCCATATTTTTCTCCGAATAATTTGTCAGAATGAGAGTTCTTCCATAAAAAAATTTTTTTGATAAGCAACTGTATCAAATTTTGCATAGTTCCCAACGTGTAGTCTCTTCAATATTCGCCATATATTTTGTATGGAAAAAAAATTCCAACATCTTGTTTCTTTTCTGTTAATCAAGTAAACCACGTCTTGATCATCTTTTGCCAAAAAAACCACTCTTCTATCTTTTATACTCAGTGAGATAGACACCGACGAAATTTGTTTGGCCGCCATCTTGAATCCGCCATTTTGGACTTTTTTTCAGCTCACTGCCAATTAGATGAGGTTTCGAGTAATTTTGTTTGATCACCTCGCACCTATCTTCAATACCCTGACCGTGCTCCTTACGTCTCCAAAATCTTCAATCATCAGCTCTCTCCATATTTTTGCTCCGCATGAATTTCTTCTATACGAAACTATCAGGGAAAAAACTTTTTGTGTGAAAATATAAATTTCGTCATCTTGATTTTTATTCTGTTCATCAAGTAGATCTTTAGGTCTTGATCATCTTTTGCCAAGAAACCACTTTTCCATCTTTTATACTTAGTGAGATAGACACCAACGAAATTTGTATAGCTGCCATCTTGAATCCGCCATTTTGTTTTTTTTCAGCTCAGTGCTAATTGGATAAGGTTTTGAGCAATTTTTGTTTGAGCACCTCCCAGTCCCATCTATCTACAATACCCTGCCCGGGCTCATCAACCATCTTCCAAACCCTCAATCATCATGTCTTCCCATATTTTTCTTTGAGATTTCTCCAAAAAACCGCATCCTTGCCTTGCCTAATTGAAAGCCTTGCATAATTCACAACTTCTCTCTCTCAATATTCGCCATACATTTTCTTTGGAAAAATAAATTCCGCCATTTTGATTTTTTTTTCTACTCATCGAGTAGACCTTTGGCTCCTGATTATCTTTTCCGAAGAAACCACTCTTCCATCTTTTATACCCTCCGAGATGGACACGGACAAAATTTGTATGGCGGCCATCTTTTTTTCGCCATTTTGAATTTTGTTTCGGCTCACTGCCAATTGGATGACGTTTTGAGTGACATTTGCTCGAGCACCCCCCACCTATCTTCAATACCTTAAGCGTGCTCTTCACCCGTCTCCCAAATCCTCAATCATCAGCTCTCTCCATATTTTTGTTCCGAATGAATTTTTGTCCTCTATACGAAACCATTATTGAAAAAAAAATTTTTCATACAAAATTTTACAGGAGGGGTGATCAATCAGTCAGTGAATCAGCACGAGCAGCTATATATATATTAACTAGTAGGGCGCGTGGGTGCGCGGCCCGCAAGCGGACCGCGAGGTTTCGCTTTCGGGTATTTTGGTTTGAGCAGCCTCCACCTATCTCTCCCCTATTCCTAATCCTCGATCATTATCACTCTCCATATTTTTTCTTTGAATCATTCTGCTCATCAAGTAGAACTTAAGGTCTTAATCATCTTTTGGCAAAAACCACTCTTCCATCTTTTATACTTGGTGAGATAGACACCGATGTTTGTATGGCCACCATTTGGACTTTTTTTCAGCTCACTGCCAATTGGATGATGTTTCGAGTATTTTTTGTTTGAGCACCTCCTACCTATCTTCAATACCCTGCCCGGGCTCCTCAACCAACTTCCAAACCCTCAATCATCATGTCTTCCCATATTTTTCTTTGAGATTTCTCCAAAAACCGCATCAAAGCCTTGCATAGTTCCCAACTTGTAGTCTCTTCAATATTCACCATACATTTTCTATGGAAAAATAAACTCCGCCATTTTGAATTTTTTTTCTATTCATCAATTAAACCTTCGGACCCTGATCATCTTTTGTGAAGAAACCACTCTTCCATCTTTTATACCCTCCGAGATGGACACCGACGAAATTTGTATGGCGGCCATCTTTTTTTCGCCATTTTGAATTTTTTTTCAGCTCACTGCCAATTGGATGACGTTTCGAGTGACATTTGCTCGAGCACCTCCCACCTATCTTCAATACTTTAAGCGTGCCCGTCGCTCGTCTCTGAAATCCTCAATCATCAGCTCTCTCCATATTTTTGTTCCTAATGAATTTTTGTTTTCTATACGAAACCATTGTTGAAAAAAAAATTTTTCATACAAAATTTTACAGGAGAGGTGATCAATCAGTCAGTGAATCAGCACGAGCAGCTATATATATATTAATAGGTAAAGAAAGGCAGTCGTCGACGCGGCGATAAGCCGTTTTTAGCAAGCCTAAAAGGCTATCGTCGCGTCAGTGCTCAAGGTACTCATGCGCTTGTGTGCGTGTCGGCAAATGTAATTACAGGGCACACATGGGTTGGTTTATAGCTTACGTTTCGAGCGGAAATTTGTTAGAAACTTCCATTTTAAGCGTAATAGTTCGATGTTTATGATTATGATTTTCAAGTGCCCATGAATAAAACGAAAATTTGAATTGATAAAAACCTTTCGACTTTTCCGTTTTCGAGTTGTATTCAATAGGTCATCTAACAGCATCAGCTGAGTTGCAGGAAGCCGCTGGATACAAGTGGCGCAAGGCAACAGTGTGTGGAAGTCCTTAGAAAAGACATACGTCCAGCAGTGGTCTTCTATCAGTTGATTACGATGACGACAACGAGCTAATTATACGAGCTCATACTAGCCCAAAACTTTGCTCTTATACTTAAAAGGCAACATAATATAAAGAAAATAAATGAAGGGAGGAAAATGCGTTCCAAATTATCTTCCTCGGTATTTTATAAAGGACTATAATCCATATGTGAGGGTCAATATTGGCAATTACATCGTGGCGGATCATTCACGTGAGCGAGCTGCCAAATGGAGTATTTACTTTGCCCTGTTTACCTTCCCGCTCTCCAGGAAATGGCCAAGATAATATAAGATTGATCATTTGCTGAAGCAGACTTTACTTTGCGGAAGTCCATAATATCTACACAAGAGACATTGCTGTAATCCGTTAAATCAGGTACCTAAATCTCTATGGTACAACGTACATTAATTGGGTTGCGTTACGGAGAGCGCTCACGGAGCGGTTTGGAATCGCGCCCGCCGCGGCTGCGGGAGAGAGGTTAGAGAGAGCGCGCTCACGAGCCCGCTTGTTTTTGCGGGACCGCAGCCGCCGCGGCTGCGGGCGTCGCCCGCCGAGTTGGCGGGCGACGCCCGCAAGACCGGCGGTTATAGTTATATATGAAGAGCTGGCGAACAAAATGTTATATTTTTTAATCCGATGGTCTTTGGCTTGCTGAAAAAGAATATCAACTTAATTTTACTTAAAACGGCCCGTCGTTTTAAGTTTTAAGTTGATCTTAAAAGTATCAAAATTGCATCCATAGGTCGTGGTTTCGATCATAACGGCATAATTACAATAAAGTTTCAATAAAGATTTGAACAATCGAGCACGTTTTCGTTCAAAATGGATTAATTTCCATACTTTGTAAGATGTCAATCAAAATGATTATTTCTTTTTCAGAAGAAAAATTTGTTTTTTTTTTTACTAAGAATTTTTTTTTAATTAAAAAGTTTATCATTTAAAAACTTTATTCACTAATAAAGTTTTTAAACAATTTATGTTGAAATTGGCCTAAACTAACTTACAAATGTCAGACTGACTTACAAATGATAGATTATTGTTGAAAATTAATTAGAATTTTTAGAAATGGTTTACGAATTATTAATTTCATAATTGAAATAGGTTAGAATTAACTGACATTTGATACATTCAGTGGCGCCGAACCGCCATCTTGAATTATTGGTATAAATACGGGTAATTCGAAGCCATGAATTGAGTCTCCTCCAAAGACTCAACCGATGCTTCAGCGTCTAGGTCGTGATATTTGATTGAGGGCTGCGATAGCAATCACACCCTCATCGAATAAATACTGCCATTTTGGACTTGGCTGAGTGTAATTAATTAATTAGTGAAATGAATTTCATTTCATTTCATTTCATTTTCATTTCATTTCATTTCATTTCATTTCATTTCATTTCATTTCAATTAATTAATTAGTATAAAATATATTTGAAAATAGATCTCAGTTAAACTAATCTCTGAGTTGATATAAATTGAGTTATGTGCGGGTGATAAACGCAGATATTTTAATAATAGTTTGATTTAGTTTTAATATTAATTGATAGTCTGCTTCTGGAGTTATGTGTTTACACAAACAAGTTATTGCTTGGAATATTAATTAATGATTGCTTCCGTTAACTTATATGAGATAGCAAACTGAATTTAACATATTATTATGTTCAATAAAGTCACAAACTACATATTATGGGTAAATAAAAATCCACGCCAAAAGCTCACTGTAAGTATGTCATTCAGTTTAATATTAATATTTAATAATTAATATTTAATAGGTTACCTGAATCAATACAGGCCATGCCTCTCCAAACTTTTAAAGTAAAACTAAAGAACTGGCTCATGGAGAAATGTTTTTACAATTTAAAAGAATATATGACATAAATTCTATTTATTGCAATTAATTTTATATTTATATCTTTAGAACGGTGACATGTAGCTTGCGGGCGACGCCCGCAAAGCTCGCGGGCGCCCGCTGCCCGCCGGTTCTGCGGGAGCCGCGAGCAACCGCCAACTCTGCGGGAGTAAATCGCGTCGTGAGTTTTGCACTCGACATTTGTATGAATTTCGAGTATTGCGGGCCCGCAACCGCGGCGGGCGCGGGTGCGAACCGCTCCGTGAGCGCTCTCTCTTAGCAAACAGCAAAACCTGTCATAATCGGTCAGTCATTTGAAATGGTTACTGCGAAGGGGTAGGTATATAATGTACCTACTTACATCTCTTTGTTTTTATTAAACGAGACATGCACTCAAGGTATATTGGCAAATATTATAGTCCCAATATACTTTAGAAGTTTGGACCATTTTAGAAAAGACGTGTTGCGACCTTTCGATTCTACCACTGTATGCTTTGGGCCTTATACACCGCTCGCTACATACTATGCATAAAAAGCAAGCAATACCACCACCACGCAACACCATCCAAACACTTCGCACGTTTCACTCCGAAAAAGCAGCATACTTTAAAGGCATGTTGACTCTACAATCCCAAATTCTCCCAATTGCAAAGATCTTTCGACTAAAAAGCAGAGTTACGAGTAGGTATTGTAAATGTGTTTAGAGTACGGTTTCTAGTTACAAGATGTGCTACACCAGAAGACTTGCTTGCTACTTAGTTTGGCGCTTTAAAAATATCTCTAGGAATACGAATGAGACAGAAAACACTGCACTCAGTGTCATATTTGGCACTGAGTTACATTTTAGTTAATCTATATTACACGGAGTTTGAGAGATTTTATTATTTTAAGATATTATAATTTTAACCATAGAAGCTACCTATTCCAGTTCTTGTAGGTCCAACTACTATCAAGTTACCTACTTGATGCAGCCGATACAGGAATGTGTAAAATCGTACTTGACTCAAATCAATACTCGTGTAAACGCACTTCCTCTACAACAAGAACGTAAGTCAAGGCTTACAACTTGTGCTAAGAGCAAGCCTATGCAAATTATATCTAATATTCCAGCTTACGAGTATTCGTATGAATATTCATAAGTATACAAATCTTTGTTATGCATTGTGAGATTTGGACATTACTTGGCATTATGAGTGTTCTAATCTTCAGCTTAGGTACAGGTTGTAATATTTAACATATTTATTTGCTTTTCCCTGATTCCTATTTGGGAAAAGGCAGAATTCCATTAGGTGTGTATTTTTTGCAATGTTTTTACTCCAAGAGTACCTACGCGTACTTGCTTGATATTTTGTTTGGTAAAAATATAGAAATCCTCATAGGTATTTTTACCACCGCTTTTCACTCCTTAAAGAATGGAATTTCAAAAATCCTTCCTTAGTGCTCTTTTACGATACTCAAGAAATACCTAAGTACTTCCTCCAAATTTTAAATCACTTGGTCCAACGGATTGGACTATGCAGTCAGGGCAGTCACGGTAGGTATTGTTTTATAGTAATAGAAAAACGTAGTTTTGAAATTGGAATTGGATATATTATAATACTCTCATAAAAATTCCTTCCTTTGAAAAAATAAACAATCAGGACGTAATAAATTTACAAAATTAAAAATTCTCATTCATACGGCATTTTTATTTGTTTTGTTATCTCTGTGTAATAAAGGAAAAACGTCCATGTTGAAATAAATATTCAGAGAAAAGAAGTGATAGTGCTTAGGTATTTACTAGGTATTTCCAGATTAAATGAAATCTTACAAAAAAATATATTCTGAAAGATCGCACGCCTATTATTATTATTGGTAGGCAATTCAGAGTTTATAATTGCAGAGCTAGTGGTAAGAAATATTTAAGGAGGTAAATTAGGAAGAGTATTTATAATTAGGTACAATATCACAAACTTAGAGCTTTCGTTTTTATTTTAGCAACTGTAGGTTGCATAACGTTTATTTTTTACAAATTAGAGATCGGCCGACTATGCCATTTGCCGACTAGCCGACTAGCCGACTAATCGGTTTTCAAATTGCCGAACAGTCGGCCGACTAATCGGCAATGCCGATCATATACTATCTTGCTAATGCCGATCATATACTGCCTTTATAGCTTTCCTCGTTCCAAGGTACAAACTGCAAATTTTTGATAATGAAAATATGGTAACAGTAAGATCACAGTTTTTGCTGGAAGCTTTAAAAAATAGTATGAGTGACGATCGTGACAGCGACTCAAATAACGAATGTTTTTCAAAATTTTTTGTCCTGGTATCTTTTACAGCAGAAAGATGAAAAAATATAATAATAAACAAGTATCTACCTTGTTTTTTAAAATAAAATAAAACCAACATTTACATAAATGTTGGTTTATTATATATATCCACAATAAAATCAGTATACGGGCCTGAAATTTTTGAAAATGTAGCCTACTAAAAAATCTCCTTATGGATAATGTATGGTCTAATGACCTAATAGTCTAAATGAGCCTTCTCAATCTCTAATTCAAAGTTTCAGTTCTCGATTCACTGACCATTCTCAAAATAATATAGGTATTACTCTTTATAAGTTCTACCTTGCGATTCTCATATAATCAATGAGCACATTGTATTTACATTTTTAACCCACGACGCAAAAACGACGGGGTGTTATAAGTTTAACGTGTCTGTGTGTGTGTGTGTGTGTGTGTGTGTGTGTGTGTGTGTGTGTGTGCGTGCGTGCGTGCGTGCGTGCGTGCGTGCGTGCGTGCGTGCGTGCGTGCGTGCGTGCGTGTGTGTGTGTGTGTCTGTTCCCCTGTGGCGCTCAAACGGGTGGACCGATTTGAATGCAGTTTTTTTTGTTTGAAAGGTGAATTAGTCGAGAGTGTTTGATGAAAATCGGTACAAGATGGCCGCCGCTACAAAATGGCGGATTACATATTTTTTCATAACTCACTTAATATGGGTATCAAATGAAAGGGCTTGACTAGTAGAATAGCACTATTGCAAATCCAAGATGGCCGCCGCGACAAAATGGCGAATGTCGGGGGTTTTTTAAATTTTTAATTTATACTTGTTTAATATTATGTATTCAATATTGACATTTTTTTTTCTCGCGTCATTTACATTGAGATGGCGCTTCCTTTACGATATTAATATTATTATGTTATATATTATGCTGTTTAAATTATTATATTGTCATATTATAATTTAAATAACAATATTTTAGCTTCATCACGAATTTTTTGATATCCACCCGCTCATGGACAATCAGGTTCGCCGAGACATGAAACATTCAACAATGCCTCTGACATCGCACCGCTCGGAAGATATGCTTTGTGAGAAGTTTGTGATTAATTCGATATCTTTGTATAGGTACCTATTGTATTTAATAGAACGCCTAAGTGAAAAATAAGCTTGAAACATCACTCAAGCTCAGTGGAGTCTTTTCAGGTAACGCGGGAAAAATAGAATCTTTTTTATAATTTTATTCTCTGCTATATCTGCATAAAATACTCTCACCCTTCTCCGTAGTACAACGCATAAGGGTGACAAATCATCATCGAGCTATGCTGCGCTGTACTGCGCTGTGCTATGTTTGGTCAACTCGCTTGTCTAATATTTTAATGAGGATACAAACAAACTATGCTGTGCTGCGCTGTGTGAGGCTACGCTCTGTTTAACACGCAGCAGTCTCGAGCGAGGCGCGCTACCCGCCGTGCTGAGCCGCGCTGTGTCGAGTGATAAAATATCCATATCCGCTTCTTCTTCACTTTCATCTTCATCGGATTCAACTATGTCGTAATGTTTACGTTTTTTGAAAATAAAGTCATTTTTGACGAGATAAACGACTACACGAGCTGCTGATTACTTTTATACTGAGCTAAGCAAAGCGCAGCACAGCTTGATATTGATTGTTAAAAAAACGAGGTTTAAGAAACACAGCACAGCACAGCGCAGTACAGCGCAGCATAGCTTGATGTTGATTTGTCACCCTTACGGAGAGCGCTCACGGAGCGGTTTGGAATCGCGCCCGCCGCGGCTGCGGGAGAGAGGTTAGAGAGAGCGCGCTCACGAGCCCGCTTGTTTTTGCGGGACCGCAGCCGCCGCGGCTGCGGGCGTCGCCCGCCGAGTTGGCGGGCGACGCCCGCAAGATCGGCGGTTATATTTATATATGAAGAGCTGGCGAACAAAATTTTATATTTTTTAATCCGATGGTCTTTGGCTTGCTGAATAAGAATATCAACTTAATTTTACTTAAAACGGCCCGCAACTGTATCAAAATTGCATCCATAGGTCGTGGTTTCGATCATAACGGCATAATTACAATAAAGTTTCGAAAGATTTGAATAATCGAGCACGTTTTCGTTCAAAATGGATTAATTTCCATACTTTGTAAGATGTCAATCAAAATGATTATTTCTTTTTCAGAAGAAAAATTTGTTTTTTTTTTACTAAGATTTTTTTTTAAGTAAAAAGTTTATCATTTAAAAACTTTATTCACTAATAAAGTTTTAAACAATTTATGTTAAAATTGGCCTAAACTAACTTACAAATGTCAGACTGACTTACAAATGATAGATTATTGTTGAAAAGGTTTACGAATTATTAATTTCATAATTGAAATATTTGATTGAGGGCTGCGATAGCAATCACACCCTCATCGAATAAATGCTGCCATTTTGGACTTGGCTGAGTGTAATTAATTAATTAGTATAAAATATATTTGAAAATAGATCTCAGTTAAACTAATCTCTGAGTTGATATAAATTGAGTTATGTGCGGGTGATAAACGCAGATATTTTAATAATAGTTTGATTTAGTTTTAATATTAATTGATAGTCTGCTTCTGGAGTTATGTGTTTACACAAACAAGTTATTGCTTGCAATATTAATTAATTATTGCTTCCGTTAACTTATATGAGATAGCAAACTGAATTTAACATATTATTATGTTCAATAAAGTCACAAACTACATATGGGTAAATAAAAATCCACGCCAAAGCTCACTGTAAGTATGTCATTCAGTTTAATATTAATATTTAATAATTAATATTTAATAGGTTACCTGAATCAATACAGGTCATGCCTCTTCAAACTTTTAAAGTAAAACTAAAGAACTGGCTCATGGAGAAATGTTTTTACAATTTAAAAGAATATAGGTATGACATAAATTCTATTTATTGCAATTAATTTTATATTTATATCTTTAGAACGTTGACATGTATGCTACTTACGTCATTTTGTTTAGTCTTAAAATCAATAATTCAATTTGCACACTAATTTATTAGTTAAATGTGTTGGAAGACAATAAGCTTTAAGATCCATAATATTTGTACCACATTTTTGCAAATAAAGACTCTTACTCTTACTCTTTAGTTTGATGCAACTGTACCGTTTTGTTCGCCAGCTCCTCCTATAAGAAAAATGCGATCGCGCCCGCCAAAAAACCGCAGAGCTTGCGGGCGACGCCCGCAAAGCTCGCGGGCGCCCGCTGCCCGCCGGTTCTGCGGGAGCCGCGAGCAACCGCCAACTCTGCGGGAGTAAATCGCGTCGTGAGTTTTGCACTCGACATTTGTATGAATTTCGAGTATTGCGGGCCCGCAACCGCGGCGGGCGCGGGTGCGAACCGCTCCGTGAGCGCTCTCTCTTAACCCTCATACGCATTAGCGGTTGCGGTAGCGGTGCGGTTATATTTTTATATGCAAGCGCTACCGCAACCGCTAATGCGTACGAGCGCTTAGTGCGTACAAAATGAGCGGTTGCATTTCTATCTATCTGTCTATAATATAATAAAACTGTAACAGATCCAATTCTGTACATTGAAGATATTTTGAAAATTTTTATTGGAGGGCACTCTATAATCGATACTGAAGCCAAAACTGCAATTTTTTTCATTTTTGTCTGTCTGTCTGTCTGTCTGTCTGTCTGTATCTTGGCCGCGCATCACGCCGAAACTACTGAATGGATTCGAATGAAACTTGGTACGATATGAGTTTATACTCCGAGGTAGGACATAGGATACTTTTTATCCCGAAATTCAGCACGGTTCCCTTGGGAGAGGGGAAGAAAGTTAAAACGTGTATTTAGCTCTAATTCAATAACGGGTACTTCGATTTAACTCATTCTTTTTTTGTTAGAAAGGTAGTACGTTAAGTATTGTCCCGTAAATATTTCAAGGTCATAGGTTTTTTAGTTCAGAAATGACAGACATTTATTGGGTTCAAATAACTTGGGACCCGGATCTTGGAACGTACGGCTTATTTTAAACTGGTGTACATTTAAATTTATGTTTTTTGGTCTGTCTATTTGATCCAGCTAATCTCCAAAATGGCTGGATCGATTTTAACGGAACTTTCAATGGCAGATAGGTGATGTTATAAGGAGTAACTTAGGCTACATTTAGTTTAGGTACATAAAATAATTATGGGATCCGATCCGACCTTATATAAAACCTATAAACACGCGAACGAAGTCGCGGGGGTCAGCTAGTAAAAATATAAAAAGCGGCTAGCCGCACCGCCACCGCAACCGCTAATGCGTATGAGGGCTTAGGGTGACACACACACCCACAGCGCAGCACAGCATAGTTTGTTTGTATCCTCATTAAAATATTAGACGAGCGAGTTGACCAAACATAGCACAGCGCAGTACAGCGCAGCATAGCTCGATGTTGATTTGTCACCCTTACACTAGCGGCACGCTATGATGGCCGGTTTGACGTTTGTCCGCTCATGAAGTTCCGTATTAGTAGGGTGCTTCTCCACCGATGCGGAGATATGCTAAGCGAACCAATCACATTACTGCAAGATGAACACGTCATCTATCAATGATCTGATTGGCGTGTTGCATTCTCTAAAAAGATCTATGAGTACGGCTCGCCAGCCTAACTGCGAAGTTCAACTCTTTTTCGTACAGGTAACTAGATATAGGTACATACATACTTTTTTTAAACAGCATCATTTAAAACAAAGTTGCAAAGGCGGGGGCTAGAAGTATGCTAACAGCCGACTCTGGAGCAGTGGCGTGCACTTCATAAAGGCAGAAAAGCACTGCATACCCTAAGAAAAGTAATGCTTAGGTAAAACGATAAGAAAAGGAGCAGTAGAAATTTTAACACTACCGATTGCATACCCTGGCTTCAAACCTTGTGCACGCCACTGCTCTGGAGTATACTCGTTAAGAACAATATTCATACCCTCTTTCTAAATAATGAAGGAAAACAACGAACATCCCCTATATTATTATGTTCGTGTATTCAACTCATAAGCCCTCTCATCTATTAAGACTTTTGCTCACGCTACTTGACACGAGATAAGACATAAACCTCAAACTAATACTTTGTCTTATCGTTAGACCCTTCTCTTATTTCTCGTAATATCCTCCTTAATCCTCGCTTATATTGTGTCTTCCACAAGTTCGCATTTCCAGTCTAGATTAAGAGAATTTTAGGTATATTCACACTATTGAAATTTTTCGCTTGGATCTTCCCTCATAGTAGGTACCTTATTAACGTACGTAGTCATAACTTCAGGTCCAGTTATGAGTATAAATAGCAAATAGGTACGTTAATAAGTTATGTTGCGACGACAGCGAAGGGCGATGGCAACTTCACGCCATAATTGTTAGGTACACTTAATGAGTGTGTTGGTATACGTTAAGGGTTTATTATACAAGAAAGTTTTGTATGAATGCATGTCATACTATGCCACTTTGGTCATATAATACTATGCAACTGCCTCGTTGGTCTAGTGGTTAGAGTATTCGACTGCAGATCACGAGGTCCCGGGTTCGATTCCCGGGTCGGGAAAATAATTGTAAGGTATTGAGTTTTTCTCTCAAGAGATTCTCAGTGCCAGCCCGGAGTTGGTAGTTGGCGGTGTTTCACCCCCGTGCCTCGGAGAGCACGTTAAGCAGTCGGTCTCGGTTATTATCACTATCATGTGGCAATAGTCGTTAAAGCCCGCCAGTCCGCATTGGAGCAGCGTGGTGGTTCTAAGCTCTAAATCCCTCTCTCCTATGAGAGAGGAGGCCTGTGCCCAGCAGTGGGACGTTAAAAGGCTGCAGTGGTGGTGGTGGTGGATGTCATACTATAAAGAGCAACGCGACTGCAGAAGCGCAGCTTTATCTGGAATTCCACTTCTAGGAGTCGCGCGTTCTTTTGCTCTACTAATAAGTAGGTAGAGGAAGAAATTCTGTGAGTTAGTAGTTAATTGGTTCTAAAGATGTCGACAAACATGTGTTACCAAACTGACTTTGATTAATAGTTCACTTTATATGACTTCATATATCGCACATCAGCAACAAAAGTGACTCAACGCAGGTTAATACGAAAATAATGTTATTACACCAATAGATCCGCAACATTGAACTCTATCGGCTGTTATAGCCAGAGCCTCCTCTTACCTATGTAAGGGGCGCAGGGAAGAAAACTTCCCTGATCACATTATTTTAGCTAAGGCCACATCACGGCATGGGGCCTCGAGGTTTGGCATCAAAAATAGCCTTGCTTACCCCTTACCTACGAGAGCTTGCAGAAAGTTACTTTTTTACCCGACTACGGCAAAGCCAAAAGGAAGGGTTATGATTTTAGCAGTCTATGTATGTATGTATGTACGTATGTATGTGGCCGATTTTAGTATGAGATTCTGTGTATACCGCCGTAGCGCCTAAACTACTGGGCCGATTTTGATGAATGAGGTGTCAATTAATTCTTTGTTATGGTTCGGGTGACTTAGGCTACATTTTATATACGAATAAAATCGAGAAGCGACGTGCGAGCGGCAAAAGTTTATTATTATTTAGTTTCGGATAGACATAACAGATGGCGCCACTAGCTGCTTGGACCGTGATTTCGAGTTTCGCTTGCGGAGTCGGGTTTTAGTTTACGAACTTTGTACTTGTTACTAAACCACTTTCCTCACCTTTGCGGCATCAAATTTAGTCATATCACATAATTAATATCTATGTTTAATACGGAGTATACGTGCGTCAGTTGCGTGTAGGACTGTCATAACACCGTAATTAAACTGTAATGGTAGGTAATTTTGTCATTTATACATTTATTTTGTGATATAGAAATTGTATAGAAAGGATTAAGTTTATGAATATGATACGACAGTATTGTCGAATAATTTTTGATACACTTTACTCGTAGGTACTTATATTGAAACGATAGAAAACCGTAAATTATGAAACGTCCATAAGAATATGACAATAGAAAAATATTTTTAATCAAAAAGAAACTTTTACAGAAAAAAAGAGTATGAAAGATCTATTAACTAGCTTCTGAAATATAACTCAGTTGTGTTAAAATATTATTGTAGAAAAATTTTATATTAACGTTCCGCTTTTCGCATGTTATTTTTCCATGCGATTTCTCAAAAACTACTAATTTTGTATTGCGTCACGTTTATTTCCGATTCGCGATATATTTATTACGTGAAATTTCAGTGAATTTCAAACACGTTTGCAGAACTTTTTCAATCTTACTTCATAAGTCGATGTTACGAAATTTAGTTATTGAAACCGTATAAAATCCCAGTTCTGCGATTAAAACCATATAAATACTTTTTCAATATTTCCAATTTTTCGCAAATATCTATTACATATAATAAAATCGTAGAATTGCCGTATCTGTACATTGAAGATTTTTGCAAAATAATAACTGGGGGATGTTAGGGATAAGTAATAGAACGTAAAAAAGCAATTTTTGAAATTTTTGTCTGTTTGTCTGTATGTCTCTTTGTCTGTTTATCTGTTTGTCTGTTTGTCTGTATGTTTGTGCGCGCATCACGTAAAAACTACTGAATGGATTGAAATGAAACTTGGCATGATTTAAGTTTATACTACGGAGTAACATATAGGATACTTTTTATCCCGAAATTCAGCACGGTTCCCTTGGGAGAGGGGGTGAAAGTCGAAATGTGTACTTAGCTGTAATTTCATTAACGCGTGGTCCGATTTCATTCATTCTTTTTTTGTTAGAAAGGAAATACTTTAAAGATTACTGGCTAATCTCTCAAAGGCTGGATCGATTTTGATGGGACTTTCACTGGCGGATGTTTACATTTTGATCTACCTAAACATCCGCCAGTGAACTTTTAACAGTTTTTAGCAAGGTATGAACTCAAAGGAGCTTAGGAAAGAAAAAATGATTGCCACGGGATGTTTAAAAACCTATATCCACGCGAACGAAGTCGCGGGTTTCCGCTTGTACCTAATATTTCAATGTTTACATTGTTGGCTAGTGCTAGTGTACAGTAAAATATAAAATGTGTAAATATGTGCATATTATCATTCATCACAAAAAAAAAATCATTTTTTGTTTCATTATTTGCCGGTAAGGCTCTCAACATTTTGGTGTATAAATATTTTACAGAGCGTCTTCGTAGTCTTACCATCTAGTTAAAATAAACCATAAAGGTTTACTATATTATATTATTATCTCCTGAGTCAATAACGCAAATATAAGTGCCAGAAGAAAAGCAGCTAGTAAAGGAGTCCGCCAGTCAATAATAAAAATTTTAATAGTCATTGTTTGAAAATAATGATTAATTTTGCCCATTTGCATCGGCAAATAATGCTTCAAACTATTACTCTCTATTTTATAACCCTAAAATTTCGTTCAATTACATAATTAAGTTGATATTTGGTTTTCTTACATTTAATTTTTCATACTGTTTCCCAAAGAATCAAAATTTGGTAGACACATTTTTTTTAACAAGTACATAATACAACCGAAGTAGCATGCTGAAATAAGTAATATTTTCTAGATAGTATAATTTTAAAATACTTACCTAATGTAATGAGGAATTTTAGTATCAAAAAACCCAAAATTTTCCGAATTTAAACTATTTAAAGCACTAATCGGCACTTCATCTTCACACTCCTCGAAGCTTTAAAAGTCATTGAAGCGTTAAAATATCGTTTAAAGAGAGATAAAAAGTTATTTAATAGATATAGTAATTTATTATTATGGTTGAAGAAAACACATTATTGGATTCTGGCAAATTGAGCACTCGATATTCGGTGTGATGAAAACATTTTACGAAGGTTGAAAAACTTCAAACAACCCAATATTATCGGCACACTCAATTTGCGAACTCTTTGCAATAGGTATAAGAATATTTTTCATTGAAAGCTTCGCTTTCCATAGGATCTCTTATTTTTAAATAAAACTACGCAAAGTTAATTCTGCAATAATGTCGTGGAAGTTTCTACTGGAAAAGTTGGATCAAGCTAAGGCCCACCCGGGATGACAGCTTTGATGATGAAGACGGTTGGTATGTTTGGAATCCGTATTGGTAAATGGTACTTATTTTCTAAATAATTGATTCAAACAACAGTCAACGGTTGTTCAATCTGTGAACAGTCAAAGCTTAGACTTTGACTGGAACAAAGGCAATCAACACTCTTAATGTTTCCATTTATAATATTTTACTTTTACTTAAAGCCATTCTCGTTACAAAACAAACCTTAAAAAAATAACCGTGTTTATAAAAGGAATTTCACCAACTTCTAAAGATCTTAAGCACTATTAGAGAAAGGTTAACGTCTCACAAGGAGATGCTCAAAAATATTTACAAAGGCACCGAAAATTGCTCGCTGATTTTTTAAGGGCTTCGCTGTATTGGCGACCAAATAAAGTTGTTTACACATTCTGTGAGTTTGTTGATACGTTTCCAACTTTTCGGTAAGTTAAAATCGAACTAAGTGCTTCATCTTCATCATCATTAGACTAGATTGCAGACACGAGAGCAACCACCACAACTACTTACCAGTACAGCCTTTTTCTATAGCAACCACCACAACTACTACTATAGCCACAGGCCGCCTCTCATAGGAGAGCGGGATTTAACGTCTATAGTCACATGATAGTGATAATAACCGGGACCGACTGCTTAACGTGCTCTCCGACGCACGGGGGTGAAACACCGCCAACTACCAACTCCGAGCTGGCACTGAGAATTTCTTGACAGAAAAACTCAACAAAAGTTATTTGCCCAACCCGGGAACCGAACCCGGGACCTCGTGATCTGGAGTCTACTATGCTAACCACTAGACCAACGAGGCAGTTTACGAGAGCAACATAGACATAGAATGATATTTTATTGAACGTCGAGTAGAAAGCTAAGGCCTAGGCCGCACTGCGAAAATTCGCGCGAATCTTTTCGCAAAGTTCTGTGACATATGAAAATGTATGAAGCTGCACGCACATGCGATTTAAAATTCGCGAGAAAAATATATTAAAATGCGGAATATAAACCGCGCTAATAAAATTCGCACGAATAAATTTCGCAATTCGGCCCCGCTCTAAGTATAACAAATTTAATTTCTAAAGTATGTACCAGATTTGCGACAACTTTACTATCTTAAGAATGTAGGATCTGATGATACCTTGCTTTGGACTAATAGTAAACCTTGTCTAAAGCTTCTCATTAAACTTAATTCGTTTGGGCGATAGTACCAAAGAATACGCATGGTAGTTTCATTTTCACATTTTTCTTAAAATTAAAAAGCTAGAACAGTAGACCGATTATTTTTTATCATGCTAGAACATTTTTGTGAATTTCTACATATTTAGTAAGTTATCTGTCAGCAAATTATATTGTGTCAGAATAGTGAATTATTAACTCACAAGCGGAAACCCGCGACTTCGTTCGCGTGGATATTGCAGGTTTTTAAACATCCCGTGGGAATCATTTTGTCTTTCCTAAGCTCATTTGAGCTAACACCTTGCTAAAAACTGTTAAAAGTTCACTGGCTGATGTTAAGGTAGATCAAATTGTAAACATCTGCCAGTGAAAGTCCCATTAAAATCGATCCAGCCTTTGAGAGATTAGCCAGTAATCTTTAAAGTATTTCCTTTCTAACAAAAAAAGAATGAATGAAATCGGACCACGCGTTAATGAATTACAGCTAAGTACTCATTTTGACTTTCATCCCCTCTCCTAAGGGAACCGTGCTGAATTTTGGGATAAAAAGTATCCTACATGTTACTCCGTACTATGAACTTAAATCATGGCAAGTTTCATTTCAATCCATTCAGTAGTTTTTGCGTGATGCGCGCACAAACATACAGACAAACAGATAAACAGACAAACAGACAAAAATTTCAAAAATAGCTTTTTTACGTTCTATTACTTATCCCTAACATCCCCAAGTTATTATTTTGCAAAAATCTTCAATGTACAGATACGGCAATTCTACGATTTTATTATAAGTAGGTATGTATAGATAGATAGATATATAGATAGATAGATAGATAGAGATAGATAGATAGAAGATTTATTAATTAGGCAAAATAGTTCGCAATTATTATACAAACCAATACTTAGATGCAAATATAGTAGTTTATGAAACGGTTGCATAATAGAAGTTATTAAAACACGAGTGTTAGTTTAAAAAACGAGCCGCAGGCGAGTTTTTTAATAGTATTACACGAGTGTTTTAATAACTAATTATGTAGAGTTTCATACACTACTTTATCTAAACTCATATCTTAAAATCCAAACCATAAAATCTTGGTAATATTTGTCGTGAGTTTTCTTTGATTTTGCTGGCAAAAGATTGTTGGTCGGTGGTCAGGTGGAGTTAAATTCTCTTCAGTATCACTGCTAGACATTTTTCCGCACAATAAAAACCATGTCTTGTAAAGTTTTGAGTAACAAATAAAAAATTTAAATAATATAACTAGCGTATGGCGCCAAAATTCAGTTGTTACCATAGAGATTCTTCTTCTTTTTCGGTTCGTCCCTTTCGGGACAGGCCAAGATCGTTGACCATACAGCCTGGGTTACCATAGAGAAATTAATAGTAGTAGAGGAGTCCTAATATCCTATAGAAATTAGTGGATCGGAAAATAGCTCAAGCTTATCAAAAATTTAATTTTTAATAGTTATTAATTTTTAGTAGTTATTTTTAGTAGTTACTTAATTTTAAGTAAACTTAATTTTTAGTAGTTACTCTTCTGCAATTTAACACAATTCACAATGTTTAACGCGTTTGTACAGTTACACACATCTACTGTAAGGAGGTCGCACGAATTTCCCGCCATGGCTCAAAAATACCAGAACCCAGTGCGCCTGTACTATAATGTAGAAAAAATTATTTTATAACATTACTTTGCAATAATTTCCTAACAAAGTAGTGTTATAATGAACTTTTTTAATTTTTTTTTTAAATATTATAGATGTATGTGAATAAAGTAGTCCAATATATGACACATTTTGATTTCATATTCGGGATTTTAAGATAGATAGAGAAGTAGATAGTAATAAGATAGAGAGTAGATAAAATATATAATAATATCAAACTGTACTTATGAATGTATGTAGACTTTATTATTCAAAAAATGTAGTGTACCTACTTTTGAATAAATAAACTTTAGTTTGATTTGGTTTATTATTCAAAGTGAGCTTCCACAAATTTGGAAATATTTATGTGGGCACAGAAGTTCGTGACAGTGAAAGCGATGTATGACTCAATGGGGATTTATAATGCAATTTATGCGCGGGTATCTATTGGTCAATATTATAGAACCAGAATAGCCACATTGATATTAATATTATGAAGTAGGTACATATTAATTGAATATGCAATTTCTAAAATGGCATATAATTATATCGTATATTTTGAGAACACCATTTTTGCTCATAAACGATACTTTAAAAAAAGTTATTTTTTCGAAATTATTACTGTACCCACCCTTACTAATAGAGGAGTATGAGTATATCCAAAATAACTAGATGTTAGATTTTAATTTTTTGGTTACAAAATAAGGAACTGGAGTGCCATCAAATCAAAACAAACGCACATTTTTTGGAGTTTTCTTTCACGGTTTGTTGCGATGTCTATACTCTGACCGTGATAAAGATAGCCCTCCTGGATTGAAACGGAGCCCTCCCTGCGCCCCGCGCAGCGATTTGTTCATTCATAAGTTCATTGATAAATTCATTGATAAATCGGCTGCCCTAGTGATAAACAAAGTAACTACATTCAGAACAATTTTACAGGACAAGCATAAACATTGAAACTCTTATTTGAAGGCAACCTTTCTACAAAATACCTACTTATTTATCTCTGTAATAAATTGCAAAATAATATATTTTAACTTATAAATAACAGTATTTATTTCTAACTCCTTCGCTTTTAATTTTGTTTAAAATTAAAAATATGGTTTTTCTAATTGCAAAAAAACACAAAAAAATTAATGTTTCAACTTTAAAAAGATGTTAAGTCATTTACTTCGTTTGTATATTGCTTGATAATTTCTTCCAAAAATAATTTTTCAATTTATTACAAAGAGTTTACTATGTTATTCAGATACAAATAGTTACCCCAAAAATTAATGTTCAAATGTGCGTGTGCGTGTGCGTTTGTGTGTGTGTGATATTGTGATTGTGATATTGCGACTAATACAATTGTCCCCCCCCATTTGCTTTAATGGGCACCCGGGCCCTCCCCAAATAACTCAAATAACTATTTTTATTATTTTTTATATAATCACCGGCTTTAGGTCGTAATTCTGAATGTTATTCTACATATTATCGGTGAATTTGAAGTAATTCTGTTCATTAAATCAGAAGTTATAAGGCTGTGACAGTCAGACGGACAAAGCATATCCAACCTAGTTCACTCAGAGACTTAAGTTAGAGCTTATTACAACTCAAGAATCTATACCATATCTATACTTACCTACTAATATTATAAATGCGAAAGTATGTCTGTCTACTAAGCCTTCACGCACCAACTGTTCAACCGATCTTAACGAGGTATAAAGATAAGTTTCATTTTTGGAAAGGACATAAGCTACTTTTTTATCCTGGTAAATTAAGAGCTTAGACTAGAATTTCAAAAACCTAAATACACGCGGACGGAGTCGTGGGCATCATAATCAACTATGTTTATCTTGTAAAGTTATAATTTACAGTATTGTGTCTATTTTTAGTTATATTCCTGTAAAGTAATGTCCTTCAGTAGAAACATTTTAAAATAGTAAGTAACCGATAACAATTAAAACGATTATTTATAAGTACATAAAGTAATACCCTAAATTCCAGTCTCAGTGTGCAGTTATTTGTTTGGGCAATTCAAATTTCAGTAAACTGTTCAAGTTATTTGAAATATTATACTGTGGACACTGTGTTAAAAAACTGCTCGACATTAAACTTTTGTTAATGCAAAAAAGTCAATTTCACAAAAAATGTCAGTTACTTTGTTTATATCACTAGGGCAGTCGAAATCTGTCATATTGAAAAGTCACTTTGAAACTTCAAAGTTCATTGTTTACATCGTTACGAAAATTTTGTGAAATACATAGCAGTAACCAGTTCTTATGTGATAAAAAGTTGTGCTAGAAAAATTGTTATGGTAGTGCGTTCGTTTTGTGCTCAAGAATGTGAGAGAAAAGAACAAATATCTCTAAATTATATATCATAATAATAAATATGAGGCTGACGGGCAATGTCAATTAAGTGTTGTCAGCTTCATGTGAAAAATTTCCATACCCATTGAAGCCATCACGTAAACGGCCTCTCAATTATTATAAAAATACTATAATGTGGACCAATAATTTCAACACAACATTTTTAGTTATTTCGCTGGCGTTTCGAAACAAAAATATTAAATCTGGTGCAAGATGCTTTTCAAGCTGTAACGGAGGCTACGTGAAGTCACATTGTACTTAAGTTCACGTTGAGAGATTGCAGAATGACGACGATGAATTAGTGAATTATAATATAGTTATTGATAGCGACAGTGACACATCATCTGACAGCAATGCATTGAAATTTTAAGATATAGAAGAACACGTCTCGATGAATCCTAATAGTTTTTTTATCTTTGTTTTATTCCATCTCCTAACATCTCCATGCCGTACTAATCTAAACGTCTGGTTTTTTTTTACCCGACTACGGCAAAGCCAAAAGGAAGGGTTATGATTTTAGCAGTCTATGTATTTACGTGTTGTAAATAATTAAGTTGCGATTTGTTTTTATAAAGAATTGTCAACACTGATTTATTATCTGTGACTATTGATGCTACAGATCTGTTGCATAAGTTTTATCTGTGGTGTCGAAACTCGAATTGTACTTTATCTTCTCTGGCTCTCTGCTTGCTCTCTGCCTCGGCGTCCCGTCGGCCATTGGTGTAACAGTGCTAATTAAAATTAAATATATTGATCCACGGAGAATCCTCTTTTATTTCCAAGATTACGTATGTATATATTTATGTATGGATGTTTGTAACCGATTTTTGTATGAGATTCTGTGTGTACTAATGTAGCGCCTAAACTGCTGGACCGATTTTGATGAATGAGGTGTCTATTGATTCGTTGTTATTATCAGGGTGACATAGGCTACATTTTATCTACGAAAAAAATCGAGAAGTCAGCTTTGCGCGGCTTTCTAGATTTTTAACCCCCGACGCAAAAACGACGGGTGTTATAAGTTTGACGTGTCTGTGTGTGTGTGTGTGTGTGTGTGTGTGTCTGTCTGTCTGTCCGTCTGTTCCCCTGTAGCGCTCAGCTCAAACGGGTGAACTGATTTGAATGCGATTTTTTTTGTTTGAAAGGTGAATTAATCGAGAGTGTTGTTAGCTATGTTTGATGAAAATCGATCCAAGATGGCCGCCGCTACAAAATGGTGGATTACATATTTTTTCACAACTCCCTTAATATGGGTATCAAATGAAAGGGCTTGACTAGTAGAATAGCATTATACAAATCCAAGATCGCTGCCGCCACAAAATGGCGAATGTCGGGGGTTTTTAAATTTTTAATTTATACTTGTAAAATTAGTTTCGGATAAGAATAACAGATGGCACCACTAGCTCCTTGCCCCGCGCATTTGCCCACTAAATTATTATTAAATTATTAAGCGTAGTCGGGTTTTAGTTCACGAACTTTACTTGTATTTAGTAGATGTATTAAATAAATTATTTTATTATGAGTATAATATGTATAAAATTTAAAAAATGGGGTATAAATTATATTTAATAACGTATCTTCTTCTTTCTTGGTTATGGAAAATCTTTTTCTATATCCTGAAACGTACCTACTTAACTTTAAATGTATAGTACTAACTACTACTACTATAGAAAAGTATTGAGCAAACTTAAAGAGACACAGATGAAAGACTAAATTGCGATTACGCAAATAATAGAATAACTATGATAATTAAAATTATTATAATTATTATAAAATTTCTTTTTCCCTAATTTAGTGTCATGTCCTTACAGTAGCAATACACACACACACACTCACAGGGGCGTCAAAAAGCTTGTCATACATTATAGTACGAGCACATCCATTGATTATTAATTTATCAATGAGAATTTCCCCCCCTCCCTCGTCCCGCAGATCATGGGAGAGCCAAGTTAATCGTGGTCTTACTATAGCTCGAAAATTAATTTTCTATTGATATTTTTGACGTGATAATGTCTTGATCTAATGAAAACGTGCGTGCGGCCAGGCACGCACGAAAAAGCATGACTCATTGTCACGTACCGCCTAGCCGAGCGTGCAAGCGAGAGCGCGGAACAAGCGATAAAGAGGTAATGTTTTAAATTATCGTCCATAAACCGACTTTACAGACAACCAATATTTTTTTTTCACGGCATCAGTAGGTACCTATCTACGGTTATTACTTACAGTATTAAGTATCTGGTAAACTATAACAAATTTAGTGAGTGGAATTTAGTGATCTCTGCATTCCGCAGAGGTAGCACAAGCACAAAGGATATAGAACAATTATTGCTCTAACAGAAGTTCTAAATGGATATCATAACTTTATTCCAGTCAGCTTAAGTTATCTTAGAAATGACGGATCCATAATATTTCTCGCTTGTTTGTAAACTTATAAAGTGGGAGATGATCGTTATAATAATGTTAGTACAGTACACAGTAGGTATACTTTTATAAGGTTTTTTAACACTTTAATATTGGTCTCACAAAAACTGCAACCAGCACATCAGACGATCTATGACCATGACCACTCATCCAAGAGTGTACGACTAAGAAGAATATATTGGTCTTGTTAAACATGACTGCCATAGATAATACACTAATACTATAAAGATAGATGCGCCACTCTCATTTCAATTTTTAAACCAGTGTACCGTGGCCGCTAGATGGCGCTGTATTCATGTGCAACGCGGCTGGCGGTACCGCTCATATATTACAATATCTTAGGTACCGCTAGATTTCGTTTTTTATATCTCAATAAAAATCTTTGTGGTGAGTAATGAAATAGGAAAAGTCTTAAAAAATATTAATGTTAACTAGGTACTAGAGAGTAAAAATAAATGGAGCTAAAAAACTAATAATCTTAATTGTATAGATAACATTAATATTAAGTGAAACTTAGCCTATTTCACAGAAAAAATACATTTATTAAAATCAAAAGAACATATTATGTATATTTAATAATTTATTTTTTTCTTTTATGAATATTATAATATTTCATTGCTTGAGCTTTAACATTATCATCTTTATTGTAACACGTTAATTTTCCCTTAAGCAGCTTGTTAACATTGGTGCACCAACTGTGAACAACCACATTTATTGTTAAATTTATTAAATAATCACAAAACTTCTTATTATGACTTTTACAGGAGAGGAACGAAAAGTCACAAAATATTTTCACTTTTTGAGTTATTAAATTTTAAGTATTCTTTATTTGTACGATACAAACTTCATTTAAGAATGAACACAACGCCTCCGATGGATACTTGCAAGACTTTTTTGTGTAGTCTTTTTCTAATATATAAATTACTTAATCATTTTGGGTCGGAGGTGTTGTGCTTAACAATTGCATTTTACATACCTACCTGAAACTAAGTGGTAAAATAATTAGTTCTTATTGATACAAGAAATGTTACATTAAAGGCAATTTTGCTATTATTATGGTAGGAAATGCTATTGGTATGTACAAAATGTTGTTAGGGTTCCACAAGTACAGTGTAACTCATTATCAAAACATGTACCTATTTAATGTTTATACTTCAAAAATTTAGATGAAAATCATGACGTACCTTCAGTCGGACACCCAAAATAACTCTTTATTGCTGATTTTCTCGGCATCTTATCCAAATTCGTTGCGGTAAACAAAGTCCAGTAGGGAAAAGCAGGGTCGATAAGTTGACAGCGGCAAAGTCCAGTTAGCAAGAGATCGTCAATCGTCAAAGGCAGGTAACACGGTTCCAGGGGATAAAAAAGGTCAAACATTCGAAGAAAATATAACAAAACAAGAAACAAGCAGATAATCTAGAATTTTCAAATAACAATATCGCAAGCAAGAGTACGTTTGAAATGATTTGAAAACTGTCAAGTGTCAACCTGACTGGTGTCTGGATTAATTAGCGCCATCTATACTGATTTCTAAAAAACAAGTTTATGTACCGCAGTAAATAGAGGGCAGCATTCTCAACGCATTTTTTGTTCACATGTATTTGTATGGCAGTTTCACCCCCCTGAAATGACTGCTGTTCCCCTTTCCTCTCGTAGTAGCGTGAAAAACTTGCCTGCAAACTACAACGGCTAGATAAAATATACGACCTTTCAGATTTCATATATTTTGCGCGAAAATTTTATGCGCAATGTTTGGTTAAAAACAAATTACATCGTTGTAATTATTTACTAAAGTGGCAGTAATGTTTTACTATATTTTGTGTTGCATATTGTGTGAGCAAAATAATATGTTTTTGCATAACGGAGTCTTATAACGCATGTACATACATATATTTGGAAACATTCTTTGGTCTTAAAATCTGGGTACCTATGCTCAATGCAAATCTAGAACCAATTTGTCGTAGAAGTTATATGCCTCCGGGAAACTGATGTAGGTTACAAAATTACAGTAAATAATGTCGCGATTTTTCTAAGAGGGTAGTTTTAAATCTTATAAAGGCGAATACGTTTGCCAACTCAATGTAAGAGATCGCAGCTCGACGAATCGGGGAGTCTCTCTTGAGCACGCTTCAGGTGCGGTCGTGTCTGTGTTGAACACTCAGTGAATTGTGGAAAGAGGGTGTGGTGCTGTTGGCTGGTAGGGTGAGTGATTTGCTGTCTATTCTAGTTTTGGTGTGATTTGTTATTGTGTTGGTTTGCCCTATTGTGGGGCCTGATTACTTGGTTAGAAGGTCGATGTCATCAGGCTAGGTTGGTGTGTGACTGGACGGCTATGAGGGGCGGAGGAGGCCGTACCGTTAGGTTAGGTTAGTTCCACGTGGATATCATGCCACGAGTTGGTTAAAGTTAGCGAATTATTCACAGTAATATCACGTTGTGTGAGGCAAATGACTTACAGGTGTTGTCAAATTGAAACCGTTAGTATTGAAGTCTTCCAGACCCATATAGTTGTAGTGTAGGCGGCACTCCATACTGTGTTGTGAAAAGTACCATAAAAAAATTGCTTCAAAATGTTCTGTTCAGTTCAACCTACCTATCAGAAGTGAGCATAAAAGTCCGAATCAAAGGTTACCGACGTTCGACTTGTTAACAATGAAAATAAGTTCGACGCGTCCTTTCCCAACATCGTGCATTGGTAAGGTTTGAGGCAACAAATAACAAGCACCCGAGAGAATAAACCCCAGATCACACTTTGCATTTGATTCGATATCACTTAATCGAACTGCCAAATACATGTTTCGATACAATTTTACATTTTGCTTAGTAAGTCGCAAGACTTTCACACTTTATTTTATACCTTTTATTAAGCTTCGCCTGTAACAAACTATGTATGTACCTATCTATCTATACTAATAATATAAAGAGGTTTGTCCTGACTGACTGATCATCAATTCACAGCCTAACCACTGAACCAACTAAACCACTGAAGTTAGAAACCTGAAATTTTCACATTAGCTTTCTTTTATGACGTAGGTGCACGCTAAGAAAGGATTATTGCAGATTCCAGTTCCACCACTAAGGGGGTAAAATAGGGGATGAAAGTTTGTATGAAAGTCCGTCATTTTTTAAATTATATCAATGAAAATTGGTATTTGTATTGTCGGTTAAAAATAAAGAACGTGTTTCAGGAATTTTGGAAATTCTACCCCAAAGTTGGTTAAATAGGGGATGAGATTTATAAAGAATCCAAGCGGACGAAGTCCCTGGCATCATGTACAAGTATGTAAAGCAATCTTGAAAACAGGAGTCCGCATTTCTGTCATTTACATCATGTTACAATGTTACAATGTTACAATTCAAGTGTTTAGAGTAGTTCGAATGTATAAATTTAATGAGACAGTCTGACTATTAACGGGAAACCGTAAGCCTGATGGAGGACATTCAAGTACTTTGATACAAGTATAAATTAAAAATTAAAAAAAACCCCGACATTCGCCATTTTGTAATGGTGGCCATCTTGGATTTGTATAGTGCTATTCTACTAGTCAAGGCTTTCATTTGATACCCATATTAAGGGAGTTGTGAAAAAATATGTAATCCGCCATTTTGTAGCGGCGGTTTCACCTTTCAAACAAAAAAAACCGCATTCAAATCGGTCCACCCGTTTGAGCGCTACAGGGGAACAGACACACACACACGACACACACACACACACACATACAGACACGTCAAACTTATAACACCCCGTCGTTTTTGCGTCGGGGGTTAAAAACAGGAATCCGCATTTCTGTCATCGCATTTACATCATGTTATATTATTCAAGTATTTAGAGTAGTTCGAATGTATAAATTTAATGAGATAGTCTGACTATTAACGGGAAACCGTCGCGTAAGCCTGATGGAGGACATTCAAGTACTTTGATATAAATTACTATCTCGAGTCGAGTCGGTACTTATGTGCGCCTCTACACTCCATTTTGAGTTTCGGAGAGCACTTAAGCCCGGTAGTCTTGTCCTGATAAAAGACAAAACTTGAGATCACAGGAAAATATTAAAAAGAAAAAAATGAAAGGAACTTTCCATAAGTTGTACCTACAGTTTAAAAAGGTCGGTTTTATTTTTAAATTTTACAAGAAAATGCGTGACCAATATTTTTTGTTTTATGTACCAATGTAGGTATGATTAGTTTGGTCTTTCGTTAGAGAAAAGTCCTTTTTATTAATATGAAAACAAATACAGACATAATAGGTACATAATGACTAGATACAAAAATAAAAATTATATAAGAATTGAAACAAATCATGTAAGGAATAATCCCTCAAAATTGGCAAGAATCCTAATAGATCAAGAGACAAAATTATTTTTATATAGAAAAGGATTCGCCTTTCCCCTGAAAATAATAATTGGGTGTGGGTGTGGGTGTGGGTGTGGGTGTGGGTGTGGGTGTGGGTGTGGGTGTGGGTGTGGGTGTGGGTGTGGGTGTGGGTGTGGGTGTGGGTGTGGGTGTGGGTGTGGGTGTGGGTGTGGGTGTGGGTAACATGAACCGGAAATCATGATTCCCTCGGGATTTGTGAAAAACCGAAATTCACGCGGGCGAAGCCGCGGACAGAAGCTAGTTCATAATATCTCCAATATGTACTTAGTTAAGATTTTGGATTTTGGTAAACGAACTAACAACCCTGACTTGCACAACTCAAAGTGGCTTTACAGTTTATTAGCATTTCTAATATTTTTACAGCACCGCCTTTTTGCATTTATTGGGTTATGTTGTTTACAATAATTACATTTTCTCTTTTTTTTGTACTCTCCGTTTCTTTTAAATTGTTCCTTTAATTAAAAAGTCGATTGTCCTTTAACAAGAAACGTGCGCCTTTTATACTTATTTTTCAATTAGCAAATAACAATTTTACAACAAATTATAAAGTAAAAGGAAAAGAAAAAGAAAATCAACTTGTTCGCCTTGATGTTTCATTTTAATACAAGTATAAATTAAAAATTTTAAAAACCCCCGACATTTGCCATTTTGTGGTGGCGGCCATCTTGGATTTGCATAGTGTTATTCTACTATTCAAGATCTTTCATTTGATACCCATATTGAGGGCGTTGTGATAAAATATGTAATCCGCCATTTTGTATAGCGGCGGCCGTCTTGGACCGATTTTTATCAAACATAGCTAACAACACTCTCGACTAATTCACCTTTCAAACAAAAAAAAAACCGCATTCAAATCGGTTCACCCGTTTGAGCGCCACAGGGGAACAGACACACACACACACACACAGACACGTCAAACATATAACACCCCGTCGTTTTTGCGTCGGGGGTTAAAAACTAGCTTATGATAGGACCAAAAAATATACGGTTTTGTAAAAACGTCGACGGTACCTATTGGACAAAAAATGTGAATATTTGATTGAATATTATGAATTATTGTAACCTAGCTAAAATTATTGTTATTCATCAGTAACGTAACTTGACCCAACGAAGTACAAACACACAGAAAACTTTGTCAAATTGGTCCGTGAATTCAAATTAGCCTCTATTTTGGATTAATTTAGGTGACAAAATTATTTAACTCTTGTACGAAACTCTGCCAGACTCCGAAGTTAAATGCCTTTTCACACGGCGACTTTAAAGTCGCAGATGAAGTGCGTCAGACGCAACAAATAGGTTGCGTGCGCGATATGTCGTCATCGTCGTCTCAACCGATAGACGTCCAGTGTCCACTGCTGGACATAAACCCCTTGCCAGTATTGCCACAGAATACGATCTTGTGCCGCTTGTATCCAGTGGTTTCCAGCGATTACATGACATCGGAACACCCTGTATCTTTTGCCCCTCGTATGAGTTTTGGAAAAGTTCCTTATCATAAAAGTCGTAGGTATAGGTACCTATTATTAATTGTATTTTTATGCACTTTTGATGTTTATTTACAGCCAGGCTTTAAGAGCTTTTCAAAGCTTGTTTACTGTTATATCGAATTACTTGCAAAAGTCCAGCGTAGAACACAAATTCGCACGAAAGTGACGTCGTGTGCGAAGGCACTTTACAAATAAATCTAAATCATTTAGGAGTTCGTTTTGAACAATGAATAGCTGACAAATTGAATTGGCTTTACCCTTCGAGAGTTTTGCTAATTTAGGTTATCAGATTCCAAATTTTCACCCTATTTTAACAAAATTTTTAAGACCTTTCTATAGAGCGACTCTTAATAGGATTTATATATTATTTTTTTATAGATTTTTTGTAAAACAAACTTTAATTTTACTAATTTATAAAAGTCCGTGATCTTAAGCTTAAACAAACAAACAAAAAAGATGTAGACGTAGTTAGGTACCTAAATTAAATAAAATAACAAGTGTCCGTAATTTCGGAACCTTTTCTATTTTTAATGCAAAGGAAACAAAATTGAGGGCTTTGCAATGGAAATTGATATTAACTTTGAGGAAATTGGATAAACAAAGAACGACGACAATAACCTCCGTTATTTGAAGCTTGGTTTGAAAAACAAAATTTTCGTACAGAAATAGATTCATCTCACACAACATTTCAATTGAATTTGAAATTCCAATGAAATTAAAAATTAAATTCAAAAATATTATTGAAAATGTAGGTACCCGGAGATCCTGTATGGGAATTATACTTCGCAAGTTCCTGAAAGGTACTTACTAAGTACTTTTAAAAACTTACTTACGTACTTTTAATTAAAAATTTTAAGACTTCACTTTATTTTTAAATGAAAATCAAGGTGCATTTTATATTTTACTAGCTGGTGCCCGCAAAGCCGCCGGCGCTTCGTTCCAGCGGGAACTCTATAATTTTCCAGGCTTAAAGTATCCTAAGGCTTCTCTACGATGTTAAAATATGATCTTATCTACGGTCTGTTTTTCCTCAGTTGTCTTAAAAGGTAAACAAATTCAGTATCGCAGAAACGCGTAAGTGACGCGCTTTGCACGGCGCATAGGACGTTCTTACCTTGAGGTAACAATGAAATCATCAATTAAGTGAAAATTCTAATACAAGAACATCTAAAGCGCCGGGGAAAGAGCGTCACTTACGCCTTGCTCCGAGAAGATTTTTGCAATTTGTTTACCTTTTAAGACAACTAAGGAAAAACAGCCCTTATTCTTACTATGCCTACATTTCCATATTTCGCGTCCGTCTATCGTTTAATGGAATATGTAACTAACTACTTGTGCCTCAGTGAAATATTCAAGAAATAACACTGTCGAATAATAAAGTTTACCGAAGATCTTAGGTTTCAGTACCTCCTCGAAAAAAAGGTTAACGTCTTCTAACAAGATGACTTGTGCTCAGAGTGTTGACACAGGCGCCCCCCGGCGGCTGTCACTCGCAGTTTTCAGACGGATTGGCTCTAATGGCACCCTGAATAACACTGTTTGTCCGTGGCACTTTCAAATTCATCCAACTGTGTTGGGCGTACAAAATAAAGATATGACAGGATATCTTGTGATTCGTGTTCGAATAGAAAAGTTTTTATTCAAATAAACTTTTACAAGTGTTTTTGAATCGTCAATTGAATCTACAACTCTTCAATATGGGTATCAAACGAAAGATCTTGACTAGTAGAATAGCACTATGCAAATCCAAGATGGCAGCCACCTCAAAATGGCGAATCTCGGGGGGGTTTTTTAATTTTAAATTTATACTTGTTAAATATATATTGCAGTCTTTTTGAGATTTAGATAATTTGTATTCTTACAGATTAAAATATGTTATCGTGAAAAGTTAATTAACTACGAGTAGGTTTTAAGCGGTCCCGAGAGCTAGTTCATGGATGTATTTTTAATCTCATTGAGAACTCTTGAATTTCCTGGGATAAAAAGTATCCTATACTTCCGTCTCTCGGATTAAAGCTATCTCTAGCTTTTATGCATTTGTTCAGGACTCGAGATCGGTTTAGCAGGTGAGCCGCGAAAGTAACAGACCTACAGATAGACAGAAATACTAATAGATAGGTATTATGGAATTCAATTATTGACCACAGTCTGAACTCTGAACTGAATTGTCGCTGCCGTCTAATCATTTATTTCTTTACCTGTGAGTGACCTGTTTTTTAACCCCCTAATAGTCCAAGATCCCAGTTCCGCCAGACGTCACGTATTTTCTGACGGATGAAATGTGGACTATTGAGTAGTGTTAGTATGTACTATGATCGTATGCCTACCTGCTAGCTTGGTCAAACGGCCAATTTCCAGGTATCAGGTAATCAAGGTACATAAAAACATTACTTACTTCACGTAAATTCTCATGGCTGACTTTTATATATGTTTCCGAGTGTATAGTTAAAAATAAATTGTCAATACTCCCAGACACTTTCCGTCGGCCATATTGCTTGACAGACGCTTTAAGGGTCTCAAAATAATTAGTCAACTTCACGTAAATTCTTTACTTTACTTTACTGAGTTTCCCAGACACTCTGTATAGTATAATGACTAAGTATACAATTTGTTTGACATATTATTATTATTATTTTAAAACAATCATCAAATTCCAAGCGAGATTTAACCTATTTTGAGTTTTGACACAAATACGCGCCAATTTCCGTACTGCAACCCATGGCGAACGGAAATTGCTATTTATTTACACAAGGCGTTTTCAACAACCCGTGACGTCATGGACTGCCTATTAGGGTGGTCCTTATTCCTAAGAAAAAAAATTTTTTTCTTTAATTTCACGGGGCACTACATAATTTGATTCTATACCTTATGAAAGTATTTCAGTATTTTTTTCAATTTTTTTAAATGACATTTAAGGGTCGCTACTAAGATTTGAATTTTAAATAAAAACTCCAAATCTCTACATTTGTTGGATTCATTTATTCATAAATCAGGACATGAAAATACAAAATTACTGTCGATGTTATAAATTAAGACATTAGGTAATTATTTGGATCATTTATTTTAAAGTTTTGTCTAAAAGTTTTGTTTATTTATTTATTTAAACTTTTTCTGTCCACTGAACCAACTAAACTCAGGGGTCCGTTTTGTCGAAGTGCTTATAAAAGCTGCTTGTATTCTTCTGCAGTCATAATATTTAAAGCATCATGATAAGCAATAAATCTTCTAATTTTTTTGCCAGTTTTGTTATTTTTTCTTTAATGCTACTGAACGTTTTTCCTTGTTTTCTTAATTTTTTTAGATTCAAAAAATTCACTCAGTCTCATGCGCGTAGATAATGCTCTCGCGCTCCCACTCACAGAGATATTAAAATTTAGTTTAGGGGATGATTGGCCCCTTGGATCGGTCTGTCTTCTTGTCAAAGCTTTTAAAATAGTTGTCGGATGAACATATATAAAAATGGAGCGTCAGAATTTACGTGAAGTTGACTAATTACTGTCAAGCAATATGGCCGACGGAAAGTGTCTGGGAGTATTGACAATTTATTTTTAACTATACACTCGAAAACATATATAAAAATCAGCCATGAGAATTTACGTGAAGTAAGTAATGTTTTTATGTACCTTGATTACCTGATACCTGGAAATTGGCCGTTTGACCAAGCTAGCAGGTAGGCATACGATCCTATTACATACTAACACTACTCAATCGTCCACATTTCATCCGTCAGAAAATACGTGACGTCTGGCGGCCCTGGGATCTTGCTCTATAAGAAAAAACGACGGGGTGTTATAAGTTTGACGTTTCTGTGTGTGTGTGTGTGTGTGTGTCTGTTCCCCTGTGGCGCTCAAACGGGTGGACCGATTTGAAAGCGGTTTTATTTTGTTTGAAAGGTGAATTAGTCGATAGCTATGTTTGATGAAAGTCGGTCCAAGATGGCCGCCGCTACAAAATGGCGGATTACATATTTTTTCACAACTCCCTTAATATGGGTATCAAATGAAAGGGCTTGACTAGTAGAATATCACTATGCAAATCCAAGATGGCTGCTGCCACAAAATGGCGAATGTCGGGGGTTTTTTAAATTTTTAATTTATACTTGTCAAACTAGTCACCCGTTCGAAATCACAACCGAAAGTAAGAGGTATTTTCCTTAGTGTCCATAATTTTTATGTTACGCTACAGTATTATCACTTTTATAAGGTGCAGTGATGTACCGGCGCAGATTTTTTTTCGTACGCGCATAACATTTTAACCGGAATGAGTTGTTGCTTAGTTGTTGCGAACGCGTCATTGTGGCTTCGCCACCAATGTTAGAAGGCTTATATTTCATTAGTGTTTAGATAGAATAGTTTTTAGTAGGTATTAAACTACTAATTTTTGCGCTAATGAGTATTATTGATGTAACTAATAAAAGTGGTAGTAGGTACTTACTCTAAACGTACTTTAACAAAACAAGTATAAATTAAAAATTTAAAAAACCCCCGACATTCGCCATTTTTGGTGGCGGCCATCTTGAATTTGCAATAGTGCTATTCTACTAGTCAAGCCCTTTCATTTGATACCAATATTAAGGGAGTTGTGTAAAAATATGTAATCTGCCATTTTGTAGCGGCGGCCATCTTGGACCGATTTTCATCAGACATAGCTAAAAACACTCTCGACTAATTTACCTTTCAAACAAAAATACCGCATTCAAATCGGTCCACGCGTTTGAGCGCCACAGGGGAACAGACAGACACACACACACACACACACACAGAGACACGTCAAACTTATAACACCCCGTCGTTTTTGCGTCGGGGGTTAATAAATAAGGCACAAATCAAATGGTAGCGAAATGGATCATTGACAAATTCTAGGAACTGATGGATCCATTAGTGTTGCGTTGTGAGTTATAGAGAATATTTCTTCTATAGTTTTCCACGACTTTTGGTGATTTATGTGACTTGTGATTTTGTGTACTCACGGCAAACATAAATAAGGTCAAGAGGGAACCGGAACACCAGAAATAAGGAAAGAATAAATAGCTGTCGAATGTATTTGAACAAGAGAATATTATGTTCGGAGACTTATTATTTTTAACCCCCGACGCAAAAACGACGGGGTGTTATATGTTTGACGTGTCTGTGTGTATGTGTATGTGTGTGTGTGTGTGTGTGTGTGTCTGTCTGTTCCCCTGTAGCGCTCAAATGGGTGAACCAATTTGAATGCGATTTTTTTGTTTGAAAGGTTAATTAGTCGAGAGTGTTGTTAGCTATGTTCGATGAAAATCGATCCAAGATGGCCGACGCTACAAAATGGCGGATAACATATTTTATCACAATTCCCTCGATATGGGTATCAAATGCAGTAGAATAGCACTATGTAAATTCAAGATGGCCGCCAGCACAAAATGGCGAATGTCGGGGGTTTTTTAAATTTTTAATTTATGGTAAGTAATAATTTTCTGATTACACTTTACTTCCTTGTTCCTATAATTATTGGTACAAGTCACGGCAAATAAGTCTAGCGTTGACCTTCAATGTGCAAAAGTCGAAAATGAGGTATCTCGGGGTGTGAGGGGGTCGCGGTTAGGGCGTGGGGATTAGGGTTCGTAAGCACTGATTAGCTCTCCAATCGTATACTATCCCGCTCAGTCATACGACGCTGCGCGCACTTTTCTCGCTCAGCGCTAGACTTACGTGCCGGGAGTTTTTATCTTCGTTCGTTCGAAAGTTTTGACGCAACTTCGAGCTGTCTCGTTTCTTTAGAATTTGCTTGAGTTAACTTAAAAACATCAAGCGCAACGCACATTGCTGTTTCCCTCTAACTCGTATTCCTCATTGCATAAAACAAATCCAGTGCCAAGTTTGTGTCATCATCATCATGATCAACCCATTACCGGCTCACTACAGAGCACGGGTCTCCTCTCAGAGTGAGAAGGGTTTTGGCCATAGTCTACCACGCGGGCCAAGCGGATTGGCAGACTTCACACACCTTTGAGAACGTTATGGAGAACTCTCAGGCATGCAGGTTTCCTCACGATGTTTTCCTTCACCGTTAAAGCAAGTGATATTTAAATACTTAAAACGCACATAACTCCGAAAAGTTAGAGGTGCGTGCCCCGGGATTGAACCCACGACCTCCGATTAGAAGTCGGTCGTCCTAACCACTAGGCTATCACAGCAAGTTTGTGTCAGTGGGTTCAAATATTTCACAAACTGGCACGCGGAGTCACTGGCATGCCATTCGCTGGTCGTATAATTTAACCTAGTTTTGGGGCTCGCAGTATCGCTACTCGGAGATTTATTGAGCACAAATAAACAATAACTGCCATTAAATAAGACTCGGGAAGGAATCGCCCGTTACTACTTCCGTGATTTCAATTATTATATCTTCTTTCCTTTTATTAGTCTCCTTTACGACCACTGAGAATATGATTGGGCGTCAAAATCCCCCATATAATCATTAGGTACGAAGACGTTGAATATAATAAAAAATGTCATGATAAAATTTGATGTCTATTTTACACTTGCTAACTACATTACCGTAAGACTTTCAGTTTTAGTTTAGTTTAGAATACTTTATTGCACAAACAGAGAAAAAAACAATTAAGTGTACCACTCAAAGAAAACAAATCTTCGAGTGGTATACTCAATGTAGAAGACTATGAAAGGAAAATTCCGAGCGTCCAGTTTAAACTGGTAAACTCTGCGCTGAAGTTAATATCTGTGTGTGGTAAGTATGCTTTCTAGGAATTTCTAGGTGGATTATACCACTTCCCAGATCCTTCTGTATACGACGCGACTGAATATGTCATAACTTTTACGTAGGGTAGACTGGGTACAGTTGAAACGGTGGACGGTTGAAACAAAGCGAATATCTCGACACTGTGTGTGGTGAGGTTGATGGTTACAAGGAAAGAACGAAGCGGACAACCAGTCGAAACACGAATTTTGGTGTTGCGTCGCCCTTTGCGCGCTGTACTTGTAGATAGGAGGCCCCATTGTGTTTTTTGACATAAAAGTAAGTATTTTTTGTCCGTACATTTTTGCAATTATAATGGTTTTATTAAAGTTAGAGTACTGAGAGTTTTGTATCGTTTTTATTGAAGTTTGTAGAATATGGTTGTATGATTAGTGTTTATTCAAAATTATTATTATTCTTACTGTGAACCATTTTATACCTAGAAGGGGGGTTGGGGACAGTTGAAACATTTTTTGTGGGTACGGTTGAAACATTTTATTTATTTAATTTTCTTGTTTCTAAGATGCCAAGGGTACGCCAAAGGGAGATTATGAAACGTCAAGCTGACTTATCGACTTATAAATAAGCATAAGAAGGTGTAAAAGCCAGATCTTCGTTAAGAACAGCGGCAGTAAAGAATGGACTGAACTAATATTCTCTGTTGAGGTGTACAATGTACGTAAACGAGATGTGACTAGTGTCAATGAAAATCAAGAAATGGGATATAAGGCTCACAATCGAGTGTTTAACCAGGAACAAGAGCGTGAACAATCTAAATATTTAATTAGATGTACAGACATATATTTTTGCCTAACTAAAAAAGGATGTCTAACTAAACTATGCTAAACTAAAGGATATATAACTAGAAAGTCGTAAAATGTTATTAGACGATGAATAAAACATGTTCATTTATTATATTTTGTATTATTTGCATGTGTTTCAATTGAACCCAGGCACTGTTTCAACCGACCCTGGCATGGGGACGGTTGAAACAGTTTCCATTTTTTTTTAGATTTAATTTTACACATAAAATACAAACAGTGATCTCTAATAGCATTGCCCATTCGTAGACAGATATGTGGTCTTTTATTTAATATGTTTCTTTCAACGCTCGCTTAACTATTCCCGATGAAATGGACGATTAACGCTAAAATGTTTCAACCGTACCCAGTCTCCCCTATTCAGTGCTAGGAATACAGTAGAATTGAATAGAAAAAATGTAATTGCATAACAAAAAGAATAACAAGATGAAGACTGAAGAGATACATATCAAAAAAATTATAAATAGCGATGAAAAGACGACATTATTATTGACAAGCGGACACCCGCGACTTCGTTCGCTTGGGTATTTTTTTTTAAATCATGTGGGAATCATTTTGTTTTTCCTAAGCTCCTTTGAGCTCATACCTTGCTAAAAACTGTTCAAAGTTCATTGGCGGATGTTTAGTTAGAACAAAATGTAAACATCCGCCAGTAAAAGTCCCATCAAAATCGATCCAACTTTTCAGGGATTACCCGGGTAATCTTTAAAGTATCTCCTTTCTAACAAAAAAAGAGTGAATGAAATCGGATCACGCGTTAATGAATTACAGCTAAGTACACATTTTGACTTTAATCCCTTCTCCCAAGGGAACCGTGCTGAATTTCGGCATAAAAAGTATCCTATATGTTACTCCTTAGTATGAACTTAAATCGTGCCAAGTTTCATTTCAATCCATTCAGTAGTTTTTGCGGGATGCGCGCACAAACATACATACAAACAGACAAACAGATAAACAGATAAACAGACAATTTTTTTTAAAATAACTTTGTTACGTTCTATTACTTATCCCTAACATCCGCCAGTTATTATTTTGCAAAAATCTTTAATGTACAGATACGGCAATTCTACGATTTTATTATAATACGAGCGGATACCCGCGACTTCGTTCGCGTGGATATTGATTTTAATAATCCCGTGGGAATCATTTTGTTTTTCCTATGCTCCTTTGAGCTTAAACCTTGCTAAAAACTGTTAAAAGTTCACTGGCGGATGTTTAGGTACATCAAAATGTAAACATCTGCCAGTGAAAGTCCCATCAAAATTGGTCCAGCCTTTCGGAGATTAGCCAGTAGTCTTTAAAGTATCTACTTTCTAACAAAAAAAGAATGAATGAAATCGGACCACCCGTTAACGAATTACAGCTAAGTACACATTTTGCCTTTCATCCCCTCTCCCAAGGGAACCGTGCTGAATTTCGGGATAAAAAGTATCCTATATGTTACTCCATAGTATTAGCTTAAATCATGCTGAGTTTCATTTCAATCCATTCAGTAGTTTTTACGTGATGCGCGCACAAACATACAGACAAACAGACAAACAGATAAACAGACAAACAGATAAACAGACAAACAGACAAACAGACGAAAATTTCAAAAATAGCTTTTTTACGTTCTATTACTTATCCCTAACATGCCCCAGTTATTATTTTGCAAAAATCTTCAATGTACAGATACGGCAATTCTACGATTTTATTATATGTATAGATGTACAGATATAATTTTACTTTACTAGTAAATATTATTCAATTACAAACACACACGCACCCGTACACGAACACACACACACACACACACAAACACACACTCTCGCACACACATTATAACTAATTACTAACAAGTCGTCTTTGTGTGTTTTTTTTTCTTCTCTTACTAGCATCTGTAATATGCGCCTAGCCTGGTTGTATTTTCGAGGGATGGCTGACCTTAACACAGATAAAATCTAGTAAGGACAGCCATAGGTACTATTGGATCTATTATTGTAGCATAGGCTAAGTTTTATAGATCACAAACCATTTTTGTAACTTTTTGTTGGTAAATAAATGATTTATTATTTATTATTATTATTTATAGATATACATGAAACTCTCTCTTCCATAGTCAACCCTTGTCAAAAGAATACGATTTGTACTTTACATTAAGTATAAAGATTGTATTATTATCATATTTTAGTGATAAACGGGAACGACAGCTTATAACGTACTCTCCGAAGCATGAAGGTAGTTAAAACCTCAAATTCGAACCCCAAAAGCCACCCATCTATTAGGCTGTTTACCAAGCGTAAGCTAAGGAAGCTGTCGTAACCTGGCCACATGTACCCTACGCTTAAAATCAGTATCCATTCCAAGACAAAACAATTATCCAGACAATGATTTTCCTTTTATTGTCGTTTACACTTAATGAGTATCAAGTGTTATTTCGGCACTGGGAGTTTATATTGAATCGTTCTGTTGCTTTAAAACCATTTAGGGAGCAATAAAGACTTACATAAAAGCCTTAAGTAACGGGATAACTTATATTCTAATTGTTCACAGTTAGTGTGATTTTATCGATTTTCTTTTAACTGTAGTTTTGTCAGGTGAATAGTACCTAAGTGTATAGTGAGCTAAAACTATTACTCAACTAAGTAGAATAGGATTAAAAACACAAACCTGTGTACCTAGTTTATTTTTCATTCAGAAGATTTTTGGTATTCCGTCAGAGCGGAAAAATTTGGGTGAAAAATCTTTCATAAATATTTCGGATTCCGTTTTACTATCAAACTAATAAATTATTACAATACAACTTGTACTTTGTAGTCTAGTCCCTACATTAACCAACTGCAGTCATCGTTTTTTGGATTTAAAATATTTCACGATGATCTTAGGAGCCACTTTAAAATAACGATTCCTCTCATTTTAAATCACCGCGATCCAGAAAACTTCGATATGTAAACGAGCCGTTAGACGTTTCATTCCGTTACTGAGTGCTTAGTCTCAGTTTGGAGCGCTCCAAAACTTTATAGTATATTATTGATCGAATCACAATGACTTCAGAGCAAAATGGACCTAAAGTAAGAATCCTTGGGTTCATTTTGTTCTGAAGTCATTTGAGATTCGATCAATAGTATACTTATAGTATACTTTTAGTTTTGGAGCGCTTCAAACTGAGACTAAGCACTCAGTGGGTTGATTGCAATTATTTACAACCACTCTGAATAGGACCATGGTCGTAAATGCGTTTCCCCCGTCCCCCCTGCTTGCAAGTTGACCTATTTCCCCCGATCGTGGAAAAGTTTTGCTCTTCAATATATTTTATTCCTGAACCGTTGCCAACGTCGTAGAGATTCTAAAGAGGATACAATTTTTACTATTACGAGGTTTCTACGCTGTAGCTACGCGCTACTGAGAGACGGAAATGTTTAAATGAAAAGTCTAAAAATAACTACAATTTCCTACCTGAAGGAAAGGTTCGAATTGGTGCCAGATTACTTCCACTTTTAGAGTTTCGCACCCAAAGGGCAAAACGTTGTCATCTCAGCTCTTAGACCTTAGAGGAATTTTATTTCAGACCTGCCATATTTGGTGTAGAATGTTGACCCGAAACTTAATATAACATTAGAAATTGTGTAATTCAAACAAGAGACTACTTTCAGTTGTGGATGTCCATCAGTTGAATGATTATGATGAATCCTTATTTAGGTAGGTTATAGGTATGTTAAGAACAAACATTAAATTAAATTCATTGGAACTCGGCAATTGAAACAGTAAGTAAACTTTTGAATCACATCAAATGATTGGATTTACAAGAAGTTTTCTAGGCTTAAACGAATGTACTTACATACCTCATTTTCTCTGTGAAATTATTGGAAGTTATTGAAGTGATAACTTATTACTGCGTAGGTACTTAAACTTCTAAACTTTTATTTTCTTTGATGCATTAAATGTGATTTTTCATGTTAAAATTACTATCGCTTGATGTTATGTGTGTGTTATATAAAACCAGAATTTCTACATAAAGCTTATTATTTCAAATACCTAATTAGTAAAATTTGACATGTTCGGTATAGTAATTGGTGTGTTTATCAAATAAACGCATTAACCAGTAACATTAATTCTATGTACCTAGTTCAACGAACAGCTCGTGCTCACGGGAGAATCAATTTCTATTTTCAGTAGATCTCAACTGGCTTTGCATCGTTCCGGGATTAAAATCCCACGGAAGCACACTAAGCCTGAGATCAATACCTATAGAGCATACTCTGACTCTACTCAGACTTGAGACAGAGTTAAAATGAGACAGTATCTCAGAGATTTTATGTTTAGTTTTAACTTTAAATTAATCACACTAATATTATATAGGCGAAAGTTTGTGTGTGTATGTTTGTTACTCTATAACGCCGCAACTACTGAACTGATTTGGCTGAAATTTTGAATGGAGATAGATTATGTCCTGACTTAGACACATAGGCTTTTTATCCTAGATAAATATATATAGATATATATGCTAGATAGATATGTACGGTGCTGTGACGTGAAGCAGCACTGAATCGTGCTGCTGTTTATGTGGTTTTAGTGACTTATAGCTTAATAAACATGCGAATACTCTTTTCTCCATACAAACGCTCTCGCGTGTTTTCTCCCTGTTTTATGATCCTAAAGCAATGATTTTTTACAACAAAATAAATATCAACCTCTTCTATGGCCCTATGTTTTCCTTTTTGAAGATACATTATTTTTATAAGCACTAGAACCGTTACAAAATGCTCAAAATTGCCATTTTAGATCGCTTTCAACAGAGGCCTAATGTACAAATTTGACAATTAATAATGAAAAAAGCAAAACATAGAGTCACAGTATATATCCTTTATATTCAGTTTACGAAATATCTTTTAAATTGGTCCAATATTGGAGGAGGAAACACTAGAGAGCCAAACCTCGAATTATGACTTTTTACTTACGGCTATTGAGTCGGATTTGCAGTTGTCCATAATGCACGAATTTGAGGCGCGGGACGGTCGAACGCGACAACGATAGTTTTTAGGGTTCCGTAGTAAACAAGGAACCCTTATAGTTTCGCCATGTCCGTCCGTCTGTCCGTCTGTCCGTCTGTCCGTCTGTCCGTCTGTCCGTCTGTCCGTCCGTCCTCGGTTAATCTCAGAGACTATTAGTGCTAGAAATCCGTAATTTGGCATGAGTATAAATATTAATCACGCCGACAAAGTGGTGAAATAAAATTTTGATAAATATTTTTTTTTAGGGTAGCTCCCCTACATGTAAAGTGGGGATGAATATTTTTTTTCTCGTCTACCCCATAGTGTGGGGTATCGTTGAATAGGTCTTTTAAAAATACTGTGGGTGTGGGAACATCATTTTTCGATTTCTAGATCCGTTTGTAAAATATGATGTTTTAAAGTGCAAATTTTTATTAGAGTCAAGTGTCCCCCCCCTCTATCAGCCAAATGGCAGTATATAGGAACTTGAAAAAATTCACAGCAGTAGGGTATATAATCAATTTTAAAGGAAAACTATCACGGCTAAGTAGGGTTCACAGGTTAAGGAGTTATATCTGTTTTTCGAGGATTGTGACTACGGAACCCTACACTGCGCGTGGCCCGCCACGCACTTGACCGGTTTTATTTCAAATACCTAATTTTCAAAAGTCTCTTCGACCACATTTCCTCTTAAAGTTAAAATAAAGAGGACATTTCTTATATCCTTTGGTTACTCACAACAAATTCCACTTGGGTTCGTCGAACCATCGCAGTACTTAAGTTAGTTAAATTAAATTATATCCGTACATAATGTACCCGTGTTAAGAAGTTAGACAAGTGTGTACTAGTTTTAACAAACTGTTTAACATAATTTAGGCGCCGCCACGATGCTAATGTACACGGAATAGTTTGTCGCCAGATTCTGGTAGGCGCTGAAATAAAGGGGCCATCGCTAGATTACTGCTGCCAACTTCCAAGACGTAGGTTTGATGTAAACTTACAATTGTATTTATTGTTTAAATTGTTTTAATTACTGTACGAACCCATTTTAAGCGATTAATTTATAAAAGGAAAACTTTCTCATGAGTGTTATTTGTTTCGTTTCGTCCATGTTCACGCATTACTTTTTAATTTGAAGTAATTTTAATAATTATTTAACTTATTTAATAGACTCATTTTAGAGATTTTCATGATACCTGATCTATTCCGATAAAAAGCGTCCTAAATAAAATTCGGGACAATGGGCAATAGCAGACCTAATCACTCATAATCACTGCAATTTTCAATATTTATTAGTACCTAGATATATTTTTATGAATCTAAGAAAAAGACAGACAGACTGTCTGATCTATGAACCCTTGACCATATTTAGATAGACTAAACGTTTTGAAACGTTTTTAAAGGTATTTTACCATCAGAATGTTTAGGTATAAAATTCCTCATAAATTCAGCTAATCATTTTGGGTTTCTGGAAATTCGATTTAAGTACTGTCATAAAAAAAATATAGGTACATATACATATTTGTATTAGGTAAATAAAAATATTCTCGCTATTTCGTTTTATTTGTAAATCTTTCAGCGTCAATTCTCACCCCCGCTGTTTTAATATCCGAAGCAATACTGCGAGCAACTGCGAGTCCCTACCGCGCTTACATTAGGTAACAGCCCTCCTGAGGAGAAAAAAAATTACATAAAGAACTCCTACAACAGTTAAGATAAAAAAAATCTAAATGGATACTTACCTAACTCATCTATCTATAATATAATAAAACTGTAACAGATCCAATTCTGTACATTGAAGATATTTTGAAAATTTATATTGGAGGGCACTCTATAATCGATACTGAAGCCAAAACTGCAATTTGTTTCATTTTTGTCTGTCTGTCTGTCTGTCTGTCTGTCTGTCTGTCTGTCTGTCTGTCTGTCTGTATCTTGGCCGCGCATCACGCCGAAACTACTGAATGGATTCGAATGAAACTTGGTACGATTTGAGTTTATACTCCAAGGTAGGTTATAGGATACTTTTTATCCCGAAATTCAGCACGGTTCCCTTGGGAGAGGGGAAGAAAGTTAAAACGTGTATTTAGCTGTAATTCATTAACGCGTAGTTCGATTTAACTCATTCTTTTTTTGTTAGAAAGGTAGTATTTTAAGTATTGTCCCGTAAATATTTCAAGGTCATAGGTATTTTGGTTCAGAAATGACAGACATTTATTGGGTTCAAATAACTTGGGACCCGGATCTTTGAACGTACGGCTTATTTTAAACTGGTGTGCGTTTAAATTTATGTTTGTCGATCTGTCTATTTGTTCCAGCTAATTACCGAAACGGCTGGATCAATTTTGATGGAACTTTCAATGGCAGATAGGTGATGTTATAAGGAGTAACTTAGGCTACATTTAGTTTAGGTACAAAAAAGGATTATGGGATCCAATCCGATCCTATATAAAACCTATATCCAGGCGGACGAAGTCGCGGGGGTCGGCTAGTACATATAATAAAATTGTAGACCTGCCGTATCTGTACATTGAAATTTTTTGCAAAATAATAACTGAGGGATGTTAGAGATAAGTAATAGAACGTAAATTTTTGTATGTTTGTGCGCGTATCACGCAAAAACTACTGAATGGATTGAAATGAAACATGGCATGATTTAAGTTTATACTATGGAGTAACATATAGGATACTTTGTATCCCGAAATTCAGCACGGTTCCCTTGGGAGAGGGGATGAAAGTCAAAATGTGTACTTAGCTGTAATTCATTTACGCGAGGTCCGATTTCATTCATTCTTTTTTTGTTAGAAAGGAAATACCTTAAAGATTACTGGGTAATCTCTTAAAAGGCTTAATCAATTTTGATGGGACTCTCACTGGCGGATGTTTACATTTTTATCTACTTAAACATCCGCCAGTGAACTTTTAACAGTTTTTAGCAAGGTATGAGCGCAAAGGAGCTTAGGAAAGACAATTAATGATTCCCACGGGATGTTTAAAAATCAGCCAAGTGCGAGTCGGGCCTCGCTCTTTCAGGGTTCCGTACATAATTATGAACAATATAATATTTTGGGTCTAAGAAATATTTAATTTCCGAGTTAGACATCGCAAGAAACCGTGAAAGAAAAACGCAAAATAAGTTCGTTTGTTTTGGTCACAGCTTATAAACTATTTTATGAATCGTTGTTTTCAGTATTTGTTGTACAAATAGAGCATATAGTACATAATATACCCAAATATCATATTCCTAACTAGTTTAGTTTTTTAGATAGCCCCCGTCACAAAAATGGTCTAAAACTGACAATTTTGATGACCCCCCATTTCCTTACTTTTTAAGCAAAAAATTAAAAAAAAATTTTCCGGCTCCTTTCTCATGTATGGGAGCCCCCCTGAAAAATAATTTAATTCAATTTTTAATTCAATATTTGATTTTGGGTCAATGTTTTACACCAAATACCAAAATTTCAGGTTTGTAACTCATTTCGTCTGCGAGCTAGAGACTTGTGACCGGCGGACAGACGGACAGACAGACAGACAGACAGCCGAGTGACATTAATAGGGCTCCGTTTTTACCCTTTGGGTACGGAACCCTAAAAACCAATATCCACGCGAACGAAGTCGCAGGTTTCTGCTTGTTTTGAATAAACCTTCTTCGGTGCCTACGTAGGTACCTTACTTATTGAACTAACACCCACTAAGTACCTACCTACCTAGTCGTTTGCGAAAACCAACTCCGAAATATTTTTATCTAGTTGTGCAGGTATTGTAGATGATAAAATACTTACTACAGCAGGTAAGGTATATTGATCGCGAGAATCAGTCTTCAGCAAATAGTATTTTCTGTTTCACTTAATTGAAAAATTGAGTTTTAGTTACTTACGCCGTTTTTAATTAAACATAAAACAATGTAAAAAAGTGTCGGGCGTATTAACAACGCCACAAAAATGTTCGTGGTTAATTAAACTCATGACTTTTGACATTTGACAGATTTCCATCAATTTGAATGTTTTTTTTTTCGACAAGTGTAAATTAAAAATTTAAAAAAACCCCGACATTCCCAATTTTTTAGCGGCTGCCATCTTGGATTTGCAACAGTGCTATTCTATTATTCAAGCCCTTTCATTTGATACCCATATTAAGGGAGTAGTGAAAAAATATGTAATCCGCCATTTTGTAGCGGCGGCCATCTTGGATCGATTTTCATCAAACATAGCTAACAACACTCTCGACACACACAACACACACACACACACACACGCACGCACGCACGCACGCACGCACGCACGCACGCACGCACGCACACACACACACACACACACACACACACACACACACACACACACACACACACACACACACACACACACACACACGCAAGCAACAAAATGACGAATCTATGAGTAAAAACTTCAGTTCAAGTTTAGGTAAACGACATAATTTATCTGTTGCAATGTTTCTTATAAGACCAGTATTATTTTATATTATAAGTAGTAAGTACTGTACCTTGAGTCACTAAATTGACTGATTCTGTGAAATTACCAAGTCAATTTGATGATTTACATTTCCTTATTTACCCAATGTAATTATGCCTTGTAACATAAATCAAAGCTCTGCAATGTTACAAAGTTTACTGAAGATTTGTATTCTGATGAATATTTATGGTTACAAAATATATTTGTAAGTCGGTAAAGCATGAATTTTATTTACATAGAATTGCTGCCAGAGCATCAGCTTTATCGAATTATAATTTCCAATAAAGCTTTGACCACCCCTTAAAAGCATCATCTATACTAATAAATAAAATTGAAGTGTCTGTCTGTAATATCGAAATAACTACCTCATATTAAGCTCATATGGTTATTTGAACGATACTATAACCGAATCACACGTTTATAAAATTTTTGTCTGTCTGTCTGTCTGTCTGTCTGTCTGTCTGTCTGTCTGTCTGTCTGTTTGAACGGGCTAATCTTTGGAACGGCTGAACCGATTTTGACGGGACTTTCACATACAAGTAGAGAATTAACCAGGGAGTGACATAGGCTACTTTTTTAACCGACTTTCAAAAAAGGAGGAGTTGTGTTTTTCTACCTATGTACACCGATATCTCCGAGATTTCTGAACCGATTTGCGTAATTTTTTTTTTAATCGATAGAGAAACATTGCGACACTGTCCTACAAAAAATTTGGATTCCAACTCCTCAATCCTGATGCTGTAGGGGATCTGATCCCCAAAACTAATGGGATTTAGGCACTGTCGGTTATTTAAATTGATATTGGGGATACCAATTAAAGACTTTATTGTTGAATGACCTCGAGTAGGTACATGTCCAATTCCTCAACCCTGATGCTGTAAGGAATTGCATTCCGAAATCGTAAGGATCCCACGGAATTTTTCCGTTTTGTGGACGGGTTACTACTTACTACAGATAGGCTACTTTTTGTTCTGGAAAATCAAAGTTCCCACGAGATTTTTACATACCTAAATACACACGGGCGAAGCCGTGGGCATCATCTAGTTTTAACAATATAACTAACGCTTCGCTTTTCAAGCTTTTAAAAAGTACTTTCATCATTTGAGCCGTTTTCTATGTTATTTATTGGATATGTCACGCTCAGAGACTGGAAACGCTCATGGCGTTGTGACTCCAGATCACGAGGTCCCGGCTTCGATTCCCGGGTCGAGCAAATTGTTGTTAGGTATTGGGTTTTTCTGTCGAGAAATTCTCAGTGCCAGCCCGGAGTTGGTAGTTGGCGGTGGTCCACCCCTGTGGCTCGGAGAGCACGTTAAGGTGCGTCCAGACTTGAACATTTCACCGAACCGAACAGCGAACATTTCGGCGAACTTGTTACGCTCAATGTGGACGGCGCGCTTGGAGCGCTTGAGATGGGTTACTGCGTAACAGTTCGGCGAACTTTCGCCGAACTGTTACGCAGTAACCCATCTCAAGCGCTCCAAGCGCGCCGTCCACATTGAGCGTAACAAGTTCGCCGAAATGTTCGCTGTTCGGTTCGGTGAAATGTTCAAGTCTGGACGCACCTTTAAGCAGTCGGTCTCGGTTAGTATCACTATCATATATTGTGACAACAGTCGTTAAAGCCCGCCAACCCGCTTTGGAGCAGCGTGGCGGGTCTAAGCTCTAATCCCTCTCTCCTACGAGAGCGGAGGCCTGTGCCCAGCAGTGGAACGTTAAAAGGCTGTAATGGTGGTGGTGGAGATATATATTGAACAATCCTGATCCGAAAGTACCTGCAAATGATGGTAGTCAATAATTCAATGATTATGTGGATGAACTAATGTGTCGGTAGAGAGATTTATGTTCCACAGTTCGTTACGCATAGGTTAATAAATTACCCAGATTTAGCAAGTTTCATTCAGGCAAGCATTTTACGTTTTCTGCTGCTAAGAACTTAAATAAAACGAGGTTTACCGTAGTTGCGTATAAACGTTTATAAACACTATATTTTCAAGATACTTAACTAGTTTGAAGTAACTATCATAATTTCTGTATTATATTATTATACTAGATGATGCCCACGGCTTCGCCCGTGTGGATTTAGGTTTTTAAAAATCCCGTGGGAACTTTTGATTTTCCACAACAAAAAGTAGCCTATCTGTAGTAACCCGTCACCAAAACGGAAAAATTCCGTGGGATCCCCACGATTTCGGAATGCAATTCCTTACAGCATCAGGGTTGAGGAGTTGAATATGTACCTACTCGAGTTCATTCAACGATAAAGTCTTTAATTGGCACCCCCAATATCAATTTAAATAACCGACAGTTCCTAAATCCCATTAGTTTTGGGGATCAGTTCCCCTACAGCATCAGGATTGAGGAGTTGGAATCCAAGTTTTTTGTAGGACAGTGTCGCAATGTTTCTCTATCGATTAAAAAAAAAAATTACGCAAATCGGTTCAGAAATCTCGGAGATATCGGTGTACATAAGTAGAAAAACACAACTCCTCCTTTTTTTAAAGTCGGTTAAAAAGTAGCCTATGTTACTCCCTGGTTAATTCTCTACTTGTATGTGAAAGTCCCGTCAAAATCGGTTCAGCCGTTCCGAAGATTAGCCCGTTCAAACAGACAGACAGACAGACAGACAGACAGACAAAAATTTTAAAAACGTGTGATTCGGTTATGGTACCGTTCAAATAACCATATGAGCTTAATATGAGGTAGTTATTTCGATATTACAGACAGACACTTCAATTTAATTTATTAGTATAGATTATAATATATACATTGATACGTATATAATATGTAAAATATATTGATACCGAAGTACATAATGTAATTTGTGTTAAGAAAAAGGTACTGCTGAGTTTCTAACCGACTATCCTTAGCAGAGTCCGCTTTCCGGAACGGCGGTAGAGACTTGGATTATCATAAGAGCTACAAGTTGGCTTTCATGAAATAAATAATTTCGAAATTTATTTTAAATTTATTTCACTGGCTAAGCAACCCCAATAGGATTTTTGCCTCCGAAACTAAAAGCCGCCGCGCATGCCTATTCTGCGCCACATCACACAATTCGGCTTTTCAGAGGGCTTGCAGGTAGGTACCTATTTTCACGCTTCACTATCACAGTAAAATGCCTGCGGCTTCCAAAATTGCGTTTTGCGGTTGATCAAAGTACATTATGCTCTCCCACAGCACTATTTATTATTATCTGTTTTAATGGATTTAAATGGGAAACTTAAGGCCTGTTTTACCACGTTCTGATAAGTGTCAGATAGTTTAAACGTAAGTTTTGTCACTTTTTAGGGTTCCGTACCCAAAGGGTAAAAACGGAGCCCTATTAATGTCACTCGGCTGTCTGTCTGTCTGTCTGTCCGTCGGTCACAGGTCTCTAGCTCGTAGACTAAATGAGTTACAAACCTAAAATTTTGGTAATCAGTGTAGAACGTTAACCGTAAACTAAATATTGAATTAGAAATTGAATTGAATTATTTTTCAGGGGGTTCCAATACATAAAAAAGGAGCCGGAAAAAAAAATTTTTACCCTAGCTTGTGGGGTATCATTGTTTGGAACTTATCAAGTAGAGCATGAATATATATTTTTTCAATTTTTTGCTTAAAAAATAAGGAAATGGGGGGCCATCAAAGTTGTTAGTTTTAGACCATTTTTGTGACGGGGGCTATTTCAAAAACTAAACCAGTTAGGAATATGAAACTTCGGTGTATTATGTACCATATACTGTATTTAAACAACAAATACTAAAAACAACGATTAATAAAGTAGTTTATAAGCTGTGACCAAAACAAACGAACATTTTTTGGGTTTTTCATTCACGGTTTGTTGCGATGTCTAGCTCGGAAATGAAATATTTCTTACGCCCAAAATATTATGTTGTTCATAATTATGTACGGAACCCTAAAAGAGCGAGGCCCGACTCGCACTAGGCCAGTTTTTTACTTTAGTCAAGTGACAAAGACAAAAGTTGTGAATAGCTATCGGATACTTATCATAAAACAGGCCCTTAGGATCCCAGCTGATTAGTATCTTAGAAAGTAAGATTAAGTATAAGCAATTATAAAATATAAATACCATATCCTTACGAACTTGAAAAGATACCTTTTTTTTAGTTTTCACACCCTGTCTTCAGTGTATACTTATACGTATACTCTACCTTATGCCGGCTGGTTGGAAGCGAATCCGTAGTCGGTTGGGGTGAAATTTATTACTGTTTGGTGAATAATACAGCAATTTACTTCGTACGTAACGTACCTACCTAGATTGCGTTTTATACAAACTTTTTATACTTTAAGAAAATGACTCACAAATACTTTGAAAATTGCCTCTTATTTCTCAAAAATTAGGTTTACTCTTAGAATAAATAGGTAAAGAAAGGCAGTCGTCGACGCGGCGATAAGCCGTTTTTAGCAAGCCTAAAAGGCTATCGTCGCGTCAGTGCTCAAGGTACTCATGCGCTTGTGTGCGTGTCGGCAAATGTAATTACAGGGCACACATGGGTTGGTTTATAGCTTACGTTTCGAGCGGAAATTTGTTAGAAACTTCCATTCTAAGCGTAATAGTTCGATGGGTTTACTTTAATTTTTTGCAACTTTTGGCAACAATACTATACACATAACCTGTATATTTACTACAATATTATTCATTTACTAGCTTCTGCCCGTGGCTTCGTTCGCGTGAATTTCGGTTTTTCACAAATCCCGAAGGAATCGTGAATTTCCGGTTCCCGTTCTCGCTCCCGTTTCCAACCTTTATACCTATTTTCAAGGAAGTTTTCTATTAATAGTAATCTACCTATAGCTGTTATTAAGTCAGGGCATAATCTATCTGCATTCAAAATTTCAGCCAAATCGGTTCAGTAGTAACAAACATACACACACACACAAACTTTCGCCTTTATAATATTAGTGCGATTCATAGCAGAATAGATCGCGATCACTTTATAAAAATTATACACAAAGAAAAAAATCGTGGACTTTTAGACTGAAATTCATTATTTTAAGATGAGAAATGTTCAGAGAGAAATAAATAAGCGTAATTTAATAAGTGGAAGTGATATCAGTTGTTGGAGAGATAAATCAATTTCACTCTGTGTACGATATGAATTAAAGATTGAGAAACTTCGTTAGGAATCCCCTTGGGGTGTTCTTTTGTTAATCAATACGAGTATGATATCCGCTTACGCCTGCTCCTATCCAATGAATCGTATCAGTGAATGATAAATAATTAATTAATCACAACGTCTTTTCAAGCCTAGTGTTCAAGTTGTTGAGTAAAAATTAATTCAGATACTGTCTGAAATACACATCGCACGCACGCACGCACGCACATACACACTCACACACATACACACACATGCATATACATATACACACACACACACACACACACACACACGCACGCACGCACGCACGCACGCACGCACGCACGCACATACACAGAAAGTATATAAAATGTGTTTATCTATACCTACTATACAGAAAAGCGGAATCTAACACAGGTGTGCTACAATTATTCTAAGGCTACAACTCATTAACGGAGTATCCAGCCTATGAATTGTTATTGAACATGCTTTAGAAATAAATTATGTTTATTCATTTAAGTCATACAAAAATTATCAATAAGTGATTTAGTACACGGGTGCGGAGTCTTAGTTCAATGGAACCAAAAGATTTTTGACCCTTATACAAATTCATTTCGAACAAAACAACTTAGCACCATCAGGTGCTTCAATAGAACTCCAGTAAATCGACGATTACAATAAACTTCATAAAGTTCCCCAAACGGCTCGAACGATTGAACTGCTCTGAAGTTGCGTTCAAACGAATAACTTTAAAGGCTTCCCGTAAACTTGATTTGGAAGTCATTAAAAATGAACGGAAATTGGATATAATATATAATATTAATCTAGCGCACGTAACTACCTACGCGACCTGCTTTGTCTATGATTTATTAATTAATTTTGAAATATTTTCTTTAGCAGATTATTAAACGCAACAGACGATCTCAAGCGAGTCGCTGGCAGCCGCTGGAATCAGGCGGCACAAGATCGTGTTCTGTGGCGATCCTTGCAAGAGACCTATGTCCAGCAGTGGACGTCTATTGCTTGAGACGACGACGACGACTTGTTTTTTCTACGTAATCAAACCATAAATGAGGAGATCCGTAGAAACCTAGAGTCACCGATACGCAGCACGTATTTCAAAGAAACTATTAACGTTAAATACAAGCGACGTAAGAAGGCGTGTCTGTGGAAGTCCCTACAAGAGACCCATTTTCAGCAGTAGACGTGTATTGGGTGATGAAGACGATAGAGGTATATATACATAATATTGTATGTCCCTATGACCTAGGTCCGGTTTACAACACTGCATAAAATTTTCGCTAGCTCTTGAACTGTAACATAAATTATTATCCATAGAGTATGGATTTCAATTCATTTTGATTGATTATAGGTATCTGACTCTGTGATTGCGAATTTGCAAGTGCAGTGGATGACATCGAGAGGACTCAATCAATTTTACGTACCAATTTGTCAAAAAAGCCGCTGAAGGACATTTGGGTGTTGTGGGAACGTAAATAGGTAATATTGTGTGCCGTAAATGTATATCGATTAGTGCGTGCTCTATTAGAACTCACCCATCTAACGGAAAATCAGGACCACCAGTGAATGTACGTGCTCAGTATATGTGCCTAAGGGGATAAAATAGATTTAATTCTTTGTTTAACCAGTGTTGTTTAATTTTCAACACAAAATTCGTTCTGCATATTTTTCATACATTTATAGGAACCATCGCCCACTAGTGACCTAGCGGGCCGCGGCTGCGCCGGGTAAACGCAGCGCATTGGATGTTCGCTCGTCAAGTCGTCAGGCGTATTCTGTCATGCAGTTATGTGCGTTGGAACTTGGAAAGCGAACACATATACGTGCTGAGCACGTTGTTCTACTAGTAGAGTAACTACGTACTCAATATTTATATATATCCATTTTCTTTTTAATTTTACTCTTCGTCAAACAGAAGATTTATTAAAAACAGCTCTTCATTCGAACTATCCATTTAACTGGAATGTATGTAGATTGTAGGCATTCGAAGTGTACAACTGACTGACTTGATTGTTGCGTAATTGATGTTGCCCGGCCGGTATTCAACCGCCCATACATTCCTGCTTTAGAGCAAGTATGCATTTGTTCGGATAATTTCCGAGGCATGAAGTGCTTCCGAGTCTTGTATGGTGTTGAATAAATAACGTCATTACCACCCTACTACAGGGCACGAGTCTCCTCTCAGAATGAGTGGATTTAGGCCCATCGGTAGGCGTAGTGTACCAGCTGTGTATCTATTATTATAATTGGATTGATAGACGCCTTTGAGAACATTAATGGAGAACTCTCAGGTATGCAGGTTTCCACGCGATGTTTCTCCTTCACCGTTAAGGCAAGTTATATTATATAGCTTAAAACGCACATAACTCCGAAATCGAACTCAGTTCCCCCGAAAGGGAGGCTTAACCACTAGGCTATCATTGCTTAACCGTATCTTATTGGCTTTATTCATTATTTTAATTTTAATTACAGATGTTCCAAATTTTATTGGATGCCTTCATCAGGTTAACTGTGTTATTTGTGCAGTTGACTTTTAATATATTGGAGGGTGTGCTTCGAGCGATACTCGGAACTTTAATTGCTGCATTCTTAATTGGAACTGCTGCAGCTAGTGGCGTCATTATTAGCTACGTTTTAATTAAGTATGAACCCATATTACCTGTCCACTTTTCCTTAACGTAGGTGGATTTAATATAGACACAGACGTTTGATATTTAAATATATCTACCTAATTAAGCAGGGTTTCTTTAAAAGTCTCTATTTAAATACAAATTGATAGGTAATTACAAAGTATTTCTGACCCTACGATATTTTTTAGTCAGACTAATGATTGTAAGTTTAAGAAGATGTGGCAGTAGAATTAAACACCGCCAACGGTATATTTACTGATTTGGATTGGAAACTGTCTCTAATGATATCCGAATTCAGTATTTACAAAATTTTCTCGATCAGCATTTTATCGTATTTAGATCGGACTTGTGCACCAACGCCCTTACTCTTAGTTAGTTACCCATCTAGGTTAATGATTGTTTGATAGAATTAGAAAGTTTCATTATCTTCGATCAATTATAATAACCTTACGGCCTGTTTCACCACCTTTTGATAAGTGTCGGATAGCCTAAACGTAAGTTTTGTCACTTTATTACTATAAGGGCCTGTTTCACCACCTTCTGATAAGTGTTAGACAGCTTATTCACAACTCTTATCTTTGTCACTTGACATAAAGTAAGAAAGTGGCAAAACTTACGTTTAGGCTATCCGATACTTATCAGAAGGTGGTGAAACAGGCCCTTAGTATCTTATTCAAAATCTACAGATTAAAGGTCGGAATCCAAATATGTAGTAAAAAATATCAACAATCAAATTATTCATGTATTGAAATTGCAATCAGTTTTACCAATCGGTGAATAATTTATTACATAACTAGCTTTTGCCCGCGGCTTCGCCCGCGTGAATTTCGGATTTTCACAAATCCTGAGGGAATCGTGGATTACTGGTTCCCGTTCCCGCTCCCTTTTCCAACCTTCATACTTACTTTCAAGGTAGTTTGTTATAGTGATCTACCTATAGCTGTAGATTTGGGTTTTTTCAAAATCCGGGAACTGTGGATTTTTCCAGGATAAAAAGTAGCCTGTTTTAAGTCAGGGCATTTCAGCCAAATCTGTTCAGTAGTTGCGACGTTATATAGAGTAACAAAAATCCAAACATCCAAACATCTAAACATCCAAATATCCACACTTTCACATTTAGATAATAATTATTTAATATCTAAATAGCTTTAAATTATTTATTTATTTATTTAGTTATTTATTTATTGATTTAGTTATTAATTTAGTATTTATTATTTAATTGCCTTCGGCCACCAGAGGGTGCAGCTGTCGTATCGAGATTCCGCCTGCGGCCGTCAGAGGTCATTGCAATTGCTTCGAGTTTCCAGCTCCGGCCGCAAGAGTTTTGACTACAAAAGGGCGCTGCAATCGCTTCGAGTTTACGGCTTAGGCCGCTAGTTTTGGCTGCTAGAGGGCGCTGCTATTGCTCCAAGTTTCCGACTTAGGCCGCCGGAGGGCGCTGTGATCGTTTTTTGTGTCCAGTTTTGGCCGCCAGAGGGCGCTGTGATCGCTTCAAGTTAGGCCGCCAGAGGGCGCTGCGATCGTTTTTAGTTTCCAGTTTTGGCAGCTAGAGGGCGCTGCAATCGTTTTTTTTAGTTTCCAATTTTGGCTGCTAGAGGGCGCTGCAATTGCTCTAAGTTTCCGGCTTAGGCCGCCAGAGGGTGCTGTGATCGTTTTTTTAGTTTCCAGTTTTGGCTGCCAGAGGGCGCTGTGATCGCTTCAAGTTAGGCCACCAGAGGGCGCTGCGATCGTTTTTAGTTTCCAGTTTTGGCAGCTAGAGGGCGCTGCAATCGTTTTTTTAATTTCCAGTTTTGGCTGCTAGAGGGCGCTGCTATTGCTTCAAGTTTCCGGCTTAGGCCGCTAGAGGGCGCTGTGATAGTTTTTTCGTTTCCAGTTTTGGCCAACAGACGGTGCTGTGATCGCTTCAAGTTAGGCCGCCAGAGGGCGCTGCGATCGTTTTTAGTTCCCATTAAAACTTTCATCCCCTATTTTACCACCCTTAAAAGAAGATTTTTCAAACAAAAATATACAGAGTTTTATTATTTAAAACTCATAATCTAAATGCCGATTTTCAGTTCTGTAACTTTAAAAACATAGGACTTTCATAAAAACTTTCATCCCCTATTTTACCACCCTTAAGGGGAGATTTTACAGAATAACTTAGACAGGTTTTTATCATTTAAAAATTATAATCTAAATGCCTATTTTCATATCTGTAACTTCAAAAACATAACCTTTCTACCCCCATTTTACCCCCTTAGGGGAGGATTTTCGTGAAATATTTTTTAGGCTGATATCTAAGCCCTAGAATTAACCTACCTTCCAAATTTCAAGTTGATAATAGCAAAATTATAATGAAAAACTTCCCATTAAAACTTTCATCCCCTATTTTACCACCCTTAAGGGAAGATTTTTCAAAATAAAATATACAGAGTTTTATTATTTAAAACTAATAATCTAAATGCCGATTTTCAGGTCTGTAACTTTAAAAACATAGGACTTTCATACAAACTTTCTACCCCCATTTTACCCCCTTAGGGGAGGATTTTAGGGATATTAAATAGCCTATAACCTGCCCCAAAAGTTGGACTACCAAATGCAAAAAGAATTTTTCAAATCCGATAGGTACTTCCAGAGATTAGCGCGTTCAAACAAACAAACAAACAAACAAACAAACAAACAAACAAACAAACAAACAAACTCTTCCGCTTTATTATATTAGTATAGATATCCGGATCATCCGGGACCCGGGACGTTTTTCGAAAGGGCATTATCATGCGTTATCCTATTTTCGTCTTTCAGTCTGGAGATTTGGGATTAGATATGATAATTTATATTGGCCGTACCTAATTGTTCCGTGTGTTATTAATATTTGTATTACTATAGAAAAGTATTTCCTTTTAAGCCCGGTTCACAATGTATCAGTGAAGCATCAGTGCCGACACAGTTCCGGCACAGTGAAAAATATTCTTTCAAACATTCTCTATGAACACGTTAGCACCTGTCCGTATCAGTGAACGACGCAGTGTTTCAGTGTCAGTTCATAGAGTGTCAGAGTGCTTAGTCTCAGTTTGGAGCGCTCCAAAACTTTATAGTATACTAAAAGTATACTATTGATCGAATCACAATGACTTCAGAGTAAAATGGACCTAAATTAAGAGTCTTTCGGTTCATTTTGCTCTGAAGTCATTTGTGATTTGATCAATAGTATACTTATAGTATACTTTTAGTTTTGGAGCGCTTCAAACTGAGACTAAACACACAGTTCATAGTCAATGACTTGACTGTGTTTACCAAGAAGCGAACTTGGTAAACACAGTCCACAGTATAGAATGCAGTTCCTCGCAAATTGGTATAGAGATGTCGTAGATATCTTCTGTGACAGCATACCAAACATTAAAAATAAGCTTACCACACATAAACTAACTTTTTAATGTTTTACGTTTTTATTTCATTTTTCATTTTTTAACCCCCGACGCAAACACGACGGGGTGTTATAAGTTTGACGTGTCTGTGTGTGTGTGTGTGTGTGTGTGTGTGTGTGTGTCTGTCTGTTCCCCTGTGGCGCTCAAACGGGTGGACCGATTTGAATGCGGTTTTTTTTGTTTGAATGGTGAATTAGTCGAGAGTGTTCTTAGCTATGTTTGATGAAAATCGGTCCAAGATGGCCGCCGCTACAAAATGGCGGATGATATATTTTTTCACAACTCCCTTGATATGGGTATCAAATGAAAGGGCTTGACTAGTAGAATAGCACTATTGCAAATTCAAGATGGCCGCCGCCACTAAATGGCGAATGTCGGGGGTTTTTTAAATTTTCAATTTACACTTGTCTATTAAGCTATAGTTAAGTCATCTTTTTACACTTATTACCTTGTATTTTATATTTTACGCATGTAATGTCCACTTCAAGAAGACCACATTGTTTGACAAAAAATTTTGTAATAATAGTTTAAGTATCATAATAACAATGTGTCAGTTTTGTGGACTAATAAAAAAAAAAAATGACATATTTTTCACTGTGACGGAACTGCGTGGGCCGCGGCACTGATGCTTCACTGATATGTGCGAATGGGCCTTTATGGTTTTCAGTTATAGTGATTGCAATACGGACAACAACTGTGTTACGCCTCGCAACATCATTGGTGTGTTCATTGCGGCAGGGTGGGTGCTTGCTGTATACAGCGTGTACAAAGCTGTAAAAAGCTGGTTCCAGTAGCGAGGTAACTTCAATAGTTTTAGGGCATTCTACGAATAAAGGCTGTAATTATGTACAAAATAATAATATTGTTTTAATAAACCTTCAGATAAAATGTTCTTGTTAAAACAATAAAATTATATAACAATAATATAACCTGCCTGCCAGCTAAAGGTGCGTCCAGACTTGAACATTTCACCGAACCGAACAGCGAACATTTCGGCGAACTTGTTACGCTCAATGTGGACGGCGCGCTTGGAGCGCTTGAGATGGGTTAAACCGCGAAAGTTTCGCCGAACTGTTACGCAGTAACCCATCTCAAGCGCTCCAAGCGCGCCGTCCACATTGAGCGTAACAAGTTCGCCGAAATGTTCGCTGTTCGGTTCGGTGAAATGTTCAAGTCTGGACGCACCTTAACCTGCCTTTCAAGTTAAAAAAACCGCATTCAAGTGGGACAGACAGACACACAAACTGACATACACACAAGCGTTTAAACTTATATCACCCTTTTTTGCGTCGGGGTTTAAAAATATTACTCTGTACTTTTAAGTAATATTTTTAACCCCCGAGATTTTTTTACCTTTTAAGTATTTATGCCTGCACGAGAAAGGCTCGAGGGTGGTGGCGTATTATTTGAATTGAATAGAGTAATAATAATGTAATACTTAGACAGTGTATAAAATCTGTCTGTTGTCTGCGTGGATTTAGAACTCTTTGTATTCCCGGGGGATAAGTAGCCCAAGTCCTCAACTATACCCATGCAAATCACATCACATAGAAAAATCATTTTCAGTATTTCCCGAATTTTTCAATTTTCTGGGAAACTTTTCGATTTTTTCCCTGAAAACCTTCTTCGAACTAAAAAAAAAACCACTAAAATTATTGCCAAATAGCTCCAACCGTTCACAAGTGTTGCGCTTACCAACGAACAGCATTTAGTTTTTAGTTATAATTTAAGCTCTAAAGTTTAGAGCTTAAACCTACCACGTTGCTCCAATGCGAGTTGGCGGGCTATACGATAAAGATACACTAAAGTCAAATTACTAGTCACTATCATCTACATAGTATAAAACAAAGTCGTTTTCTCTGTCCCCATGTCCCTATATCCCTTTGTACGCTTAAATCTTTAAAACTACGCAACGGATTTTGATGCGGTTTTTTTTAATAGATAGAGTGATTCAAGAGGAAGGTTTATATGTATAATAACATCCATTAAATTGTGGAGAAAGACTGTTATTTTTGAGGTTTCTAATGTGATGTCGTAAATAATTACATTTTTTCCGCTTACATTGCAAACGCAGGCTGAACCCTACGAGATTTATCAATATAATGTACTAAGTATTGTACACATTGAAAAGGTCTATAGAAAACTCCGCGATGGTATATGTCTATCTCTTATGGATATCCCACATTAACTTTTTTTGTCATTTACTTTTTTACGACAAATAATGGCTAATTTTAGAAGCGATTTTAACCAATACAGCATTAATCCTTATCTAATTAAATACCTGTTGATTTATTATAGATCTATATGGCCCTTTACAGCATATGATTTAAATGAATATTTTCGAAGATATTACAGATTTAAAAATTGCGGGACATAGCCTTTACGCGCGGCGCGCGGTTCCAGCCGGCCGGCCGGGGCCCGGGGCGGTGCGTCAAGTTCTCCCCATATAGCATTTTGAATTTAGCAGCGATCGGACGCGTATGCTATCGGAGCTCTCTAGCGAGGAAAATAACAATCACACTAATGTTATAAAGGCGTTATTAAGTTATTAAGTTTGTGTGTATGTTTGTTCCTCTTCTCCGCCGCAACTACTGAACCGATTTGCCTGAAATTTTGAATGGAGATAGCTTATGCCCTGATTTAACACATAAAGTAACTTTTTATCCCGGAAAAGTATTCCTGTAACCTAACTAAAATAGATATAGACCTCCAAAACGCCACAGAGGGCGCTGACTGTTCTTAGGTAAATCACGCTCACATAACCCATTATTCCAATACTTTGCTGTGTAGCATGCATTGGCAACACATAGGCTACTTTTTATCCTGGAAAAATGCACAGTTCCCACGGAATTTCGAAAAACCCGAAATCTATATCTACAGCTATAGGTAGATTACTATAGCGACCTTGCTTGATATTTTAAGTATAAAGGTAGGAAAAGGGAGCGGGAACGGGAACCGGAACTCCACGATTCCCTCGGGATTTGTTCAAAACCGAAATTCACGCGGGCGAAGCCGCGGGCAGAAGCTAGTTAAATATAATTTCAACAGTTCAGTTTAACTCCGTTGAAATGCGAAAAATTATATTAATTAATTTTGAGACTAAAGCAATTATTTCCAATAAATATTTTAAATACTTAATTACTTACGTGTTATCTTTTTGTACAATTTCTGATAGCAATATTCGTAATATTTCAAAAACGTGATTATCAGTACGTGAAATGGAGTGGAATATTTCATCGGAAAATATTATCGTCGCTCTCGGCCTTTACGGAATATAAAATACGGAAATTCATAAGTATAGTTAATATTAAATTAATAAAGTAAATTAATTAAGTAATTCATAAATGCTTAAGAACTGTATTCTACAAATAGTATGTATATACATAGGTGTAAAACAAAGTAGCAATCTGCATCTATAGTCTATCTTTGTATTCGCTTCTAACTTCTAAAGATCACTCACATATTATTTTGTCCTAGATAGCGTACTTATATTTTTTGTGAATATATTTTTAATTACGATAAATTACTATAATATTATTAATATTATATTCGAACGCTAGATTCTTGATTGTAATACGCATCCCTATATCCCTATATCCTATATCCCTATATCCTATTCCCTATATCTTATGAATAAAATGTTCTTATTATTTTCAGCAGTCACGTACTGTTTCTTGTTAGCGATACCAATGTCCATTCTTTTATATTGTCTCTATTTCCGTATTAATTGGAGACCCTTTCTTTATCATCACTTAGGTATGTTATTGTAATACTTATTTATTACTTGCCTATATCTCTTTTGAATTAATTTTTATTTTATTTTTTATTTAATTAACTTTAGAGGTCAAAGTCAAGTTAGATTCTGACGAGCACTTTTGTAAGTCAATTATTCAAAAAGTGATAAATATTTGTCCTGATTTCAGGCGAGGTAAGCGAACGTCCCCGTATAGTATACCTATGTATACGTGTACATTTGGGTTGACCTTTCTTTGGACCCTTAAATGGAATTTAGGCTCATCACACGAGTCAGCTCGATTTAAAGTTTAACGATTCCCCAAGCCTATACCAATACGCAATTAACGTGGTGAAGTTTAATAGGTTTCATTAAGAGCCCTCTCCATGGGAGCGACAAATCGTTGGTGAGTGGAGTCTACAAGTGTAAATTGAAAATTTAAAAAACCCCCGACATTCGCCATTTAGTGGCGGCGGCCATCTTGAATTTGCAATAGTGCTATTCTACTAGTCAAGCCCTTTCATTTGATACCCATATCAAGGGAGTTGTGAAAAAATATATCATCCGCCATTTTGTAGCGGCGGCCATCTTGGACCGATTTTCATCAAACATAGCTAAGAACACTCTCGACTAATTCACCTTTCAAACAAAAAAAACCGCATTCAAATCGGTCCACCCGTTTGAGCGCCACAGGGGAACAGACAGACAGACACACACACACACACACACACACACACACACAGACACGTCAAACTTATAACACCCCGTCGTTTTTGCGTCGGGGGTTAAAAACAGTGATTTCTGCATTTAGAGAGCGAGACGTCTTCAGTGTAGAAGAGTACTAAAAATATATAAGTATGTACATAAATAAATAATAAATTAATAAAATAAATAAATTTTGCTTGAGATATGATTGAGATATGATTTTTAGTGAAAAACGGCAAAGTAAAAAGATGCAAATCAAGGTTTGGAATTTCGCCTATTTTAGCAAATATTTGGCAATTTTTTACATGAATGAACTAAAGACATTTGTAATTATTATGAAGTAACCTATGATAAGACTTCGGTCGTTTTTCAATTTTCTAGTTTCTTATATAGTTTATTTACGCACGAAGTTGCCCCAAAATTTGCCCAAAAATAGTGATTTTTCAAGCGTCATAACTTTCAAAATAAATATAATTTTACTAATTTTTTTATTTTATGGCATAGATAATCTATCTATCTTCTATAATATAATAAAACTGTAACAGATCCAATTCTGTACATTGAAGATATTTTGAAAATTTTTATCGGAAGGCACTCTATAATCGATACTGAAGCCAAAACTGCAATTTTTTTCATTTTTGTCTGTCTGTCTGTCTGTCTGTCTGTCTGTATCTTGGCCGCGCATCACGCCGAAACTACTGAATGGATTCAAATGAAACTTGGTACGATTTGAGTTTATACGCCGAAGTAGGTTATAGGATACTTTTTATCCCGAAATTCAGCACGGTTCCCTTGGGAGAGGGGATGAAAGTTAAAACGTGTATTTAGCTGTAATTCATTAACGCGTTATTGGATTTCACTCATTCTTTTTTTGTTAGAAAGGTAGTACTTTAAGTATTGTCCCGTAAATATTTCAAGGTCATAGGTTTTTTAGTTTAGAAATGACAGGCATTTATTGGGTTCCAATAACTTGGGACCCGGATCTTTGTAAGTACGGCTTATTTTAAACTGGCGTGCGTTTAAATTTATGTTTGTCGTTCTGTCTATGTGTTCCAGCTAATCTCCGAAACGGCTGGATCGATTTTAATGGAACTTTCAATGTTATAAGGAGTAACAGGCTACATTTAGTTAAGGTACATAAAAGAATTATGGGATCCGATCCGATCCTATATAAAACCTATAAACTCGCGAACGAAGTCGCGGGAGTCAGCTAGTAATATAATAAAACTGTAACAGATCCAATTCTGTACATTGAAGATATTTTGAAAATTTTTATTGGAGGGCACTCTATAATCGATACTGAAGCCAAATCTGCAATTTCTTTCATTTTTGTCTGTCTGTCTGTCTGTCTGTCTGTCTGTCTGTCTGTCTGTCTGTCTGTCTGTCTGTCTGTCTGTCTGTCTGTATCTTGGCCGCGCATCACGCCGAAACTACTGAATGGATTCAAATGAAACTTGGTACGATTTGAGTTCATACTCCGAGGTAGGACATAGGATACTTTTTATCCCGAAATTCAGCACGGTTCCCTTGGGAGAGGGGATGAAAGTTAAAACGTGTATTTAGCTGTAATTCATTAACGCGTTGTTCGATTTCACTCATTCTTTTTCTGTTAGAAAGGTAGTACTTTATATATTGTCCCGTAAATATTTCAAGGTCATAGATTTTTTAGTTCAGAAATGACAGACATTTATTGGGTTCAAATAACTTGGGACCCGGATCTTTGTACGTACGGCTTATTTTAAACTGGCGTGCGTTTAAATTTATGTTTATCCGTCTGTCTATTTGTTTCAACTAATCTCAGAAACGGCTGGACCGATTTTAATGGAACTTTCAATGGCAGATAGGTGATGTTATAAGGAGTAACTTAGGCTACATTTAGTTTTGGTACATAAAAGAATTATGGGATCCGTTCCGATCCTATATAAAACCTATAAACACGCGAACGAAGTTGCGGGGGTCGGCTAGTAATATAATAAAACTGTAACAGATCCAATTCTGTACATTGAAGATATTTTGAATTTTTTTATTGGAGGGCACTCTATAATCAATACTGAAGCCAAAACTACAATTTTTTTCATTTTTGTCTGTCTGTCTGTCTGTCTGTCTGTCTGTCTGTCTGTCTGTATCTTGGCCGCGCATCACGCCGAAACTACTGAATGGATTCGAATGAAACTTGGTACGATTTGAGTTTATACTCCGAGGTAGGACATAGGATACTTTTTATTCCGAAATTCAGCACGATTCCCTTGGGAGAGGGGAAGAAAGTTAAAACGTGTATTTAGCTGTAATTCACTAACGCGTAGTTCGATTTAACTCATTCTTCTTTTGTTAGAAAGGTAGTACTTTATATATTGTCCCGTAAATATTTCAAGGTCATAGGTTTTTTATTTTAGAAATGACAGACATTTATTGGGTTCAAATAACTTGGGACCCGGATCTTTGTAGATACGGCTTATTTTAAACTGGTGTGCGTTTAAATTTATGTTTGTTGGCCTGTCTATTTGTTCCAGCTAATCTCCGAAACGGCTGGATCGATTTTGACGGAACTTTCAATGGCAGATACGTGATGTTATAAGGAGTAACTTAGGCTACATTTAGTTTAGATACAAAAAAGAATGATGGGATCTGATCCAATCCTATATAAAAACTTATATCCACGCGAACGAAGTCGCGGGGATCAGCTAGTGGAGATATAAATTGATATCTGGCTTAACTTTAGACCTATTGCGACAAATATTAGAATAATAGGCGTAATACGTTTGTATGGAAAAGCGCGTGAAGAGAGCGGCCTTAATTGGGTTTGATAAACCTAACAAACATTATCCGTTTGGAAATTAGTATTTTCAAGGATTTTTGTTGCTGTGGTATGTATGCTGTTTATGGTAGGTACCTACCCTAGATATGCATACATTTTTCATTTCTATGTTTTCGAATCATATTGATGCTAAATATCGCTTTTATCACAGTAGGTAGATGGTTATTGGTTGACATAAAAAATTGTACCGAGCAAAAGTTGGCATAAGCATATTTCACCATACATTGTTTCCAACGTTTATTACAATACTAAATCAAAAAAGAAAAGTTTTGCAAGACTCAGATTTGGATTATGAATAAAAAAATTCTGAAACTTTTCCCGTAGATATAGAAGTGGGATTTAGCAACGTGCACAAAAAATATTAAGTACTCTTAAAGCCAAGTAACTAGACGCTATAAAGGAAAGTTTTCCTACATTAATCTAAGTAAAAATCTGAGATTCGTGAACTTTACCTACTGATTCATTGCAAAAACCACGCGTCCTGTAAGAATGAAAATGAAGAAAGATCAGTGGAGCCTCAGTTTGCTCCGGAGTCAAAATCTTAGCTGTAATTCATTAACGCGTGATCCGATTTAATTCATTCTTTTTTTGTTAGAAAGTAGATACTTTAAAGATTACCAGCTAATCTCTGAAAGGCTGGATCGATTTTGATGGGACTTACAATGGCGGATGTTTACATTTTGATCTACCTAAACATCCGCCAGTGAACTTTTAACAGTTTTTAGCAAGGTCACGAGCTCAAAGGAGCTTAGGAAAAATAAAATGGTTCCCACGGAATTTTTAAAATCAATATCCACGCGAACGAAGTCGCGGGTATCCGCTTGTAACAAATAAATAAAATTCAATTGAATGAAACGGAGTTGTAGTATGTGAATTACCTACAAATGTAAACCGCTTTGATCAACGCTCGATTACACAATGCCTATTTATTACAATCGCGGATTTACTGCTCGCCGAAATGAAAACATTCATTTATGATATCCGAATACGAATCCCCGTTTTTATTGTCATTGTAAATGTATGAAAAACAAGTCAATGAACACCCTTAAATAATGTGCGAAAAAAAGAATGTTCCAGTATCGACAGTAATGTGATAAGAGTACCTACGAGAGTAAGTAGTAAATACCTAATCTTTTATGCGAATTAAGTAGTTATTGGTACCGATGATTAAATTGGCGATTTGATCTTGATAAGTGTTAAACAATTGTTAATTTTTAAACTGTCAAATAGTGTATTTTTGTGTTAAGACTGGTTAAGACCATGGTTAAGACATTATGGATGCCCGTGGGTTATGCGGAACACTTGCGGAACATCATGAGCAGTTAATAACAAGTGTAAATTGAAAATTTAAAAAACCCCCGACATTCGCCATTTTGTGGCGCGGCCATCTTGGATTTGTAATAGTGCTATTCTACTAGTCAAGCCCTTTCATTTGATACCCATATTAAGGGAGTTGTGAAAAAATATGTAATCCGCCATTTTGTAGCGGCGGCCATCTTGGACCAATTTTCATGAAACATAGCTAACAACACTCTCGACTAAATCACCTTTCAAACAAAAAAACCGCATTCAAATCGGTCCACCCGTTTGAGCGCCACAGGGGAACAGACAGACACACACACACACACACACACACACACACACACACACACACACACACAGACACGTCAAACTTATAACACCCCGTCGTTTTTGCGTCGGGGGTTAAAAAGAGAAATGTTAACGTTCGCAGAAGTCAGCATCATCAGCAGCTGAAGTTTGCGGACGTCTTCCTTACTCACATATTTAACATACTGAAAATACCCTTACCCCCTTGCGGCTCTGTCAGTTTTTGCGCCTCTTGCGGTCTTATAGCTGTGTGCGATCTTAAAAGTAGCTTCGAATGACCGTAACTCCGTCCGCTTGAATTAAAGTCCTTTTAAAATTACTTTAATAATAATGGGACCTATTTGCTTTACCGTGATGATAAGTAGGTACAAGATATCTCTGTGCCCGTCCAAGAAAGTCCTGTCATAATCGATTCAGCTTTTTGAAAATCAGTCCGAACAAACAGGCAGATTAAAAAGTGTGTATAGGTATCCACCATCACCAATGGCATCCTTTGAGACAATTTTTTTCCAATAATGTAAAACAAATATAATCTTCTATCATCTACATGATTTCCTACTGCTACACATAATACAGAATACTGACGCGAATACTGACGGCCGCGCCAGCCCCTGCTATTTCACCCATTCCCTATAACCCGCGGCACGTAAGGCGAGCGGTGACCTTCAAGAGCGCGCACGGCGCAGCGTCGTACGAGTGAGCGGGACACTCACACAATACGATTGGAGAGCCAATCAGCGCTTACGAGGGATCCGCGAGAGCTAATCAGTGCTTAAGAACGATCCCCCAAGCCCTCCCCACGACCCCCTCACACCCCGAGATACCTCTTTTTCGACTTCTGCGCAGTGAAGGTCACCGCTTGACTTATTTGCCGTGACTTGATTCTACACTGCCCCCTAAATTCCAGCGTTCTAGACTATTGCTTTACTTGCCTATATGTACCAGCCTTTAACAATTAATAGGCACGCACACTTCAACTTCAAACACCAGGTCATGTGACACTAATCCTTACCAATATAAATGTCACATCACCTTGAAATGAAGTGTTACCCGCTATTTGTTTGTCGGTCCCCTCGCTCCGTAATAAGGATGTCGAGTGTTCCCGCGCTCTCCGTCATAACTGCCAGGCCGCTATTGCCGCTATTAGCTCGTCCCTGCTCGGTGTTTGGATGTATAAACAACGCTATTGAGACTCTAATATCTGCTTCCAATTCATCTATTGGTGTGAAAACTCGCACAGTAAAATTAAATGTCAAAATATTGGAAAAATAAAAGTGCTCTTTCCTAACAGATCAGAAGTTCAGAAGTTAAAAGTTCAGATTTGGTGTAGGTACTAATTGTAATGGTGTAAGCACGGTGTAAGTTATAAGCCAGGGTGCTAGAAACCTCTGGGACGTATACAACGGGGGTTCCCCAGGCGTCCAGCATAGCTAGCAAGAGGGACATGCCGTGGTGGCTTTTAATGTAGTTTTCGGGGGGGGGGGGGGGGGGCAACCTTCGTAAGGAGATGGCACGTTAAGAAGAAGAAACAAAGAAGAACAAGCATAACATACAACTTTTATGCAACGTTTATTAGTAATATCAGATAAAGGAAAACGTATATTAGTAAGTAGGTACCTACGTTAGAAAATACTTCGGCGCTTTCACCGCCACCACTGCAGCTCTTCAGCGCTTCACCTCAACGAATGACCTTCTCACCCATCTAATCACTGATTTGGGTCAACGTGGCTTAACCAGCGTAATCGACTGATACGCACTGTAACGGCTATATAGGCCACAAGTTCTAGGTATGTAGATCTGCCTCGGTAGAGTCGGTACTCTAGCGGTCGGCGTGGTCGACTGCGGATCACGACGTAGGTAGGTACTGGGATCGGTCTTGGTTTGGGCCAAAAAATATCAGGTACCTAAGTACCTACCTATTGGGTTTTTAACCCCCGACGCAAACACGACGGGGTGTTATAAGTTTGACGTGTGTGTGTGTGTGTGTGTGCGTGCGTGCGTGCGTGCGTGTGTGTGTGCGTGTGTGTGTGTGTGTGTTCCCCTGTGACGCTCAAACGGGTGAACCGATTTGAATGCGGTTATTTTAGTTTGAAAGGTGATTAAGTCGAGAGTGTTGTTAGCTATGTTTGATGAAAATCGGTCCAAGATGGACGCGGCCACAAAATGGCTAATGTCGGGGGTTTTTAAATTTTTAATTTATACCTACTTGTTATGAATAAAATCAGTGCCAGCCTGGAGTTGGAAGTTGGCAGTGTTAGATATATGTACCTCCGTGTCTCGGAGAGCACGTACCTAAATGATTTCTCTCCGATCGTGTTGCATTGATATCCAGGCCCGGATCTAGGGGGGGGCAGGCCGGGGCCCGTGCCCCGGGCGGCAGATTCAGAGGGCGGCAAATTCAAATGCTGAGTACAGCATTATCGCAACTTTGCGATGATTGAACGCGCAGTATAGTAGTAAAATAATCTATAGGTCAATTATGGCGGATTATCCTTAAGGCAAACTAGGCACGTGCCTAGGGGCGCGAGATAAGAAGGGGCGCCAAAATTAATTGAGCAGGTGCAGGAGCAAAGTTAGCACAGGTCTTTCGAAGCTGCAAACTTAGATTAGTATAAATACCTATATTCTACACGACTTTTATTGGTCCTAAGTCCTAACAACATAATATTAAAAATCAGAACTAGCCGTTAGTTCAGCCAATCAGGGGCGCCGATAAGGTGCTGCCTAGAGCGCTGTCGACATCTAATCCGCCACTGTATTGGTACATACATATTTCAAACTATTAGGTACAGGTCATATTTTGTATTACATTGAAAATATTTTGAAAATACTTTTGGATGGCACTGTATAATCGATACGGAACCTAAAGGCTAAAACTGTAATTTGTTCATTTTTGTCTGTCTGTCTATAATCTTGGCCACGAATCACGTCGAATCTACTACCTACGCCAGTCAAATCTTACATTAAAATCGCAATCAAACGGCAAGTTCTGATTTTTTAATATGATGTTAGGACTACTACCAGTAGTCTAAAATCTGATTTTGGAGCTTCGAAAGACCTGTGCTAACTTTGCACGACTCAAAAAACCGCGAAGTTTTTGCACTTTTGGATTTTTCATTTTCAATATAAACCTAAACTATGCGTTTTAAAAAAAAATGATACAATACTTTTTTAAAGTAATCTAAAATTGCTACAATTTAAGTCTAGAACCAGCTCTGAAAATTCAATATTTACTGAGATAGGTACAGTTCTTCAAAACTTGACAATTATTTCCAAAAAAGTTAAATTTTAAGATTTGGTCAATTTTAGGGACCTTTCAGACAGACCGGCGCGGAGAGCAGAGCATATTTTAATCGCATTTAAAATAGAATCTTAAGACATTGAAATAGGCTTTATTTTTACATGTTAACTCTTTTATGATAAGAGGATGCTCGAGCATGCTCCCAATACGCTCTGTGTGAAATATATGAGAGCAGCCGGTCGGCTACTCGTCGAGCCGGTCGGCTGCTCCATGCCCGTGCCCTTTCGCGCTCGAGCATCCGACCGGCTCCGTTCGCGTGCTCTTTCATGCTCGCACAGCCGACCGTAGGCCGAATATGCTCTGCCGTCCGGCCCAAGAGCGTACGCTCGGCTCCGAGCGCATCCGCGTGTCCGTTCACACAGACCGGCGCGGAGAGCAGAGCAAATTTGAACGGCCGGTCTGTGTGAAAAAAAAAATGCTCTCCGACGCTCTCCGCGCCGGTCTGTCTGAAAGGTCCCTTAAACTCCGATATTGGGGAAAATACTCATTTTACAGGTAAAGTTAAATGAAAAAATGTTGTAGTAAATATAATTAACTTCAATTTAAACGACGTCTTTAGGCCATAAAATTAGTTTAAAGGTAGAGGAGGAAAGAGTATACTTTTTTATATTACATTAATTTCGGGGGGGGGGGGGGGCAACTACTCGTCTTATATGTTTATACCTACTGGTAACCGATACTGGTATATCGAAAATATTGGTGGGGGCGGCATTTTACAGTTTTTGCCCCCCCTCGAAAAAACTGAAGATCCGGGGCTGTTGATATCTCATCGGACTATGAGAGTGAAGGAATAGAAAGTGAACCTGTTTATGAGCACAGCACAGGTACCTACTTCTGCACTATAATATCTTCTGCGTGGTTAGCTAGTCTCTCGGTAGATTTGCCGCCGTGGGTAAATTCGGTAAATCTAATAGGTAGGTATATTACAAACTAAAAATATAAATTCTAATTACACAGTATCCATGTATCCTATTACGTACATTTCAGATTTCTTGTATATATTTCTCGCAAGATCTCCTTCCTAACTATATCACGTACAAGTAGATGTTTCCAGACAACTGCAGTGTAGTAGCAGTTACGTGAATCGTAAAATGTTTGAAGTCTGACATTTTATGCTCATTTGATGCATTTAAATATGCATAAAAATCCAGTTCGCTGACCGTCTAGCTCTATTACAATAATCGCAATTCTGTCCAGGTGCACTTTCCTTTATGGTTCTTGCTTTCAGATATTGTAATACTCGTATTGACTCTCTACTTGCATATCACGTCGTAGGTAAAATAAAAATAGGGTGGTGTTCAACATTAAAAATATAATTCGTGTTTGTGTAGGAACTCACGGAGCGGTTTTCACCCGCGCCCGCCGCGGTTGCGGGACCGCAACACTCGTACGATCACGAAATACATGGAAATGTAGAGAGCAAAACTCGCACGACGCGATTTATTCCCGCGGAGTGCGCGGTTGCTTGCGGGTCCCGCTGCACCGGCGCGGCGGGCCGCGGTTACCCGCGAGCTTTGTGGGCGTCGCCCGCAAGCTCTGCGGTTGGTTGGCGGTCATGATCGCATATTAGTATGTTGTTTTTGAAGAGCAGCCATCGTCCGCCGGGTTTGCGGGCGACGGCTGCGGTTCCCGCAAAAACAAGCGGTGTCGTGAGTATTATATAGAAATAAAACCGCACTCCCGCAACCGCGTCGAGCGTGAGTGAAAACCGCTCCGTGAGTTCCTACTCTTTGACTCGTAACGGAAACGGAAAGAAATATTTTCTTTTTAAAATAAAGACGAGACTTAGGCAACGATTTCCTTTATCTTGATTCTTGGGGATTCCTTCAAATTCTTGATCAATGACCATGGATTTATTGAAGTGTGCATTATGTGTTACGTCGTAGTGACACAATATGTCAGTAAGCATAATATAATATTTTGCGTATGCGATCTGTAGACCCGCCCTAATATTGGGCAAAACATATTTATCATAATATCATAATCCGTAGGATTAACGCCAAAAAGTCACCGTTAATTCTATAACGGTTTTAATAGAAAATTACATCAATAAAGGCTCAATAGCACAGCGACACCGGACGTGAATTTGAATAAGTACGGAATGACGCAAGTTCAAATCGCACACTTTTACGTGAAGACAAAACGCGACAAAACTTTTGTTATACACGCGTATTTTGTCACACCTACTTCCAGTGCAAGCTTTATTTCATCATCATCATCATCATCATGATCAACCCATTACCGGCTCACTACAGAGCACGGGTCTCCTCTCAGAGTGAGAAGGGTTTTGGCCATAGTCTACCACGCTGGCCAAGCGGATTGGCAGACTTCACACACCTTTGAGAACGTTATGGAGAACTCTCAGGCGTGCAGGTTTCCTCACGATGTTTTCCTTCACTGTTAAAGCAAGTGCTATTTAAATACTTAAAACGCACATAACTCCGAAAAGTTAGAGGTGCGTGCTCCGGGATCGAACCCACGACCTCCGATTAGAAGTCGGTTGTCCTAACCACTAGGCTATCACAGCTTAAGCTTTATTTAGTCTTTGTGAAGTAGTGAATATATGTACATATATACCATGCCTTAGTTTAATATACTTCTGTAAAAAAACCTTGCTTGCTATCCTATCAAACCCACATAGTAAGTATACTGTAATGTGGTACCATTAACATTCACTGAATTAAGTTTATTTCCTCTTCACTGGGAAATTATGTTGCGTCTATCTTCATGTTAAAAGCCATTACAACTCATATAAAGGAAGACATCATGACTTCCTCCAGCTTGGAAGTTATTATTTTTTTTTTGTACGAGAAAATAATCATTTTTATGGAACGCATAGATATTTTAATGTCTGTCTGTGTTTTTGAAAGAACTGCCTGCTATTAAAGTTCATATTATAGTATAGTCTGATTTTTAATTCGGTGAAATACTGACAGTTTAGGTTATTTGTATGAAAAACAGGGTTACCACCTAAAGATTTTACAAACTAGCCCAAACTAAAGTACCTGAAGTATCTGTCAGGCATTTGTCATATCTAGATGAGGCAATTGATTTTTATTTATTTGTATGTTTTGAATTTATTATCTTTTGTGTGGACTGTTTTAACTCTGATAATATTAAGAAACGTTAGAAATCCACGGAATTAAAAATCACAGTATAGCTTGTGTGATATTAAATGTATGAAAATATTATATATCGCCATCACTCATTGCGATTTTGTCGATCGATAAAACTCACCTTTGTGAGGGATGCTTATCAATACATAGGTACCTACCTACTCAGATTATGTCGACGATATTGGTACAGCGCAAATGAATTCTCAGGCGGGCAATAATAAGACAAAATAAATTATATTAGGTAGCCAAGTACTTATTCCCACAGCCAAATATTTCTAAGAAGTTTCGTCTTATATATATTTTTCACTATTTTCAAATGAAAGCTGGAATAATTATTTAGAAATTAGCATAATAAGCGAGACTTTGAAACTTAAACACAAATTAAGTTTAATAAGTTTCGTAAGCTTTTAACTTAAATGTTGTAAAAGGCGATTGTTAACATAGACAAAAAGAAAAACAGCACAGTTTGTAATTTTGTTAGTAGGTTTCTCTCTTGTTGTTAATAATATCTTCTCTTAGTATTAATCCTTCAATTTGCTTTGGAAGTTTCATTATCATCTAACACCTTAAAACCTCCAGTTAAACTAATTACTGTTAAGATTTTAAAAAAGAAAATAAGAAAAAGTGCCGTCTTCACGAAGCAAAATTTTGCGTATTTTGAGTAGATAGGTATTTCACATCATTCACCTTTTGTTCAAAACGCCAGCGGTATCTTGTTTTATCTTCGTTTTGGTATTGAAACTCGAAGAAACTACTTAGGAGGTCCGCCGATTGAGATTAGGGATTTTATTGTAAGACTTTAGGAAGCAGTACCCAAACGTAGTTTAAGTACTACTTCGAAACGCCCCCAGCCCGTGTTCTGTCTTTGCGTCTCTACGTTTATCTCAACAAGTAATAGACACGCTCAGTGTAACTCAGGTCCATAAAGTTAAAACAAAGATACAGCGTGTTGTGGATTCGTTCCCGGGGCCCATATTGTGAAGATAAGACGCCGGGCTCGTATCGTTTGCGAGCGCGAGCATCGCCGTATGAGACTTTCCTTCAACGCTTTTCTTCCATCCATCATTGCTGGAAACGAACATTAGCTGTTTAGGTTTTGTTCCGTATATAATCCTAGTTATAATAGTGACGTGACGCCTACAGTTGAGACAGTGTCTATCAGTCGATTGCGTTGGTTAAGCAACGGCGACCTAAACCAGTAATTGGACAGAAAGTCGACTGACTACGGTGCGTCTGTCCAATAACGGACTGCTTAAGAGATGACCTAATCTAATGAGAAACAGTGTAATTGGGAGTTTAAAGTTTTGCAGTTGACCTTAGTCTTTTAACTCAACGGAAGTATGGCGTCCAAAACAATGAGTTTTTAATTCCAATATGGATCAATTGATGAAAAATCATCTCTTCCAAGTTAGCGCAGACAATATGGTCTCTTTGCCACAGAATATATAATAGTACTACGTTCTTGGCCTTCATAACACAAATTGGTTATGCCAGCGGGGTGATAGGTAAGTATACAACGTTAGTTTTATTTTGCGCAAAAACCGAAATACGTGTCAAATATTTTTACATTAAGAATATTTATACAAAATTTCAAAAAAATATAATGAAAAGTAACGAAGTTATAAGCTTGTTATGTTGCGTCGTTGTCCTCGAAAAAAATGGTCACCGCAAGCCGTCGCCGCAGCGCCTAGCGATCGACGCGAGTTGAATGACCGCCGCTGTATGCCGACCGTCAGCTGATGCGCGGTAAATCATTGTGTCTAAGCTTGTAAGATTTCAAAATATTTTTGGAAAATGGTTGGATTCTATTTTGTTACTGATTCTGAACAAACTACTTTCAGGTTTTGCGTAAAGTAAAACTAACGTTGTATATCTAGCCGCGGTCAAAGGCTCACACAATAAACGAATCGTCAGCCTTCCGTAAACATTTTCTAGAGGATGGCTTATACATATATTTTTCATAAATGACATAGGCACTATTCAATAAATAAATAATAATAAAAAAAACCATTATATTATTAAACCTAAAAAGATCCTAGTTTGAACGAGAGATCCTAGGTAAGGTTTTGGTTTGTTCAGATGTGACCAAAATATAAATTACAAGTCGAATATCTAGCGGTTTATTCTTCATACTCAGTTAATTATTCTATCGTAATAAATACTTACTCGTATTACGTAGCTACCATATAAAAACCATTCTGTATCTATTAATTAAAGCATTATATGTATAACCACGCTCTCTAATTAATTAGGTTTAAGTTGCATTTGTTGCACTAATGTAGGTGCTAATTTGGATAATTAACCACTAGTACCTATTAGTTCCCATAATTAATAATTATTTTTAAGAACAAGCGGACACCCGCGACTTCATCCGCGTGGATATATATTGGTTTTTAAAAATCCCGTAGGAATCATTTTGTTTTTCCTAAGCTCCTTTGAGCTCATATCATGCTAAAAACTGTTAAAAGTTCACTGCGGATGTTTAGGTAGATCAAAATGTAATCATCCGCCAGTGAAAGTCCCATCAAAATCGATCCAGCCTTTTAGAGATTATTCGGTAATCTTTAAAGTATCTACTTTCTAACAAAAGAAGAATGAATGAAATCAGACCACGCGTTATTGAATAACAGCTAAATACATGTTCTGACTTTCATCCCCTCTCCCTAGGGAACCGTGCTGAATTTCGGGATAAAAAGTATCCTATACTAACTATCTTTATATAATTCTATATAATCTTATATAACTATACTTGACCTTACGCAGGATGATCCGGATGAACTTCATAGCACGTTTTTTGATGTAATAAACACTCAATTTACCTCCATCTTTAAAATCATAGAAAAACGATTGTTTAAAAATCTTAAATTTAGTGACTGGGCAACTGTTGGCATTTATAAAAGTCGAAACAAGTTGTTTGACCTGTATGCAGAAAAACAATATAATTATACCCCCGCGTTTATTGAATACGTAAGAAATTATTCCAAATTGTTTCGAAATGTTTGCATACAGGCAAAATCTCTTTATATAAAACAGAAAATCATGAATTCTGATAATAAAATAAAAGCAACTTGGGATATCATCAGTGATGAAATGGGGAAACATAAAGTACATACTAATAAACTGGAGTTAAAAATTAATAATCATATTATTGACTCTGATATAGAGATAGCAAATACTTTTGAGAACTTCTTCCAAAATATTCCAGTTACCACGACTAATTCCCTGAATTCCTCGCCAACAGAAGCCTATAATATCCTGAGGGGCAATGTTTCTGAGTGCAATGTATTATTTCGATTTAAATACGTAACCCCATATGATATTATCAAAACATTTAAATCTTTGCAACACAAAAAAACAGGAGATTTATGGGGAATATCAGTAAAAATAATTCACAATATTATTGATGTTATTGCGCCATATCTTGCTGTAATTTTTAACAAGTCCATAGATTCGGGATCATTTCCCGACCTCATGAAATGTAGTAAATTGATACCTCTGTTTAAGTCGGGAAGTAAAACTGATCCAAATAACTATAGGCCGATTTCAATTCTACCAACTCTCAGCAAGATATTTGAAAAAATAATGCTCAACCAACTGCTCCTGCACTTTAATTTAAATAAATTACTTCACTCTGAGCAGTATGGTTTTACTAAGGGTCGTTCAACAACCGATGCGGCCGCAAGGCTGTTACGGCACATTTTCGATGCTTGGGAAAAGTCACAGAATGCCATTGGTATCTTCTGTGATTTGTCAAAAGCATTTGATTGCGTTGAGCACGAGACTCTTTTACGAAAATTAGGCCACTATGGTATTAAAGAATCTGCACTCAGTCTCATTGCGTCTTATCTCGGTGATCGTATACAAAGGGTATGCATCAATGATGTTAAGTCATCCGGATCAGCCTCAGTGATGGGTGTCCCCCAAGGCTCTATTCTAGGTCCATTCATGTTTCTGGTTTATATTAATGACTTACCACATTTCGTCAAAAATGCTTGCGATATTGTACTATTTGCTGATGATACGTCTTTAATTTTTAAAGTCGATAGAACTAAAGACAATTTTGACGATGTAAATAATACTTTATCTCAAGTTTCACACTGGTTTACTATAAATAATCTACTTTTAAATGCTAAAAAAACCAAGTGTGTCGAGTTTTTATTGCCCAATACAAGGATTACTAGCAACAATTTAAAGATAAGTGGTCAGCCATTGAAAACTGAGAACACAACTGTGTTCTTGGGAATAACCCTAGATGCAAAGCTTCAATGGGGCACCCATATAGCAACACTTGCTGGCAAGCTTAGCTCTGCTGCTTACGCTGTTAGGAAGATTCGACAGTTAACAGACGTAGAAACTGCAAAAGTAGTTTATTTTGCATATTTCCATAGTATTATGTCGTATGGAATCTTACTATGGGGTAAAGCAGCTGATATTGGAAAAATTTTCGTTTTACAAAAAAGGGCAATTCGCGCAATTTATAATTTAAAACCGCGGGATTCCCTTCGAGAGAAATTTAAAGAAATAGGTATTCTTACAGTAGCTTCTCAATATATTTATAACAACATAATTTTTGTTAAGCAAAACATTCACAGTTACAATAAAAAGTGTGAATTACACGATAGGCGGTTAAGAAATAGAGATGGACTAGTGATTCCTCGATTACGCCTCAAAAAGGTCCAAAGGTCGTTTGTGGGAATGGGCGTAATGTTCTATAACAAAATTCCACAACAAATCTTAGATTTGCCTTTACACAAGTTTAAGAATTCTATTAAAAGTGTGCTCATGAAAAAAGCATATTATACAATTGAAGATTATATAAATGATAAAAAAGCATGGATTTAATTTATTCGCTTTATACGCTATTATAACTTGAGGAGTATTCGATTATTGGTGTTCAATTCGATGCTTTAATCATGGGTAGCCTAAGTATGTCACGCTCTCTTTAAACATTTCTGTGGTGGTGTCGTGTGGTGCGGGTTGTTACGTTCCCTCAAATATGGTTGAGCGAAGCAATGGCTGGATCATGCGTCATGCTCGTGAACGGGTGCCGCCGTCGGAAATGGGGCTACTTTTGTCTGCCCTTCTTAACGTGTGGAATTGTAAGCACCATTCTGAACCAGTGGTAGATTCATTTGTCGATTCAAAAGCACTTGTAAAAGTTTATCCGAATAAAAAATATGTCTTAGACTTGCCTTTACACAAGTTTAAGAACTTTCTTAAAAGTATGCTCATAAAAAAAGCTTATTATACAACTGAAGATTATATAAACGATAATAAAACCGGTCAAGTGCGTGGCGGGCCACGCGCAGTGTAGGGTTCCGTAGTCACAATCCTCGAAAAACAGATATAACTCCTTAACCTGTGAACCCTACTTAGCCGTGATAGTTTTCCTTTAAAATTGATTATATACCCTACTGCTGTGAATTTTTTCAAGTTCCTATATACTGCCATTTGGCTGATAGAGGGGGGGGACACTTGACTCTAATAAAAATTTGCACTTTAAAACATCATATTTTACAAACGGATCTAGAAATCGAAAAATGATGTTCCCACACCCACAGTATTTTTAAAAGACCTATTCAACGATACCCCACACTATGGGGTAGACGAGAAAAAAAATATTCATCCCCACTTTACATGTAGGGGAGCTACCCTAAAAAAAAATATTTATCAAAATTTTATTTCACCACTTTGTCGGCGTGATTAATATTTATACTCATGCCAAATTACGGATTTCTAGCACTAATAGTCTCTGAGATTAACCGAGGACGGACGGACAGACGGACAGACGGACAGACGGACAGACGGACAGACGGACAGACGGACGGACATGGCGAAACTATAAGGGTTCCTTGTTTACTACGGAACCCTAAAAAAGCTTGGATTTAACTCGTTCCAGCAATGCGCGAGACGGCATTTCAATCATGTACATTAATAATAATAATTGTTATAATGTTATTTTTAAAAAGAGCAACCGCCGAGTTTCTTACAGGTTCTTCTCGGCTGGAACTGCATTCCGAACCTGTGGTAGACTCAATCGACGATTCAAAAGCACTTGTAAAAGTTTATTTGAATAAAAAACTTTTCTATTCTATTCTATTCTATTCTATTCTATTCTATTCTATTCTATCCTATATGTTACTCCGTAGTATGAACTTAAATCGTACCAAGTTTCGTTTCAATCCATTTAGTAGTTTTCGCGTGATGCGCGCACGAACATACAGACAAACAGACAAATAGATAAACAGACAAACAGATAAACAGACAAACAGACAAACAGCCAAACAGACAAACAGACAAACAGCCAAACAGCCAAACAGACAAACAGACAAAAATTTCAAAAATAGCTTTTTTACGTTCTATTACTTATTCCTAACATCTCCCAGTTATATTATTTTGCAAAAATCTTCAATGTACACATACGGCAAGTCTACGATTTTATTATATATATAGATAGATATAGATAGATATAGATAGAAGATATAGATAACAATACAATACCGCTGAAATTTAGCACTAATATTAAGTAGTAAATAATAACTATTACTTAGCTAATTTTGATAAAATAATGAGACTTTCGGAAAACCATGCAGTAGCCAAAGGCAAGTGCGAGTGTGTGAAAAGCAACTGCTGCAGTCCTAGCAAGGATGAATAAAATGACTCAACAGTCATTATAACTGATGATGATTATGATGATGTAAAACATTATTTGATTGATGATGACAAGAAATCCAAAAGTCGAACCTATTCATTTATCTATCTTTTATCTTAATAATATAAAGAGGCTTGTCATGGCTGACTGACTGATCATCAGTACACAGCCTAAACCACTGAAGCTAGAAACTTGAATTTTTCACAATAGCTTCTTTATATAACGTAGACGCACACTAAGAAAGGATTATTATACAAATTCCACCTGAGGGGATTAGATAGGAGATGAAAGTTTGTATGAAGTCTGTCATTTTCACGTCATTTATCAAGTTCTATCCATGAAAATTGGTATTTAAGTTTTCGGTTAAAAAATAAAGGATTACGTGTTTAAGGAGTTTTGGAAAAATTACCCCCAAGTGGTTTAAATGGGGGATGAATTTGTTTGAGGTGAGGGTTTGTATGAGATTTGTATGAATCCACGCGGGCGAAGTCGCGAGCATCGGCTAGTAAAACAATAAAATTAATAAATGTAAGTCGATACTAAAGCTAGGGTCTCATGCGATACTGTTTTCACAGTATTGTATTTCATTTCGTCCTATTCATCGTTAAGCTTTAGTTACGACTACTTAATAGTTACATACATTGAGTAAAGTACGTACCTACACTAATAAGGACAGCACATAAAAATAATGGAAATAGGACAACAGACGTATAAATACGGCAAGTATATTATGTTGATGATATTATGTGCTTGTATCTTGGGAAAGTGTCAGGCGTCTTCCTACTCGAGGGAACTCAACGTGAATGCGATGTGGCGTGGCGACTGGCGATCGCGCGAGTATTAGAGGTGAGAAACAGAAAAATTGCACATGCAAACTGCAAAATTGCAGTTTAGATATATTGCAGTTACAGTGTATCGCAGTTGACTTAGTCCCTACTAGTTAATATAAATTATGTCAAGGCAAAGAAGTGGAACTTATATTTACGTTACAATTGATAATATCACTCACGAAAATTTAAACGCTAAAATTTATACGAAGAATTGGCGAATGTTTTATGTAAATGTATTACTTGGCTGGACACACAGCCGTGTCTTGATAATATGTACCTACTTATTTACTTATATACATAATACCTACCGATTATTTCGGCAACTTTTTCTATTTCTTTTGTCTCACAAAATCGGAGGTTTTTGAATAGGAGTTTTCAAGTTTTTATAGTATATATAATATATCTCAAACTGATTGTGTTCGCTCCGTCCAATTTTGTCCTAATCCACAACTCGTGTTCACTCGCTCACATAGCTACACTTCAAGGGGCTTTTAGTGTTTTACAAATTCGCGCGACCACCGCGCCGCATCGCATTCGCTTTAAATTCGCTCACGTAGGACGGCATGTTAGAAGTAAACAAACAGGATATCATTCAATCAATCTAAAGCACATAAATAAAAAGACAAATAAAATAGACAGTAAGAGAAAGAATGTAATTAATTACAGTGTCAGTAGACTCAACAATTAAAACTTAGGTATCTAGGTACTACACGAAATTGGAAAGGATCTGGAAACGTATTATTTTATAACTAACACTATTTATATATACCCAAGGACAGCTACACAAACAAACTACATAGAAAAAATAATTACATAAAAATACTGTCTTGTCTAAGTCTTTCTGTCTGTTTTATTTTTCGCAGCACAGATCCTATCAGCTATCATCCTGGAGTCGTCTATATGTTATTCTTTTATTCCAGAAACTGTCAGTCCCACGGGAACTTTTAAAACAAGAATTCCAATTCGCAGGCAATATTCTGTGTCCTGGGTATCAGCTAATTTATTTCCCCGGTAGCAAAACGTCAGCAGTGAGCAAACAAGGCATTATTCAATCTGAGATGCCATACATCAAGATGGCATCTCACCTCAATACGGTTGGCACGATTGTGATTCCTCAATCAGGATCGATCGTTATAGAAAAATACATCCACGACAAAGTTACAGGGGGTCGAAAATGGCCTGAAATGCTTTGAGTAAAGATAGTACGGCTGTGCCTTTGTTTTTTTGTTTTTGCTCGACTTTTTTTTACTTTTTTTGTTTTTGCACGACTACTACTAGATATATAGGTAGATACTATATGTCTGGAAATACCTTACCATTAGTAACAACTACCAAGTAAAGTAGTTACTTCAGTTGCGTTTTGATTCTATCGAATGAAGAAATATTTACATAGAACCGTTTATTGCCTGGCCATCAGGACGCATATTATGCATATCACAGTTTTATATTCTACATCAACACTTGTTCTAGCACTGTGATTTTTTTACCGGCTCCGTGATAACCAATGACCCTGTCATGACCATGACCATGATCATGACCATAATAAGCCTGTAACGAAAAAAAAATAATGTAAGCCACATAATTATTAGTTCGACCAGTTATATCCTGATCCTCATTCCCAGTCTGTTCTGATCCTAAAACATATTAGTAACCCTATTAAAATCACTTAACACAATATCGTCGTTGGTTCAGCGTTGCAGTGAGAGAAACTTGAAGAATTTTACAATTTTACTAACTTGGTGACATAATAAAATGTAACGAATAAGCTACGATTCCAAAAACATTCAATCTACCCTCACATAGACAACATTTTACAGACGATTCCGATCAAAAGAGTAAATCACAATTGCCTCGCTGTAGATTTACGACCCAGAAGGTTAGGGCAGTGAGACAGTGAGATAAAAGTACGAACAAATCCGGCAAGTTAGATTAGGTGTTTTGTTACTCCGAACATCTTGGATTTTTCCTCAATTAGGACTGGACGAGCGAACAAGATTTTTTATCTGGTAGGTACATGAAGCAATTTGTATGTACATTACTTACTATCTAGGATCAAAGACTTCGTTCGTATCACGGAGAGTCTCCAAGATTTTAGGCTTAGATATTATATAAACGAGATACTAAACCAATGGAACTGGGTTTGTAAGAAATTTGAGCCTTAGATATTCTAGTTCATATCTTCGGACTTAGTGTTGTGCTGGCTTGAATAAAATAAAATATAGCAAAATCCCAAGGTGCTCGTTTGTCGACCCCGCACCGGTAGCGTTGGAAGACCCCCCATTAATTGGGCGGACGATCTCAAGAAAGTCAGTCGTAGTTGCTGAACACAAGCGTTACAATATCGTGTTCTGTGGTGATCCTTACAAGAAACCTCCGTCCAGCATGATGATGATGATCATGATGATGATTTCATTTCTTTCTCTTCTTTGGTCTTATCGCGATTGAAAAAGTCATTAATTCAGTAAAATCAATAAACCATAGTTTAAGGATTCTCCTGTATTTGTTAAAATTTTGTAGCGCTTTTATTTCTAACGGTACCTACTCACCTAAATTGTTAAAAACTCTTATTGACATGATATTTAATTAATATGGGATATCAATCTTATAAGCAACTAGATCATGCCCGTGGCTTTTTTATATAATTTTCTATTTTCCCGACGCGACGGTCTGAGATATTTTTCGGAATGAATAATTGCAGTTAGGTAGGTACCTAGGGGAAAGTCTGGTAACTTGGACCACTATTTTCAAATGAGTTTTTCGGCTACTAATTTTAGGTTTAGGCAAATAATTTTTATACGAAATGAAACAGCCGTTTATAGATTTTGTTTTTATTAAGTACAAATCAACATAATTATCATAGTTATTACATAAATCAATTAAATGTGAGATCGGAGCTTTGTTTCAATTTAGCCAATTGGTGCTGTAAATTAGACCACAGGGTCACTAAATTGGACTTTAATGGAATCTTAACTAAAATATACCTCAAAATAAAATAAAAAATATAAATATGTATTCCAGACTATCAAAAAGTTAATTTTTGTACGTATAGTTGTTTTCACAGATCCTTCATGTTATTTCCATTCATTCTTGAGGTTCAATTTTAATTTTGATATATTTTGATTTTGCTGCGATGCTTCTAAATCATTTAAAAGCGCTTAAAGTCAATTCAATAATCGTCTATCGTAATTGTCTATCGCTTTTTTTAAATCAAAATCAAAATCAAAATCAAATAAACTTTATTCAAAATTGGTACACTGTACACTTTTTGAACGTCAATTTAGGTACAGGCAATGGTGATAATTATTTACGGAAACTTAAAACTAAAACTACGAGGGTTCCAAACGCGCCCTGGTCTGAGAAGAGCCCACAACAAACTCAGCCGGGTTTATTTTTTTTTATTATCACCATCTTACAATATGGTATAATAGCCATAAAAATGATTTGAACTGTTGGCTTTTAGAGCAATCTATGTCCATGGATTTTTGTCATTAAAAAAATCTTTTAAGCTATAGTAAGACTTTTCAATTAATTTGCGTTTAATAAAACCTTTGAACTTATTGAGAGACATATCCAAAATGTTCTCTGGCAACATATTATAAAAAAGTACAGAATTACCAACAAATGATTTTCCAACTTTTCGCAGCCTAGTAGTGGGCAACACAAGTTTATCTTTATTTCTAAGATTAATGTTATGACAGTCACTTTTTTTCTTAAATTTATCGATATTTTTGTGTACATATATTAAATTTTCAAGAATATATTGGTTATAAACTGTCATAATTTTAACTTCCTTAAACTTATTTCTCAGTGACTCTCTGGGTCCCATATTATATATGGCACGAACAGCCCTCTTCTGCAGCACGAAAATGGAATTAATATCAGCAGCATTACCCCATAAAAGTATGCCATATGACATAATGCTGTGAAAGTAACTAAAATAAACTAACCTCGCAGTTTCAATATCAGTTAGTTGGCGAATCTTTTTAACCGCATATGCAGCAGAACTAAGTCTGTTCGATAAGTTATTTACATGAGGGCCCCATTGGAGTTTAGCATCTAACGTTATCCCCAGGAAAACAGCCGTATCCACTAGATCTAATTCCTCATTATTAAGCTGTACAGTGGTTTCAACTTGTTTAACATTAGGTAAAGTGAATTTAACACACTTAGTTTTTTTCCCATTAAGTAATAAGTTATTTGCTTCAAACCACTGTACCACTTTTGTGAGAGAATTGTTTACTTCGTCAGGTATTCTTTGGTATCTATCAATTTTAAACAAAAGTGATGTATCATCAGCAAACAATACTATCCCGTGACTATCCTTAGCGAGATAAGGAAGGTCATTAATATAAATAAGGAATAGAAAGGGCCCAAGAATAGAACCCTGTGGAACTCCTATTTTTACAGCTGATCCGGTAGACCGCTTTCCGTTCACATCTACTTTTTGTGTTCTATCATTAAGGTAAGAATTCATTAAATCCAAAGCTGCACCTTTAATTCCATAATGGTGTAGTTTTCTGAGTAATGTTTTATGATCAACACAATCAAAAGCCTTGGACAAATCACAAAAAACTCCAAGTGCATCATGTGACTCCTCCCAGGCTTCAAATATATGTTTAATTAACTCAACACCAGCATCAGTTGTTGAGCGACCCCTTGTGAAACCAAACTGTTTTGTATGTAATATATCATTAGTATGAAAATGTTTAAGCAATTGATTTAGTATTAATTTTTCAAAAATTTTACTAAAGGTAGGTAGTACCGATATTGGTCTAAAGTTAGTGGGGTCACTAGTACTACCTGATTTAAATAACGGAATAATTTTACTATGTTTCATTAAGTCAGGAAACACACCACAGTCGATACAATTGTTAAATATTAAAGCTAACTCAGGTGCAACAATGTCAATCAATGACTTTACAACGTTAACGGAAATTCCCCACAAATCATTTGTTTTCTTATTGTCGATTAATTTGAAGGCCTTAATAACGTCAGAGCAACTAACGTGACTGAATTTAAATTTTTGATTGCATTCAGGCACGCTATCCTCCAATAATGAGAGAGCGGCAGCTGGTGAAGAGTTCAATGATCTTGTAGTAGAAACAGGGATATCCGTAAAGAAGGCCTCAAAGGCTGAAGCAACCTCAGAGTCTGACGTTATAGATTTGTTATCCACAATAAGTTTAAACTCACTGGTTTTCTCTGTTGCTTTCCCTGTCTCTTCGTTAATTATCTTCCAGGTAGATTTTATTACATTGGAGCTGTTTTTTATTTTGGTCTGTATATATTTAGACTTGGCCACAATGCAATCCCTCTTAAAAGTTTTGGAAAACAATTGAACGTACTGCTTGAACTCATCACTAGTATTATATTGTCGCTCCGCATACAGTTCATATAATTTTTGCCTTTTTTTATGTAATTCAATTGTTGCCCACTCGCTAAAGGCTTTTGCATCAGTAATTAAGACCGATTTACTAGTGAAAATATCATTAAATATTCTATGAAATGAATAAAAGAATAAGTTATACATTTCATTAGGACTTAAAATATCTGGTAGAAATGGAATGTCTTTAACTAGACCTGTTCTCATTTTCTTTATACGGTCCGACGTTACTGGTACAAAAGTTATTTTACGTTTAGCAGACTTTTCCCTCAAACTTTCAAACTGAATTAATTGTCCGCAGTGATCTGAATCTAATTTACTAATAATGCTTTTACTAAGAGGATTTATATCTGTAAAAATATTATCTATACAAGTGGCGCTTATTGAAGTTATTCTTGTTGGTTCCATAAACATTTTGGATAAGTTGTAGGACATAAACAAATTTAATAACTTTACACTTAAAGGGCTACTTTCCAAAATATTGACATTAAAGTCACCGCATACAAGTAACTTTTTACTTGAATTTACTATTTTGAATAATACTTCATCCATTACCTTCTCAAAAAGTTCAAAATTGGACAATGGTGGTCTATAAACAGACACAACAATGAATTGCTCGAATTCAACTGCCGCTAGTTCAATTGTCCGTTCAACAGACAGGCTCACAATGTCATTTCGATTTTTGAATTTTAATTTTTTGTTCAATAATATTAATGAGCCCCCATGAATAGATTTTGTTCTGGTGAACGAACTACCAACCCGGTAGTCACCAAAATTAAACATGTATTCATTTTTTTTTAACCAATGTTCAGTAATACATAAAATATCAATATTAAAATTCTTTAAAAATAACTCAATCTCCAAATCCTTCTTTTTAATACACTGAATGTTCTGGTGAACAAGGTTGATAATTTGAGATTTTTTATTCTTTAAATATGGTATGTCCTTATTATAATTTGATTTATTTAAGCAAGAGGAAACCTCTGTTGTCTCCTTATCTAGTTTAAAGTAAAATTACTTGGATTGACATCCAAGATGCAGTCAGAATTATAACACTGCTCAATAAAAGCAGTTTGTTTAGCCAAATTCTTGGCTGTTATTGAAAAAAAATATGATAGCGAAATAGCTATCTGTCTTTTAAAATAGCAAGATAGTGTATATTTATCTTGCTTCAAATTATAATAAATTTTACCACATTTGGTAATGTCAATAATTTTAAATTTATTATTGTATGTACATAAATTGTGCAATGTCATATTCAACTTATATCTAAGAGTATTTTCTTGGTGTGGCAGATTTTGACAATAGGGGAATGTGTAAATAACAATATTATTTACATTTAATTTATTTAGAGATTCATAACAATATTCCAAATCTTTTTTGTTAATGTTACCTCTGTTTCCAAAAAAGATTATCAAATTTGTATTTTCATCAAAACTATTTCTATTTTTGTAAATTGAATTTACCACAGAGATTAATCCCGCATTAGGGGAACAGCAGTTCAATACCGTATGTCCCTGTAAATGTAGATTTAATAATATGCCCATATTACTACCAATTCCGTCACTAAACATGAATGTTTTTGTGCTTGATTTTGTATGTCTGAGGGAAATATTAGCATTGTTTACAACATTTTGTTCAGGGAACCTGTCACACATATGCCTTGATTTTGAGGACAATGAAGCCGGGGACACAGACTGTGGATGACCCGCACCTTCATTAGCACAGTTATTTACTAAGGAATTTTTGTGTTTATTGTGATTGTACTGTTTTAATTGTGTCTCATCTGAAGTCTGTGTGTATTCCGACCTCATATTTTTTTGACAAGAGTCAAACTGGGCTGCCAGAGTATGTAAAGAAGTTTGCAATCTGGCAATTTGAACTTCTAATATATGTGTGTCAGATTCATAACTAATTTTACTACTTTCTAATTGTGCACTATAGTTTTTAATCTGTTCTAACAATTGCAATCTATCCTGTTTGGGTTTTAACATTTTAAAAGAGTAATTATGAATTTTTAATAACTTTTGTGTTTTCCTTATATATCTGTTAATTTTTATATATTTTTTTAGTTTTTTACTGCTGCAGGGATAAACCATTGAAGGATTTGTAATATTGACCTGTGATGATGTTTGGTCAGTACAGAGAATAGGGTTATCCGTGGCAGCAGTAACCAACTCCGGGGCCCTATCAACTAACTCTTCGAAGAGACTTTGATTTTGAAGGACTGTAGTATTGTAGGCAGCAGTTTCCAGCTCGCTGATCTTCTGGTGAGCGTCATGCAGCTGCTGCTGTAGGTCAGAGATCTTGTGAAGGGTCGCCTCGTACTCAACCCGGCACCCATCAAACCTATCTACAAGCTCCTGAAGGTGGTCACGCTCTTCGACTACGCTTTCGTAACTTATATGGATAGCTGACAGTTCCGATTTTAATTTTTTATTTTTATCCAAAATATCTAATATTTCCCTCTCATTGTCGTCACGCTCGCTATTAAGTTGAGCACATAAGGCCCTACTCGCCTTTAATTCTTTTAATGCCAGTTGAAGTTTAGTTTCTTCTTGGCGTGCTAATGCCCTGCGGGTCATCATCTTGTAAATAAATGAAGTATGTTCTTAGAACAAAAGAATAAAGACGGATAAAGACCAACGACCCAAGGAATCCGAGTTGACAGTTGATAATTAATTTGAGATTACAACTGTGTAGTATTACGGCAATAATAGACAATTGCAATCACAAATACCGGTTTTTTGTGTACTTTTAAGTTTTATTTCTAAAACAACACAATAGACTTGAAAATCACAGGCTAACACTATTTTTAAAGTTAAACTAACCTGAAAACCGTTGAACTTTTACACGCAATAAACATAAGATTGGCACTGTAACTACTAAAACTATATTTATATAACACTGATTTTAATATTATTAAACTAAATAATTCTTAAATGGGCTATAAATACGCACTAAATAATAATTAAAATAAAATTTAAACCGGGACAGATTTGAACAGCTGTTTACCCCAGTGTTGCCACACCAAAAAAAAATCTTCTGGTTTCCCTTTACAATATTTTTTCTCCGCTGTCTGTATGTAAAAATAAAGTAAATTCAAGGTCCATTATAGCAAACCACCTGTGGTCCATTTTAACCAAATGCAAGAATTTTTTTTTTACAAAAACATAACCTATCAGAGCTGCCAATCAGTTTATGTCAGTTATTTGTTGATAAATTAAGCTGCAAACTAATAATTTCAAACGCTATTATGCTTATCTTAATACTTACTATACCCTTAGCACGAATCACTCAATTACATCAAAAATCACTTATTTACATTTGCGACTGCAAAACACGGACACTAAAATTCTCAAGTAAAACAATATGGCCGCTATGCATTGAAGTTAAGTGCGTATCTTACTATGTTGCTACTGAAAAAATTTAAATAGTACTTTTCGAGATATGAGGGTGGTCCAATTTAACGAGTGGTCCAACATACCATACTTTCCCCTATATGCCGTGAAGATAGAAATTGGCGCACAAACGATAGCAAAAACATGAAGATTTTAATATCCATTCAGAGATTAATAGAGCGGATCGCTAATCGCATTTGTATTCTCATAAGCTGCTTATTTAATCTAGGTAGTAGCAAAAACATGTTTTACTAATAGTATCTTCTTATAGGTAAGTTTCGAGCTTCGCTTCGCTTCGCGGCGAAAGCGATGCGTATTGCGTATAGTAACGGCTTACGGCAGTTTGCCGACCATACGCCAGCTGCACGCGCACTGCGACAGTTGCAATTTAGTTGTGTCAACTGCAATACAAATGCATCCAATTTTCTAGCCGGCTTGCAATCTATCTCCTAGACAGAACGTTTTCCTGACAGGCAACCCAGGTAGGTATGCTTTTTTAGCGATAAGCCTATTCTCTCTAAACATAGAAGTTATAGGTCCAAGTTAATAGCAATAGTTTTTGCTAAGTAGGTAGGTACATTTGCATGCACAAATGGTCCATTTTGCGACATTCATTGTAGAGCACGCTGCACGAACTTGGAAATCAGGTAAACAGTTTTTATCAATGAACCGCAACCTCTCTAACTAAAGTTCAAAATCGTCAAGCTAAAGTTTCTCTACAAATATGATTTGTTATGCTTATATAAACTTTAATGCTCGGATATAAAGTGTAAATTTAACTGTAGCGGTAGTAATGAATGACACAGTCTGGCATTGAAAGGATGAGTCATCCGTCCCGCTCACTCGGCTCGAGTACAATGCGTATGCGCATGACGAACCGCGACGTTGTGTCAATACTCAATTGTCAATTTTGACAGTCGCAAACAGACCGTCGTGGACGATGCACGTGTTCGCGTGCAGATAAAATATTGGCGCGAATCATTTAATCGTAATAAATAAACAGTGGGTAGTGATTTTGAATAATTTGTGATGACTGAGACATTAAAATATGTATTGCGTATTATCTTTGTGACGACATTATACTACACATTGATCTGTGTGTTTAAAGAAATCAAACGATTTATTTTCCCTGGTGGAGAGACTGAAGTTTAATAACATTGGATTGTTTAGCGTGGAAATTGGTAAGTTTTAATACTTTATACCAGTAGTTCCCAAAGTGGTCCAGGTGGACCCCCAAGGGTCCACGGGAGACTCGAGGGGGGTCTACGTTGGCGTGACAAGAAAATGGGGGTTCACGAGTCGTAAGCGGGGGTCCACGAATTTTTCTGTTTCTTTTATCTGGTTTCGATAGTGAAGAACTAAAATATTGGCTTGACTTCACCTTACAATGTAGGCAGATAATGTGCAGTGCTTAACTTTACCCCCGTCCTTGTCACAGCTGGTCACATTTGTGAGAGTTGGTGTGACGTCACATATTTTGCAATTTTTCAACAAAATTTTGCTTTAAAATTTCTTATTTCATGTTTTAATAGTAGCTACTTTAAAAATATTAAATTTTGAAATGTGACATCAAAAATGTATGACCCCTTCCACCCCCTTGTCACACAATGTCACAATTCGTCCCCCCTCCCCCTTAACGTGCGACGCAATTTATGGATAGTTGCGATTGGTCGATGGACGCAAATTTCCATAGTAAGATCTAATCTTCATATTTTTTTTCGAGTTTTGGGAATATGGTAGAAATGTGGCTGCAGGGGGTCCACCGGAACTAGTAAAATTTTGAAAGTGGTCCATGAGAAAAAAAAGTTTGGGAACCTCTGCTTTATACCTACCTATTAGTACGCATCTGTAGGCTGTACATGTTTGCATGTGATATGAATATACTCATATAGCTACATCCTACACGTCAAATTAATTGAAACAAGGCATATTTAGCAACGAAATGAATAGGTAGTTAAATTGCCACTCTGATTTCCTCATAAAATCTAAATAAGGTAAGTATTTATTTAATATAAAAAAAATTTTTAAGCGCTGACTGAACCTACAATTCCAAAATACTTTACAGATACCTACCTACTTGAACTATCTAAAAAATTTTTATTTATTTAAAAAAAATCACCTGAAAATTCTAAGTAAGTAAATGAAGTATATTAAAAGTAATCCTATACCTATATTATTATTAAAATATCTTATATTAAAAACCTTACCTTTATTATTATTAACTGCCATATTGTTGTAATGTTTAATTTGATAATTAATAAAATTATCAAGTTAAATACGAAAAATAAGGCGCAGAACTCCCGCAAAACTATCAAATACAATATTTATCTACCGTAATTAAAAGAAAAATTCAATACTTTTAAAAGGCTACATTTATAAGTTGCCAAATGAATAGAAAATTGGCTGTCGCAACCAAATTAAACCATTTAACGAGTTTCGTTTTAATTACACTTAACCCTACAGTTGGTCCATTTTCAAGTTTACATTGAAATAAAACTAGATTACGGCACCAACGAGGGGTGGCTGTGGCCTGTGACTGCCTGTCACATGGGAGAAATGACCTTTTTTTGTCGGTCTCTCTTTCCTGACCGTCACGACCTGATTAACTCATCCCTACGAAAAGGGAAAATGAAAATTATTCATAAAAATAAATGGATTATTACAGTATCTTTCTCGTTTTGTTTAAGAGATTTATGTCACTACAACAGGATGCCAAGTTTTGTTAGAGCCTTCAATCCTATCAAGGTTATAAGCAGCTTTTTTTATTCATCTACAAGTTAGTCCTTAACTGCGATCTTACCTGATGGTAAGTGACGATGCGGTCAAGACGATGACGATGGAAGCGAGCGAACCTGGGAGCTAAATACCTATGGGGCAGTTTTTATCAAACTCATACCCCTCATTTCGACGGGGTAAGGTAGCATCTAAATCTATACTCAAACAAAACATTGTTACTTATATTATGCGTAATAAATTCAGTAATGCTCACTCACTTCACGTACACCAGTTTACATTGTAATAAAACTGGTCCGATGACTGGATTACTAGGGGGTCGCCAACCATGAAATGAGGTTATATGTCTACCTACCTACCTACTAAGTAATAAAATAATAGACTATCACCTCTTCGTTGTCGGTACTTGGTTCCACGCGACGGAGGATCCAGAGCATCAAATACATATAAGGTACACACCTACATACGTATTAAATTTCTTTTAAGTTTCTTCTATTTAAATATTTTATTCATGAAGTCAGAGATATGAGTCAGATATGACTTCTTAGAGAATAAAGCTGTTAGCTATCATTGCGGAAGTATTTTTCACCAAAATAAATTTTCCTATAATATTTTTCGATATTTTATGTTCTTCTTATGTTATATATGATTTTAATTAGTAGCTGGGAAGGTATTTTCTATATATTAAGGTTAAAAACTAATAATTCTGGTTATTCACGTAAAGAAATTATTTGAGGCACGGCAAATAATTTGAGGTTAACTAGAAGTACTTAAATAATAATTAATGACAGTCATTAAAATGTGATTAATGACTGGGAATATCAAACATTAAAATGACACCTTAAAATACTTTTACCGTCCTAAAAAGGTATGAGGAAATAGGTTACTAATAATGTCATCATCGTCAACATGAATATCGTCACTAATAATGTCATTGATATATTGACCAGTTTCGATGTTAATTTACATACACAAATAAAAAATAACTGCTAAAATTACTACCTCGCACGCAATTGAGTCTTAACTACTAACTAGCAAAAGTGTGAAGAAACTTCCGCCAGGCTGACGAATGTCATTGGACCGAAGGTAATTGATAACGTCAAAGGAAGAATTAACATATCCGCAAACAGTTTAGGGTTAACCGATAGTAGGTATTGGTTTTCCTCTTGAGCCTGCCCAAATCAAGTAGTACCTCGCTTTAATGTGATCTTCAGAACGTGAAGGGAATGTTACCCTTATTTGGTACGACACGAGTGTCGAGTGACCTATCCATTAACATATTATTGAAACTGAGATGGCTTTAAAACATCTTTAAAACAATTGATCATGCAGCCCCGTAATCTGCTATAACTTATAACTGTTGAATAACTGTCGTACGATATATATAGTTATAATACGATATATAATAATTATAAACAATAAAATTAAGTAAAAATATATTCGATTTTGTTTTATGAGTAACTACCCAAGTAGGTACAAGTTTTTAGATGTAGGTTTAATTTTAATGAATAGTTCAGTGGAATTGTTTAAACAACCTAAAGATACCTTACAGTTCCAATATTGAAGTAACCTAGCCTTGGAAAATCCCTTGAGGTATCATCGTGTATTTTTATAAAAAGTTCTGCCATTTTTGAGGCTCCCAGCCACACACTCTCATCACAAAAAATGGGATTGGATTGAAACCTACATATGTAATATGTCTGTCTGTTGCATTTGAGAGAATGGATAGATAGTTTTTATGTGATGTTTTTGAGTACAAACGATCCATAAGTCCGAAGATCCGAAGTGTATCCGCTTTACCGGGCCCTACCAAAGGTAGATTTGTTTTTATATTCGAAGACGAGTTTAATTGGAATGGTTTTAGCTACATTTGATGAAATCTGTTTATTCGTTTATTTTTCGATTACTTAGAGAGTTAGGTCGAAATTGGTAGAACACAAATATTTTTTACAGTTGTTATAAAAATGGAGAAACATTCGGCTCATAAATCTATATTTATGTTTATTATCTTTATAGTACATTCAAAATCTTCACGGTTGAGGTCAGAATACCGCAGTTTAGGATTTATACGTAACGGAAGTCTGGAGCGGAAAAGAAATAATAATGGCTCATAAAATAAGTTAAACTTAGAGGAATCTCCTCATAGGGTGGGCTCGAACTATATTTAGACAACGCAACTCCCAACACATTTTATAAAAATCCAGGACTACAATAAAAATAATTAGTTTTCTTTTTATATTTTGGAAGTCATTGTAGGTATACTTAGTTGTGAAATAATTTTAACTGTACTTAAATATAAAATACTAGCGGTCCGCTCCGGCTTCGCCTGTGGTACATATATAGCCTATAGCACTCAAGGATCACTTACATATCCAACGGTGAAAGAATTTTTGAAATCGGTCCAGTAGTTCCTGAGATTAGCGCGTTCAAACAAACAAACTCTTCCGCTTTATTATATTAAGTATAGATTAACGGTCTTATTCATAAAAATCCCTTAATATAGGTTTAAAATAATTAATTAAATGCTCATTAGGCCTATTAAACGTTTCATAACTTTCTTTATTCATAAAGGTTCAATAAACCTCTCACAACTAAATTACCGCTATAGGCTGGTTTCGCTTTGTTAAGTTGTCGTTCTGATGTATTCATAGACAAAATCGCAAAATTAATGGGCTCTGCGCTCCGTGAAACAAAAAGTAACGCATGTGTTTTCTGTCGAAAGGGTCAATTGTCATTGTGTTGACTCTCTAGTGTTTTGACAGGTTTGTTTTTATAATACTTTATTATAGGTAACTAATATTATAAAGGCGAAAGTTTGTGTGTATGTATGTGTAATACTTAAGTAGTACTTAATTCAGGATTCCCGACACGTGTAAATTAGAGATAAGTTTTTATGAATAAATTTTCATTTCATTTTCATTTCATTTCATGTGTGTGTATGTTTGTTACTTTTTAACGCCGCAACTACTGAACCGATTTGGCTGAAATTTAGAATGGAGATAGATTATGCCCTGACTTAACACATAGGCTTTTTATCCTGAAAAAATCCACAGTTCCCGGGGATTTTGAAAAAATAGAAATTTGCTATAGCAATCTATAGCTGCAGCAATAGGTATAGCAAACTTCCTTGAAAAATGGTATAAAGGTTGGAAAAGTATGTACCTAAGTAAGTAAGAAATCCACGATTCCGAAATTCACGCGGGCGAAGCCGCGGGCAAAAGGTAGTAATTAATAACGTTCGGAGTTTTATTTTTATGTGAAAATGGAAACAGGAAAACTCATTATCCGGCCAAGAAAACGGGCATATCTCTTCTGGGTAGGTACAGCTTCTGACGAGGGTTTTCGACTAACTCAATGGCAGCTAGGTATAGCTTCCAGAGCTTGTATTATATTACCTTGGGATAATACACATACAGAATATTAAGTATAACCCTAACAATACACAGCAAATAAAAAATTATGTACTTATGTACAATATTTTACAATTGCAATGTCACTAAACAAAATAAAATAACCTCACTTCAATCAAATTATCAGCTGTCGTAAGACAAGACGGCCATCTTGTTCTTTAATAAGGGTTTAAAATAGGGTTCACCCTGTTATAAGTTATAGAGCTGTTATTGAATACTTATAGAGCGTTATAGCACTATTGAACGTTTATGAATAATGTTTTCGAGAACTTTGCCTATAACAAGCTAATAAAGCTTCTATAATTCTTTATGAATAAGACCGTAATTATTTTAATCATAATATGTATTTTAAGCCTTATATTCCATAAGATTGTACATCAGCCTGCCTTTTAAACACGCATAACTATAAAGTTTAAAGTGATAATCAGGACATTGGAAAAACTATACGCATTATATCGACGACGGTTGTGCCCTTTTGCCCTTTAATAACTCCTCGTAATCCCGATTCCCGGGCTGCCCTCACCTGTCCGACACCTTTTAAAACGATAAAAACTGTAGGGAGACAGGCTCACTGTACAGAGACGAAAACGATTTGACCTTGCAAACTGCCTTTGTCAATGTAAATAAGTACAAACTTCCGTTAAAAACAAATTCAATCATAATAATCTAACTCAGCGCAGTCCGGAATCTTGCCACCCGTGTAATTTTGTAACTACATAATATTATTATTTACATGGAAACTGACAAACTACATAGGTACGTATATAACCGATCTAGAGATGTACCTACCTATTCAAAATTGTATGGACTGATTAATATTAAAATTAATATCAAACTGTTTGTATGGCGCGCGCTTGTGAGAGATTTATTTTAAGTAAGCAATAAACTCGTACAAATTATATAGTGTAGGACGTAGGCACGTAGGTCATTAGATAACGTATCTCAATAGTTGTACAAGACTTCTTTATGTAAAGAATACTAAAATAACAGAACTGATGTCGCTTGGAGTCGTGAAATGTTTGCGCAAATGGAATTTTTTGTAAGAATTTGGTTCGATATATCTTCACGAATGGATAGCAAAAGGGAAAATAGAATTGGGAAACACTCTATTCCTTGATGTACTTTTAGGGTACCCAAGGGTAATCGTCGATTAATTTACAGCCGCAACTCGTGTACCAGAAGAGCCGCACGTGAAGAACCATAAATTACTTAATAGAGTTGCAATTGTGAGCTAGACGTACGAATACGCGAGAAATATTAAAATTTTGAGGTTTGCTGAGGCATGCGCTTTTTACAGAATGTGTCAGAAGATAGAATATTCACTAAAATAATTCACGCAAACTTCAATAAATTCATGATTATCTATTCTTCATGAAAGTATTATTTGCAGGGGAACAGCGAATACTTTTCTATAGAAAATAATAATTTAAGAATTTTCCTATACCTACTATGAAATTGAATGACGTCCGCACGCCGCACTCAGCTACGTGTCAGAGGATGCATCCAACAAACGTGAATGGCCGTTAGCATCAGCATCCACCTTTCTTCTCATAGGCTGTTAGTTGTTGTGCGTTGCTTTTGACGTCTAAGACTCTTGCGGCACATGCGGCTTGCGTGTGATGTGTGATCAGTTTAAAACCTTAAACGTGCTTGTCGCATTTGAGGCGGATTCTATTTGTAAGCAGATCTCTACCAAAAAGCCTAAAAGTTAAGTAAAGATGTAATGGAGTACTTGCTAACTTATCCGAAAATTCTTTCAAAACGGTCCTTTATTCTTGTGTAAAATAAATAAGGTAACAGCCGAAATACTAATCATTACATAGTATAAAACAAAGTCGCTTTCTCTGTCCCTATTTCCCTATGTATGCTTAAATCTTTAAAACTACGCAACGGATTTTGATGCGGTTTTTTTTAATAGATAGAGTGATTCGAGAGGAAGGTTTATAAGTAGAAAAATTGGACCCGGTAGGTGGCGCTAATAGCGGGCAGGACGACGTCTGCTGGGTCCGCTAGTTTATGATAAGAAACTTTACCTATATATAGAAAAAATTTGCTTTTTCGGTCGTGTCAGAATTTAGTAAAATATAATTTTATCATAGCAATCAACTTAGCTCCCCTTTTGTCCTTTTTAAATTAATTCCTTAATAAACTTATACTTAGATTTCGATTAAAATTTTCTTGCTCATGTGGGAAATGCCTTCATAGTAATTTAATTATTTCAAACACGCCAAATATTTTACAAGCTCACTACTTTGAATACTTATTGTAAATGGAATATCTAACCCCACGGGTAAACACGATACCATTATAATGTGGAAGCTTCAAGTATTCGGTTTACATTGTGGAAAGTAGCACGTTGAAAGTGTGTGTTGAATTTTAAACAGTATTTAATATTTGTTGTTTACTTTTACTCATAATAGAATGTACTGTAGCATCAAATGTAGATTTTAAACACAAATCCCAAATCGCCTCAAAATTAGAAAAAATACACTAAAAATTAGGTTTCAAAGCTTGTTTCAATGTTTGAACACACAATGGTAAGTACTGAAACGAAATACCTACAGTATTCACCCAACAATAATATAAAACAACAATTCTTACTTTTGAAATAAAATAAAATTAGTATGTAGCATAATTTTCGCTAATATTTAGAACTAGCTGATCCCCGCAACTTCGTTCGCGTAGATATAGGTTTTTATATAGGATCGGATCGAATCCCATAATTCTTTTATGTACTTAAACTAAATTTAGCCAAAGTTACTCCTTATAACATTACCTATCTGCCATTGAAAGTTCCATTAAAATCGATCCAGCTGTTTTGGAGATAAGCTGGAACAAATAGACAGACCGACAAACATAAATTTAAATGCACACCAGTTTAAAATAAGCGGTACGTTCAAAGATCCGGGTAGTAAGTTATTTGAACCCAATACTGAGGGTTGTAATGTCTGTCATTTCTGAACTAAAAAACCTATGACCTTGAAATATTTATGGGACAATATATAAAGTACTACCTTTCTAACAAAAAAAGAATGAGTGAAATCGAACAACGCGTTAATGAATTACAGCTAAATACACGTTTTAACTTTCTTCCCCTCTCCCTAGGGAACCCTGCTGAATTTCGGGATAAAAAGTATCCTATAACCTACCTCGGAGTATAAACTCAAATCGTACCAAGTTTCATTCGAATCCATTCAGTAGTTTCGGCGTGATGCGCGGCCAAGATACAGACAGACAGACAGACAGACAGACAGACAGACAGACAGACAGACAGACAGACAGACAAAAATGAAAAAAATTACAGTTTTGGTTTCAGTGTCGATTATAGAGTGCCCTCCAATAAAAATTTTCAAAATATCTTCAATGTACAGAATTGGATCTGTTACAGTTTTATTATATTATAGATACCTTTCCAGCTTCGGCATGAGTGAATAGGCATCTTCTAGGCAAGCGCTCACCATCTAGCCTACTAGAATATAGCCTTTAGGTTGATCTTCACGTATGAGTGTGGTCGCAGTCTATATCCAAAATACTCGTACTTAATTATACCTAAATATAATTAATCTAAAACATTTCTTACATTATATAACGTCATTATTACAATAAGTTGCTTATCGTTATTGTAATAAGTTAGCCGAAATTGCCACCAGTGACAATCGCTAATAGACCAAGATCCCAGTGCGATCTGACATAACTTATTTTCGGAAAGATGAAACCTTAGGCTCTCAGTAGTGTCTCATTTACTTTGAATAACTGTGTAATTGTGGAGTTTGTAACTGGCGTACTTATGGAGATATCAAGTGTGAAAGGTAACTAAAAATAAGAGTAACTTACTTTCACATGGCTGATTTTTATATATATATTTTGTAGAATATATATATAAAACTGGGATATATAAAACTGGGATCTTGGTCTATAATGCTTTTGTGACATTGTCGGGTCCCTATGAGAGTGACACTTACCTGTGCACTTACACTGTTAGTACTCGCCCATATATGACGTCAACACAATTTAACCAATTGCTGCTATTATACTTTGTCGATAATAATTACTTGTACAAGTATCTATTGTTTAACGCCTATACTTATTCTTATTACAAAAACATACAGGTGGTACTGTAATGTTATACTGTAATGGTAATGTTTATTAATAATTATAAAACAACAATTACCTAAAACTTCTTCTTATAATTATTTCTCAGCTCATTCCTCTCCATTGTTGGACATAGATCTCCTCATTTACACGCCATTCTTCCCGGTATTGGGGGAGTCTTCTTAAAGTTTTTTCCTAGTGTCAAGAACCGACAAATAAGTTTAAGGTTTAGTTCACTCTGATACGATTTTAATATAATTTTATTAATGATCACAATCAAAAGATATTAATTTTAATCACTTAAAGTAATTTGTTAAATATTATACAAATTATAATATTGTATTTCTGAACGAAAATGTATTGATACTAATCAAGCTGTTGTTATAAACTGTGTCAAGATATCAACCAATCAAAAAACCCGAAAAATAGCTATATCCGGTCTATGTCAGCCAATAGGAGGGCTGAATAGACCGTATTGGTCTAAAGGCTGACCAACAACACAGGTGGGAAAAAGAATATAAAACAAGACTCAACGGAGTTCAGCGGATTATTCTCGTTTGAATAAGCAACAGTGGTTTATATTTATATTTAGTGAGTCGAAATAGTTGAAAAAGCTAAGTATTGGTTCTTTTAATATTGTTCTCCAAATGTAAATTATATAGACTTCTTGTAATTTTGTTATATATGTCATAATTGTCGTGTGTTAATCTTTAAAAAACCTTACTTTAAGTTTATCGAATAAAAATGATTAAGCTATCATCATAAAGTTTACGGAAAGGTTATCGGTGAAGTTTTTATAAAGTCTTATATAGTTTAAAATCATCCTATCATAATCACTTTATCTTATCTTAGTTAAATGAAAGTTAATTTCGTACATTAATATTCATTTGTAACAAATTCTATCAAGTTTCTTGCCACTTCTTCTTGATAAGGTAAAGGCACCCAATTCGGAGGTATTTTCATCAAAACTCGAAAGAACGTCAAAAAATAAGCATTTACTACACCTTTCTGAAGAACTGGCTATTTTTATCAGAAGCGTTATTTATTTAACTCTTGAAATATCCTAAAAGGACAACAATTAAAACTTGATTTAAATGTAAAATTAAATAAAATATGAAAAAAGTCCGAATCCCCCAATTTGGAGGTAAAAATCCTAATTCGGAGGCAAATGGCCCCTAATTCGGAGGTACAGAATACAAAGGGAAACGAGTAGAATGAATTCTACATGGTGTTCAAAAATGAACTGTATTTATTAATATATGGGTGGATTTCCCAACAGCAAAATTCTCATGGCATGGGTGAAATCGGTACTGTCCAACGTTAGTATAAAGATCTAATATTTTTTTCTAGGTAGAATAGGTAGATACCTATGCGAGACAATAAATATTTATTGATTAGGACTGCAGTTTAGGAAATAAAAAATTTTTAAAGCCCCGAATTTATCATTTCGGTAGCTGTCCTCACAACCTTTTTCAATGTAATTTCCCTCATAAATCAAAAAGTATTGCTTATTTAGGTATATGGCTACTTTTATTTAAATTGTGAATAGTGACAGTATAGTTATAAAAAAATTTTATGATAATATCTACTTAGTTTAATAACTGGTAAGTAAAAATGCTTGTGTCCCAGAAAGTCCTCTCATTTCAGTGTTTTTTTTTAAATCGATTGTAGTTTTGCATAGGACAACTCTAGCTCCCCCCTCGTGCGCTTAAAATGTACGTAACAGTGTGGTCTATGTGCTTATCGTGGGAGGAAATGCGCCGCTTGCCTGCGTGTTACCGCAAAAAAAGGAAATAGTTCAATTCGGTGGCATGTGACAAACTTCTTATCATTTCCGTGTACAGGTGTAACTTATCTTGCAATTAGTTAATACATATAAAATACTATTCAAGAGTGCGTAATTGCAATACGTTTATTTGTGTAATATTCATATCATCTTGTAATAAATAGTTTTCTTGTAATGCTAATTTTTGTCCGTATTTCTAATTTCGGTGTTATCATTTCGGTGGATTCGGTGGGCTAAATTGTCAACCGAAATGACAAAAAACTCACCGAAATGATAGAAATTCTCATTTCGGTTTTTTTAAATCTTAATTATCTCATTTCGGTGGATTGCTTTATCATTTCGGTGTTTAATTGTCTCATTTCGGTGGATTGTTTTATTATTTTAGTAGATTATTATTTGTTTCGATGAAAATTTAGGCCAGCAGGTAATTTTTTAACTAAACCACTTCAAAAAAAGAGTTCATGTATTTGACCCGTACGTATGTATGTATGTATGTATGTATGGCCGCAATTATCTCAAAGACTAATGAACCGATTTTGATAATAATTTAGTTAATAATGACTCATTATAATCAGTATAAAACTAAATGAAAAGACATATATTTTAATTAACGATTTTAATCTTAGTTTAGCAATAATTATTGCTAAGCTAAGATTAAAATCGTTAATTAAAATATATGTCTTTTCATTTAGTTTTATTTTATTCCTTTTATTGTAGGTAGGTGCATTTTTTTTGTGTGAAATCCAGAGGAATATCTAAAATTAAGTAGAACATACGTAACAAATTGTCACTCATGATAGTATACAACCTTTCAGACTTGCTAAGAGTGCATCTATTTAGTTAAAGTGTATGGTTGAGGCTGCTCAGTAGTATATTTAATATATTTTCAATGAATTTTAATTTCGGTGGTCAGTTTCTATCATTTCGGTGGCTACTTATATCATTTCGGTGGCTAGTTTTATCAATTCGGTGGCATTAAAATTTTAAACACGTATTCTCACGAGTTTATAAGACATATTTTGATGGCACTCAATAAGAGCATAAACAATAACAAGAAGAACAATAAACCATAGTTCAAAGTTAAAAAAAGTTAATAATAAAAAAGTCCACCGAAATTCAAGAAAAAACGGCTTTGTTGAAATTGCCCCATATTTCAAAATTAATTCGATACGTATGTAATTGTTTATGTTTGTGTGTAAAATATTAATATTATATATTAATTTATATATAGCTGCTCGTGCTGATTCACTGACTGATTCATCACCTCTCCTGTAAAATTTTGTATGATTTTTTTTTCACTAATAGTTTCGTATAGAGGACAACAATTCATTCAGAACAAAAATATGGAAAAAGCTGATGATTGAGGATTTCGGAGACGGTTGAAGAGCACGCTTAAGCTATTGAAGATAGGTGGAGGGTGCTCGAGCAAATGTCATTCAAAACGTCATCCAATTGGCAGTGAGCTAAAAAAAAATTCAAAATGGTAAAAAAAAGATGGCCGCCATACAAATTTCTTCGGTCTCCATCTCGGAGGGTATAAAAGATGGAAGAGTGGTTTCTTAGCAAAAGATGATCAGAATCAGAAGGTCTTCTCGATGAATTGAAAAAAAAATCAAAATGGCTGAATTTATTTTTCCATAGAAAATGTATGGCGAATATTGAAGAAACTTTGATGCATACATTTTCTATGGAAAAACAAATTCCGCCATTTTGAATTTTTTTCTATTCATCGAGTAGACCTTCCGATCCTGATCATCTTTTGCGAAGAAACCACTCTTCCATCTTTTATACCCTCCGAGATGGACACCGACGAAATTTGTATGGCGGCCATCTTTTTTTCGTCATTTTGATTTTTTTTTAGCTCACTGCCAATTGGATGACGTTTTGAGTTACATTTGCTTGAGCACCCCCTGCCTATCTTCAATACTTTAAGCGTGCTCCTCACCCGTCTCCAAAATCCTCAATCATCAGCTCTTTCCATATTTTTCCTCTGAATGAATTTTTGTCTTCCATACGAAACCATTTGTGAAAAAAAAATTATATAAAATTTAACAGAAGAGGTGATCAATGAGTGAGTGAGTGAGTGAGTCAGTCATCCAATCAGCACGAGCAGCTATATATATATATATATATATATATATATATATATATATATATATATATATATATATATTTCTATCCATACCACATAATTAGGGGCTCATAGAACCTAATTCGGAGGTAATACCTCGGAATTGGGTTTTGTAACAAAAAACACGTTTCCTAATTCTGAGTGTTAAAAAAGAAAAGATTTTTCCATAATAAACAAATAATTTAAAGCTTAATTAGATTACCTTCGTAAATATGTACAATACTCTCTCAAAATTGCATCGAAATATGCATAAATTTAATTTTCTTTTTAATTAATTTTCTTTAGCTTCCCCATACAATCTATCAATAAATTACCTAAATAGGTAAACTTTGATACGGTATAACTAGTGATTTAGAGGCCAAAGTGTACCTCATAATTAGGGCTCTTTAACCTAATAGCCTATTTAAATAATCAAAACTGAAACAACACGTATTTAACATAAAATGACCCTAAAAATAGAAAAACTTATTAAGTCTATGAAATCGCAATTCTGCGGTATACCTCCGCGTTAGGAACCGGCTAAAATATTTGGCACCTAATGCGGAGGTATTTTCAAAACGTATTTTCACCTTAATTTCTTTACAAATATTCACAAAAGTTGATTGTTTTCGATTGCAAATATAGTCCTTCAAATATTAATATCTAAATAAAAACAAATAAAGCTCAAAATTAAAGGATAAACACTATTTAAAAAAACGTAGGTATTTCGTGCACAAGGTCCGAAATGTATGAAACATGCGTTCGGGCCGGCTGCAAGTGTAAAACTTGCCGGTTATTTTAAAACATATACATATAAAACCAATTATTTCGTCATTTATCTATGGAATGATAAACTATCAATTGATTAAGATATGTTGCAGTAAAAAAGAGCTTGTTGATCGGTTGAAAACGCTGTTTTTCTATATACCTCCGAATTGGGTGCCAATTTTAGAATACCTCCGAATTGGGTGACTTTACCTTAGAATAGGTTTCTGAAGTGCTGGTAGACTCATTGAGAATTAGGGCTAAATAATGAAATATGAAATGAAAGCATCTTCAAGAGATGGATTCTACAAGTCTACAAGTCTTGTAAGTGCGTTGTAGAATCAACATGTCCAAAGGATGAAATTGGCCGTTCCACACAGATTTGGCAAACGTAACGAGTATGTAGGCATTGTAAATCGGCGGGCAGGTTTATTATTAAACAAGCGGACACCCGCGACTTGACTGGGCTAAATTGACTGGGCTACGATGCGTTGTTCCTCAACATCATGAGCCTATTTTATTAATACATAATTATAAATAATTTTCGGGTACATGAGATGGCACATTTTATACCCAAAAATTATAGTTAATGACAAGCGGACACCCGCGACTTCGTTCGCGTGGATATTGGTTTTGAAAAATCCCGTGAGAATCATTTTGTTTTTCCTAAGCTCCTTTGAGCTCATACCTTGCTAAAACGGTTAAAAGTTCACTGGAAGATGTTTAGGTAGATCAAAATGTAAACATCCGCCAGTGAAAGTCCCATCAAAATCGGTCCAGCCTTTCAGAGATTAGCCAGTAATCTTTAAAGTATTTCCTTTCTAACAAAAAAAGAATGAATGAAATCGGACCTCCCGTTAACGAATTACAGCTAAGTAGTAAGTACACATTTTGATTTTCATCCCCTCTCCCAAGGGAACCATGCTGAATTTCGGAATAAAAAGTATCCTATATGTTACTCCGTAGTATGAACTTAAATCATGCCGAGTTTCATTTCAATCCATTCAGTAAATTTTACGTGATGCGCGCACAAACATATTTGACATAGTTACATTGACAAACAGACAAAAATTTAAAAAATAGCTTTTTTACGTTCAATTACTTATCCATAACATCCCCCAGTTATTATTTTGCAAAAATCTTCAATGTACAGATACGGCAAGTCTACGATTTTATTATATTGTATAGACTTTATCAAATTAGTGCAAATATTTGTACAAACATTCGCGGTTGTGTATTTGTTGTACTTTCTAAGATAACCTCGGAATAACTGACATATTTGAACTATCTTACATAAACTCGTAGAGTCGTAATTTAAACAGGAACATTAATTATTCGCAATTAGTCACACGTTTATCTCAAAGGTCAGAACCTTGGGTGATGTATGCCTTTGTATTAATAGATTGGCTCAATTTATGACCAATAATAAATAATTATTATGTCACCTGTGTATCTTAAAATTATGTTGATTTACGTTCACTACAATGTTACTCCCTGACGTCAATTTGTACTAAGAAATTATGAGCTACTTACTCGTATTTATGTGTTTCCGTAAATGTAAGTAAATACGTTGTTATTGCGCGATTTAGTAATCATGAACGGAGTTTGTTTGTATAATTTCGTGGAAATTATACGATAATTTCTAATACAAAGCCTTCTGTGTATTTATGTATCAGCAAGTTCAGTGGGATAGGGTTAAGGCCGAAATGACATTATCAGCATCAATTCGTTTAATCGGGTTGTTTACTCACTAGTGCGCATCAACTATCGTAACATGATTTTTTTTTTTGATGTGCGTAATTATTATTTAAGACTAGATGATGCCCACGGCTTCGCCCGTGTGGATATAGGTTTTTAAAAAACGTGGGAACTTTTGATTTTCCAGAACAATAAGTAGTTTTATCTGTAGTAACCCGTCCCCAAAACGGAAAAATCCCAGGGGATCCCCACGATTTCGGAATGCAATTCCTTACAGCATCAGGGTTGAGGAGTTGGATATGTACCTACTACCTACTCGAGTTCATTCAACGATAAAGTCTTTAATTGGTACTCCCAATATCAATTTAAATAACCGATAGTTTCTAAATCCCATTAGTTTTGGGGATCAGGTCCTCTACAGCATCAGGATTGAGGAGTTGGAATCCAAATGTTTTATAGGACAGTGTCGCAATGTTTCTCTATCGATTAAAAAAAAAATTATGCAAATCGGTTCAGAAATCTCGGAGATATCGGTGTACATAGGTAGAAAAACACAACTCTTCCTTTTTTGAAAGTCGGTTAAAAAAGTAGCCTATGTTACTCCCTGGTTAATTCTCTATTTGTAAGTGAAAGTCCCGTCAAAGTCGGTTCAGCCGTTCCGAAGATTACCCCGTTCAAACAGACAGACAGACAGACAGACAGACAGACAAAAATTTTAAAAATGTGTGATTCGGTTATGGTACAGTTCAAATAACCATATGAACTTAATATGAGGTAGTTATTTCGATATTACAGACAGACACTTCAATTTTATTTATTAGTATAGATGTCAAATCGAGAAGCACATTTGTAAGCATTTATATAAAAGTGAAAGCTGAAATTATGCGATGTGTATGCAAAATAGCCAATTTTAATTTGATAGTAAAATACGAATCGATGATTACAAAGACTTTTATAAACAGAAACGCGACTGGCGCAAACGCAGCGTTGAAATCGCACTAGTGCGTTTGCCACTTACTGCACCCGTGCGGGAAAATTAACTTTCAAACCATGTTGACTACCATTATAAGTGGAGTAGATATAGTTAAAGTATCGTATGATATTTTTTTTTTTTTTTAAATAAATATTCACACATACACACACGGTCATCTGTTCCTAAAGTAGGCAACTTAATGCCTGTGTTATAGGTAACAGCCGACTGATAGACATATTTACATATATACAATATAGATATATAATTATAATTTTTTTTTATTAAATATATAGTATAGTATATACATAATACATACTTATATACTTACATAAATACACCCAGACTCAGGGCGGGAATCGAACCCGCAACCCCGGAGCGGAAAGCAGGGTCACTGCCAACCGCGCCAGCGCGCGGGTCAGTCGATAGATATGGTGTCAATGTTATATCTACTACTAGTATGTTAGTTACTTAGTTTATCGAAGAAAGCTTCGATAAACATTATTTGATCTTCTGATAACGTAATCGAATAAAAAATGAAAATCAAACAAATGCATGCTTCTGTTGATGATATTATACGAGTAGGTACTTTTTCATATGCTTATGATATCAAAGTATCGGTGTCGGTTATTATGATTATAACATTTCACAGTCGTTTTACCTTTAGACTTATACATATTATATTTATCATATTTACTGTGCAATGCTTGTACCTACCTCAGCGACCACAGTGTACCTTCTCATCGTGTGAGGTGTACTAATACAAAGACAGCATTGTTGACCGCTGACTATAATGTGAATTATTGTGTGATACAAGAACTATCCATGTAATGTAAAAAGTTTAAGGAATGCTGATATAATATATTATAATGTCATCGAGTGTACAACTTAGATACAATATGTCTATAAGGTAGCCAAGACTCCTAATGAATTTTCTCCTGACAAAGTCGAGAATGTTTTTGTTGTACCATTAAGTATTAGATTCAATTATTTTAAATTTATGAATAGACCAAAATAAATACATAAATTATACATCCATTACATAGAAATATAATCTACTAGCTGATGTCCGCGTGGATTTAGGATATTTTAAAATCCCGTGGGAACTTAAGCTAACGTTTTGATGATTATTAAAATAACTAGTGTTTTTAAAGAAAGTCTCACAGATGGACCATATCCTGAATTTAGGTGGAGAGGAAAAGATCCTTACGGAATTTTACAGGCCATTTAAAAAAATTAAAAGCCACACGCCTATGGTACGACAGTCACTGTCTATGGTGTAACAATAAACGGTGGCTTACTTGATTAACGTTACACAGCTGAAAGGACTTATGTTCGCTGTTAGGTTTTGCCTCCAGATTAAAAGAACTCAAGGATTTCAAGAGGGCGTCACGCATTATTACTAAGTCCATGTTCGTGGCATGGTGGACTAGCTGACAATTAGGCCTAATTGGGGATCATTGGGGGCCAAAGTCCACTCGATGCGGGCCGCGACGATTACGTGCACCACTTTACGTTGATGAGCCCTTCAGTGTCTGTTACACTTTGTAAAATTAGACAGTAGGACGTCTAGATCGGGCTAATTATTATTATCAAGTATCCAATTACTATTTGCTACCATAAAATTCAAGTCGGACAATACATGGCGAGGTGTGACGTTTTCATATAGACAGAAAATAAGTTAAAGATACAATCTTATTGGTCTAGGATCCCACCTTAGAAATTTCTACCCTCATCTGTTATTTAAACGAATTATATGTCAAATGAAAGATTATTTTATTCTTAATCGAACCGTATTTGGTTGCCTGGTCAAAAGTGGTGCTAAATCATGGTTGCCTGGATTTTAAGATATAAAATGTTCGGTGCGAGTGTTGAAAGTGACAGAAAAGTGTTGCGCGCGCAATTTCATTTGACAGACAAAGATGCAGTGAGGCAGGCGTGCACTCGGCAGGTGCTTAGTCTATACATAGATTAAAACCATAGACTTTCTGTGCCTGTCCATTAAAGATATTTACAAAAAAAATAAGTGAGTGACGTAAGGGATAAGTAATAAAACGTAAAAAAGCTGTTTTTGAAAATTTTGTCTGTTTGTCTGTATGTTTGTGCATGTATTACGCAAAAACTACTGAATGGATTGAAATGAAACTTGGCATGATTTAAGTTCATACTACATAATAGCATATAGGATACCTTTTATCCCGAAATTCAGCAGAGTTCCCTTGGGAGAGAGGATGAAAGTCAAAATACACATTTTGACTTTCATCCCCTCTTCCAAGGGAACTGTGCTGAATTTCGGGATAAGAAGTATCCTATATGCTATTATGTAGTATGAACTTAAATCATGCCAAGTTTCATTTCAATCCATTCAGTAGTTTTTGCGTAATACATGCACAAACATACAGACAAACAGACAAAATTTTCAAAAACAGCTTTTTTACGTTTTATTACTTATCCCTTACGTCACTCACTTATTTTTTTTGTAAATATCTTTAATGGACAGGCACAGAAAGTCTATGGTTTTAATCTATGTATAGACTAAGCACCTGCCGAGTGCACGCCTGCCTCACTGCATCTTTGTCTGTCAAATGAAATTGCGCGCGCAACACTTTTCTGTCACTTTCAACACTCGCACCGAACATTTTATATCTTAAAATCCAGGCAACCATGATTTAGCACCACTTTTGACCAGGCAACCAAATACGGTTCGATTAAGAATAAAATAATCTTTCATTTGACATATAATTCGTTTAAATAACAGATGAGGGTAGAAATTTCTAAGGTGGGGATCTCCTACTATATGTTGATTTGTGGAGAGATCGGAGAGAGGCATTTGACGAATTGTTCTGAAATCGAATAAAGGCGGTTTAAGTTAGGTAAAGAAGGAATTTAAGATTTTCATAATCGCACTCTAATTCAGAGTAGAATATTTTAACCCCTTTACCGCATAGGAATCCAAATATGGTATGATGAGATATTAATAATATGATATGATGATGAGAGATATTAATATGATATGATGAAATCATTAACTATAATTTTTGGGTATAAAATGTGTCACATACCCGAAAATTATTATTTATAATTATTAATTAAATAGGCTCGTGATGTTGAGGAACAACACATCGAGAAAGTTTGAAAGTCGTTCGTGGGAATTAGTGTCACGTCAATGTTAGACTTCATAGTAGTTTAAGAAATCTATTAAAATGATGCTTCTACAAAAAAGAATGATTGAAGATTATATAAAATATGATTAAAAAACGTGAATTTGACTCGCCCCAGCAATGCGCAATATAGCAATTAATTATGTACACATAATCATAATCCTACTTAATATTAATTTTAAAAAGTGCATCCGCCGAATTTCTTGCAGTTCTCCTTGGTTGGAGCGGCATTCCGAACCAGTGGTAGATTCACTAATTGACTATTCCAAAAAAAATTGTAAAAGTTTATTGGAATAAAAGCTTTTCTATTCTAATAGAGGTTAAAGTATGAAATTGCCGTTTTATTGTAATAGGTACTTCGAATTGGCATAGAACCTTCATGGTTTGAGATTTTTGAGTGAAACTTTTTTCATACGATACCTAAGTATGTAGTTCTTCTTTTAAAAAATGTGCAACATTCGATTATCAACTTTCAGTTGTTTTTTTTATTCAGCTTAGACAATAAAGATGGATACTTCGAAAATTCGTGTGATTTTTGAATACGAGTTCCGACGCGGAACTAACGCGGCAGAAACATCTCGCAATATTAATGTTGCGTTTGCAGAGGGGACTGCTAATGAACGCACTGTGCGATTTTGGTTTAAATGCTTTCGTGATGGAAACTTCGATTTGAAGAACGAACCACGTGGAAGACCGCCCACACAGGTGAATAACAATGGTTTGAAAGAGATGGTGGAAGCTGATCCGAGCCAAACTACCCAGGAATTAGTGGCATAGTTTAACGTTACCTTACCAACAATATTGACTCATTTGCGTCAAATCAATAAAATTAAAAAATATGAAAAATGGGTGCCTCATGATTTGACTGATCTGCAGAAAGAAACGCGTGTTGAAACTTGCGTTGCCTTGTTGAATCGATACAGAAATGAAGGAATATTGGATCGAATTGTGACATGTGATGAAACATGGATTCTTTACGATAATCGTAAGCGGAAAATGCAATGGCTGACCCCAGGTCAAACGCCGCAACAGTGTCCTATAGCAAAACTTACCAATAAAAAGGTAATGGTAACTGTTTGGTGGTCTCAGCGTGGTGTTATTCACTATAGCTTTCTCCGATCTGGTCAAGCAATAACGGCAGATGTCTACTGCGCCGAACTCCGAACAATGATAGCGAAACTAGCAGTGAAACCCCGACTTATGAATCGATCTTCACCATTATTGCTCCATGATAACGCGAGACCTCATACAGCACGAGAAACCGTTTTAACTCTACAGGAACTGCAATTAGAAACCATTCGTCAGCCTCCGTATTCGCCAGACCTTGCTCCAACGGACTACCATTTTTTTCGTGATTTGGACAATTTTCTGCGTGATAAAAAGTTTTCTTCTCAGGATGCAGTGCAAAATGCTTTCACACAGTTTGTCGAATCTAGATCACCAGAGTTCTATCGCAAAGGCATAAATGAGCTTCCTATTAGATGGCAGCAATGTATAGATAATAATGGTAATTATTTTGATTAAATAATATGTAAAATTAAAAAAAAAACGAATTTTTATTTTTCAGTACAAATCGGCAATTTCATACTTTAACCCCTAATATTACCTACGTATAATTGTATGTACTTAATTATTATTATTTCATTGTTTTCATTCAAATATAATGCGTTCGAAAGGCTTCATAAAAGGACCGCCTTTGCGATCTGCTGGGATAGTCAAAGAACTATTCTAATGCAGAATTTAAATTACCTACCTTCTCGGCGCGTCGTGTTTGTCATCTCATCAAAATCTCAAGTTACCTCTTCAGAACTAGTGGGAAATAGGAATCCTAAGTAAGCACTAAGCACGTTCTGAAATCTGACTGCTTTTCTCATTATCTGTGAGAGACAGAAAAGTTTCCTGCTTTTTAAATTGACTTCAGAAAAGGTGATTCTTAAAATTTGAAAAGTATTATTTTTATTGTTACAAAATATTTATCTATCTAGATACGGGTATGCTGAATGTTCTGTATAATTTAATATTTCTTCGGATAGGTAGGACTGCAGGTACATACTGTCGACAGAGCATATACCCAACATAATTTTTATTAAACACCCATATAAGTGACTTAAATTAAGTCGTGGTCCCGATTCATAAAATGTTATTAAAAAATGTTTATAATAATTTAATAAAAACTGACAAACTAAGTAAACAGAACCTACTTCTTTTAACAGTTATTTTGTAAAATTGTGCCACTTTACAGAATAACAAGTGAAATTGAGTCTTTAAGTATGTTTAAACAGATTATTATAGAAATTAGGTGAAATGAACACAGATGAGAAGTAGATCACACGAGTAATATCGAATGTAAACTTGACATAATATTAAGTACCGTTTTTTATTTGTTTACCAAATAAAAAATTTGGTTTGTTTCGTTTTATATAAAAAAATACTGTTTCATAATAAAATGAATAAAACCTACCCACCTCCTTTTATATCAACAAAATTATCAATCTATTCAGTATTTCCCTTATTTCTATTCCAAGGCAATTCCGATTCTAATTTCAATATATTCTACCAAGGAAGCAGGAAGTCGTAGCAATTTGTGACGGAAGCTATTCTTTAGTAGAGTTGACATCTTAATTTACCTGCGACTATAACTAGATGTCGTCCCATCGCGTGTGTTGAGATGGAAACGTAGATATACGAGTAAAGCTCTATCTCTTCAAATATTAATATTAAATTACATTTTAGTAAAATCTCTACAGATTTAACATCTATTCAAATAAATAAAGTTGAAGGGTATGTCTGTTATCGACTCATTTTACACCGTCACATTTATTGACTCATTTTACACAAAACTCCGGTGGCATCCGCATTCTGCAATGTCGAGAATTTATATACTGAGAAGGATTTCAAAAACAATGTTGACGAACCACTGACGTTTATCTTAACTAATATTATAAATGCGAAAGTGAGTTTGTTTGTTTGTTACGCTTTCATGCCTAAACCTCAGAAACGATTTGGACGTAATTTGGACTTGACCTTGGAGAAGGACATAGACTACTTTGTATCCCGACTCAAAGCGCTGCACCGAATGTATGATCTACTGGGAACTGACTTAACCCAATACAATTTATCACATTACAAGGTAGTTAGATACCTACTTGGATATTTTTCCTTGTTCACCATCTGTAATCTGTGATTAATTAGGCTTATCACATAGGTACTTATTAGTTTTCATCGTTGGTTCGTTCGTTCGTTTCAACCAATAGACGTCCACTGTTGGACATAGATCTCTTGCAAGGATCGCCACAGCACACAGACACGTCAAACTTATAACACCCCGTCGTTTTTGCGTCGGGGGTTAATAAAAATCAAAATTTATGGAAAATAATAAAAAAGCAATAATAAAAAAATTAACATTCGCAAATCAAAACTAGGGCATTGAACCCCAGTTGCAGCGCGCAATGATTTTCAATTACGTTCCAAATTGATGACGATCTCTATTGCGAAAAATCTTTTGAGTAACTAATTTCAACATTATTGTGATTGTTTTGTTCCAAAAACCGCGAAGGACGGCTATTTCTTGAAATACAACAAACAATATTTGTTGGACTTACATTCTGAATAAACAGCAAAAATAAAAATAATAAAGTTATTGTGGATGCTCCTAGATGATGGATGTGGAGTGCCGGGAGGGGCCGGACTTACGAGCATCCACCTTACCTAAATATTTAAATACTTAGTAGGATTTTAGTTTAGATTGTTAGGTTAACTATACGTGTACGAAATCGTTCATTAAAAAATCAATGAAAATTCAGTCATTCTCGCAGTGGTAGGTACGAGTTTCATCACCAAAGCTTTGATAAACAATATCCAATAGAATTTGAAACAATTTTAAAATTTAGGTTTTTTTTAAATATCAATATCAACTCTGTGTGTGATTCATGAAATCATCTTTTTAATTTTATAATAAAGGTTAGCCGTAGATATTCACTACAATGCACTAAGGATTACCAATTACTATGCAAATTATTGCATAATTAATGAGCCATCTCATTACGCTAAGACGTTACCTACTTAAGAAGCTGTTATGTTTTACAACAACGACACTGGTCACTGGTGTCGCCAATCGTGGTGAATCACCTAGTCTTGAGTCAGTCGTCATCGTGATTCGTGATGACTCACAGTCACGTCTGTTTCGAAGGCTTTTATATAAACAACCGGTGTTAAGGTTTTTCCATATGAAAAAATGTATATCCGACTAATCATATCGTTGATATCACGAGATTTCCAAAAACTTCGGATTGATATCTAAAACACGTCACTTTTGCGTTGCTTAACTTAAATTTGAATAATACTAACCCACCCACCTATCAGCGTGGCATGGGGGTCTCAAATTGAAATCACTCTCTCCTTTAAGAAAGGAAGCCTTACCCAGCCGTGGGACGTCAAAGGGCTATAATAGTGGTGTGGATGGAATACTTGAGTCCGATCGTCTGTACTAATTCCTAATTATTGATTTAGCTCCTATGATATTGTCAAGTCCAAATCTATGAGCTAAGAGCCTTCAATACTAACAAAATTAAAGTAATTATTTATAAAAAAATCTAATCAATCACGTACCTACATCACTAGGTGCTCACACCATAGAATTGATAGAAATACATATACGGAACAATGTTCTTCTCCTTTTATCGTGCCTCTAATAAACTCGCTAACTCTACCAACAAGCTACCTAGTACCTACAATGCAGGTACTAGGACATGACACTACGACTAGGTCACGGACTAGGGTCTAGGCTGAAAATTTTACTGAATTAATTTGTTTATATGAATATGTAGGTCCTACATATTCATATATATGAATATGTATATAATTTGTTTATATGAATATGTAGGTCCTACATATTCATATAAACAAAGTAATTCAGTAAAATTTTCAGCCTTATAGAACCTAAGTAGGTACTATCTAGAAGGATTATACTGTAATGCCTGTAGCTACATTAAGTGATATCGCGATTTTTATTCCAAAACGACGTGGTTCAGCCAACGTTGACAAATTCAAATTAAAAAAGCATAACTTTCGAAATGATGACGACCAGTAAGTAACTAAAACATTAACTAGGTACCTACCATACAATGAATATAAAAATTATTTTGCTATAATCCGCTAACAGTGACAAATTCGTAGGCACAACACCACACAATCTTGTAGGCACAACACCACACAAATTCACCACAAAACAAACTCGACGATCGTTTCGCTCCGACACCGGAGCATCTTCAGGAGTACCTACCAACCACGTAACTTACATACGTAAGTACTAAGTTTACGTAAAAAATAAAAATAGTAAGTAGGCCTCCACGCTTTTCCTTTATTTCACATCTATTACAATAGGTATTTATAACAAAAAAAAATGTCGTATCCATGTGAAATTCCCTTGTATCTTTATTTTTACTAATCTAAGTGGCCATTTTAGAGTTGTGATCAGATACTTTTGAAGCTTTTGATATAAAGTAGGTATAGCCTTAGTATAGAATAGATTTTTTTTATTCCAATTAACTTTTACAACGTGCTTTCGAATCCCTTTGCGACCGAGAAGAACCAGCAAGAAACTCGATGGTCATTTTAAAAAGGTTATGTGTACATATTATAATTCAAAACCACGCATTGCTAGTGAGAGTAAAATACACGCTTTTTATATAATTTAGACATAATCTTTGATTGTATAATATTATGCTTTTTTTATGAGATTCTTGTTCGTGCACTCTTGATGCTGCTGCTCTTGGTCGTGGCTGCTAGGACACGGAGTGCTAGTGACGGCTAGGAGGCTGTATAGGCACATCAGTACTCAGTAGTCATCGGCCTTCTTGGTTCTGGGTTGCACCGCCTCCAGCGCGATGCTTCTCCACTTGTGTCGGTTTATGGCGTTGCGGGAGCACTCCACCACAGTTGTTTGGGTCACAGCTTACTTTTAAAAATGAGATTAGAATAGAATAGAATAGTTTTTTATTCAAATAAACTTTTACAAGTACTTTTGAATCATCAATTGAATCTACCACTTACTGTAACGTTACTTTTAAATTTCCTGAAACTTATGTAAATCTCTGTATCTAAAATATAATTATAGGGTTAATAACATTTGAAAACTCTGTAAATTCTATGATAAAACAAATTACTCTGTTACTAATCTGGCCGATTTAATTATGTCCACATATATTTAAGCGCATGTGAGAGTTTAGTTTAATTAGAATTTCCACTAGATTACCTACGCACTTGCGAAAACGTGACGATTGATAAGTTCGAAATGTCTTAATCCATTCTAGAAACTAAAATGAAGCTATTAACTTCAATTAATAGGTGCGATCCCCGCCAGTCGTAACGACTTACGACTCTAAATAACAGTGATAATAAACTTTTGACGACTGAGGCATTTTAATAAGCGATTTAATTAAATTGAAACAGATTACAAAAGATTGAAAAGGTAATGAATTTCACTTTAACGACAGTACCTATAAAACATAAAGATCGTCACAGAATATTAAATTGATAGTACCGCTAAAATGGAATGTAGAATCACTACATAGTATAAAACAAAGTCGCTTTCTCTGTCCCTATATCCCTATGTATGCTTAAATCTTTAAAACTACGCAACGGATTTTGATGCGGTTTTTTTTAATAGATAGAGTGATTCAAGAGGAAGGTTTATAAGTAGAAAAATTGGACCCGGTAGGTGGCGCTAATAGCGGGCAGGACGACGTCTGCCGGGTCCGCTAGTATTATATAAAACCCTTTGTCTGTGTCTCGTAAGCCCAGCAGTCATCTTTTATACTATAATTTTACTAGCAGTAAAGTCGCCAGAAAAGAATAAAGTATAAAAAATTCCATTTCACAGTCAATCAATCCCGGTAGGTACTTCAATCCATTTTGGTGTAATAAAGGTGCTTCATATGTTTTTGCGCTTTTTACCTGCGTAATAAAATTTTACATATTTCTTAACCTTTTACACTGCCATGTGAATAACGTATAAAAATACGACTCATATTTTGAACAATTCGTTGAAGCTTTGTTTTCAGTGTGTTCGTACCTATTAATATTTTGATAGGTAACTGCAACTTTCAAAATTATTGGTTCCATATTTGTTCTAGAGTTAACCGAAGCCATAAAATCACGACAGTTAGCATTGATTCGCATTTTTACCCGACTGGATCAGAAGGAAATTAGATCCCTAATATTTTGGAGTGTATGTATATAAGTAACTATTTCTCACGTAAGAAAATCTCACGTAAACTCCACGTATTTAAATCTTGAAAGTGTAATCATTCCACGTAGTCAAGCGCTGTCAAATAAAGACATAAACTCTAAAATGCTAAACAGTCCTAGTCGTTGGTATACCGTAGGCGTTTCCTCCATTAAAGTAGATTTTATCCACTTAACATTCGTCGCGTTAAATTAGTTAATTGTCGGTGCATCGCCCTCGATGTCGCTCGTCGTCGTGGGATATGATTCAGACATTTCGAATTGTCATAAGTTCATAACTGCCCACGCGGTTAAAATGGCCAGCTAATTATGGGTGGGTGTAGTGAGCCCAATCCGAAATATCCATACTTTAATTCGAAAGTGTGTCTGTCTGCATTTCTATGTCTATCTGTTACCTTTTCACGGCTCAACGGCTGAACCAATCTTAACGAAATTTACATCCCGAAAAATCGTAGGGTTCGTATAAGATTTTTTAAAAAACCTTAATCTAGGCGGGGATTATCTAGTTTGGGTAACTTGCATTATTGATTCTGTCATTCTATACCTTCAGAGTCTCTATTTGTGCTGCTACACTGGTGTTATGAAATGTTTTAAAACATTATTGAACGTTTACTAACACTGTAACGATTTTGTTATGATTTGTTAGATGTTTTCAACGCTGACTGCGTTGAAAGCTAAAATTATTAGCAAATTAAAAGCTAGCATTTGTGACAATATGTTAATGTCTCTGCATTGTGGTCTTCATTGTTGAGGACCATGACCCTTTCCATTACTCACATAATGGCGTTATTTCCTTGGTGAGCTCCCAGACACTTCCGCATACCTACACTCTAACTTTTCTAACTATTCAGTTGGACTGAATGCATTATAACTCTATTTAGGACTTACATTATCTCCTTTAAGTTATGAGCAAAAAATATTGGTAGATACTACTACACGCTAAGTTAGAATTATCATGGCTTCATTGATTGCCTATAAAACATGGAACGCTACAAAGCTAACGACACCCCATTGACCAAATCGAGAGCAGCTTTTAAGATACGAGGGAAAAAATTAACATACACACAAACAGTAAATACCGCACAACCCTTTCGTAGTCGGATAATGAATTCTTGATACGTCGAGGACGAATGGTTATATTTATCGAGTACAATAGATACTCAGTTATGCTGACGAAATCCCTGGTGTAATAAGAGCACAATAGAATAGTTCGCCGGCCAAGTTTGCCGGGCCAGCATTCGGATCATGTCTAAATTGGATATTGTTAGTAGGAAAGAGATATTTCACATATTTATTAGATAGTACAGCTTTCTTGTGAACTAATCATAGTAGATTATGAAAAAAAAAAACTTTTTCAGGGATATGAAATATAAAATGAATATCATAAAAAAAATATCATATTACGCGTAAACAAATTGACCGTAATAACAACAGTTTTTATTTTTTTTACGCAAAAAAACCGTAAAAAAATAAAACCTTGTTATTACGAACTTATTACGAATTGTTTAAATATTCTCGGGATGCAAATTTTCTACCTGCCTGTAAAAGACCCATCAAAATCGGAAATTAGTTCGGACGAATAGATAGACTGACAAACAAAAAAAATCTTGTTTGGGTTATTCTATCGTTCAAATAATCAAATTATTTTAATAACAGCCAGTTATTTCAAAACCACAGACGCTTCTTCAATTCTATTTACATATTTGTATACTTAGATAACAACTTCTTTTTTGTTACGGAACACTGATTTCGCAAGAATAACTTACACTTGTCTAAATAGAAATAGTGTTTTATTGCCATAAGTTATATACGAACATAAAACAGAATTGTTCGTTCCAATAAAACTCCAATACACGTACCTACCTACATCCGTTAGCTAGTTAGCGGACTTAATAATGCACTTAAGATAAACAATTTTAGATTAGTTACAGAAATATTTTAAGTTTCACTTAGGTATGGTTTCACTGCATCCTACATAGAGATGTCGTATTACTAGAGCGGTGGTAAAATATACATTAAAGTGTCCAACCTAATCCCATTGAACTATTACGCTTAGAATGGAAGTTTCTAACAAATTTCCGCTCGAAACGTAAGCTATAAACCAATCCATGTGTGCCCTGTAATTACATTTGCCGACACGCACACAAGCGCATGAGTACCTTGAGCACTGACGCGACGATAGCCTTTTAGGCTTGCTAAAAACGGCTTATCGCCGCGTCGACGACTGCCTTTCTTTACCTATTTATTCTAAGGTCCAACCGTACTTACTATGGTTTAGTAAATTGGCTGTAGACCTGAAGCTGAGGCTAAAAACTATTTTTGTCAACGAGCATCCTGAAAACAGTTTGCTCAGAATCAGTAACCTAATCGATTACAATAATTTTTAAACCATGATAGATAAATTTGTATCCCAAAAATATATTAAAAACAAATTCTGTCGTTATACCTACACTACTTTTTAACCCCCGACACGCAAAAACGACGGGGTGTTATAAGTTTGACGTGTCTGTGTGTGTGTGTGTGTGTCTGTCTGTTCCCCTGTAGCGCTTAAACGGCTGGACCGATTTGAATGCGATTTCTTTTGTTTGAAAGGGGTATTAGTCGAGAGTGTTGTTAGCTATGTTTGATGAAAATCGGTCCAAGATGGCCGCCGCTACAAAATGGCGGATTACATATTTTATTACAACGCCCTCAATATGGGTATCAAATGAAAGGGCTTGACTAGTAGAATAGCACTATGTAAATCCAAGATGGCCGCCATCACAAAATGGTGAATATCGGGGGTTTTTTAAATTTTCAATTTATACTTGTCTACTTTTGCGGCCTTATTATGCTGAAAGTATTCATAGCGTTATTTGCAAAGACTCTCAACAAACAGTACGACATGACGCAAGGAGTACAAGGTTTGCTCCTCCATGGTCCAACTCAATGGCATCCTGTTTATTTCTTCCAATTTCTTCTGTAAATAGCTGGTCGGTGCAGGAGAGCTGCTGCGCAAATAGAATCATGTTAAACTAACTGTGCATCTATTGTACATTGGTATGTAATATATCTAACTAAGCATTTTATTATGTTCGCTATTCAAAAGTGAAAAATCGGAATTTTTCTAATTCTATTTTGAAGAACACAAAATGAAGAATCACTGCTCCACAGAATACTAATTAATAGTGACTACTTACAGGTAACTAAACACTAATATGCATTTTGGAAGGACAGGAGAAGAATAACCTCCTTTTTTGAAGTCGGTCAAAAAACACTGATTTCTTACTAAATCTTGTAATAGGGTAGGAACACCGGTTTCCGGACACGCACCTGTTATCGTCCACCGAGCGGATCACTCTTAAGAAACGTTTAAAAATAGAAACATTATAAGACTTACATAAAAATAATGCATCTCTATGCCAACTTGAATGTCTTATCAAGACACAGAGAAAGAAAAAAGTCTATTTCACTTAAGTTTCTTTGAAAACAAAGCGATCGAATTTTGAGTATGCAATTAAGGAATGAAAATGAGCCGTGTGGAGCAAAAAAATTAGTGGCATGCTTCAACTATCACGGGAAGTTATTAATCATTTTACTATAAGATTTAGTTTGATTCTTCTTTGTAGCACTTACTTATGTTTCATAAAATACTGTGAACGTGTTTTTTTACTTTTGATTACATTAGAATACAAATAAAAGGGGTGGACGACAACTAGTTCACTATTTTCTTAAGAAAACCTGTTATCGTCCGGGCGGTCAAACACAGGTTTAGCGTCTTAATTTTAGGTAGTCTTGCTATCAATCGAGGTGTGCACAAAATTGGAATTAAGTTTATTAATTCAAATCCTATACACATACACTAGTTAGTGACTAGTCTTCGTCCACTTTTTTCTCATTGTATATAAAACTATGGGTCTTCAAAATCACGCGTGGACGATATCTAAATTTGCACTGAATAAATATTCTAAGTTTCGACCACCAAGCTATTATTTGAAAATAAATAGATTTAGTAAAAATATAAATAATTAAACTTGTTTGACAAAAGAATTACCTTATATTTTATGTGTTTCTCCTTGGAACTTTGATATATTTATAAGTTAAGATAGTATTATTGATCATTATAATTTGTGGACGAAATTTAAAATAGAGAATCTGAAGTGCACCGGTTATCCGTCCACCTATATTTTAAACTGTATGAAAAACACATATTTTTCAATATTATGTTATTATTTAGGCGAATTTTGATTATTACTCATATCTATAATTTATTTTTTATTCATCTACAAGTTAGTCCTTGACTGCGATCTCATCTGATGTTAAGTGACGATGCAGTCTAAGATGAATGCGGGATAACCTGAAAGAGGTACAGCAAAATCCGTACCCTTAAACGCTAAATGACTTGGAAGTAAGGCATACTAGACTAGAGACAATTTTGAAATTATTAAATTGAATTTACCAAATTGGTCTGCCGAGAATCAAGTAGAGGACCTTCCACTAATAAGACTTACCCCTGCGCCATGCCAGGGAGGCTGCCAAATTATATTATGTACCTACTTTTATATAATGTAAGTGCGATGTGGTAAAAGACGATGCAAGATAGATAGGCGCAAAGTTGGTAAAGATATTATGTCATATTGTAGACTCTACAAACCGCGTTAACAAGGCAACAGTTTTTTTATCTGTTTTATTTTAAAACAAGCAGTTGACCGCTATTGCGTATGCGTAGAAAGACCACATCACTTTGTATAAAGTTCTTTATCACCCTGTGAAAGTTCTGTCAAAATAGGTTCAGCCGTTTTGAAAAGTAAGTACATATTACGAATAGACGAAAAACAGAAAACAATTTTTTTATAAACGATTATGTGGCTTTTTAATAATGTATAAGTAAACATAAGTTCACTAATAAAAACCCATATATTTCGTAAAGACGGACAGGAAGTTAATTTTAATTGGAATAGATATTAAATACATATTAAAGTGGTGTTAATATTACATATTCAATTACTTACTCATTACATGCATACTTTTTAATAGTAAATTTCTCATAGAAATCAGTGGACGGATAACAGGTACAAGGGTGGACGATAACTAGATTTAGTGGACGATAACCGGTGAAATCGGCATTTTGAGCTATTTATTAGGATTAAAAAAAACTAGTTATCTGACTAAAAAAATACTAACATGCAATGAAAATAGACTATACTAGAAGTATATTTTAACAAGTTTTTGTTTAATTTTTTTTATAGAACATATATTTTCACCCTCTCAAACTCAGTAACTCCACTAAATGGACGATAACCGGTAAGAAAACCCTACTTAGGTAAAATCCAAAGAAAACAAACAAAGGGAAAGTAGGTTATTAGGTACGCACAGTTAAACAAAAGCAAAGTTATTCTTCTTTTTTCTTGTGTGAAGCACCGACCGTGGTAGATCGGAAAAAACATTTTATTTTTAAAAAAGGACGTGCCTTTTTTCTGAAATTTTTCGCATTCACTATGAATAAAAATAAGGTATGCTAAATTGTTTAAGTATTCCATCGCAATGACTCATAGTATTTTTCTATCAGTGAAATATTTTATTGCACATAATATATGAGCCCGGCCGCGGGGCTACCTACTTTAAAATTTGGTATATATCGACCAGAATCTCATGAAAAATAGGGAAATTAAATTTTGTGGTAAGCAACACTACAGCCGTAGTGTGTCAGTTACTTTGTTTATCACTAGGGCAGCCGAGTTAACCTAGTGTTGCTTACTACAAAATTTAATTTCCCTATTTTTCATGAGATTCTGGTCGATCTATAGAAAATATTTATCGCGCATTCATATTATGTCTATGTTCGTGAGGCGACTCCACTTACTCCACGATTTTACCTATGGCAATCAAATAACTGAGCCACTAATTTATAGTTTTAGACAATTTGGAGTCATTTATTTAACTTCGAATACGAAACATTAAAGTTAGAAGCAACTTCGGTTTCCTATAATGGAAAACTTGTGATTGGAGTCTATAATTCAATTTGTTTCTTCGTAAAGTTTTTGTTATTTACCTAGATAAATGTTTCGTAAGTTTGGATGATACAAGGTAATAAAGAATATTAAAAACACACATAGATACACGCGAAAAAGCATATTGGCAGTTGGGTAAAAAATATAAAAAAAATCTTGCAGTCGTAACTTGTACCTACTGGAATGAACTGGAATTAAAAATACTCTACTATCTAGATTTCTACGCCAATGGTTTGGAAAAAGCACCCGTTCATTATTCAGAGCCGCGGTATCGAAGATCCAAGTTGCCTTAATGATCGCCGACCTTCGAAAGAAGATGGCACTTTAAGAAGAAGAATCTAGATTTCATATATTGTAGGTAGGTACATATTATGTCATATCGTATTATATTTAAAATATAACATTCGTGTTCTCCACTGATATAATAAAATGTCCTACGTTCTCAAAAACCCTTAAACACAAGTGTAAATTGAAAATTTAAAAAACCCCCGACATTCGCCATTTAGTGGCGGCGGCCATCTTGAATTTGCAATAGTGCTATTCTACTAGTCAAGCCCTTTCATTTGATACCCATATCAAGGGAGTTGTGAAAAAATATATCATCCGCCATTTTGTAGCGGCGGCCATCTTGGACCGATTTTCATCAAACATAGCTAAGAACACTCTCGACTAATTCACCTTTCAAACAAAAAAAACCGCATTCAAATCGGTCCACCCGTTTGAGCGCCACAGGGGAACAGACAGACACACACACACACACACACACACACACACACAGACACGTCAAACTTATAACACCCCGTCGTTTTTGCGTCGGGGGTTAAAAACGAAATTAAATACGATTCGTCTTGCTCAGAAATCCATCCATTCACATTGCTCACAATTCCACCGTCCTGAATCAAATCTAGCTCCAGAGTAAGTTCGCCCATTGTTTTTTCAGAACAATTAAATAAAATCTTTTGTTATATCTACGTATACACAATCATTACGGAACAAAATTCTCTAGTTATGAGTCACATTTTTGCTTTGAGATTGAATTTCTTCTCCTGTCTCGTTCCGTTGAAAACATCACCTTTGAGGAATTTCATATATTTGAACCTTGCAGTTCCTATTTGCATTGTTGGCAGACACGTAGAAAAATATTAAAGCACGTATATGACATCAGAAGTCTTTTATAGAAGTTGCAATTATTATGTGCTATTTTGATGAAACTAGGATTTTGACATTGCCGGATTATCGGAATCATCATAATCCTGAGCAGATCTATGATTATGATAAAATAATTTAATAGTTTGATAACATGATGAAATTGGTCTGTTAAAGTCCTGAAAAAACGAGTGAATGACAAAAATAATAATAAAAAAAAATCTAATCCCATCCCGCACAGCGCTGCTATCTCAAGGACCATCTCAGCCTCAAACCAATAAAGTTAAATCAGAACGCTATCATTCAAGCTGAACTTTTATGCGTGTGTGCTGTTCGAAGTTTGAACTTCTATAGTGCTGAGCATTGTTCATGTGTGAGTGTATTTACTTGATGGCTGTCGACTTCACTTAAAGAGTCACAGGCCGTGTTCTGTCTTAACTTCTAAGTTCTATTTGATCTGAGCATTAGGCGTATAGGTACGTCTCACTGTTTTGTGCCTAAAGCTACGCAACGTTTCGAAAGTAGTTCTCCAACAATTCTCCGCATTAACTCAAGCTAGCGTTAAGTGATAAATGTTCTAATTGTTGAGTACAATTGCGGATGCCTTACGTTGAATATTTTTAGAACTTCACTCAACGTATTTAAAGGGTTCTTTCATAGGTCGACGCTGGACTTTCATGTTTCATTGATAAACTGTATGCGTTTACAAATCTCAACGACATAGATAAATTTTATTATTAGAGTAAAAGTATAAATTAAAAATTTAAACAACCCCCGACATTCGCCATTTTGTGGTGGCGATTTGCGTCTTGGATTTACATAGTGCTATTCTACTAGTCAAGCCCTTTCATTTGACACCCATATTGAGGGAATTGTCAAAAATATGTAATCCGCCATTTTGTGGCGGCGGCCGTCTTGGACCGATTTTCATCAAACATAGCTAACAACACTCCCGGCTAATTCACCTTTCAAACAAAAAAAAATGGCATTCAAATCGGTTCACCCGTTTGAGGGCTACGGGGGAACAGACAGACACACACACACATACACACACAGAGACACGTCAGACTTATAACACCCCGTGGTTTTTGCGTCGGGGGTTAAAAATAAAATGTAATAACATTTGCAAGCCTTCAAGATTCAACTGCCAACTATTGTATTCTTAGCGAGCACCTTGCATGATTAGGACTGCTCTCTTGAGATTGAAAACAATGGAGCAACTGGCACGGTTCTGGCACACGAGTAGTAAATCTACAGAGGGGAAGCTTCCACAAGCGGCCCGCTGTAGGTATACTCACACAAACACACTCACCAACGGTTCACGGACGCGCGCTCGTTCCACTAACCGGTACAGTTGGTGACAAACATGCGCATATGTGTGAGTGTACCTACAGCGGGCCGCTTACTAGAAGCTTCCCCTCTGTAGGTACTCTGTGGTTCTGGGTTAAACGCTAGTTACTCGAACTACTGAACGAAGTTCATTTCACTCCAATTCCTCTAGAACGTCTTTAGATGTGCAAACACAGATGAGTGCACATCTTTCTATCTTTCTGTATTCACACTAATAAGTACTAATAAGTACTCGTAAATATGAAAGTAATTATTACTGGTATATTTTTTGTTAGCTTTTCACTTATTTTGTTTTTTGTTTTTCTTCTCTTAAATTCCATAACAGGAAATCTTTCAAATATAATTAGGCTTTCGCTCAGATCAGATTCGCTCGTATCAGAGGAGCCTAAATATGAATACAATAGAATAGATTTTTATTGCTTGATTTTAATTAGATACATGGTAGGTGTTACCTACAAAATTATAAGTTTGCAAGTTACAATTAGCCATGGCGCATGCAAAACGAGCACGAAAATGGGCAAAATGAAGAGCGTGTTTCAAGTTTATCAGCCCCTGCACATTGGGCCACTATAAGTGGCAGCGACTATCTGGCCGCCACAAGTCGCGGAAGAGATTTTTTATACATTTTCATGTGGCTCGAACGCGGCCACTCGAGCGCTCAGTGTACGGTGGTACCATATAAAATGTATGAAAAATCTCTCCCGCGACTTCATCGCCACTAGTTGTCCAATGTGCGTGGGGCTGTTAAATGTAGTTTTTAATTTTAAAGTCGTCTCGCTAAATAATATATACTTACCTACAACGTAAACAGTCTGAACTGTAATAAACATACATTACATAACGTTTTAAGGATCGTTTAAATTCTGTCCAAGGGACATCTAATAATGTAGGTACGTCGTACCATGTTTTGAAAAAGCTATAGGTATATAAAAAATAGGCGTCCTTCTATATTGTCGATCTGGTGAATGATTTTCATTCCGAATGGCTGATCGCTCAGGTTAATTATTCGGCTGGCTATTGACATGCATTGTGTCTGCTGCACGACTCAGTGACACCGAGGAGTGGCGCATGAATACGAGTCATGTGAATGTACGGACTTCAGACGAATAATTAATGTTGAAACATTTAGTATATTCATCAAGGCTGAAACAACTGCAAGGCAGTTCTTAGTGGCTAGCTTATATTCGGTTGCGACTTGCGGTTCATGAGGCCCCGAATTCGGGTCTCGGGTCGGCCACAAAACCCGGAGTTGGCAGCGGGGTGGCATTTAGGACGGGTTGGTTTGTTCTATCAAGAAGTTCGCATTAGCAAACCTGAGATGGGAAGTTGTTGCGGTATTACATCACCGTGTCTCAGAGAGCACGTTCACGTGCTCTCTGAGACACGGTGATGTACACGTCCTCGGTCTTAAACTGTGGTCTTAAGCTGATTTTTGTCCGGTCGTGTTAGATTGCCGTCCCATCGGACAATGCGGGATAGAGAATACGCCTGTGTAATATGTGCACACACTAGAGCACTATTATATCTACTGCGTAGTGCGTAGTTGGCTAGTCTTCATTAAAATTGACCGCTCTGATAGGAATTCCGTCAGCCTATCAGGAGAATATTCATTCACATATAACTCATCACATAGATTTCAGGAGAATGGCTCCAATGCGCGCTTTTCATCGGAAAGAGCAAGCCACACCGCGAACTAAAGTAAGTTAGCTTAGTTCTTGTGCTTAGCGTGCAACCAACTGTGTAAGATAATCGAAACTATGCGAGCTGACCGTACTGACCGACTGAATGTAAGTTCAGACCGGAAGCAAAAAGGGTAGTGATGCATGGGCTGGCTGGTCGATGCGTGGAGATGGGTGGAAAAGAACCAGAAGGGTAACAAGGGTAGTTAAGTTAGCTCGCTTAGCTTAGCTTCGTAGTTAACGATGTGAACTGAAGTATGCAAAGAAATTCATTCAGGGGTTTTAAATTGTATGATGTACCTACGTTGTATGACGTAGCACATCACACGGATTTCAGAAGCGTGGTGTGTGTGTTTTTACGTGCAACGCTAATGTGGCTAATTCTGTTGTACACAATCTCTAAACTTAAACTAAATTGACAAGTTTAAAAATAGTGCTATCCTTTTCTGCGGGGAGCATTGTGAAAGAGATAGGCATATCTTTAGCTCTGTCATTTTAGTTTAGATTTAGAGATTGTGTACAACAGAATTAGCTACAATGTGGCCGATTCTGTTGTACACAATTCTCTAAACTAAACTAAAATGACAGGTCTAAATATATTCCTGTCTCTTTCACAATCCTCCCTGCTGAAGGGGATAGCACTATTTTTAAACCTGTCAATTTAGTTTAGGTTTAGAGATTGTGTACAACAGAATTAGCCACATTGACTACTTTAATTACTTGACTGGCCCGTTGGCGCGGTTGGCAGTGACCCTGCCTACCTCTCCCGGGTCGCGGGTTCGATTCCCGTCCCGAGTCTGGGTGTATTTATGTAAGTATATAAGTATGTATTATGTATTTATACGTTTATTAAATACTAGCTGACCCCCGCGACTTCGTTCGCGTGTTTATAGGTTTTATATAGGATCGGATCGGATCCCATAATTCTTTTATGTACATAAAGTAAATGTAGCCTTATAACATCACCTATCTGCCATTAAAAGTTCCATTAAAATCGATCCAGCCGTTTCGGAGATTAGCTGGAACAAATAAACAGACCGACAAACATAAATTTAAACGCACACCAGTTTTAAATAAGCCGTACGTTCAAAGATCCGGGTCCCAAGTTATTTGTACCCAATAAATGTCTGTCATTTCTGAACTAAAAACCTATGACCTTGAAATATTTACGGGACAATACCTAAAGTATTACCTTTTTAACAAAAAAAGATTGAGTTAAATCGAACTACGCGTTAATGAGTTACAGCTAAATACACGTTTTAACTTTCTTCCCCTCTCCCAAGGGAACCGTGCTGAATTTCGGGATAAAAAGTATCCTATAACCTACCTCGGAGTATAAACTCAAATCGTACCAAGTTTCATTCAAATCCATTCAGTAGTTTCGGCGTGATGCGCGGTCAAGATACAGACAGACAGACAGACAGACAGACAGACAGACAGACAGACAGACAGACAGACAGACAAAAATGAAAAAAATTACAGTTTTGGCTTCAGTATCGATTATAGAATGCCCTCCAAAAGAAATTTTCAAAATATCTTCAATGTACAGAATTGGATCTGTTACAGTTTTATTATATTATAGATTTATATGTGTAATATATGTAAATATGTATATCAGTCGGTTGTTACCTATAACACAGGCATTAAGTTGCCTACTTTAGGAACAGACGACCGTGTGTGTATGTGTGTATATTTATTTATTATTATTATTATTATTAATTACTTAGCCAAAGTAAGCCACTGGCAGGTCTGTCTCACTTTACTGTGTAGTCACAATCAGTTAATCACCGAGCTGTAAATAGTTACATCGCAATAAGTCGCTTTTTATTTAAATGCCTGTGTGGGGTGAATCTTCTGTGCCATTAAGGAACTATTAAGTATTCTGCTCCACCGGTAATTGCTGAATGCCACAGAGACTACGTTAAACCGTTGATCTTCCGAGAAGCTTTGTGCGAAATTATAACGTCTACGGCAGATAGTTCTGTTAATTCTAGGTCTCAATTGGAAGTTTGGCTGGTTTACACAGGTTGTTACCCCGTATTCGTGTACCCGAAGGACCTTACCCGAATACCGGTACCCGGCACGTTCTTTATCTACTATATAAAAATAAGCCGGGTTTTCCTTCCTGACGCTATAACTCCAGAACGCACGAACCGATTTCCACGGTTTTGCATTCGTTGGAAAGGTCTCGGGCTCTGTGAGGTTTATAGCAAAAAAACACGCGAACGAAGTCGCGGGGGTCAGCTAGTATTTAATAGTCCTTTATTTATACTTATTTACCTATTACTACTTACTTTTTTCCAGAATAAGTTTTAACAGAATTCGGACTACGTAAAACTATGTTATGTAGATAGAATCCAAAGACTGGCACAATCGAAATCGTTCATTAACACTTGGTCGTTAGTCAACTGACTGACTGATCCTGAGTTCTGGCTTCAGAGTGCTTAGTCTCAGTTTGGAGCGCTCCAAAACTTTATAGTATACTATAAGTATAGATACTATTGATCGAATCACAATGACTTCAGGGTAAAATGGACGTAAAATAAGAGTCTTTGGGTTCATTTTTTAACCCCCGACGCAAAAACGACGGGGTGTTATAAGTTTGACGTGTCTGTGTGTGTGTGTCTGTATGTGTGTGTGTGTGTGTGTGTGTGTGTGTGTGTGTCTGTCTGTTCCCCTGTAGCGCTCAAACGGGTGGACCGATTTGAATGCGGTTTTTTTGTTTGAAAGGTAAATTAGTCGAGAGTGTTGTTAGCTATGTTTTATGAAAATCGGTCCAAGATGGCCACCGCTACAAAATGGCGGAATACATATTTTATCACAACGCCCCTCAATATGGGAATCAAAAGAAAGGGCTTGACTAGTAGAATAGCACTATGCAAATCCAAGATGGCCGCCACCACAAAATGGCGAATGTCGGGGGTTTTTTAAATTTTTAATTTATACTTGTCTCTGAAGTCATTTGTGATTCGATCAATAGTATATTTATTACTTATAGTATACTTTTAGTTTTGGAGCGCTTCAAACTGAGACTAAGCACACAGTTGTGGTAATTAGTTACCACTCTACCGGCAACGTTGTGCCGCCAAGCAATCTAGCGTTCCGGTACAATGTCGCTTAGAAACCGATCAGGGGTATGGCTTTGATATAAACTGCCATAACTCTTCCACCGTTAGCCCGCTTCCACCTTGGACTGTATCTTCATTTACCACCAGGTGAAATCGTAGTCTTAGGGCTAACTATTGTAGATGAATAAAAGGAAAAAAAAACACCGTATGATAAATTAAAAAATAAGACTGCGGAAAAGCTGCATCATTGCAACAATCTTAGTTATGATAATTGGCTGAATTTAAGCAACAACGCATTAGAACCTGTAGTCAAACTGTAGCTGTCGATTTTAAAGCCGATTCGCACATATCAGCGAAGCAGCAGTGCCGGCGCAGTTGGAATACAGTGAAAGATATTCTTTCATACATTCTCTATGAACTGTAAACACTGCGTTGTCATAGGGACAGGTGTGAACGCGTTCAGAGAGAATGTATGAAAGACTATTTTTCACTGTGCCGGAACTGTGGATATTATGTGCGAATCGGACTAACTATAGACCCGCAGAAAACACTTACGTCAATTGTTTTTCTAATCTACCATTTCCACTATTGCCACATAGTTAAGTACATTTGCGTCAAGGCGTCAATTAATTTGTGTAACTAAGCAATCTTTAATTCCTTATTCATAGATATGCAAATCGCGTGTATCGCGTCCATTCGTCACGCTCGGTGGAACTTCCGCCGACGGTATTGTATTGACATAACGACCTATGTGAAAACGTAACGTTATTATAGGTCGACCAGAATCTCGCAAAAATATTTTGTCCCAAATTTTGAGGTCCACACGCCCGTCCACATGCGCAATATATGTACACTGCCAGAACAACTAATATTATGTGTCACTACAACGGAATACAATAAATTCATATCATTGATCATGAATAATATAAGAAATACAAAATTATTTAAAATTTTAATTAATCTAATTACTTACATAACTTAAAATCATGCAAAAGTTATTTATTTAATAATTTAATATTTATACATAATATATGTATTTATCTCGAATTGGTGATTGCTTAAAAGGATTCAATTGAAACTTTATCCTACGTAATTCAACATTTAGCTTATCACTTTAAGTCTACATCTGCTGGTTACATCATCCTGAGGTTACGGGGACAATTCGTTGTAACCTCCACAATTAGGATTGACTCAAAGTGCACTTATAGTTATGAAGAGTTACAAGTGGACTCCGTTCATATTTATGTGACATCTGTTTTAACTTTTAATATATGATCATTGGGCGTCGGATAGAGCCGTGTGTTATTTTAAAAATCTATATCTGTTTATAAAGTGCGGAATTACCTCAGTAGGACAAAGGGACTACAAGTTAAATATACATATATCTTATATCGAGAATAAAGGGAATGAAATATAATAGACGGTATAAAATGGTAACCGTCCTTTCAACAATAATTTCCGTCATCTTCTGCTGGAAATAAGATGTCAAAAACAACGTCAAAGTAAAACAAACTTTACTAAAAATTGGTACAGGTCGACCAGAATCTCATGAAAAATACGGAAATGAAATTCCAAAGTTAGCAACACTACGGCTGCCCTAGCGATAAACAAAGTAACTGACATTTTTTTGTGAAATTGACTTTTGCATTAACAAAAGTTTTATGTCGAGTAGTTTTTTACCACAGTTTAATATATCAAATAACTTGAACCGTTTACTGAAATTTGAATTGCCCAAACAAAATAACTGCACACACTAACCCGGAATATACTTAAATGCAAAAACCAAGTAAACAACAAGCACGACACAAAAACAAAGTAATTGGATGTTGATACTTTGTTTTTGTATTTAAAATGCAGTTGCTTGAGGTTTCGTTTCGTGAAACGATCCCCAGGTATGGTGTTCTGAATGTAATTACTTTGTTTATCACTAGGGCAGCCGAGTTAACCTAGTGTTGCTTACTACAAAATTTAATTTTCCTATTTTCCATGAAGATTCTGGTCTACCTATACACTCCACTTTTTGAACGTCAATTATAGAATATCTTGTAGATACTTCGCCAGTCCACACACTGCGGTCCGCTCCCATCAAGCGGCTCGTTTGATATCGTCTGTCAATCTATTTGGGTGTCTGACACCACGCCCTTCGGTGCGAGATCTCCATTCTAGCACCTCAGGACCCCAACGTCTATGGATTCCTCGAACTATGTGCTCTGCCCATTGCTCCGTTCGCTGGAGGCCTTGTAAATTCGTATGAGAAATTTTGCCTTATCTAGTGACAGAAGAGCTGGCTAATTTTTTGCGCAAAGAATCGGCCTGGCTCTTTGCATGGCATTCGTGGCATTTAAACCAGGCTAGCGATAAGTTTCACTTCTTAGACAGTCGACTTAGGTTACTGTAACTATTAATAAGCTCGTAGCTGTTAATAAAACTTTATTTGTGTTGTTACAGATATTGAAAATGGCGGATTCAGATATTTTCAACTTCACTGAAGACAACACAAATGTGCAACAAAGCGAACTCTCTAAGTATGTATTTAATTGAACATTTAAAATATAATGATTTTTTGTGTAATTACTATATGTATGTACTTGTACTATATGTATGTCGATATGTAATTACTAGCGCTTGACTGCAGCAATCACACCTGATTATAACTGAACACGCAGCCTAAGATTATAGTAAAGTCAGTTTACGAACGATAATTTTACGTGATACCGTAATAAGAAAACTTCGCCTCTTTGTCGCTTGTTCCGCGCTCTCGCTTGCACGCTCGGCTAGGCGGAATGTAGCAACGAGTCATGCTTTTTCGTTCGTGCGGTCGGCGTTCATCGATTTATAAGACTATCACGTGTCAGATTATTGTTGAAAATTAATTAGAATTTTTAGAAATGGTTCACAGATTATTAATTTAATAATTGAAATAGATTAGAATGAACTGACATTTGATTCATTCAGTGGCGCCAAACCGCCATCTTGAATTATTGGTATAAATACGGGCACTTCGAAACCATGAATTCATCAGTCTCCTCCAGAGACTCAACCGACTAGTAGATGCATCAGCGTCTAGGTCGTGATATTTGATTGAGGGTTGCGATAGCAATCACACCCTAATCGAATAAATGCTGCCATTTTGGACTTGGCTGAGTGTAATTAATTAATTAGTATAAATTAGATTTGAAAAGACATTTCAGTTAAACTAACCTCTGATTCAATATTGTTTGAGTTTGTGCGGGTGATAAGCGCAGATATTTTAATAATAGTTTGATTTAGTTTTAAATATTAAATGACACCCTGCTTCTGTAATGATGATATGTTTTACACACGTCAAAAAGTAAAAAGTTCAACCTTGCGAACATTTTCATTTATCCATCTTTATGAATCATGAATTCAAGTCGTTGTTCGAAATGAATGATTTTAATTTGCCAATGATTGCTTAATTTGCACTTTAATCCACCCAGGTGATATCGAATTAAAAACGGACAGAAAACAGACGTTTAACATTTTGATTACTTTGAGGTAGTGAATCGCCTCCCAAACCTAAAGGTGCGTCCAAACTTGAACATTTCCCCGAACCGAACTGCGTAACCGTGTCAACAGTTACGGTAACAGTTACGGTAGTGTGGACGGCATTTGTTACGCGAACAATTGTTACGCCGAACTGTTACGCAGTAACTCATCTCAAGCGCTCCAAGCGCGCCGTCCACATTGAGCGTAACAAGTTCGCGGTAATGTTACGCAGTTCGGTTCGGTGAAATGTTCAAGTTTGGATGCACCCTAAAAGCATTATAATCCTTTAGCTTACGTGTACGTTAAAATTAAAACTACAATCGGTAAGTACCAACTTAACATTTACGATGTGGTTTAACCAAAAATGTAAGATAATAATATAAAAGTCTGTTCGAATTCTTTGGTCTTCAAAAACAATTACAACTATTAGTATTAAACACTTTGCTCACACGGTTCCTCCGTCTGAAAATGGCACTCATATTTTAACAATGAGTCTTAAAAGTATTAGGTACATACTTAAATTCAATGTACCTTCATACCCCTTCAATTTAACTCTCTTATATAATTACAATGGTTCTGACACTTCAAAACTTGCGTATTTTCATGTAATAGCTAGACTAAGAGTAACCTCAAAGGCAAACGATTTATGCAAAGAGATTTTTATATTACCTAGAGTTATTTCACAGCGAAATTATTCAGATTTTTTAAGATTATTTCAGAATTTTATAGATTGAGTTTGTTAAGCTTATTTCAAAATTTAAAATATAACCCTTGATTTCTACAATTTCTCATTGAAATCTTTTGTGCTTTGCAAAACGTAGCTAGGCCGATATTTTATTAAATCTTAAGTAAGTAGATAGAAATTAAAATAACAATGTCTAAATACTTCAAACAAATCCTTAGCTAGCTCTTAAACCATAATAAAAGTTCGGTACAATAGGCAATCCTTTCATAACCTTTGTAAAATTCTAGAGTTCTCAAATTAATTTTAGCGGAAAGTTTTACTTTACTGTACAATTTAGAATAATTATAACAATTACTTACTGTGTTAAAATCAATTTGGTTGGCTAATTCGTTAAAACAACGAATGCTTTAAGTTATGTAACAAATTAGTATATTTTGTTACATAACTTAAAGCATTCGTTGTAATATGACTTAGGTCATTATAAGTACACTATTAAAGTATTTTATTAATACAAGTCTTCATTGAAAAATAATTTCTGAAATTGTAATTTATTTTATAGGATCTTGTAAGTAACCCAAAAAAATTTAGTATTCCCCGGGCTAATAGTTACTTAACGTAAAAACTTAAGATTTTTAAAGTATGGAGTTATAATACCTACCTAACATTTTCAATGCTTTATAAATTTACGAAAATAGGTTAAATTAAAAATACTTAGATATTGAATATAGAATATTGAATAGGAGCAGGCGTTACTTAGTGGAAATCCATAATATATGTATTACTTATGATGAAAAGTCAAAATTATGTTGCTCTAATCCGCTAAAACAGACATACAAAACTTTGTATGGTACAAACATGCAGCATGCGCTATGCACTGTCAGCTCTCCTGCTGTTAAATACGCAGGAAAAACAAGCAACCAAGCCCAAGCACTACCACCATGTAACACCACACAAATCCACCACCAAAACAAACTCGACGATCGTTTCACTCCAACCTCAGGAGATGTAGACCTTACAATGCACGATTGGAAAAACTTTCCCACTTTAACTGTTTTAGCGGATTACAGCAAAATAATTTTGACTTTTCATCATAATACATGTAATACATAGATATTTGCAAACTTTTGCCCGCGACTTCGTGCACGTGGATTCTGCTCAACGACTCAAAAAACCAAATGACAGATATTTTTCTTCAAGTTCAACAAGTTCTTTTCAGAAATTCCACCCATGCATTGAGTTGGAATTTCTGGAAATCCTTTCTTAGTGGTATCTAAATTAGGTATCGAAAAAACCATAATGCAAAATCTCAAGTTTCTAGAGCCATGCAGTTTGAGCTGTACGTGTAAATTGATATATTATGTCAGTCAGTTTCTTCGTATATACCTATACGTATGTATAGTATGTACATATATATACATATTTTAAAAATATTTCCCATTAGGGCTTTCCTAAAAGGGAAGTCTGTTAACGTCTCAAAAATAAGCATTAAAAGCTTAAAAAAACAAATATTTCTAAAGCCCTTTTATTCAAAACGACAAAGTATTAAATTACTCGTACCTTAGGTTTCTGAATACGTACCAGATGCCTATAAATATTCCTCAGTACAAAAAGGTTTCCTGTTTGGCGCTTTCATTTATAATTTCTCTTTTGTGTCAACAAAATATGAGAGCCATTGAAATAAAAGAGTGGAAGAAAGATTCGCTTCCTTGGTCAGAAATATAAAATGTTAAGCGGAAAACAAACCACCTTAATAATTATAATTTCTTTTTTTTTTTTACTTGTATTCATAACAAGCGGATACCCGCGACTTCGTTCGCGTGCATATTGATTTTAATAATTCCGTGGGAATCATTTTGTTTTTCCTAAGCTCCTTTGAGCTTATACCTTGCTAAAAACTGTTAAAAGTTCACTGGCGGATGTTTAGGTAGATCAAAATGTAAACATCTGCCAGTGAAAGTCCCATCATAATCGGGCCAGCCTTTCAGAGGTTAGCCAGTAGTCTTTAAAGTATCTACTTTCTAACAAAAAAAGAATGAATGAAATCGGACCACCCGATTATGAATTACAGCTAAGTACACATTTTGTCTTTCATCCCCTCTCCCAAGGGAACCGTGCTGAATTTCGGGATAAAAAGTATCCTATATGTTACTCCGTAGTATGAACTTAAATCGTGCTGAGTTTCGTTTCAATCCATTCAGTAGTTTTTGCATGATGCGCGCACAAACATACAGACAAACAGACAAACAGATAAACAGACAAACAGACAAACAGATAAACAGACAAACAGACAAAAATTTCAAAAATAGCTTTTATACGTTCTATTACTTATCCCTAACATCCTCCAGTTATTATTTTGCAAAAATCTTCAATGTACAGATACGGCAAGTCTACGATTTTATTATATGTATAGATGTATAGATTATATGTATAGATAGATAGGAGTTTTTAGAATTTAGTAAGTAGTTATCATAATAGAATTTTTTTAATCTATATCGATAAAGAATCAGGCAGGCTACTTAGCTCGAAAATGCGCCAATAGCTACATATTCTGGACACGGTTCCTCGCGGGCTTATGTTTCTCTTACGCACACAAACTTATTTTACGTCGGTATGTCTTTTATTCTTCTTTCTAGGGGAATGTACCTACTGAAAAATCAACAATTATTGTAGAATAATCATCCAATTATTAAGGCAGAATCGACCGACCAAAGCAAGGCAGTGTACTCCTAACTACGAGTAAAATACTGGTTACTTGAATTCAATTATGTTAAAAACATTTGATTAGCTGAATCAAGGGCTGAAAGTATTCAGCTAATATAAGTATGGTCTCGCGAGACGTTACTTTGCACGTTCGGTATGGACGCGCCTCGACCGAGGCAAAAGCATGTGCCTCGATATAGAATGAAAACAAAATTCATCATCATCATCATCATGATCAACCCATTACCGGCTCACTACAGAGCACGGGTCTCCTCTCAGAGTGAGAAGGGTTTTGGCCATAATCTACCACGCTGGCCAAGCGGATTGGCTGACTTCACACACCTTGAAATTGCATAGTGCTATTCTACTAGTCAAGCCCTTTCAATTGATTCCCATATTAAGGGAGTTGTGAAAAAATATGTAATACGCCATTTTGTAGCGGCGGCCATCTTGGATCGATTTTCATTTTTTTTTTATTGAAAGATAGGCTTACGCTTGACGACAATCATGCCTGAAAAGCAATGATGAGGTCTTAGTTGAGGTAATCAAACATAGCTAACAACACTCTCGACTAATTCACTTTTCAAACAAAAAAAACCGCATTGAAATCGGTCCACCCGTTTGAGCGCTACAGGGGAACAGACACACAGACACACACACACACAAACGCGCGCGCACGCACGCACGCATGCACGCACGCACACACACACGATACCCCGTCGTTTTTGCGTCGGGGGTTAAAAACTGTCGATCAAAAGAAAGCCTCGCGAAGTGTGGAGATCATGTTTTTCGTTGATACTGACGCTCGTAAAAATAAACTGAGAGAATTTATTTCTATTCCCACAAACGGAATAGTCTACAAATAAAATGTACCTACGTCGATGTTTATATAATGGTTGTTCTACTGAATATAAAACGTTATTTTTATTCTTATTTCAATAAAAAATTCTAGCACAAAATTTAGCTCAGTGAAACCATTTTATTTTCGCTAAAATATTTTACTTTATCACATAGAAGTCTGTTTTTCTAGTTCAGTTTAGTTTAAATTTCATTTTTGGAACGTTATAATTTTATTTCCTTTTTAGTCCCGTGACCCATCTACGCGACTGACCTTAGAGAAAATAAAAACGATTAAACTTTTAATGAACAAGATGATTAAGTACGAGCATTTCTGAATCGAAATTTTACAAAATTTTAATGTTTACAATTACAATTAACAAATATTCAATTTGCTCTATAAGTCATTCATCACTCATGACTAATGGAAATTACTTATGAAGTGCCTATCATCTATAAGACTCCAGGGTACATTAGACGATAGGTTCTGCTCTCAGTTTTACAACAGTCACCACTGTGACTGGAAAACTGTTTTGTAAAGCGTTGACGGTTGACTGATCTCAAAAATCTGATTTTATGCTACATCAGTCATTCATCTCATGACTGATGGAATTAAGTAATGTAGAACCTATCGTCTGATGAATCTCGGCGTCGTTTATGTTTCGCTGTCAGTTTTACCACATTCGCACCGCACGTACCATTGCGCGTCGAGTGTTTCACACAACATAATGCAACGCAACGCAACGCGCGTTGAGTGTTTCACACAACATAATGCAACGCAACGCAACGCGCGTTGAGTGTTTCACACAACATAATTCAACGCAACGCAACGCGCGTTGAGTGTTTCACACAACATAATGCAACGCAACGAAACGCGCGATGATTGTTTCACACAACATAATACAACGCAACGCGCGTTGAGTGTTTCACACAACATAATGCAACGCAACGCAACGCGCGTTGAGTGTTTCACACAACATAATGCAACGCAACGCAACGCGCGTTGAGTGTTTCACACAACATAATGCAACGCAACGCAACGCGCGTTGAGTGTTTCACGCAACATAATGCAACGCAACGCAACGCGCGTTGAGTGTTTCACGCAACACGTTGTAACGCAACGCAACGCGCGTTGAGTGTTTCACGCAACACGTTGTAACGCAATGCAACGCGCGTTGAGTGTTTCACGCAACAAGTTGAACGCAATGCAACGCGCGTTAAGTGTTTCACGCAACACGTCGTAACGCAATGCAACGCGCGTTAAGTGTTTCACGCAACACGTCGTAACGCAATGCAGCGCGTGTTGAGTGTTTCACGCAACACGTTGTAACGCACCGCAACGCGCGTTGAGTGTCTCAAAAATGTTGCTCAACAAATAAAATATAATCTCGTTTACAGATTCTCGCCGACCCTGCTCACGTTCGCCGCGATCGTGACAGGCGTGATCATGGTCGTAGGGCTCTTCGGCAACCTCCTCACGGTGGTTGCCCTTCTCAAATGCCCTAAAGTGCGGAACGTGGCCGCTGCATTTATTATAAGGTAAGCGTAACTTACGAGGAAGGAGATATCCTTATTTTAGGTCCGAAACACACGATACCTTTAGGCCTCTTGTTCACACGCCGTGAATATTTTTTTATTCAAGTACAAGTTAGCCCTTGATCGCAATCTCACCTGATGGTAAGTGATGATGCAGTCTAAGCGGGCTAACTTGGAAGAGGTATATGCATACCCCTGATCGGTTTCTACACGGCATCGTACCGGAACGCTAAATCGCTTGGCGACACGGCTTTGCCGGTAGGGTGGTAACCAGCCACGGCTGAAGCCTCCCACCAGATCAGACCAGAGACAATTTAGAAATTATAAAATCCCAAATTACCCCTGCAGGGAATCGAACTCGGGACCTTCCACTTATAAGACCAAAGCGCTCACCACTGCGCCAGGAAGGTCGTCAGCAAACACGGTCAATTACGGTTATGGTTACACGGTCGTCAGTGTTGTATAGAGTAGGTACAATGGAAGCGTGTTAAGAGCCCTCTCCATGGGAGCGACAAATCGTTTGTGAGTGGAGTCTAAAACAGTGATTTCTGCATTTAGAGAGTGAGACGTCTTCAGTAAAGAAGAGTACTAAAAATATAGGTATACATAAATAAACAATAAATTAATTAGATAAATAAATTTTGCTTGAGATATCATGATTTTTAGTGAAAAACGGCAAAGTAAAAAGATGCAAATCTAGGTTTGGAATTACGCCTATTTTAGCAAATATTTGGCAATTTTTTACATGAACTAAAGACATTTGAAATTATTATGAAGTAACGTATGATAAGACTCCGGTAGTTTTTCAATTTTCTAGTTTCTTATATAGTTTATTTACGCACAAAGTTGCCTCAAAATTTGCCCAAAAATAGTGATTTTTCAAGCGTCATAACTTTCAAAATAAATATAATTTTACTAATTTTTTTATTTTATGGCATAGATAATGGAGATATAAATTGATATCTGGCTTAACTTTAGATCTATTGCTACAAATATTAGAATAATAGGCGTAATACGTTTGTATAGAGAAGCGCGTGAGGAGAGCAGCCTTAACAGACACCGTGTCGCCGTAGTTACGCACGGCGTGGTTAACACCGATTACGACCGTGTAACCGCAACCGTACCTTAACCGTATAAATTTTTAAGGACGCGTGAACAAGAGGCTTTACGAGGATGGAGGTATCCTTATTTTAGGGCCAATGTACACGATAACTTTAGGCCGGCCGCAGATGTTGCAGAAAAAAAAAATACTTCTGTTTAAGGTTTAAAGAAGTTTGAAGGAACATGTAGGTATTTTTGTGTATGTCTCGTAGGTGACTCTTTTAACTTTTTTTATTATTCATGGATACATTTTCAATTATATATTTTCCTTGAGACTGCATAATATTATCTTGTACAGAAGTACTTTTCACAAGTTACCAACATATCAAATATTAGATAAACAGATAAAAATACTTATTATCATTGTTCTAGTTCTTACAGCGATTCTTTGAGACGAGTTAAGTATTGTTAGGTATTTATTTATTGTCTTATAGTCTTTGTAACGGCAGCTTATGAAAGTATAATAAGGAAATAGGGTCAACCACCTAGGCAATGGTAAATTATTTTCTATTTCTTGTCTAAAAGGTTGAAGCCTCATAGAAAATACGAAAATAAAAACTACTGAATAAAATTGGCGGACTTGCTCGGAACGGAAAGGACACAGTTTAATTACTTGATGACAAAAGCAACAACATTTAATATCTACTTTTATGAAAATGTTTCAGTCTCCTCTCCAGAAACAGAATTTAAATATTTTATGTTAAGAATAGTAGGTACAATAAAAACTTCGCTACTCACACTTAGTAGTACGAGTCTGGTCTGGTCTGAGGTTTCAGCCATGGCTGTTTACCACCCTACCGGCAAAGCCGTGGCGCCAAGCGATTTAGCGTTACGGTACGATGCCGTGTAGAAACCGTTCAGAGGTAGGGGAGACTGGGTACGGTTGAAACATTTTAGCGTTAATCTTCCATTTCGTCGGGAATAGTTAAGCGAGCGTTGAAGGAAATATATCAAATAAAAGACCACATATCTGTCTACGAATGGACAGTGTTATTTGTGATCACTGTATTGTATTTTATGTGTAAAATCAAATCTAAAAAAAAATGGGAAACTGGGAAAATGGGAAAATGGGACCCCAGGCACTGTTTCAACCGTCCCCATGCCAGGGTCGGTTGAAACAGTGCCTGGGGTCAATTGAAACACATGCAAATAATACAAAATATAATAAATGAACATGTTTTATTCATCGTCTAATAACATTTTACGACTTTCTAGTTATATATATCCTTTAGTATAGCATAGTTTAGTTAGACATCCTTTTTAGTTAGGCAAAATATATGTCTGCACATCTAATTAAATATTTAGATTGTTCGCGCTCTTGTTCCTGGTTAAACACTCGATTGTGAGCTTTATATCCCATTTCTTGATTTTCATTGCCACCAGTCACAATCTCGTTTACGTACATTGTATACCTCAACTGGGAACAGTGGTTCAGTCCATTCTTTTCTACCGCTGTTCTTAACGATGATCCGGCTTTTACACCTTCTTATGCTTACTTGTACGTCGATAAGTCAGCTTGACATCTCGTAGTCTCCCTTTGGCGTACCCTTGGCATCTTTGAAACAAGAAAATTAAATAAATAAATTGTTTCAACCGTACCCACAAAACATTTTTCAACTGTCCCCAACCCCCCTTCTAGGTGTAAAATGGTTCGCAGTAAGAATAATAATAAATTTGAATAAACACTAATCATGCAACCATAATCTACAAACTTCAATAAAAACGATACAAAACTTTAATAAAACCATTATAATTGCAAAAATGTACGGACAAAAAATACTTACTTTTACGTCAAAAAACACAATGAGGCCTCCTATCTACAAGTACAGCGCGCGAAGGGCGACGCAACACCAAAATTCGTGTTTCGACTTGTCGTCCGCTTGGTTCTTCCCTTGTAACCATCAACCTCATCACACACGGTGTCGAGATATTCGCTTTGTTTCAACCGTCCACCGTTTCAACCGTACCCAGTCTACCCTATGCATACCTCTTCCAAGTTAGCCCCATCGCTTACCATCAGGTGAGATTGCAGTCAAGGGCTAATTTGTAGTTGAATTAAAAAAAAACTTGCATATGCAGTATGCTTCAACATGTCCTTTTCAATGACAGTTTGTGCATCGCCGACTTCCTGTTCTGCGCGGTGGTGCTCCCGTTCGCCATATCGGGGTTCTGGACGCGCACGTGGTCGCACGGCGGCGCGCTCTGCAAGCTGGTGCCCTTCCTGCGCTACGGCAACGTCGGCGTCTCTCTGTTGAGCATTGCTCTCATCACTCTCAATAGGTAAGGAATATACTGGACTAAGTAAACGGTTTACACTCACGTGTATTTTTATTTTTAACCCCCGACGAAAAAACGACGGGGTGTTATAAGTTTGACGTGTCTGTGTGTGTATATGTGTGTGTGTGTGTGTGTGTCTGTCTGTTCCACTGTTTAGCGCTCAAACGGATGAACCGATTTGAATGCGGTTTTTTTGTTTGAAAGGTGAATTAGTCGGGTGTGTTTTTAGCTATGTTCGATGAACGTCGATCCAAGATGGCTGCCGCTACAAAATGACAGATTATATATTTTGTCACAACTCCCTCAATATGGGTATCAAATTAAAGGGCTTGACTAATAGAATAGCAATATTCAAATCCAAGATGGCCGCCACCACAAAACGGCGAATATCGGGGGGTTTTTAAATTTTTAATTTATGCTTATGTCGGAGTATGCCCGACTAGTTTCGAACCCGTCCGGGGCCCTTAATTATGTGCATGATTATCTACGCTGCGCGGCTGCAAGTTCGGCATGCATGCAAATTGCAATACGACGACGGTACATAGAGATAATAATAATAGTTGGCATAATGTCCTATAGAAATTAGTGGATCGGAAAATAGCTCAAGCTTATCAAAATTTTCATAAGTGTGAAAGAGACAACATTACATTTTTGACATAATAATAAAACAGTTTGCGGCAGACTCGTGACTTAAAATGGCCTCCCTAAAATGTATACATGAACACTCACACACGCACAACTTGAGACATCACAATGAACACGCGCCATTTTATGTCTTCGGATTGTGCGTGTGTGAGTGTATTTTTGGCACGTTTTTAAGGTAGGTATGCCAACTCTATTTATTATTATTATCTCTATGCGACGGTATCACCGATGAAGACCACCATGAACTGTCGGAAAGTGTGGTGGTGCCACCTTCTCCCCAACCCCAGCCCCTCTCACTTCGCGCCCAGCGTGCAGCCGCCCGTGCCTCACGCAGTCTACTTTGCACCGCGCAGCGTGAACATGCTCAAGATTAAGGGCCCCAGACAGATTCGAAACTAGTCGGGTATACTCCGACAAAATACGCGTGAGTTTAAGCCGTTTACTTAGTCCAGTATAGTGAATGTCACTCACAATAGTTTAAATTATAAAAAGGTAGTCTGCCAATCCGCTTGGCCAGCGTGGTAGACTATGGCCAAAACCCTTCTCACTCTGAGAGGAGACCCGTGCTCTGTAGTGAGCCGGTAATGGGTTGATCATGATGATGATGATGATATTATTGAGTATACTAGAAAATGCGCGCGGCTTCGCCCGCGTGAGTTTCGGTTTTTCACAAATCCCGAGGGAATCGTGGATTTCTGGTTCCCGTTCCCGCTCCCTTTTCCAACCTTTATACCTACTTTCAAGAAAGTTTGCTATAGTAATCTACCTATAGCTGTAGCTATTGATTTCGGTTTTTTTAAATCCCGTGTGAACTGTGGATTTTTCCAGGATAAAAAGCCTATGTTTTAAGTCAGAGCATAATCTATCTCCATTTAAAATTTCAGCCAAATCGGTTCTGTAGTTGCGGCGTGATTGAGTAACAAACATCCAAACATCCAAACATCCAAACATCTAAACATCTAAACATCGAAACATCCAAACATCCACACTTTCACATTTATAATATTAGTAGGATTAGTAGGTAAGTACTTGCAGGTCAAAGGATAACGGTGCATCGTTGTCTTTCATTGTCATGCTATGCTCCAGAGATAACTAGAAGTCTAACAGAGTTTATACTAGGTACGTGGCTGCCTCTTTGTTAGAATACCTACCTGGAATAGGATATTTTTGTGTAAAGAATTTACCTGTCTACCTACTTAGTTTTACTTGCAATTTATGTAGAAAACCTAAGAGATAATACGAAATACCTGGAGTACCTACAGAGGGGAAGCTTCTAGTAAGCGGCCCGCTGTAGGTACACTCACACATATGCGCATGTTTGTCACCAACTGTACCGGTTAGTGGAACGAGCGCGCGTCCGTGAACCGTTGGTGAGTGTGTTTGTGTGAGTATACCTACAGCGGGCCGCTTGTGGAAGCTTCCTCTCTGTAGATTTACTACTCGTGTGCTCTTAAGCAGCTAGCTCATGCTCGCGACTATATCTACTTAAGTAGATTTAGGGTTTAAAAAAAAAAAGATAACCTTACCATGTCATCAACTATCCATGCGAAAAATCACTTCGATCCGTAGCGTTGTATTCGTCTACGTCCGTGGCGTGGTGATTATACTCAGAGGTTTCCACTTTACCGCGGAAAAAATATCTACTGAATAAATTATTCTGTATTCTAATTGTAAGTATGTATAAAAAAAGCTATTCAATGTTAGGTAGCAAAGTACCTAATCTACGTAAATAAAAATAATGAATTTTCCAAAATAATTGACACCTTAGTTTGTAACAATACATTGTCAAATAGTGAATTGCATTTTCGATATTCTCAATATTGAATATGGACGAGCGAATAGCTACCAGCAGATATTTCGTAAATGTTAAATTGGAATATTTCGTTTCGAAAGTGATTTGAAGTCAAACAAGATAGGTATTTGTATGAAAATTTTACAACAAATTAGTCTGCGGTCTATACAGATGCCTTCGATATTGGAATCGAAATGTTTCAACAGAAGCTCTACATATTTCAACATCACCAAATAATCCAATTCGGTATTTTATAGTCACATCATAGACAAGTTTATAAAAATAGCCCCTGTTTGTATAGGGATAAGACAGAAAATTGTCATTTAAAAAGTTGTGCCAATGCATGTGAAAAATTACCCAAAAGTCAATTTATACGTGGCACAGGTGTTGAGAATATGATTTTATTATTGAAGACGAAGTGATGTATAAAATAGGTTTGGGTTTGTCTACCTACCTATTATAGGTAGCTTCCATTCTTTCGTTAGCATTTTTAACCCCCGACGCAAAAACGACGGGGTGTTATAAGTTTGACGTGTCTGTGTCTGTGTGTGTGTGTGTCTGTCTGTTCCCCTGTAGCGGTCAAACGGGTGAACCGATTTGAATGCGGTTTTTTTTTGTTTGAAAGGTAAATTAGTCGAGAGTGTTGTTAGCTATGTTTGATTAAAATCGATCCAAGATGGCCGCCGCTACAAAATGGTGGATTACATATTATTTCACAACTCCCTCAATATGGGTATCAAATGAAAGGGCTTGACTAGTAGAATAGCACTATGCAAATCCAAGATGGTCGCCGCCACAAAATGGCGAATGTCGGGGGTTTTTTAAATTTTCAATTTATACTTGTACCTACGTCTACGAACTTTCTACTTGCCACAATGTGTATTTGTCCAATATTACGTTTGATTAATTTCGACTGGCCCGTTGCTTGGCGCGGTTGGCAGTGACCCTGCCATCCGCTCCGGGGTTGCGGGTTCGATTCCCGCCCCGATAACGTCTGGGACGTTAATACACGTTGTACGAGTATGCCTACCGCGCCTAAGAGCGAGGCCGCACTGCGAAAATTATTCGCGCGAATTTTATTCGCGCGGTTTATATTCCGCATTTTAATATATTTTTCTCGCGAATTTTAAATCGCATGTGCGTGCAGCTTCATACATTCCCATACGTCACAGAATTTTGCGAAAAAATTCGCGCGAATAAATTTCGCAGTGCGGCCTAGGCCTAAGGCCTAGGCCGCACTAATTCTGTGACGTATGGGAATGTATGAAGCTGCACGCACATGCGATTTAAAATTCGCGAGAAAAATATATTAAAATGCGGAATATAAACCGCGCGAATAAAATTCGCGCGAACAATTTTCGCGAATATTATTCGCGCGGATTTTGGCTTCAATATCGATTATAGAGTGCCCTCCAAAAAATTTTCAAAATATCTTCAATGTACAGAAAAGGATCTGTTAAAGTTTTATTATATTATAGAGGTCCGCCCCGGCTTCGCCCGTGGTACATATATAGCCTATAGCACTCAAGGATCATGTACATATCCAACGGTGAAAGAATTTTTGAAATCGGTCCAGTAGTTCCTGAGATTAGCGCGTTCAAACAAACAAACTCTTCCGCTTTATTATCACTAGGACTAGGACATAGTATAAAACAAAGTCGCTTTCTCTGTCCCTATATCCCTATCATATGTCCCTATGTCCCTATGTATGCTTAAATCTTTGAAACTACGCAACGCATTTTGATGCGGTTTTTTTAATAGATAGAGTGATTCAAGAGGAAGGTTTATAAGTAGAAAAATTGGAACCGGTAGGTGGCGCTAATAGCGGGCAGGACGACGTCTGCCGGGTCCGCTAGTATTAGTATGGATGTATGGATGATACGGCGTGTTAAGTACCTACCTAGTTTGTTTAAATCTATCGTGTTTTTTTGCGATTCAAAGATTACCAATTTTTATTACATACCTACCTACACTATAGTAACGTTTGTCTGCGGCTACCTCTCCTGTGAGTTTATTATTTTTGTGTAGGTACTACCTAGTACCTACTCAAAACATGTTTGTTGCCCTACACCTTTGCCCTATACGAAAACTCTGTGCTCTCCACTGGCTATTACCACAGCCTTCTATTACCTACCTGTGCGTGCGTGCGTGCGTGCGTGCGTGCGTGCGTGCGTGCGTGCGTGCGTGCGTGCGTGCGTGCATGCTTGCGTGCGACCTTTGCCCTATACGAAAACTCTGTGCTCTCCACTGGCTATTACCACAGCCTTCTATTACCTACCTGTGCGTGCGTGCGTGCGTGCGTGCGTGCGTGCGTGCGTGCGTGCGTGCGTGCGTGCGTGCGTGCGTGCGTGCGTGCGTGCATGCTTGCGTGCGTGCGTGCGTGCGTGCGAGCGTGCGTGCGTATGTGTGTGTGTGTGTGTGTGTGTATGACTGGATACATGCTACAAGTAAGCTCTTGCATAATAAATGTAAGCTATTAAGTATACTCCTCTATCTAAGTTTACGTTTTTGTTTCCAGGTACATAATGATCGCCCACCACAGCTGGTACGCGCGGGTGTACCGCAAGCACAACATAGCGCTCATGATAGTGTTCTCGTGGATGTTCTCGTACGGGATGCAGATACCGACCCTCATTGGGGTATGGGGTATGTATCTTTCTACCAGACCACAATATGTTATATGTTTGGCAGCTATATGTGATTTCCTCAAACATACAAGGTCAAATATTAAGAGGTTCCTACGCCATAAGCTAAACGACGTCATGAAAAATTCAATATGGTGGATGTGTGTCATTTAAACAAAAATAGGTACTTAACAAAAAGTTGCGACAAATCTATCTAACTCGATTAAACGAAACGTTCTATTAGTATTATTATAGATTCCAAAAGCAATAATACCTATAGACCAGGGTAGATCCCTTTAAAAATAATAAAAAGTGAAAGAAAATCACAGTAGGATGAAACCCATTGGAAAAGGAGGAAAATATTATAAAAATACAAGGAAAAATAATTTACGGGCGATCTGAGCTCGGGAAAATAAAAGGGGGGGAGTTTTAAGGGTAAAAAACGGTTTATCTCTATTTCAATTTTAAGTTCAATAACTTTTTCAGTTTTTGAGATAATTTAATAATTCTTACAGATTTTTGTTTTATTTTACTTACATTTTTATAATAAATTAAAAAAAAATATTGGAAACATGTCCATTAGTGTGATAATACCAAGTTATTTTTCACAGGTAAATTCGACTACGATCCAGAACTAGGCACCTGTTCCATAATGCCGGACGAACACGGTCGCTCAGCGAAGACCGCCCTCTTCGTCATAGCCTTCATCGTTCCTGCGATGCTCATCTTCATCTGTTACGCGAGGATCTTCTGGGTTGTCCACAGGTAATAATCACCTTGAGCCTTCTTGAGCCTTCTTAAAGTAGCAACGCGCGACTGCCACTTCAATAAATTAAAAATTTAAAAACCCCCGACATTCGCCTTTTTGTGGTGGCGGCCATCTTGGATTTGCATAGTGCTATTCTACTCGTCAAGCCCTTTCATTTGATACCCATATTGAGGGAGTTGTGATAAAATATGTAATCCGCAATTTTGTAGCGGCGGCCATCTTGGACCGATTTTCTTCAAACATAGCTAACAACACTCACGACTAATTCACCTTTCAAACAAAAAAACTGCATTCAAATCGGTCCACCCGTTTGAGCGCCACAGGGGAACAGACAGACACACACACACACACTCTCACACATACACACACACACACACACACACAAACACACACACACACGTCAAACTTAGAACTACCCGTCGTTTTTGCGTCGGGGGTTAAAAAGGCTTCTAGAAATTGTAAAATATACAAGGAACTGAAAACGTTCACATTGCGGAGCGAAGACTGATGACCTCCCTGGCGCAGTGGTGAGCGCTGTGGTCTTATAAGTGGGAGGTCCCGGGTTCGATTCCCCGTAGGGGCAATTAGGTATTTTATAATTTCTAAATTGTCTCTGGTCTGGTCCGGTGGGAGGCTTCAGCCGTGGCTGGTTACCACTTTACCGGCAAAGCCGTGCCGCTAAGAGATTTAGCGTTCCGGTACGATGCCGTGTAGAAACCGATCAGGGGTATGCATACCTCTTGCAAGTTAGCCCGCTTTCATCTTAGACAGCATCATCACTTACTATTAGGTGAGATTGCAGTCAAGGGCTAACTTGTACTTGAATAAAAAAATTTAAAAAAAGCCGCCCTCTGCACATAACGCGAAGAACCGATAGATGTTGGGGTCCCAAGGCTACCTCGCACCGGGACACGCTGTTTTGGAATACCCACCATTAGGGACCGTTCAGATAGACCGGCGCGGAGAGCGTCGGAGAGCATTTTTTTTTTTCACACAGACCGGCCGTTCAAATTTGCTCTGCTCTCCGCGCCGGTCTGTGTGAACGGACACGCGGATGCGTTCGGAGCCGAGCGTACGCTCTTGAGTCTTGGGCCGGATTGTACTCAGAGCAATTCGGCCTACGGTCGGCTGCGCGAGCATGAAAGAGCACGCGAACGGAGCCGGTCGGATGCTCGAGCGCGAAAGAGCACGATCATGGAGCAGCCGACCGGCTCGACGAGCAGCCGAGCGGCTGCTCTTATATATTTCACACCGAGCGTATTGGAAGCATCCTCGAGCATCCTCTTATCATAAAAGAGATAAAATGTAAAAATAAAGCTTAATTCAATGTCTTAAGATTCTATTTTAAATGCGATTAAAATTTGCTCTGCTCTCGGCGCCGGTCTATCTGAAAGGTCCCTTATAGGGTGGACGGACTATTTCAAGCGAGTCGCTGCCAGCGACAACCACAGCCGTTGGGTACAAGTGGCACAAGATCGTGTTCTGTGGTGATCCTTGCTAGAGCCTTATGTCCAGCAGTGGACGATGCTGTCCCGCCTCCATTGTACCGTCCAGCCGTGCCGCTGCCAATACGTGTTGCGTAAGACCACCCTGGGCTGTTTCTTCCTGCATTGGATTAACTGTGAAAAGGCGAATTTTTAGCTCATATTAACTTAGTGAAGTAAGATCCGGATCCTAATTCCAACCGAAGGCATTGAGACATAAAATCTTTTTTTTTGTCATATATCTCTTCTATCTGCAATAGTCCTCGACAGACAGACAGATTTGGGGGTTTGTAGTGTTCATAATTTAGGCTTTGCACATCCAGCGATGTGACATCCCTTCAAGATAAAGTGCTATAGTATATACTGGCCAATCTTGTCCTGTTAAGGCGGAACGTGCTGTTACTGGCATCCAAAAGTTGGACTGCTAAGCTGTTTTTATGACACTCAAGTCTCTGGTTTGTAGGCCACAAGTGACCTGTCTATTTCCTCCTTTACCGTGGGGATTTCTATATATTCATGCATTTCAAAGTTTTTTGTGAACCACGGTGCGTAGACATAAAATCTAAAGCTGAATTTTAAGCAGTTTACCAAAAATCTGACGTATTCAAGAATACCAATCAGTAGATTAAATTCCTGCAATGTATAATGTATATCTCTAAAAGGTATTAAATTAGATTCTAGTCAAACAAGTTAACATAAAGATGTGATTTCACAATTTTCATCGTGATGATGATGATGATTTGAGTCTAAGCGATTGTGGTATATCTATCTAAGCGGTATAAAACTCGGAAATATTCGCAAAAATTCCCAATCATTTGCCACGCCATAATCCAATTGAAATACCTTGAAACTTTGTAATGGAACTCGAAGAGTCGTAAGATGAGAGCGTACGAACGGAAACTTGGTAATGTGCTTTTAATACACTTACTCAGTTCAGCATGAACGTTAAAACGATATGTTTAAGCATCTGTGTCAGGAATTTAGCCCGACTAATTTTTAAGGAATCTAAGTTTGAATACTTTAATTCACTTGAATTCAATACTTTCTTGAAAGGTGAGGAAAGCAATAAGAATGTTTTATTATCTGAAACGCGTCCCTTATCTTTATGGCAAGAACAAATAGGGAGTTGCCGTTTTTTATTCTATATTTGGTTTTACGCAGCTATAAAATTGTATATCTTCGTATCTATGGGAGGTCAGGTGACAAACGCCTATTTTGTGGTCAAATAAAAAAAAGGTTTCCTGAGCGTTGAAACGTTTTTGGTACGTTTTACTGGACTTTTTATTGGGATACTTTTACGAGAACAGCGAACAGGAACAGTGATCCTCTGACTTCTAATTTCACAGGCGAAGGTTTATTAGAGGAAAAAGCCGTTTTATTTTCAGTCACCAACTATTTGCTGCGTACTCAGCAATTGATTTTATGCCACCATTTGACACGGTCAATGCCTCTGAGACAAAAACATGCTATGGCAAAACCAACTCAATAAATATGAACCAAATTAATCTACTGTAAGCTCATAAGTTACATACACCTACGTACGAGCAATGCATAAACTTTTGCATTATTTTGTTTCATTACGAAATCCAGAGGTTTTACTAAACATGTTGGAAGATTTCTTTCTAAAATTCAATTGCATCTGCGTTTACGGTTAAAATACGACCATCAAAAAAAAATCTTAACAAATTGTCAATCCCACTTCTATAATTAAGGGTACCTACCAAAATACCCCAAAGTCAAAGTTAACGATACCTGACTATATGAGAACCCATTCTGCTTTTGTTGGTGGCTGTAACATTGCGTTTTTGTATTGCATTGCATATTGAAAAAAAAAAAAAAGTCAGTGATAACATACGACGTTCTTTCGTGCACAGCTCAGAGCGAAGGATGCGCGAGCATCAACGCTCGCAGCACAACATCCCGGGAGCCCTCAACAACGGCAGCGACAAACGCTCCACGATCAAGGACACGCGCGAGACCAAGGCGCGTCGCAACGAGTGGCGGATAACGAAGATGGTGCTGGCCATTTTCCTATCGTTCCTAGTCTGCTACCTGCCCATCACTATCGCTAAAGTCGCTGATAGTCATGTACATTACCCTGGTAAGTTATACTTTTTTTTGTAATATATTGTAGGTACGAAGCCGCGTAGAAACATGGGTTTAATAAAAACTGCCATGTCTCTTCCTTCCAAGCCCTGTTCCATCTTAAACAGATCATCAATTACTATTGGGTGAGATCGCAGTCGAGGGCTAACTAGTAGTAGGTACCTACTTAGATGTCATCATCATCATGATCAACCCATTACCGGCTCACTACAGTGCACGGGTCTCCTCTCAGAGTGAGAAGGGTTTTGGCCATAGTCTACCACGCTGGCCAAGCGGATTGGCAGACTTCACACACCTTTGAGAACGTTATGGAGAACTCTCAGGCATGCAGGTTTCCTCACGATGTTTTCCTTCACCGTTAAAGCAAGTGATATTTAAATACTTAAAACGCACATAACTCCGAAAAGTTAGAGGTGAGAACCCACGACCTCCGATTAGAAGTCGGTCGTCCTAACCACTAGGCTATCACAGCTTTTTTTAGCTTTAAGTACTTAGATGTAAATAAATAAAAAAACTTTACTTTGACGTAACTAGGTCCTTGTAAAACTGATCGTCACTCAAAAATCGTGTAATATACTAATTTTGAAACATAAAGATCACTGAATCTGATAAATGAAGAGAAGCTACAAGCTAATGTTTTCATCCACTCTGTTGCAGTATTCCACATAGCCGGTTACCTCCTCCTGTACGCGAGCGCATGCGTGAACCCGATCATCTACGTGATAATGAACGCGCAGTACCGCGCAGCGTACGCGGCCGCGCTTTGCTGCCCGCTGTCCCGCCTGTCGGGCCTCACCAGCGGTGCGTATCCATCATCGCCCGCTGCATGCCACGTCAAGAAACCGGAGCGCACTTCCAATTTCGCCTCCTATGTCAGAACTTGAAGGTATCATTGCTCGGTATCCTGTCGCACTCCAGCTTTGTGATGTCCCTCTTTTTGGCCATTGTTTTGGTGATTTGGGTAACTTTGGTGTTCTCGCTTATCCTACTTTGTTGGCATCACTAACGGTGCGTATCTACCATCGCCTGCTGCATACCACGTCAAAAAACCGGAGCGCACTTCTGCGTTCGCCTACTATGTCGGAACTTGAAGGTATCATCGCTCAGTATCCTGTCCTAGTCCAGCTTTTTGTGATGTTCCTCGCATTGTGATTTCCCGCTTTTTGGCCATTGTTTTTCGAGATTTGCGTGACGTTGGTATTCTTGCTTATGCTTTGGTCTATGACCGCGAAGCTTCGTCTATAGTCGTGATAAAAGGAAGGCGCGTTTGGATATAGTTTTAAGTTTTCGTCATCTTTAGGCACATCATGTGATGTGCCCTTAGATAATGATAGAGTTATTGTTACTTTTGTAGGAAAATTTTATATCCTTGAGTGTTTCTCTTAAGTTATAAATTATTTGGAGATATACTTAGTAGGGATTCTGTATCAAGCCACTTGCAGTTCTTGAGTCTAGTTTGAGGTGCTTGTATTTATCATTGTTCGCATGCCACATCTAAAAGATAGAACGCAAGTCTGTTCGTGTCCTATATCAAAACTTGTATGTCTATTGTGTTGTTGCTCGGTCTCCTGCTACGTGTTATTTATTATTTGATGCCGTTTATTTGTTTGCAGATTTAGGTGACCTGAATGTTCTGGATTGTGGTGTATTGAATCGAAATTTATCAATATCGCACAAATTTATATTTTAATTATCTACGAATTCAATTAGTAATTATCTCCCATTTGTTGGTAGTGTTGGTGTCATCGAGTGTTGTTTGTATATAATAATTGCAGTTAGAGATTTAGGTAGGAATTATGTACTAGCCGTCAGGTTTTATTTATTCCAATATGGGTATCTATCATAGACCGGATGCCACATTTTGAAAAAGGAACACAAAGATATATCATTGAAGACTGATTGAAGATATCATTGCTTAGTATCTCAGCCTAGGCTAGTTGATGACCAGGACTGTTTGGCAGCACTATAAACGTACTGACAGTAATCATGTCTGTTCATTCTTAAAATATAATTTGTGCTCTCAATTCCATCCATTCATCTGAGCTATGTAATAGCTGCGCTTTTTATCATATCCATGATTTTGCATGTTTTTTAATAGGTACCAATATATTTTCCTTCTGTCCATAACATGAAATACATTATAGAATTAGAAAACCATAGATGAATTGATAAATATGCTTGAATAACTAGTCACCCATTGTTTTAGAGAAATGGAACGAGCGTCACGGGTACAGCTTCAGCAACACACGAACGGTGCTAAGCCAAGTGTCGCTGGCGGACTCCAGGGCAGACCCTCGGGGCTCCCATCTCGGGGCACCCTCTCCAAGGTAGACCCCTACCCCGGCTCCAGGCCGAGCTCCAGCCTCGGGCCCAGGAACGAGACCATCACCAGCGGGCTGGGATCGAGGGGGACCTTGATCAAGATGACGAGATTCGAAATGGACCAACAACGCGCTTAGTCTGTCGCTTTTTAGCTAGACGAACCAAAGATTATGTCTAAAGTATTTTCAAGTTTTTTTTTTTTTTTTTTAATATGCACTGACTGCATTTATCTGTGAATACCTAAATTGGATATTTTATAAACTAGTATTTTAAAGTTTTTTTTTTAATAATTAATATATGCACTGTCTGCATTTATCTGTGTCTAATTAGAAAAATAAATTTCGTAGGTATGTTAACTTATTTTTATACAGCGATAGATAGAGCTATATGCAGCGAAATTTCAATAGCCTTAAAAAATATACCACGTTAGTTTTACTTTGCGCAAAAACCGAAACATGTATCAAATAATTTTACATCTATACTCTATCTATACTTAATAAATAAAATTGAAGTGTCTGTCTGTAATATCGAAATAACTACCTCATATTAAGCTCATATGGTTATTTGAACGCTACCATAACCGAATCACACGTTTTTAAAATTTTTGTCTGTCTGTCTGTCTGTCTGTCTGTCTGTCTGTCTGTCTGTCTGTCTGTTTGAACGGGCTAATCTTCGGAACGGCTGAACCGATTTTGACGGGACCTTCACATACAAGTAGAGAATTAAGCAGGGAGTAACATAGGCTACTTTTTTAACCGACTTTCAAAAAAGGAGGAGTCGTGTTTTTCTACCTATGTACACCGATATCTCCGAGATTTCTGAACCGATTTGCGTAATTTTTTTTTAATCGATAGAAAAACATTGCGACCCTGTTCTATAAAAAATTTGGATTCCAACTCCTCAATCCTGATGCTGTAGGGGATCCCCAAAACTAATGGGCTCTAGAAACTTTCGGTTATTTAAATTAATATTGGGGGTACCAATTAAAGACTTTATCGTTGAATGAACTCGAGTAGGTACATATCCAACTCCTCAACCCTGATGCTGTAAGGAATTATTTTCCGAAATCGTGGGGATCCCACGGGATTTTTCCGTTTTGGGGACGGGTTTCTACAGATAAGCTACTTTTTGTTCTGGAAAATCAAAAGTTCCCACGGGATTTTTAAAAACCTAAATCCACACGGGCGAAGCCGTGGGCATCATCTAGTTAAGAATAATTATACAAAGTTTCAAAAAAATATAATGAAAACTAACGAAGTTATAAGCTAGTTATGTTGCGCCATTGTCGTCGAAAAAAATGGTCACCGCAGCGGCTTGCGATCTACGCGAGTTGAATGACCGCCGCTGTGTGCCGATCGTCAGCTGATGCGCGTTTCAACCGTTGCCTAAGCTTGCAGGATTTCAAAATATTTTTGAACAGAAATAAAACACAGTATAATAATGGTTGGATTCGATTCTGTTACTGATTCTGAATAAATCACTTTCAGGTTTTGCTTAATGTAAAACTAACGTTGTATACTATGGACACCTTCAGTCGGAGACCTACTTAGGTAATTGAAGTCCTTATTGAAGTCCACATAATTTTTAAACAAATTCAAAATGAAAAGTTTCTTCAGTACCTATTCATTAAAATACCTACTACTTACCTACCTACATATTATCCGTCCAGCTAAAAAGCGACACGCAAGTCAAACTATTGTATATAGCTAGGTGCCTATTTATAATAATGTAATTTAAGTTAAGGCAAAAATGGTTGTTCATGAAGACATTATTCATAGTTGTGCTCGAATTTTATCTATTTAAAGTGTACAGTAGAATACAGTTACCACCATTTTATTTTAAAACACCTAAGATACATTCCAAAATGTAGTTTTTATTTGTATATTTTGTACATTCCAATACAGTATTACTACTCTAATAAGTTACGATGTCCTGCACATACATATTATATGCCTATTATGGTATGCGCGAAAATATTTTAGCCACTCTTAACGCTAAACGCTCCACATTTTCATGCAAATTATCTTCATCCGCTATTGGTTGTTGCGTTCTACGAATATTGAGGATGCTCATAAAAGTGGTAGTACTGTACCTATTTGTATATTATTTAAACTTACTTACATATTTATAAATATTTTGCTGAAGTTTTAATTTCGGTAACCACCAAAGAATATTAATACTTATGTAGAATGTGAATTTTGTATGCCGTCTACCTTCAATTTTTAAAATTTTGAAACAAAATAATATTTACGAACGTGATTATTTAAAGACCTACTTAAATGTAATATTAATCGTTGAATTTTTAACTAGGAAAAATAGTTTATTAGGCCTTCAAATTAATACCTATACTTTTATTAAATGTTTATGTACCGTACCTACTGCAGTCTGATATGCCATATTATTTTTTAAGAAAGCGAATTTAATTTAATTATTATTGGCGGATGTTATTGTATTTATTTACTTTAATGTATAGCAATTAAATTTTACCCATTTGGAGAAGTTAAATTTGCAATAAAATAATATACATAACTACTATAAAATACTTTTTTTTCATTGCTGGAACTGTGACCCCTTCCATTAATTGTCGCCAATAGGATACCTAATATTAATAACTAGCTTTTGCCCGCGACTTCGCCCGCGTGAATTTCGGTTTTTCATAAATCCTGAGGGATAAGTAGATTTCTGGTCCACCCGCCCCCCGCCGCACGGCGGCGTACCGCGGTACCGCGTACGGCGGACGCAGGGCGCAGGGGCGCGCGGCGCGGCGCGGGGAGTTCCGTGCAGCGCGAGCGTCGGCCGTCGTGCGCAGCGAAAATACCTATCAGGGCGTTTTTTAACATAGGTACTTACCGATTTCAACAAAACTCCTTTTTTGAAAGTCGGTTAAAAAAGTAGCCTATGTTACTCCTTGGTTAATCCTCTACTTGTCTGTGAAAGTCCCGTAAAAATCGGTTCAGCCGTTCCGAAGATTAGCCCGTTCAAACAGACAGACAGACAGACAAAAATTTAAAAAACGTGTGATTCGGTTATGGTATCGTTCAAATAACCATATGAGCTTAATATGTGGTAGTTATTTCGAAATTACAGACAGACAGTTCAATTTTATTTATTAGTATAGACTATAGAGTATAGATAAAGGTACCTACTTAATGAGCTAGCGGCGCTAGATTATCCGCAAAACTACCTTTTCGACTCTTTTTAATTTTTAACCCCCGACGCAAAAACGACGGGGTGTTATAAGTTTGACGTGTCTGTGTGTGTGTGTGTGTGTCTGTCTGTCTGTTTCCCTGTAGCGCTCAAACGGGTGAACCGATTTGAATGCGGTTTTTTTTGTTTGAAAGGTGAATTAGTCTAGAGTGTTGTTAGCTATGTTTGATAAAAATCGATCCAAGATGGCCGTCGCTACAAAATGGCGGATTACATATTTTTTCACAACTTCCTTAATATGGATATCAAATGAAAGGGCTTGACTATACTAGTAGAATAGCCCTATGTAAATCCAAGATGGCTGCCGCCACAAAATGGCGAATGTCGGGGGTTTTTTAAATTTTTAATGTATACTTGTTATCAGAAGTGGGTATGTTGGAACATGACGGGACCAATGGCTTATCATGCTCTAATCTCTTTTTGCCGTTCCAAACCAAACTTTGGTCAATATTACTTAACCAACGCTATCGATTGTTATGCGCTTTCATAACTAGACCATAATGTAAGACCCTCAACGGATTTTTAACAGATTTCGACCAACGACCTCCTTTTGTCAATTTGGCGCGTATTTTTTTAGTGTTCCGTACCCGAAGGGTAAAAACGGAGCCCTATTAATGTCACTCGGCTGTCTGTCTGTCTGTCTGTCCGTCTGTCCGCCGGTCACAGGTCTCTAGCTCGCAGACGAAATGAGTTACAAACCTGAAATTTTGGTATTTAGTGTAAAACGTTAACCCAAAATCAAATATTGAATTAGAAATTGAATTAAATTATTTTTCAGGGGGGCTCCCATACATGAAAAAGGAGCCGGAAAAAAAAAATTTTTCTTTGCCCTAGCTTGTGGGGTATCATTGTTTAGAGCTCATTAAGTAGAGTACAAATATATATTTTTTTAATTTTTATCTCAAAAAATAAGGGAATGGGAGGCCATCAAAGTTGTCAGTTTTAGACCATTTTTGTGACGGGCGCTATCTCAAAAACTAAACTAGTTGGGAATATGATATTTCAGTATATGATGTACTATATGCTCTATTTAAACAACAAATACTGAAAACAACGATTTATTAAATAGTTTATAAGCTGTGACCAAAATAAACGAACATTTTTTTGGGTTTTTCTTTCACGGTTTGTTGCGATGTCTAGCTCGGAAATTAAATATTTCTTAGACCCAAAATATTATATTGTTCATAATTATGTACGGAACCCTGAAAGAGCGAGGCCCGACTCGCACTTGGCTGATTTTTTTGTCTATGTACCTACCTTCACTGATCTCCGAGATTATTGGATCGATTTCCTGAATATTTTTAATCGGTAGCTGCATAATTATCGAAATGGTCCCATAATTTTTTTTTGCTTCAACTCCTCTATCCTAATGCAATACTGCCCACCTAAACTTTGAAGATTTGAGAACTATCCATGAATTCATTTTGTAGGACATCAAGCATAGATTATAATATTATATTATCATTGAACGCAGAGCACCAGCTCATCGATCCTGATGATGCAGCTGCAGCTTGGCAATAACCTAGGTTATTTGTGGCCGATTCTGTTGTACACAATTCTCTAAACTAATCTAAATTGACAGGTTTAAAAATAGTGCTATCCTTTTCTGCAGGGAGCATTGTGAAAGAGATAGGAATATATTTAGGGCTGTCATTTTAGTTTAGATTTAGAGATTGTGTACAACTGAATTAGCCACAATGTGACTAATTCAGTTGTACTAAAATGTGGGGATTTAAGCACTGTCCATTATGATTTCATATTTTAGGTACCAAGCATAGACTATTATAATTTAATACCGGTTCCCAGGTCTTCAGTCCTGAATAGAATAGAATAGAATAGAATAGAATAGAATAGAATAGAATAGAATAGAATAGAAAAGTTTTTTATTCAAATAAACTTTTACAAGTGCTTTTGAATCGTCGATTGAGTCTACCACAGGTTCGGAATGCAGTTCCAGCCGAGAAGAACCTGCAAGAAACTCGGCGGTTGCTCTTTTTTAAAAATAACATTATAACAATTATTATTATTAATGTACATGATTGAAATGCCGTCTCGCGCATTGCTGGAACGAGTTAAACCCAAGCTTTTTTTATCGTTTATATAATCTTCAATTGTATAATAAGCTTTTTTTATGAGCATACTTTTAATAAAGTTCTTAAACTTGTGTAAAGGCAAGTCTAAGACATATTTTTTATTCAGATAAACTTTTACAAGTGCCTTTGAATCGACAAATGAATCTACCACTGGTTCGGAATGGTGCTTACAATTCTACACGTTAAGAAGGGCAGACAAAAGTAGCCCCATTTCCGACGGCGGCACCCGTTCACGAGCATGACGCATGATCCAGCCATTGCTTCGCTCAACCATATTTGAGGGAACGTAACAACCCGCACCACACGACACCACCACAGAAATGTTTAAAGAGAGCGTGACATACTTAGGCTACCCATGATTAAAGCATCGAATTGAACACCAATAATCGAATACTCCTCAAGTTATAATAGCGTATAAAGCGAATAAATTAAATCCATGCTTTTTTATCATTTATATAATCTTCAATTGTATAATATGCTTTTTTCATGAGCACACTTTTAATAGAATTCTTAAACTTGTGTAAAGACAAATCTAAGATTTGTTGTGGAATTTTGTTATAGAACATTACGCCCATCCCCACAAACGACCTTTGGACCTTTTTGAGGCGTAATCGAGGAATCACGAGTCTATTTCTATTTCTTAATTGCCTATCGTGTAATTCACACTTTTTTTTTTGTAACTGTGAATGTTTTACTTAACAAAAATTAAGTATGTTGTTATAAATATATTGAGAAGCTACTGTAAGAATACCTATTTCTTTAAATTTCTCTCGAAGGGAATCCCACGGTTTTAAATTATAAATTGCACGAATTGCCCTTTTTTGTAAAACGAAAATTTTTTCAATATCAGCTGCTTTACCCCATAGTAAGATTCCATACGACATAATACTATGGAAATATGCAAAGTAAACAATTTTTGCAGTTTCAACATCTGTTAACTGTCGAATCTTTCTAACAGCGTAAGCAGCAGAGCTAAGCTTGCCAGCAAGCGTTGCTATATGGGTGCCCCATTGAAGCTTTGCATCCAGGGTTATTCCCAAGAACACAGTTGTGTCCTCAGTTTTCAATGGCTCACCACTTATCTTTAAATTATTACAAGTAACCCTTGTATTGGGCAATAGAAACTCGACACACTTGGTTTTTTTTGCATTTAGAAGTAGATTGTTTATAGTAAACCAGTGTGAAACTTGAGATAAAGTATTATTTACATCGTCAAAATTGTCTTTGGTTCTATTGACTTTAAAGATCAAAGACGTATCATCAGCAAATAGTACAATATCGCAAGCATTTTCTACGAAATGTGGTAAGTCATTAATATAAACTAGAAACATGAATGGACCTAGAATAGAGCCTTGGGGAAAACCCATTACTGAGGCTGATCCGGACGACTTAACATCATTGATACATACTCTTTGTATGCGATCACTTAGATAAGAGGCAATAAGACTGAGTGCAGTTTCTTTAATACCGTAGTGGCTTAATTTTCGTAAAAGAGTCTCGTGCTCAACGCAATCGAATGCTTTTGACAAATCACAGAAAATACCAATGGCATTCTGTGACTTCTCCCATGCATCGAAAATATGCCGTAACAGCCTTGCGGCTGCATCGGTTGTTGAACGACCCTTAGTAAAACCATACTGCTCAGTGTGAAGTAATTTATTTAAATTAAAGTGTAGAAGCAGTTGGTTGAGCATTATCTTTTCAAATATCTTGCTGAGGGTTGGTAGAATCGAGATCGGTCTATAGTTGTTTGGGTCACTTTTGCTTCCCGATTTAAAAAGAGGTATCAATTTACTACATTTCATTACCTAGGTCTGGAAAAGATCCCGAATCTATGGACTTGTTAAAAATAACAGCAAGATATGGTGCAATAACATCAATAACATTATGGATTATTTTTACTGATATTCCCCATAAGTCCCCTGTTTTTTTGTGTTGTAAGGACTTGAATGTTTTTATAATGTCATATGGAGTTACGTATTTAAATTGAAATAATACATTGCACTCAGAAACATTGCCCCTTAAAATATTATAGGCTTCTGTTGGCGAGGAATTTAGGGAACAAGTCGTGGTAACTGGAATGTTTTTGAAAAAGTTCTCAAAAGTATTTACAATATCTATATCAGAATCAATAATTTGATTATTAATTTTTAACTCGAGTTTGTTATTATGCACTTTATGTTTCCCCATTTCATCACTGATGATATCCCACGTTGCTTTTATTTTATTATCAGAGTTAATAATTTTTTGTTTTATATGAAGAGATTTTGCTTATATGCAAACATTTCGAAATAATTTGGAATAATTTCTTACGTATTTAATAAACGCGGGGGTATAGTTATATTGTTTTTCTGCATACAGGTCAAACAACTTGTTTCTACTTTTATAAATGCCAACAGTTGCCCAGTCACTAAATTTAAGATGTTCTGATGTTCCAGGGTACTGCAATCAGCAATCCTAAGCCGTGGGGATATAGGAACTGTCGATTATGGATTGATATTTTACACTAACAAGTATAAATTAAAAATTTAAAAAACCCCCGACATTCGCCATTTTGTGGCGGCGGCCATCTTGGATTTGCATAGTGCTATTCTACTAGTCAAGCTCTTTCATTTGATACCCATATTGGGAGTTGTGAAAAAATATGCAATCCACCATTTTGTAGCGGCGGCCATCTTGGATCGATTTTCATCTAACATAGCTTTAGAAATTGTTTCTGAACGAAGATTTTCTTAAACCATCTGTTCTGTCAAGCCTATTGTCATATGTCAAGTGTCAACTTGTCAAAAATGAAAGTGCCAACTGTCAGAAAAGCAAAAAGCTAGCTTTGCATGGCTGACCGATGTAATTCTATTTTAATCTAATAAATACTATCTTTTTGTGTTATTTAATGTGATTTTGAGCTCGATAAAATGTTTACTTATAATAAAAATAGTTAATGTGAAGTAATTTTGTTTGCTGTGCAGTGTATTTTAAGATTTTTTTAGGCTAGAATCGTCAGTTATCATTAGCAAAAATGGATGTTGTCGGCAGTGAAATAGGCCAAAAGATGAGGGTGAATATTTGTTACAGTCATTTTGATAAATATTTTAATAAAAATAGACAATTACTTATTATTTACTTAGTTCTTGTTTTACATGTTTCTTAAAAGGTAGGCTCAAAAGGCTTTTAAGTCTACAAATTCATAGCGAGTATAATGCCCATGTAATATTTATTTAAGTATTTTTAATAAATATCTACTGAAGCACACGGTATACATAATTCTATACAATTCTTTTCAGTCTGCCATCAAGGCCAAGCTAACTGAATTGGGATGTTATGTTGGTAAGTTATTTGTTACTGAAAGTAAGAATTAAGATTTCCTAAAGCTGTATCTCCTAAAGATGAATTCATAATAAGCTCATGTTTTGTCTACACTATTCAAAACGTTTCATTACACATTTTTGTTATTTGACTTAGTTTCAAGTTGATGTCAACACTATACTTTCCAAGAATGTAAGAAAATTTAAAGCTTTATTAGTGCATCAGTCATTGGGCATAGGTGGAAGACAGAAAGATTCAAAATCCATTGCACTATTGTTGTGCACACTTCCACTACCTTTCGCTTATTTGGAGGGGAACGGCGAATATTAGTAATGTCCAGCATGGCTAATCTACAGATTTTGCTAACATGCAAGGTAGAATAGGTGTTGCATGTGTACTACTATGTTATTGCCACACTGCTGTCAGTTTTTCATTCGATTTCATTCAGGCTTTTGAGTTAATAATATGCGACAGAATAAATAAACTACGTATTTTACATTTTATGATTTCAATCACTAAATCATCTAAAGAAGTTTAAATGAAAAACACACCAAATAAAAATATCTGAGAAGGAGAGAAATGAATGAGTGCAAGCAGTGCATTGCCAGGCAGTTAGATCCTGAATAAAAACCATTTACTACATTCTAAATAGGAAAAAAACCATCCAATCCAATCCCATTCATTAAATAATACTAATTATACATAGTTAAATTAATTTGAATTTTATCATTTAATCATAACATACTTAATTTAATTTAAATTATTTTGGTGCGAGCATAAGAAAAATATTAGGTTTATATTAGAATGTGCTAAATAATCCGAACAATCTATTACATTATAATTAGAGATGGGCCATTCCATTATCGCGGGTGCAACATTTAGACGCATGTTTTAGTTTCATGTAATTAAATAAAAAACATTTTTAATTGAATTTAACTTTGAAGGATTACATTTTAATATGTTCTTTTAATTTTCGTTTACAAGGATTTTAAAATAATGTTATAAAAGCCAGGAGGAAGGTCCAAAGTGCCATTGCGGGTGCAACAGATTTGGCCCAGCCATTCCAGATCATAGACAAAAAACTTATAAATCTGTTAATTGTGATACATTTATTATATTATGCCTTTATATTTCATAAGATGTTTAAGTAACCATGAACATAAAATAAAAAGTGTAAAGAAAACAAAAATAAACAATTAATTATTCACTTTTGACTGAATCGCGGGTGCAACATCAATTTATCGCGGGTGCAACGAGTCTAATTGAAGTGGACATAAACGTCAATTTAAGTTATATAGGCACAAAATGAGGGATCAAACAATATTTATTACTAATTAGTACACTATTTTTGTCACTTATATTAATTATTTCTTTTCAAATACGTCAATATTAGCCGAAAATTCTATAAAACGTAAACGTATTATTTTCATCAGTTTTTTTCTCTAGAGCTTCCAAATTCGCGATAATGTCTTCAAATTGCATGTCCGCCATATCATTTTTTATCCCCGATGCTAAAACGACGGAGTGTTATAAGTCTGATGTGTCTGTCTGTGTGTAGTTGTGTGTGTGTGTGTGTGTGTGTTGTGTGTGTGTGTGCGCGCGTGTGTATGTGCGTGTGTACGTGCGTACGTGCATGCGTGCGTGCGTGCGTACGTGCGTACGTTGCGTACGTGCGTACGTTGCGTGCGTGCGTACGTTGCGTACGTGCGTACGTTGCGTGCGTGCGTATGTGTGTGTGTTTCTGTCTGTTCCACCGTAGCGCTCAAACAGGTGAACCAATTTCAATGTAGTTTTTTTTGTGGTGAATTAGTCGGGAGTGTTCTTAGCTGTGTTTGATGAAAATCAGTCCAACAAAATGTCGGATTACTTATTTTTTTACAACTCCCTCAATATGGATATCAAATAAAAGAGCTTGATTAGTAGAATAGCACTATGTAAATCCAAAATGGCCGCCACCACAAAATGGCGAATGTCGTGGGTTTTTAATTTTTTAAATTATGCTTGTAAATTATAATTTTTGCCTATATTTGTGCAAAACAGTCTCCTTGTGTTGCTCTGTTGTCATTTTACCTGATATTTCTGTAAAATATACAGAATATAATATAAAGAGACATAATAAATGTATACCATCAATAGTATTAAGCATATATTACTAATCCACGCATATAAAAACAACAAAATATGTTATTAAACACACAAAAAGGTTAAGTGACGAAAAGTTGCACCCGCGATCTGACATAGATCGCGGGCGCAACCAATTTAAGTTAACGTTTATTTTAAACTTACAATCATTACACTCTTCAAAGCTGTTAATTTAAGTTGAGTTTTGATTTCTTCTTACTTTTACAAAGTTTAAGAATGTTAGCTCTTAATTTCTGTGAAAAAAGTAAACTTTCTTACCTTTTGTATCGCGGGTGCAACAAACTAACATTGTACTCTAGCACTCGATAATGCTTAATAAATAACAACATATACTTAATTTTTTTGAAACAGAAAGGTAAATGAATATTGTCACTTCAAGTTTAACGGGTAAAACATAATCTCAAACTGTCAGCAATAGCTATTTCACATTAGTTTTGCTAGGTCTGACTTTCAGTTTGTATACCAACTCTTTGGATGGTAATATTTTCAAACGCTCTAAAGAATTTGATAATGAGAAAAATCGAAAAAATAATAATTTAATATTAAATTTAGACTTTCTTCTTTGCACTATTCGCAAAAAAAACAAGTAATAACGTGATTAAAAAATTTATGTCGGGAATCGTCTATAGCGGAATCGCCCAGATGGGTCGACTATGCCATTTGCCGAGTAGCCGACTAATCGGTTTTGAAATTGCTGATCAGTCAGCCGATAGTCGGCAATGCGGATCATTTTAGTGCCTTTGTAACTTTTCTCGATTCAGGGTACAAACAACAGTTTTTGATAATATAGTAACAGTAAGGCCTAGAAATTTTATCGCGTTTTCGCTTGTTTTTTCATTGTTTGTGACATATGGAAATTTATGAAGCTGCACGCACTTGCAATTTAAAATTTGCGATAAAAATATATTAAAATACTGAAAATAAACCGAACCGAACTGAACTGAAAACGCGAATAAAAATTGCTCGTCGGTTTTACTGACTAATCGGCCCATCTCTAATTATAATAAAAGATTGATTTTTAATGTTACATTATAAATGTAATAATTGTCAACAGATGATGAGCTGCCTGACTATGTGATGGTCATGGTGGCGAACAAGCGCACCAGAGCACAAATGGAAGATGATTTGCAGCTGTTCCTTGGTGACAACACAGAACTGTTTGTGAACTGGCTTCATCAGGTGCTGAAGAAGCTGCAAGAAGTCACTGTTACTGCACCATTAAGTAAGTATAACAATAACCTTTAAAGCCACTGTCATTTTTTGATATAGTTTTTGATACGTCCAACTTCAAAACAATATGATAATAATAATCAATACCTTGAAGCTCAGTGCTCTTGCTTTCGATTACAACAAGCACTGTAGAAAAATAGTATTGCACAATATTTTCAAATTTATCATTACTCCTTATAGTTGTCGAAACTCTAGGTCACTTGAATTTGGATGTTGAACAGATATACTTGTTTTTATACCTGGCTGAGATTGTTGTCGGTTCTTCTCAGACCAGGGCACGTTTGGAACCCTCATAGTTTACTTTTAAGTTTTCATAAGTAACTATCACCATTACCTTAATGTTTTTAAATTGATGTTCAAAAAGTGTACCAATTTTGAATAAAGTTACCAGTGTACCAATTTTGAATAAAGTTTATTTGACTTTGACTTTTGCCTTTACATAAGGATAAACATTCTTCTACTTAAGAAATTAATTTTAACATCAGAATTGTCTGATTTTGTAACTCAACTCATTTCCCTTTCTCGTTTTTGTTATTTCTCCAGAAGCTGATGTTGAAAAGAAAAAAGAGAGATCCGTCTCAAAGGATAGAAAAGTCAAAGAAAAAAAGGACAAAGACAAATCAAAAAAGAATGACACTGCAAAAAAATCAAAAAAGAAGGAAAAAGATAAAGACAAGTCTCGTAAAAAAGTAGATAAGAAAATTCATAAGAGTAAGAAAAAAAGTAAACATCATGAAATGATCCGACCTAATGTGCCACGTTTGCTGATGAACATGGAGAAAGAATCAGAACCATCGATTACAGATGTATTTGCTGGACAGATTTTGAAGAACCATGGAGTTTTGCTTGAACCATATAAAGAAGACCCAAAGCAAGTAGAGACTAAAGCAGTTTTCGAAGAACTGAGAAGACCAGTTATCCCCATCATTGATCCTGCGACCATATCACAGCCTGCAACATCTGAAAATAATCAAATTACTAATGACGATATTGATAAGAATACTGAAAGTTTTGATAAAAATACTGAAAATATTATTACAAACTCTGAAAGCGAAAATAAAAGTAATGAAAATATTGATATGAATACTGAAAATATCAATCAAAATACACAAACAGATGTCAGAAATGAGCAAATAAAGGAAATAAATCATATAGAAGCAAAAATACAAGGTCTGAAACAGAAATTGGCGGAACAATTAGACTCAATGTCAGATGATGAAGACTTCTTAACTATAAGGACTGAGGCAGAGGAACTTATGAATGATTTTGCTGATGATGTGTTGCAGGTAAGCATCAAATTGTTTGACTAAATCATAATAGTAGTTTATGAAACGGTTGCATAATAAAGGTTATTAAAACACGAGTGTTAGTTTAAAAAACGAGCCGCAGGCGAGTTTTTTAATAGTATTACACGAGTGTTTTAATAACTAATTATGTAGAGTTTCATACACTACTTTATCTAAACTCATATCTTAAAATCCAAACCATAAAATCTTGGTAATATTTGTCGTGAGTTTTCTTTGATTTTGCTGGCAAAAGATTGTTGGTCGGTGGTCAGGTGGAGTTAAATTCTCTTCAGTATCACTGCTAGACATTTTTCCGCACAATAAAAACCATGTCTTGTAAAGTTTTGAGTAACAAATAAAAAATTTAAATATTATAACTAGCGTATGGCGCCAAAATTCAGTTGTTACCATAGAGATTCTTCTTCTTTTTCGGTTTGTCCCTTTCGGGACAGGCCAAGATCGTTGACCATACAGCCTGGGTTACCATAGAGAAATTAATAGTAGTAGAGGAGTCCTAATGTCCTATAGAAATTAGTGGATCGGAAAATAGCTCAAGCTTATCAAAAATTTAATTTTTAATAGTTATTAATTTTTAGTAGTTATTTTTAGTAGTTACTTAATTTTAAGTAAACTTAATTTTTAGTAGTTACTCTTCTGCAATTTAACACAATTCACAATGTTTAACGCGTTTGTACAGTTACACACATCTACTGTAAGGAGGTCGCACGAATTTCCCGCCATGGCTCAAAAATACCAGAACCCAGTTCGCCTGTACTATAATGTAGAAAAAATTATTTTATAACATTACTTTGCAATAATTTCCTAACAAAGTAGTGTTATAATGAATTTTTTTAATTTTTTTTTTAAATATTATAGATGTATGTGAATAAAGTAGTCCAATATATGACACATTTTGATTTCATATTCGGGATTTTAAGATATGAGAGTAGATAAAACTAATTATATATCAGATAACCAGAATTCAGATGCATGTTTCCCTAAAGGTATTTTTTGGTGCGAACGTATTGCATCAATGTCTGAGAGTAATTAATATAATTGAAAATAATTCTATAGTTAGAACACTAAATTTTATTCTTGAATGCTTTATCCTTGCAGGATTATCTCAGTATATTAATGATAAAGTTAAACTTCATTTTGGTTTTCCATTGAAAGATTGAAAAATTACTATTTACTTGTTTCAGGAAATATCACAACCACCACCGATAACACCTCCCTTACAACTCCGAAAATCCCCAACACCTCCCAAAATTGTGGAACCGACCCCAAAACCCAGGGAAATACCCAAAGAACCAGAAACCCTACCGCAAATAGAATTGAACCTACCCAAAAGACCGATCCGCGAAAGGCTCGGTGTGCGCGAAACACCAAAGGTTCAAGTAAAGGAAAAAGAGACAACTAAAAAACCAGAAAGTCCTGAAAGGTTGTTAATTACAAACTCCTTTAAGGTAGTAAGAAAAGATGCCTTTTTATAGTTCTTAGGTTTTTGAGACTGACTTAACAGTGGTGTTTAAATTATTATTTCTCTTACAGAATTTTTTAATTTATTGTCACACAAATTTTTATAGTACCATAGTATTCCTCAATGACATAAATTAATTAAAAACTGTATGCGATATTGCATTTTAAAATGTACCAAACCATCTCGATATTATGTTGATAAATGCACCGCCCGAATTACGCACATAATTATTTACGTAGGCATTCAAAGGATTTCTAGAAATCTATCTCTAAACAAAAATAGTCCCATAAATGTATAAATTTTTATTATATGTAAGATCTAAGCCATTTCTCCCCAAGAATTACCCAGTAAAATATTTGATTTTAGTGATTAATATAATTCATAGCGACATTTTAAAACCTCTGAACTTTTCTGTTAATGGCTAAAATGCATGGTCGCAGTAAGATTACCGAAAATTTAGGTAATAACAACAGCTGGTTTGCATCTTTTTGTGGTACTTATACAAATGGAAATATTTGTGGGGTCAAGTAGCCTGAATTAGTACCAAATAAATTGCTGCTAAAGTCAATTTGATCAGCAATTTTCCTATGATGTCTCAATGAAAAAATAGATCAAATATTTTCCAATTCTACGCCCGATTTTGCGTTGGCGTAACTGAATGTACGAATTTAAAACAAGTTGATTTAGATCCGTTTTTACATTAAAGATTTTCGATATTCGATCTCTATACTCTATCCACGGAGACAAGTTAGTATAAAAACGTAGGCTTGTTTGTTATTGGTCAGTGATAAGTGATAACGCAGTGTACTGAGTACGTGTGTATATTTTAGTTTGTTTGTGCTACCCGTGCGGTGTAGACGCGCTCATTTATCTTGGCACATAAATTGTGATTTGTGACTCAGCTTGTGTCTCTGATGAGTCTGTGACTCTGATCGATTGCTTTCTAACGACCTGCGCTTGTGTACTGGACTTTATGATTTCATTTAATTTTTGTCGATAAATTATAATGAAAATAAATGATGTGAATATTTTATTATCCTTTTTTTCCCTTACATTACTTATATTAAGTTAATAAAACCCTAAAGTTTTCGGGTTTTAGGAACTTCAGTCTACTATCCCAAAGACAGGCAAGAGTAGTCTTGGGAAGAAAGCTACTTTAAATTAATAGTAGCGCAGTGTGTACGCGCACTCAAAATGGTTAACGCCTACTGTCTTTTTGTCTGTCATTTGTATGAGATCATGGAACAGGGGGAGCGCTATACTAACTTGTCTCGGTGGATAGGGTATAGTAACATTGTCGAAAAGTGCAAACTCATACTAAGGGTACTCTAACTAACATGTTAGGATGAAGGGAAGTATCGAATGGTATTTGCTGCTGATTTCAGATTCACTCCAGAAAAAGAGGTAGAGTTTCGACCGCAAAGATCGGCCAGGAGTCGGTTGGGGAGTCAGTCGGAATCGCAGAGAAGAGTCTCTGCGTCCGAAGACAGCAATGACAAGTGTGAGTCTGGCTCGAAGAGACTCACTTCCAAGTAAGCGTCACGTTTGGCTAGCCTTATTCAAATGCTAATATGTGATGTTAAATAACCTATAACCTTCCTACAAGAATTGAGCTATCAAATGTAAAAAAAAAAACAAATCCGACTGTAATTTCCAGAGATTAGCTCGTTCAAACAAACAAACAAACAAACTCTTTCGCTTGATTATATTATTAGTATAAGATAGTATAAGGTGTAGTAATAGTTTAATGTGTGTAAATAATTTCAGAGTGTCAGTATTAGAGAACCGCAGCGCGCGGGCGTCGTGCGCGTCCGTGGTGCGCGTGCGTCCGCGGCCGCGCGTGTCCGCGCCCTGCTCCAGCCTGCTGATGCGCGCCGTGGCCGACGCGCACAAGAGCTTGCTCAACGTGAGTTACTTAGGGGTTTTTTTGTAAATTGTGCCACAGTCGCTGAAGACTCTTGGCGGGTGTCCCCGACGCAGTGGTGAGCGCTGTGGTCTAGAAGACATGGAACTGGGAGGACTTGTGACTGTGAAATGGATATGGGAATTTACAATTTCTAAATAATATTATATTAATGAAGTGAAACTTCTTTAGTATCGTTGTGCATTTGAAATTCGATGAAACGAAAAAGCGACACCAAAATACTCTCTTGCGTACCAGGAGTCCATGAGGTGACAGGAGGTCGTCTTAGTTCCCAGGCGCTGCACAAGTGACAGAGAGGGACAAACATACATATTCAAATAGGATATAGCTTGCGAGAGAATGAGATAGAATACAGTCGACCGTTCTCCGCTTACGTTCCGTTTTTGAACCCCAATCATAGACCCAAATATTTCAAAATCATAAACAAGGTTTTAATGTTTAATAATTTACATAACATTTTGGAGCATTCGAAAAATTTGAATATAAGTTTCACTTCTGCCGTGTGTGGATTGCACATGGACATTTTTTATTATATTCAAGATACCGTCGAAAATAGATCAAGAGCCGCATAAGATCAAGCGCGCGCTAGTGCTGCCGATGCGGCGGTGCGTGGAGGCGCAGAAGATCGTGATCCAAGTGCCGGGCGGCGACGCGCACTCCGACAGCCAGGGCGACACCATCAGCCTGGGCGACGCCGACAGCGAGGGCGACGACAAGAGCTCCAAGTGAGTGTCATCATTTTGGGGTATTTGTTGTTGGTATTGGTGTTACCCCTATTACCCTTATTCCGACAAAGGTAGCGCCGTGTTCTGGGTCCACAAGGTTATTAAATAACACACATTAACTCAAAATAATTACTGTTTTAATTTGACTCTAAGTTACCTATAAAAAATAGGCAAGTGTACGTTACGACGGGCAGGAGACAACTAGCCTGTGCTGCGAGCTACAAGCGTTTTTATAAAAGCCCAACTTGGGAAATGCCCGCGTCAGCACATGTTCCCTACAATCATCATCGTCATCATCATCATCATCATCATCATTATCACCACCGCCACCACCACCACCACCACCACCAAAACCACCACCATCACCACCAAGAATAGTGAATGCAATATGTTACAGTTGTTTTTAAGTGAGTATTTTTTTTTCTACAGAGTAGCAAGCGACACTATGGAGAAGGAAGACTTTGCACCACACAATATCACAAAAGTCATTACCAACACAGACTATGTACCGGGAAGCGGGTCGAGCCGACGAGATGACGTGATTGTGGACTCTATGTAAGTTGCCTTTGTGCCCGTGGAAATGAGATTTTTTGGAATAAATGGTCCTTCTGGTCCTCTATACCCAACCCAATTTTGTAAGAATTAAGGTGTTGGGATAAATGCCCTTTGAGGTGCCAGCTGTCCTCTACCCAAACCAATGTTGTAAGAATTAAGGTGTTGGGATAAATGCCCTTTGAGGTGCCAGCTGTCCTCTACCCAAAACAATGTTGTAAGAATTAAGGTGTTGACATAAATGCCCTTTGAGGTGCCAGCTGTCCTCTACCCAAACCAATGTTGTAAGAATTAAGGTGTTGGGATAAATGCCCTTTGAGGTGCCAGCTGTCCTCTACCCAAAACAATGTTGTAAGAATTAAGGTGTTGACATAAATGCCCTTTGAGGTGCCAGCTGTCCTCTTTACAAACCAATGTTGTAAAAATTAAGGTGTTGGGATAAATGCCCTTTGAGGTGCCAGCTGTCCTCTACCCAAACCAATGTTGTAAGAATTAAGGTGTTGGGATAAATGCCCTTTGAGGTGCCAGCTGTCCTCTACCCAAACCAATGTTGTAAAAATTAAGGTGTTGGGATAAATGCCCTTTGAGGTGCCAGCTGTCCTCTACCCAAACCAATGTTGTGAGAATGTTGGGATAAGAGTGTTGGGATAAATGCCCTTTGAGGTACCAGCTGCCCTCTATACTCAAACCAATGTTGTAAAAATCGTAATGATTTATTATAGGTATTGTTAATTATTGTAATTTTTTTATCAATGCTTTTACAATAGTTATGTAAATAATAATTAATTAATGGAGATTTAAAAATAAATACACCCTCCTACTTAACGATTACAGCACAATTCACAACACAACAGTGGACAAAGACAAAGACACACAGTTCATAGTGACAATGGACGGATACCATCCCAACGTGTTCCTCGCGAAGAAACTCATGACAGAAGGCCTCTTGGACGAAGAAGATATGAAAGACAAGCCGACTGAACCCACCATAACCAAGCAGAGAGAGATAGAGAAGAAAAATGAAACCAAAGAACCGAGTATTGAGAAACCTGAAGAAGTGAAAGAGACGGCTGTACCAACTGTCCCCAAGAAGAGATTGAGTAACACCAGCGAAGAGAGCGATACACAAGTTATAATAAAGCAGACGCAAGGAAAACAAGTTGATAAGAGAAAAAGCGCTGATATTGTCGGTATGTTTTAGGTTAAGAGTGCTCTTTTAATTTTTATTCATCTAAAATTTAGACCTTGACTGCGATCTCACCTAATCGTAAGCGATTATGCAGTCTAAGATGGATGCGGGGTGTGTTGGCAGAGGTATGGCAGTTTTCATTAAAACCATACCCCTGATCGGTTTCTTAGCATCGTACCAGCGTCTCTTAATAATAACAAATCAAACAGCTTTATTTGCTTCGGCATACGGTTGAAATTAGTCAAATGAAAACAAAACACGTATTCCCGAGTGCGATTCTCAACCGTATTTCAAAGTGACTAAAGCCGAGTTTAAGTTGTTAACATTAAAATAAACTCTAACATTTTGGTCCAATCCAGGACTCGAACCCTGGACCCCATAATATTCAGCCAGACAAGCTAGCCACTAGACCAAAGAGGCAGTTAATTTTCCATTAATAGAATAGAAAAGTTTTTTATTCAAATAAACTTTTACAAGTACTTTTGAATCGTCAATTGAATCTACCACTGGTTCGGAATGCCGTTGCAACCGAGAAGAACCAGTAAGAAACTCGGCGGTTGCTCTTTTTAAATTAATATCTATTCTTTGCTATTTAACATAGAACCTGCGAGAGACGTAAACGTAGAAGAGCAAAAGGAAACGCCGCCGTCTAAAAAGAGAAGAGCGTCGCCTATAGTGTTCGATGTGGGTAAAAAAGAGAAGGAGGAAACCACCGGTAAGAGAGAAAAGGAGACAGTAAGAGAAAGGACCGTGAGTGCGAGCAGCGACAGTCACGTGACTCTGTCTACGACGGCCAGCTCGCATAAATACGACGCTTTACCTCCGTGTAAGTTAACTATTATACAGGGTGCTAGGAGACCGCTCTCGGAAACGAAGACAGGTGATAGTACTGACGATTACTAATAAGATATCACTAAAAAAAACGCGAAAAAAAAAATTGCACTTTTTATGCAATACCCGTTTTGGAGGGTTAAACAGACCTGTAATTGAAAAAAACATATTTGCTGTATTTTGTAATAGTTATTTATGCAACTGTTGTGTAATAAGGGGTATTAAAACACGAATGTGGGTTATCACATTCGGCTTCGCCTTATGTGATAATAGTATCACATGAGTGTTTTAATACCTAATTATCAACAGTTGCATACAAGACTTTATCTACACCCATATCTAATCCTCTATAAGATTCTGAAATAGTTAGCTTACTGCTAAACCTCCGACATTCGCCATTTTGTGTTGAAGCCATCTTGAATTTGCATTGTGTTAATCTACTAGTCAAGCCCTTTCATTTGATACCCATATTGAGGGAGTTGTGAAAAAATATGTAATCCGCCATTTTGTGGCGGTCCAATTTTCATGAAACATAGCTAAGAACACTCCCGACTAATTCACCTTTCAAACAAAAATTCAAATCGGTTCACCCGTTTGAGCACTACGGTGGAACAGACAGACAGACACACACACACTCACACACCCACACCCCATCCCCACCCCCGCATTCAAACCGGTTTGAGCGCTACGGGGGAACAGATACACACACACACACCCACACCCCCATCCCCACCCCCGCATTCAAACCGGTTCACCCGTTTGAGCGCTACGGGCGAACAGACAGACACACACACATAGTCACACACACACAACACACACACACAGTCACACACACACAACACACACACACGCACACACACGCACATACACACACCCACAACCACATCCACACCCAACTCACGCCCAACCCACGCCCACGCCCACACCCACGCCCACGCCCACACCCCTATTCCCACTTCCGCATTCAAACCGGTACACTTGTTTGAGCGCTATGGGGGAACAGACACACACACAGACACACACACACACAGACAAGTCAAACTTAACACCCCGTCGTATTTGCGTCGGGGTTAAAAACGGATGATGTAATATTGTACTGAATTTCATTACATCACTCGTTTGGATGATGTAATGGTTGTAATTGTGTGTTCTAAAGTTGGCAATAAGCTAACTGTTCCAGAATCTTTAATAGAGGATTTAAAGCATGGGTGTAGATAAAAGTTTGTGACGTAATTCTTGCGTGATAAAAATAAAATCAGCTGACGCTGGAGGTCAACGAACTTGATGTGACCTATTTACGTATCGTTAGATACCTACGAAACCGCGGTCGCGCCGACGCCGATACCTACCCTATAAGATTATGTTTAGGTAGTATAACAATAGCGCTAAGTTTTCGATAGCGGTCTCCTTATACCTTATACATATACCCGCGGCCACGTAGATTGAACACTGAACGAAACGTGGAGGGGATAGCTGTGTATGGGAACTGTCACGCACGTAATACAATAGCTTACCCCTTCCACTTTCCCTCAGCGTTCAATGCTCGTGTCGATGTTTATACTATACTAGCGACCCGCCCCGGCTTCGCACGGGTAGTAGAGCATATTATGCGTAGGTACCTACTACCCGCTGAGGGATTAGGCAGCGTTTTCGATGAAAGCTCCCAGGCGGCTTGACTTTTTACGATATTTTCCACAATGAACTTACTATATCTCACCTTATACCCGAATTACTAATTCCGTGGAATTCTGACGTTTCATAATGTTACCAGAGATAAAACAATTCCCACAAAAAAGATAAAAAAAACAAAACTTATGCAAATAAAAATCAACTGCTGCATGTAGATATTATGACAAATGCCTGACAGACACTTCATGGTGATAATGTTATTCGACTTCCATTTTTCAATAAATTTTTTCAATGTGCTTCTTTTGTTTTCTATTGCTGTTAGTGTGCAATTTCTAGTTTCCACTCTTAGCAATTTCTATTTTAGGGCGAAACTATTAATATTATTAAGCGGCTTAGAGCTTTATATGTTGACAGGGAATTAAAGTAGTTTGGGGTAAAATCGTACTTCGTAGATGTGGTTAACCCTGTTCTCCATATAAATAATTCATCTGTAAATGACAATGACAGCTGTCAGAATTAAGTCGATAAGTATTAAGTCAAAAATAAGGAGAAAAACTAAATATTTCAAATCAAATAAATTACAGTGTATTTGGGACATAAAAAGGTAAGTTTTCACCAGATTCCGTGAAAAAAAAATATTTATTTTAAAAGTTAAAAATAAAAAACCAAAAACATGGTTTTTTGAACTTTTCACATAAATTTTGAGGTTATGTGAAAAAGTGTTAATATAAAAGTTGTAGATCTTTTTATTACCTACAACTTTGCCATTTGATTTTTTTCCATAGGACTTCTAGTTTTGCCGGAAATCGAGATAAACCGTTTTGTACCCTTAAAACTCCCCCCTTTTTTCCCGAGCTCAGATCGCCCGTAAATTATTTTTCCTTGTATTTTTATAATATTCTCCTCGTTTTCCAATGGGCTTCATCCTACGTAATGTGTTTTTTTTTTGTTTCAAAAATTATCGACACTGGGCTTGGAGAACCGCGGCCACCGACGCGCTCATAGGCACGCTCCCGCCCGCGCCGCCGCAATTTTTAAATCTGTAATATCTTCGAAAGTATTCATTTAAATTATATGCTGTAAAAGGCCATATGGATTTATATTAAATCAACAATGTATTTAAGGTATTTAATTAGATAAGGATTAATGCTGTATTGGTTGAAATCGCTTCGAAAATTAGCCATTATTTGTCGTAAAAAGTAAATGACAAAAAAATGTTATTGTGGGATATCCATAAGAGATAGACATATACCATCGCGGAGTTTTCTGTAGACCTTTTCAATGTGTACAATACTTAGTACATTATTTTGATAAATCTCGTAGGGTTCAGCCTGCGTTTGCAATGTAAGCGGAAAAAATGTAATTATTTACGACATCACATTAGAAACCTCAAAAATAACAGTATTTCTCCACTATTTAATGGATGTTATTATACATATAAACCTTCCTCTTGAATCACTCTATCTATTGAAAAAAACCGCATCAAAATCCGTTGCGTAGTTTTAAAGATTTAAGCGTACAAAGGGACATAGGGATATAGGGACGGAGAAAGAGACTTTGTTTTATACTATGTAGTGATACTTTTATATTATTATATTATTATATTATTATATTATTATTTTATAATTATTTTTTTAAAATTTGGCAAAATGTCTATTTGATTTAGAAGTTTTTGGTGGTTGTATCGGAAATTTGAAAAAGTAGGTTTTTTTTTTTTATTTCACTATATTATTTTCTTTCAAATATTCTTTGCATCGCTGCAAACTGTTACGATCCACTAGAAACTATTTGAATAAGTTCAACTGATGATTATAATCTGATTTTTGATTCCGTGGAATTCTGACGTTTCGTAATGTTACCAGAGATAAAACAATTCCTACAAAAAAGATAAAAAATTGAAAACTTGTGTAAATAAAAATCAACTGCCGCATCTAGATATGACATGCCTGCAGCCTGACATACACTTCATGGTGATAATGTCATTCGACTTCCATTTTTTAATACATTTTTTCAATATGCTTCTTTTGTTTTCTATTGCTGTTAGTGTGCACTTTCTAGTTTCCACTCTTGGTTATCTCTATTTTAGGGCGAAACTACTAATATTATTACGCGGCATATGGCTTTTTATGTTGACAGGGAATTAAAGTAGTTTGGGGTAAAATCGTACTTCATAGCTGATGATAACCCTGTTTTCGATGCAAATAACTCATCTGTAAATGACAATGACAGCTGTCAGAATTCCACGGAATTAAAAATCAGAGTATAAAATGGACTTTGACAGTTTATGAACTGATGTTGATGTTTGTGTCGTGAGGAAACCTGCACGCCTGAGAATTCCACATAATGTTCTCAAAGGCGTATGAACGCTATCAATCCGCACTTGGCCAGCGTGGTGGAGTAGGTTCTGAATTCTTCTCACGAAAGGAGACCCATGCCCTGTAGTGGCCGGTATTAGGTTGATGATGATGATGATGATGATGGTAATGGTAATGATGATGATGATAATGATGGTGGTGTGGTGATAATGCTGATGATGGTGGTGGTGATAATGATGATGATGGTGGTGATGATAATGCTGATGTAATTCCAGTGTCGCTCGCGGAGCGCAAGCTGGTGTGGTGCCGCGCGTTCCCGCTGTGCCGCTTCGGGTCGGCGTGCGCGTTCGCGCACCCGCGCTGCAAGTTCGCGGCCGCGTGCACCCGGCGCGGCTGCGTGTACTCGCACGCGCCCGGCGCGCTGCCCGCACCCGCCTCCCCCGCGCCCGTCCTCGGTGAGCATATAACGGATCCACAGTACAAAGTAAAATGAACCTTAACTCCATTGTTTTAAGGCCCCGAGTTCCCGTCCGCGGTGAGCGAATAACAGATCCACAGTACAAAGTAAAATTAACCTTAACTCCATTGTTTTAAGGTTCCGAGTTCAATCGTACATTTACAACCAGCGCCCCGAGCGGAAAACTAGCGAAATAAAATGTGGTCCCATGATCAGTCAGGAAAAATCGAGGGAACAAATCAATTTTATAGTATACTGAAATCGGTATAATATTTTCTAAAATATAGTTTGATTTTTTCCAGCATCCCACGTGGTACCGGCGGCGAACTACAAGACGATATCGAGCGCGAGCCCGGCCAGTATGTGCAAGTTCTATCCGGGCTGCGTGAACCCCGCGTGCCACTTCTACCACCCCAAGCCGTGCCGCTACGGCAAGGCGTGCGCCAACAAGCTCGAGTGCAACTTCTACCACCACGACGTGGCCAAGTGGAAATACTCCGTGTAGCATGCGCGAATTCTATCCGAGCTGCGTGAACCCCGCGTGCCACTTGTACCATCCCAAGCCGTGCCGCTACGGCAAGGCGTGCGCCAACAAGCTCGAGTGCAACTTCTACCACCATGACGTGGCCAAGTGGAAATACTCTGTGTAACATGCGCGAGTTATACCCGGGCTGCGTGAACCCCGCGTGCCACTTGTACCACCGCAAGCCGTGCCGCCCGCTATGGCAAGGCGTGCGCCAACAAGCTCGAGTGCAACTTCTACCACCACGACGTGGCCAAGTGGAAATACTCTGTGTAACATGCGCGAATTCTATCCGAGCTGCGTGAACCCCGCGTGCCGCTTGTACCACCCCAAGCCGTGCCGCTACGGCAAGGCGTGCGCCAACAAGCTCGAGTGCAACTTCTACCACCATGACGTGGCCAAGTGGAAATACTCTGTGTAACATGCGCGAGTTATACCCGGGCTGCGTGAACCCCGCGTGCCACTTGTACCACCGCAAGCCGTGCCGCCCGCTATGGCAAGGCGTGCGCCAACAAGCTCGAGTGCAACTTCTACCACCACGACGTGGCCAAGTGGAAATACTCTGTGTAACATGCGCGAATTCTATCCGAGCTGCGTGAACCCCGCGTGCCGCTTGTACCACCCCAAGCCGTGCCGCTACGGCAAGGCGTGCGCCAACAAGCTCGAGTGCAACTTCTACCACCACGATGTGGCCAAGTGGAAATACTCCGTGTAGCATGCGCGAATTCTATCCGAGCTGCGTGAACCCCGCGTGCCGCTTGTACCACCCCAAGCTGTGCCGCTACGGCAAGGCGTGCGCCAACAAGCTCGAGTGCAACTTCTACCACTACGACGTGGCCAAGTGGAAATACCTACTCTAGAAATATATTCATTGATTCACCCGACTTTCTGTAGTTTTTTTTTCTATCTCCCTCACTAGGGCAGGGCACCGTGGTCGCGCTACCAACAAAATATGTCTATACAGCTCTATGGTCTATGGAGGGTACCTTACGGTGTCCGGCTTGGTCGCGCAATCAATTTGGTGGCGACGACCAATATCTCACAAAAAATCATCAAAATCGGTTCATTGGTTTCAAATCAAATCAAATCAAATATTTATTTGCTTTCATGTACATTTACATTAATTGATGGTGGGTGCTTATAGCTAAATATAAGTAGGTACATGAGACCCTGTCTGGGTATTGCAAATACAATTTTAGGTACAATAAAATGATAAATATTAAAGATACAATAAAATAGGATTAAAATTATTAAATTATCATTAGGTATTAGATATTAAATATTATTCATTTGCATGCTTATTTATATTATGAATGAATTTATATTATTTTAATTATTACATAATTATATTATATTATGAGAATGTAGACTAGAATTAATTATAAAGCAAGATTGGTACAAAATAAAATAAAATAAGTTCAAAGTATAATAGTTTTAAATAATTGCTGTCATGGTTTTTGAAATAATCGCGAACATACATACATCAGAACCTCCTTTTTTGAAGTCCGTTAAAAATATTGTAATTTTGAATATTATTTAATTAATAAAAACAACGGCATCGATAACAATATATTTTGACATTTTTGTCTGTATATTTGTGCGCACATCACGCAAAAACTACTGAATGGATTGAAATTAAACTTGGCACGATTTAAGTTCATACTACGAAGTAACATATAGGATACTTTTTATTCCGAAATTCAGCACGGTTCCCTTGGGAGAGGGGATGAAAGTCAAAATGTGTCATCATCATGATCAACCCATTACCGGCTCACTACAGAGCACGGGTCTCCTCTCAGAGTGAGAAGGGTTTTGGCCATAGTCTACCACGCTGGCCAAGCGGATTGGCAGACTTCACAAACCTTTGAGAACGTTATGGAGAACTCTCAGGCATGCAGGTTTCCTCACGATGTTTTCCTTCACCGTTAAAGCAAGTGATATTTAAATACTTAAAACGCACATAACTCCGAAAAGTTAAAGGTGCGTGCCCCGGGATCGAACCCACGACCTCCGATTAGAAGTCGGTTGTCCTAACCACTAGGCTATCACAGCTTTAAGCAAAATGTGTACTTAGCTGTAATTCATTAACATAATATGGTCCGATTTCATTCATTCTTTTTTTGTTAGAAAGGAAATACTTTAAAGATTACCGGCTAATCTCTGAAACGCTGGATCGATTTTGATCGGATTTTCACACTTTGCTCCTACACAAACTGTTCGTAATTTCATCCTCAGTACTATTACCACACTATTACTGTCAAAGCCAATAATACCAATTGCGCCCAATTGCTCCTTTGATAGATTATTTCGGTCACAGATGTCCTGTTTATCGATGTACCTACCTACCCACGCCCGCCTGATGGAATATTTTTTTTATTACTGGGTAGGTACCGTTGTCAAAAATCTACAGACGAAAATCGTATACCGTGCAAGTCACGGCAAATAAGTCTACCGTTGACCTTCAATGCGCAGAAGTCGAAAATGAGGTATCTCAGGGTGTGAGGGGGTCGCGGGGAGGGCGTGGGGATCGTTCGTAAGCACTGATTAGCTCTCGCGGATCCCTCGTAAGCGCTGATTGGCTCTCCAATCGTATTGTGTCCCGTTCACTCGTACGACGCTGCGCGCACTTGAAGGTCACCGGTCGACTTAAGGTGCGTCCAGACTTGAACATTTCACCGAACCGAACAGCGAACATTTCGGCGAACTTGTTACGCTCAATGTGGACGGCGCGCTTGGAGCGCTTGAGATGGGTTACTGCGTAACAGTTCGGCGAAAGTTTCGCCGAACTGTTACGCAGTAACCCATCTCTCCAAGCGCGCCGTCCACATTGAGCGTAACAAGTTCGCCGAAATGTTCGCTGTTCGGTTCGGTGAAATGTTCAAGTCTGGACGCACCTTTACGTGCCGCGGGTTATACCGTCGTACCTTTATTTGCGAGTTGTAGAAAGGTGGCATAGTGCGCGTGTAGGGGCGCAGCTGGTCCCACACTTCGCTCAGCTACGTCCTGCTTACCTGCTTGCGTTCTGCGCCTATGTTCATAGCGGGCATAAAGATTGGCGAGGACTGTCCAATACCTACTTATTAATAGTTCTTATACACCAGCTGCAATATACCTACTAGGTACGTACGTAATAGGAACACTTATGATAATAATCACACTAATATTATAAAGGCGAAAGTTTGTGTGTGTGTGTGTGTGTTTGTTACTCTTTAACGTCGCAAGTACTGAACCGATTTGGCTTAAATTTGGAATGGAGATAGATTATGTCCTGACTTAACACTAGGCTTTTTATACTGAAAAAAATCCATAGTTCCCACGGGATTTTGAAAAAACCGAAATCTATAGCTACAGCTATAGATAGGTAGATAACTTTAGCAAACTTTCTTGAAAGTAATAAAGGTTGGAAAAGGGAGCGGGAACGGGAACCGGAAATCCACGATTCCCTCGGGATTCGAAGCCGCGGGCAGAAGCTAGTTATAGATAAAACAAATGCTATTGCTACATAATTGCTGCTAATAATTAACATAATAATACTACGCGACAAGGCTGTAGGTGCCGGCGATGCACGCGACGCGACGGGCCGCACTGATTCTCCGCATGCGTCGATTAGTTCCAGGACTGCTCGACGCATGCGGCTACCGTAGTTAGGTAACAGCCGCTGGCGTTTTACATCGAAGCGCCGTAGTTTACCTACCTACTCATATTTTTTTATTAGAATTCTCTTTACTTTTTTTATTTTTTATTTATATTCGTATTTTATTACAATATAACCATAAACATAAAATAAAATATTATTATGCTGGCCAAGTGCGGATTGGCAGACTATTCGGAGATTCTGTTTTATTCTTAGAATAGCAAAAAAAATTACAAACAGTAAAAATAAGAGCAGAATAATAAGAGCACCTCCGCCTGTACCGACACTATGTTAACGAACGGACTATACCTGTAATAATAGGTGCTCATATACTGTATTTATATATGTATTATGTTGTAACACTGCTTTTAATTACATATTATATTTTAACATCATAATATTATTATAATGTTATAATGATTTTACAATCGTATATGGCGCTGTTTATATCAATGGTTTTATTACCAAGACTGCCGTCCAAAGGGCGCGCGCTCAAGACTAGGTATTCGATTGCATCTATTGCAAATCAAATCAATTTACAAACACTGAGCCTATATTACTTTATATGTTAGATATCTATGCAGACACTACAGAGAGCTATCAACTACTTACCTACTTAAGTACTTGTAATGAAATAGTAGAGAGCAAACATCCACAGGCCCCTAACATCCTGTAATCATCCATACACCGAACGTATTACTGGTAGGAGATTCTAGAAAAATCCGTTTAAGATTTCGACACCTAAATATATGTGTATTTTTCACATGTGTAAAAAATATAATTCTGTGTAATTTTCTGGCGTGTAAAAAATTATATGTAATTTTCAGGAGTGTTAAAAAAATCGCGTAATTTCTGAACAAATAAATATTTAAGTGACAAATAAATCTTTAATTAAAAAAATATTTCAAAAATATTTTTTTAGTAAGCTTTTATATAGGTACCTAGATCTAAAAATTCGCTTCTAAAAATTTTGCATCTAAAGGCGGTTTTCTGGAATATTTGAGAAGAAGACTAGAGAGCCGTATGGAAAATTCTGTAAGTCCTTCCTTACTAAGTAATAAGGTAGGTGGACCATGGAAGGCCACACTAACGAATAAACAGTTATTTTTCTTTTATTTACTGGATAAATGAAACAAACAAGTTATTAAGTAATACTTTGTTTTATTATGATACATATAATACACTTTTTGTTATTGCAGAATTAATAACTATTTATTAAACTTAAGTTTTATTAAACTCTTCTAAACGGCCTTGCTAGGAACAAGGCTCCATACAAGGCCAATATAATAAATCAGTCGTTTAACTTAAAACTAACGTTGTGAAAATCGAAATATCTGTTTATACTTAAACTACATTCAAAATTCTTTCATTAAAACGAAACATTAAATGCTTACCATAATAATATATTCACATATAAAATACTCAACGAACATTACTTGAACACAATCGTATAACTAACAATGTATTCGTTGAAATGTTTTAAAAATAATAATAATGAGTATTATATCGATACCAAATAAGTTGCCAATAACCGATAAAAAGAAATTATGAAAAAAATTAACTGACCTAAAATGGCCTTCTTATGGGCACGTTCCTTGTAAGGCCGATACCTACATATCGGGAAAGTTAAAACAATGTGTTATAAAATCTAGAAATCACGAAAATGCTAATACCTATTTAGTTTTCAGTTGTAAATAGATTTTAAAACTAAGTATTAATATTTTCGTATTAATATTTCTAGATGTTCCTAGTAAGACCCATGTGCCCTAGCAAGGCCAACCGTCATATTTTTGATTGGCTTTACAAGGAACCATTGACTTTTCTAAGAACACTATCGATATTTTAACTGAAATAAAAGAAAAGTAATATTTTTTACTTTAGTATCATAGCAAATCCTTATTTAAATAAATTCAGAGTAAAAAATAAAGAAAACAATAGGTTATTTACTTGAAAATTTACGTTTTGCTGTGAGCGCGAATTACAATTTTAACGTCGACGATCGAAGTCAACGAAGCGAGGGGCTGCATTGACAAAATAGCAGCGTGAGGGACTCGCCGCCGCGTCTGTGTCCTTGAGTTCGATGAGTGTTAGTGTGAGTAAAAGGAATTTGCCATCACATAGAAATAACTACTACTTTTTAATAATTGGCCTTCGAAGGAGCCTGGCCTTCCATGGTGCACCCACCTTATTAATTGTTTAATTATTAGAAGTAGGTAGGCCTATTATTTCTGTTTTAGGTACCTAACATTATTATCTTCATTTGCAAAGTTCATTCAACACGTAAATTAAACAGAACGTTTAATTGCGTTTTGATAACTGGGTTCCTCTATAATGCATGTCTATCTACTTGCTTACTGCTCGTCTACACGTTGGCGGACATGCTGGCCCATCTTGTGGCCCAATATGTTGACCAACTTGTAGTGCGGGAGTTTGTGCTATTTTGGTAGGTATTGGAATGATGGCCCGCAAGTTGGCGCGAGATCCATTTCGTGTCGGTACATCATAGGGTTTGGGACAGAGTTTGACCGCCGCGTCCATACGTTGGCGGCAAGTTCAGTTTGCTACGAGCTCTCAGAGTGATCGCACGCATGCACGTCTTTTAAATTTTATATTCACGCGTCGTAACTAGTATAATGTCCACAAAATGGCAGTGACTTTGAAGTCAATGACCAATGAAGAAACTTTTTGCTTTATAGAGCCCTACTAAACCAAAAATTGTTTGCGGAACCCAAGAAATAAAATCATAACAAGTGTAAATTGAAAATTTAAAAAACCCCCGACATTCGCCATTTAGTGGCGGCGGCCATCTTGAATTTGCAATAGTGCTATTCTACTAGTCAAGCCCTTTCATTTGATACCCATATCAAGGGAGTTGTGAAAAAATATATTATCCGCCATTTTGTAGCGGCGGCCATCTTGGACCGATTTTCATCAAACATAGCTAAGAACACTCTCGACTAATTCACCTTTCAAACAAAAAAAACCGCATTCAAATCGGTCCACCCGTTTGAGCGCCACAGGGGAACAGACAGACACACACACACACACACACACACACACACACACACAGACACGTCAAACTTATAACACCCCGTCGTTTTTGCGTCGGGGGTTAAAAATAAAAAAATATAATTTTCGTATACACATTCACGTAGTTGCGGTATGCTGTGAATAATTAAACCGCAGCAGCTGTTAACGTCTCAATATTCAATTTATTAAATACGTCCGCACATTGGCCCTAACCAGAGTATACTGAACGAACTTCCAACGTGTGGACGCGAACACAAACGCCCAATACCTACCATCATATTCGCCATCATGTTGGCCAACGTGTAGAGGCGCCTTTAGATGGACGCCGTTAAAGAAATTATAAATATTAAATATTATATTATAAAATATAATAAGATACTTAGGTATTTGTTTTTTTTTTGTAAATAATAAACTTAGATATATCAACTCTTTAGTAAACAATGTAAAACTGGCTAAGTGCGAGTCGGACTCGCGCACTAAGGGTTCTGTACCATCTATAAAAACGGTGAAAAAAAATCACGTTTGTTGTATGGGGTGCCCTCTTAAATATTTATTTTATTCTGTTTTTTAGTATTTTTTATTATAGCTGCAACAGAAATACATCATTTCTGTGACGACTGTCTAACTACCTATCACGGTTCATGAGATACAGCCTGGTGACAGACGGACAGCAGTCTTAGTATTAGGGTCTCGTTTTACCCTTTGGGTACGGAATACTATACGGAACCCTAAAAAACAAAATAATTTTGCTAAGTATTGGTGCTGGTGCAAGCAAGCTGTGATAGCCTAGTGGTTAGGACGACCGACTTCTAATCGGAGGTCGTGGGTTCGATCCCGGGCACGCACCTCTAACTTTTCGGAGTTATATGCGTTTTAAGTATTTAAATATCACTTGCTTTAACGGCGAAGGAAAAGATCGTGAGGAGACCTGCATGCCTGAGAGTTCTCCATAACGTTCTCAAAGGTGTGTGAAGTCTGCCAATCCGCTTGGCCAGCGTGGTAGACTATGGCCAAAACCCTTCTCACTCTGAGAGGAGACCCGTGCTCTGTAGTGAGCTGGTAATGGGTTGATTATGATGATGATGATGATGAAGTATTGGTAAAAATCACTAAAACAGACAATAGACTTTAAATACAATGCACGATTGCAAAGACATGCAATATTTACAATTACATTAGGTACCTTGCTGAGGATGCTCAGGAGTGGGAGTGCAACGTGAGTCGAATGTATTTTGGTGGATTTGTGTGGTGTGTATCGTTTGTCTGTTTTACACCCCCGACGCAAAAACGACGGGTATTATAAGTTTGACGTGTCTGTGTGTGAGTGTCTGTCTGTTCCCCTGTAGCGCTCAAACGGGTCAACCGATTTGAATGCAGTTTTTGTTGTTTGAAAGGTGAATTAGTCCAGAGTGTTCTTAGCTATGTTTGATGAAAATCGATCCAAGATGGCTGCCGCTACAAAATAGCGGATTACATATTTTTTCACAACTCACTTAATATGGGTAGGTATCAAATGAAAGGGCTTGACTAGTAGAATTGCACTATGCAAATCCAAGATGGCCGCCGCCACAAAATGGCGAATGTCGGAGGTTTCTTAAATTTTTAATTTATACTTGTTCCTATATTTCCAGGGGTTGGGGGGGCGGTCGGTCGTACCACAGGTACATAGCACATGCTCGCGTATACATAAAACAATTTTGCTATGAAATATGTATTAAGTGATAGGCGTCTAATCAACATTTCATTGTTTTATTAGGGAACCCTAAGAAATCCAATTTTTAATTTGCATTCTATGTTTCCAAACACGTGTAAAAATCAGCCTTCACTAATGCCTACCTTCAGCCTAACGCCCTCTGATAACAATCTTATCTCATTCTTGCATTTCAAAAGCGCAAGCAACTTAACAAATCTAGTCGAATTTACTAGCAATAATAGACGAAGGCCACTTGTTACATTTTTATCTCGATCTAAATAATTCGCTTTCATAAGTTGTGCACAGTCCACTAACTTTAATTATTTAAATATAATAAAAAAATATATAGGTATTCACCTTTTTAATACGAGTAGGTATAACGCTTAAAATAATTTTCCTTTGCACATGGATGCGTGTATTTCACTCGCTCCAACAATGCACGAGACGGCAATTTACTTAATATGTAGGTAATAGGTAGGTAATGCAATCTAATTATAACTATGAATCTCAGGTCACTCAGTGGCAGTAGCGTGCACTTCATAAAGGCAGAAAAGCACTGCATACCTACCCTGCGAAAAGCAATGCTTAGGTAAAACGCTTATAAAAAATTCAAAAACCCCGACATTCGTCATTTTGTGGTCATCTTGGATTTGCATTTTGCAATTCTACTAGTCAAGCCCTTTCATTTGATACCCATATTGAGGGAGTTGTGAAAAATATGTAATCCGCCATTTTGTGGCGGCGGCCATTTTAGACCGATTTTCACCAAACATAGCTAAGAACACTCGACTAATTCTCCGTTAAAAAAAAGACCGAATTCAAACCGGTTCACCCGTTTGACCGCCACCGTGGAACAGACAGACACACACACGCACGCACGCACATATACATCGGGTGATGGAGAGAGCTATGCTCGGACTTCTGAGTATTCCCGCGGGATCAAATCAGAAATGAGGAGATCTGCAGGAGAACCAGAGTTACCGACATAGCTCATCAGGTTGCGATGAAGTGGCAATGGGCGAGGCACATTGCCCGAAGAACCGATGGACGTTGGGTCCCAAGGTGGACGTTAAGCTTGACTGGCGACCAAACAAAACGTGGTAAGAGACCCTACTAGATGGACGGACGATCTCAAGCGAGTCGCTGGCAGCCGCTAGAAACAAGCGGCGCAAGATCGCGTTCTGTGGCGATCCTTAACATCTATTGCTTGAGACGACGACGAATATGATCTTAAAACTGAAGCTGTCATTTTTAGACGATCGACCAGTGTTGCATTACCGCCATAATTTGATTGACTGGCACCTTCCTGTCACTATGGGCTAAAAAGCACAGTTTACAGCAAAAATACTGTACATTCCATTATTCCATACTTCCATACTTCCATACTTACGCACCAATGTATCAAAATATTACCGAGGTAGTGCTGTTGTTATGCTGTTCAAAATTCAAAATTGTTTATTTCATATAGGCTATTATAACTGCCTCGTTGGTTTAGTGGTAAGCATATTCGACTGCAGTTCACGAGGTACCGGGTCGGACAAATAAAATTGTTAGGTATTGGGTTTTTCTCTCGAGAAATTCTCAGTGCCAGGCCGGAGTTAGTAGCCGGCGATGTTACAACCCCGTGCCTTCTAGAGCACGTTAAGCAATCGGTCCCGATTATTATCAATATCTTGTGACAATAGTCGTTAAAGGCCGCCAATCCGCATTGGATCAGTGTAGCGGGTCGAAGCTCTAAATCCTTCTCTCCTATGAGAGAGGAGGCCTGTGCCCAGCAGTGGGACGTTAAAAAAGCTGTAGTGGTGGTAGGTGAACTTGCGGCTCTTATGATAATCCAAGACTACCGCGGATTGGGAAAGCGGAACTGCTGATAAGAGATGGCAAGAAACTTTACAGTTGCTCTTTTTAGAACACAAAAATTTACAATATGTATGTAGCTATAATCATGACACTTCACACTGTCCTGTGAGCAGCCGAATACAAAGCGGTTTACTTCATACAGATAAAACCATATTAATGCTCTGTAAGTAAAAATCTACGTATACCTACTTACCTACTCCAGTTTGCAACAAAAAAATAATAAAAACAAAAATAACAACAACAAATACAATTGCAATAGGAATGTAGGTACATTGTTTTATCAAAAAATCAAATCGACATGATCGCGTTCAATGGCGATGATAGATCGTAGGAAGTTAGGAAGTGTTTTGCAAATGTCAAGGATCAGTGTCTGAGGCTAGGGTTGTCAACACTTATGAAATTTCAGTTTATAATATTACTGCAAAGTCAAATAAATACGAGATAAATAATCAAGAATTAAATATATAAAAAGAGATAAGAAATATTCCCATCCAATGTGGTCCCAGTAAATAACTTTATATATTTTTTTAACTATTTAAATATCGATTCCATGCGGATGAAATCGCAGGCAATACTTAACTGTAAATCAACTACCTACAGACAAACCTTTTTATTCGATGACAAGTTTACCTACCTAAGACTCTGATCTCACCTGGTGCTGAGTGACAAATGATGATACCCAACCCACACGTCTTCGGTTTCTACGCAGTATAGAACACTAAAATACCCTCAATCGGAAGTCATATAAATTGCGCCTGCCAGGAATCGAACCCACTACTCCACCTCCTACTTATACCTAACGACCAGTAGGTAGGTACTGCGCTAGGCAGGTCATCGAAACTCCAAATCGTATTTGATAACATTTGCTTTCTTTGTACCACTACCACATCACACCACCATCATGACTACAGCCCTTTAACGACCCACAGCTGGGTACAGTGAATTTCTTGACAGAAAACCGAGACAATTTTCGGCCCAACCCGAGAATCAAACCGAATCGAAAATACTAACCGCTAGCGGCCAGAATGATTAACGATGCAGATCTATGTTACAGGACATACATAGGTATAATACTCTGAAACAAGTATAAATTAAAAATTTAAAAAAACCCCGACATTAGCCATTTTGTGGCGGCGGCCATCTTAGATTTGCATAGTGCTATTCTACTAGTCAAGCCCTTTCATTTGATACCCTTATATTAAAGGAGTTGTGAAAAAATATGTAATCCGCCATTTTGTAGCGGCGGCCATCTTGGATCGATTTTCATTAAACATAGCTAACAACACTCTCGACTTTCACACACCTTTCAAACAAAAAAACCGCTTTCAAATCGGTCCACCCGTTTGAATTTTGAGCGCCACAGGGGAACAGACACAGACACACACACACACACAGACAGAGATACGTCAAACTTATAACACCGTTTTTGCGTCGGGGGTTAAAAAAAATACTTGAGAATATTTTGCTTAAAAATTTTGGAGACAAGAGACAACCCTGCTTCAATCCATCTATCAATGCAAACGTTTAGCGGCGCAGACACGGCGCGTAGTAGCATTGACCGAGTTTGTCTTCTCAGAGGTCGCGGCGGTCGCGCGCCTATCTCCAGATCTGAAGCGAATACAAATCGGGATATGCCTAATCCTTGTGCAGTTACGAGGCTACGGCGACATACAAGTATTATAAATCACTAGCTACTGCCCGCGGCTTCGCTAGCGTGAATTGCGGTTTTTCATAAATCCTGAGGGAATCGTGGATTTCAGGTTCCCGTTCCCGCTCCCTTTTCCAACCTTTATAGCTACTTTCAAGGTTTGCTATATTAATCTACCTATATAGCTGTAGCTATAGATGTCGGTTTTTTCAAAATCCAGTGGGAACTGTGGATTTTTCCAGGATAAAAAGTAGCCTATGTGTTAAGTCAGGGCATACTCTATCTCCTTTCAATTTCAGCCAAATCGGTTCAGTAGCTGCGGCGTTAAATAGTAACAAACACACACACACACGCACACAAACAAAAAACTCATAAGGAGATAGTTATGGATACTTGTAGATAGTTAGGTATAAGTGCATCATTGCGCTGTATGCAATTGAAACTTAAATACATGAGGTATTTCCTAGTATAGGTACTTATGAGAATTTTTTGAGCAATTAAAATGAATAAGACGTGTTTAATTAACGACAGTCCTTTTTGGGTTTTACAAGTTGTAAATAATAATTAGGAATTTCCTCGGTAATTTAAAAACAGCAAGGACCTAGGGAGAGTAGGTATACCTACGGTCTTCCTATATTCTATAAAATTAAAATCGCAATCGGAATGCTATTCCAACCGAGAAGAACCAGTAAGAAACTCGACGGTAATATACTTATATAACTAACAAAGCTACCATGGACTAATTTAAAAGACCTGGATAAAATATCAAAACCCTGATTATTAAGAGAAGTTTCGCACAAGCGCTTTTTCTTCCTGATTCTCGTTTTAATATTAATTATTCAAAGTCAATGAAATTTTTTAGCCACGCTCTAGAAAGTAATATACCTACATATCATAATATGTGTTTTACGGAAGCCAAGGTTTTTCTGATTTCCGCAAAAGCAAAAATATGTAGTTACAAAGTTCAAAGACATACCTACTTACACATCTCACCTTCTTATCTACGCTAGCTAGTGAGAATACCAATATGATTAACACATCTCATTCTCACGAGAGATGCCGCACGCAGTGCTCATAAAGTAGTAAAAATACAAACAAATGTATAATGTTGGTAAGATTCAAGAAAAATGTAGGTACCTAGGTATTTTTGCTTATTTCGCATTGCATGTAAGAACTTATTTTTCACTGGGTAACACTTCTATTAGAATTTGTATGGGATTGCATATATTATATCTAGTAGGCACATTATTGATTGAAGACATCACTCGTCAAAGTTTAAAGTACGAAAAGCATTTATTATGCACGAGTATGGTCTGGTTTCACAGTAAAAGTTGTTATAAAAATCAATACTACGTTGTGTAGGTGTACCTGCAAATTAAAAAAAAATTAAAAATATGTTACTGTCTGTTACTGTCTTATAAAACGACAAAAAATGTTTCGGACAAAAAGCAAGAGGTAATCTATATAATACTACCTGATGCTCGGAACTTCGTCCGCTTGGATTCTTATAAATCTCACTTGGGGGTGGAATTTCCAAAATTCCTGAAACACGTCATTCTATATTTTTAACCGACAATACAAATACCTACCGATTTTCATTGATATAAGTTGAAAAATGACGGGCTTTCATACAAACTTTCTTCCCCTATTTAACCCATATGGGGGTAGTTTTTAGGGTTCCGTACCCAAAGGGTAAAAACGGAGCCCTATTAATGTCACTCGGCTGTCTGTCCGTCTGTCCGCCGGTCACAGGTCTCTAGCTCGCAGACGAAATGAGTTACAAACCTGAAATTTTGATATTTGGTGTAAAACGTTGACCCAAAATCAAATATTGAATTAAAAATTGAATTAAATTATTTTTCAGGGGGGCTCCCATACATGAGAAAGGAGCCGGAAAAAAAAATTTTTTTCTTACCCTAGCTTGTGGGGTATCATTGTTTAGAGCTCATTGAGTAAAGTACGAATATATATTTTTTTAATTTTTTGCTTAAAAAGTAAGGAAATGGGGGGTCATCAAAATTGTCAGTTTTAGACCATTTTTGTGACGGGGGCTATCTAAAAAACTAAACTAGTTAGGAATATGATATTTCGGTATATTATGTACTATATGCTCTATTTGTACAACAAATACTGAAAACAACGATTCATAAAATAGTTTATAAGCTGTGACCAAAACAAACGAACTTATTTTGCGTTTTTCTTTCACGGTTTCTTGCGATGTCTAACTCGGAAATTAAATATTTCTTAGACCCAAAATATTATATTGTTCATAATTATGTACGGAACCCTGAAAGAGCGAGGCCCGACTCGCACTTGGCTGATTTTTGAGAAATTCTTAAACTACGTATTCTTTATTTTTAAGCAACAGTAGAAATACCGATTTTCATCATGGATATAACTTCAAAAATGACGGACTTTCATACAAACTTTCATTCCCTATTTAACCCCCTTAGGGGTGGAAGCAATAATTCTTTATCAGCGCCTACGTCATAAAAGAAAATTACTGTGAAAATTTCAAGTTTCTAGCTTCGGTGGTTTAGGCTGTGCGTTGATGATCAGTCAGTCAGTCAGTCAGTCAGGACAAGCCTCTTTATGTAAGTAAATAGATAGATTGTGTCTGCCAGAGTCTGACAACCGGCTCATTAACTGGTAACCGATAGTCTATAAAACCCAAATGCCCTTCAGACTAGGATTGTTCTGGGGAAATCCGAACGTATGGTTGCCTTTGTTATAACTACAGCTTTAGTACAACTAAGTAGTAGGTATAAAAAATTCAATACAAAAATACCGAGGTTAATTCTTATGCGGTTTCTTACATACATTATTTTCTTAGACCGCGAGGATACTTAGTGACAGGAAATTCCAAGTAATTTGTTACAATGATTACAATCCTTCAGGAGTCAACATAAAGTAGTCAATGAAACGACAAGATATAATTTAAAAAAAATTAAACCAACTTCAATATATCAAAATAAGCCAGATCGTCACACTTATACGTATTAGTTGAAAACTACTCAATCGATTTTGATGAAACTTGCACTTGAAGTAAATGTAAGTAAGCCAAAAAAAAGAATAGTCACAATCCGATTAACGGTTTTAGAGAAATTCGTGGACAAGCATAGGTACTTTGTATGTATACAAATACATACAAATTACAAACGCACCTACAAAATGTTGTATATATTTGTCTGGAAGCCCTATTAGGTTATAATATAGTATATGTATTACAATTCCAATAATATTACATATTATATTTAGACTGGTAAACAAGTTCGATATGTACAAGTACAATAATTATAGATATGACTTGAATAGATAATATTTTTTTGAAGTCGGTCAAAAATTTAAATTAATATAGTATGCACTATTTCGGTACTTATGTAGATCAATTTCATATTACACTAAACTTGTTAACGTTAACACTTATTACACACTCCATAGTTATGTCACAGAGTACCTACAGAGGGGAAGCTTCTACAAGCGGCCCGCTGTAGGTACACTCACACATATGCGCACAGTTTGTCACCAACTGTACCGGTTAGTGGAACGAGCGCGCGTCCGTGAACCGTTGGTGAGTGTGTTTGTGTGAGTATGCCTACAGCGGGCCGCTTGTGGAAGCTTCCTCTCTGTAGATTTACTACTCGTGTGGTTATGTCGGTTTAACTTAGGGTCGCCACCTTTACGTGTCAAAAACCTGGACAGGCTGACCTAGTTGGATAATATCCTGCCACTACTAACCTGGATGGAATTGAAAAGTAATGGGAAAATAAGTAGGTACGGTACATCCTTCGCAAACATAATTCGGAATAGCTAATTGCCAATCAATCATTTTAAAGATAAGCAAATGATTTCATATTTTTATTTCAATTACAATTGACTGTTTAAGGAACGAGACTTTATTTTACCTACTATTGATTTTTTTTAATAACGGTTCTTTGTTATTAATCCAACCCACGTTGGAGCAGGCGGCGTGGCGGGTTTAAGCTCTGATTCCCTCTCAAAAAAAAAAAACAAGAGAAAATATGACCTGTGCCCAGTTGTAGTATTAGTCATTAAAACAAAGAAATCACGTAAACAAAATATGATAATATTATGAAGTCATAATATTTTTCGTATTTCGTCAGAACTAAAAAATAATTAACAGGACGTGTCCTGATAGAACCAAGTTTGTTTGGAACCCTACAGATACATAATTATGCAATTATTCAAAAGTTTTTTGTATAAATAAAAACTGAAACTTGCCACAAAATAATATAATATGTTATTAGGCATTATCGAAATGTGAACCGGTAGGTACCTATTATGATTAGGCTAGTATATCTAGGTGTTAGTTTATGAGTATTTTATAGCTCTATTAATTTGTAAAACAACTGTTTCAGTGATTGATATCTTTTAGGCTTCGTTTATTTTTAAAGAAATAAATTGAATGCGGATATTTTTTTTAATACATATTTCCTAATTTTTTTTAATCTAATAAGTACCTACCCCTTCCTTTTTTATTTCACTGGCTACGTTTATTTACTAACAAGCTACAGCAATATTACCTATTTCTTACAACATAAGTAACTTACGATTAATTGCCCGAGTATAAACAAATAAAATCACGCTTCACGTAACTAGAATAGAATAGGTATACTTAATAGAAAAGTTTTTGGTCTATCTAATGAATGATGATGGAACCGGGCGGTGGTTATTGGAGCTCTTCAATGGCTTTTGGTAGGTGCTCAGTAGCGGATTTGCCACGTAGCAAGAGTAGCAAATGCTACTGGCCACGCCCCTTTGCGGACCCTGCGCATTTGCGGGCCCCGCGCAGCAACGCTTTCTGACTGTAAAACATTATCAATTTTAAAAATAGAAGAGTGAAAATATTTTTCAAATCAATGTACCTAGGCACAATAATACTTAACTACGAAATATATATACATATATAATAATATAAAGAAGCTTGTCCTGACTGACTGACTAACTGATCATCAACGCACAGCCTAAACCACTGAAACTAGAAACTTGATATTTTCACAGTAGCTTCCTTTTATGACGTAGGCGCACACTAAGAAAGGATTATTGAAAATTCCACCCCTAAGCGGGTTAAATAGGGGATGAAAGTTTGAATGAAAGTCCGTCATTTTTCAAGTTATATCCATGAAAATTGGTATTTAGGTTTTCAGTTAAAAATAAAGGATTCCGTATTTAAGGAAAACTACCCCCAAGTGGGTTAAATGGGGGATGAATGTTTGTATGAAAGTCCGTAATTTTTAAAGTTATATTAATGAAAATCGGTATTTGTATCGTCAGTTAAAAATAAAGACTCTACCTAAAGATACCCTGATAATTGTCATCGAGCTTTCTTTTGTCCAAATTAAATCCAGAAAAGTTTGTTTGCAGTTTTGCTTTATTTAATACCATAAACTTGATACCAAGCAAACCATGGGCCCCTTGATAGAATTTGCCACAGGCCTCGCGCTGGCTTGATCCGGCAGTGTAGGTACCTACCTAATTTAGTTTGGGCTCATTTGGTTTGTTCTAACGATAACTCACGAGGGTCTGATGATGCATCGTGGCTTACTAGTAACCAATGAAAAACCCAATAGTGAATAACTCTTGAATTTAATAATAATAGAAAATACGCCCCAAATACTCGCGATGCATTAATACTTGGGAATTTATGGGGCTAAAGTGTGTTAGCGGCCTTATATATACAAATTATTGTAATATTTGCCCTTTGCTGAGATTTTTTATTTAACATCGAAACCGAAAATAAACTATGCCAATATTTTAATTATACACACAAAAAGCTAAAATATAAAGCAAGAAATCCTAACTGGTAATCGGTACTGTTTTTATCGCATGACCTAAGTATTATATTATACGGAAGCGTATTTTAATTGTCTTAATATTAACTATTATAATATTATGTAGGTACATAATATGCTATACATATAGTAAAAAGCTGTCTGGACCTGGGTTTTTTTTAGAAAATAGGGCCTATAAGTAGGTATGCCCTACTAAGGATTTTTTCTCAGTAGACAAATAATTTAGTTTTGAATATAATATGGACTCAGACTTGTGGCAAACAAAAGCCATAAACGTTTTCGGAGCACCCTAACGCGAGACGAAAACTAGCCATAATAATGTCAATATTGATTCAGCGATTATGCTTTGAAAATGAATTAACCTATTAGCTCCTGCCCGCGTGAATTTCGGTTTTCACAAATCCCAAGGGAATCGTGGATTTCCGGTTCCCGCTCCCTTTTCCAACTTTTATACCTGGTACTTTCAAGGAAGTTTGCTATAGTAATCTACCTATAGCTGTAGCTATAGATTTCGGTTTTTTCAAAATCCCGAGGGACCTGTGGATTTTTCCAGGATAAAATGTGTTAAGTAAGGGTATAATTTATCGCCATTCAAAATTTCAGCTAAATCAATTCAGTAGTTGCGGTGTTAAAGAGTAACAAATATACACACATATACATACACACGAACTTTCGCCTTTATAATATTAGTGTGATAGTGTGTTATGATAATAAGTATACGTCTCTCCCTAATAAAAACGATTTTTATTTTTTAAAATATCGAAATCACAAACATTAAAATGTTTGTAATTTGATTTATTTTCTATACAGAGGTATAAATTTTATGTATTATCGATTATAAAATCACACTAATTATAAGATCTATTCAATATAATATGCTACATCCGACTTAAAACCCCACTAATTTGACCTAGCAATTATGCAAATATGGCTATTTAACTATTTATCGATGTGTTTGTGTATGCAATATGCACCAAATTATTCGGATTTGAGTCTCATACATACACTTACTTAGGTATAAAGTTGTAATAATTTGTCTTTTATTTGTTTGCGCTGAATATAACTTTTTAAGTTATCGTTAAGAGCCCTCTCCATGGGAGCGACAAATCGTTTGTGAGTGGAGTCTAAAACAGTGATTTCTGCATTTAGAGAGCGAGACGTCTTCAGTAAAGAAGAGTAATAAAAATATATACATAAATAAATAATTAATTAATTAAATAAATAAATTTTGCTTGAGATAGCATGATTTTTAGTGAAAAACGGCAAAGTAAAAAGATGCAAATCTAGGTTTGGGGTTTCGGCTATTTTAGCAAATATTTGGCAACTTTTTCCATGAACTAAAGACATTCGTAATTATTATGAAGTAACCTATGATAAGACTTCGGTCGTTTTTCAATTTTCTAGTTTCTTATATAGTTTATTTACGCACAAAGTTGCCCCAAAATTTGCCCAAAAATAGTGATTTTTCAAGCGTCATAACTTTCAAAATAAGTAAATATAATTTTACTAATATTTTTATTTTATGGCATAGGTAATGGAGATATAAATTGATATCTGGCTTAACTTTAGACCTATTGCGACAAATATTTGAATAATAGGCGTAATACGTTTGTATGGAAAAGCGCGTGAAGAGAGCGGCCATAAGAGAACTTATCCTCTAGCGCTTCCCATACAAAGGAAGTCCGATTATATTACTTATTCAATATTAACCAATAAAATATATCAGTATTCTTAGCACCATTCCACGCAGACATGATTTGTTTAGTACCTAATTAGTTAGGCTAGCAAATAGTTTTATTGTAACAATTTAAAATAAATTTTTAACCCGTGTTTTATTTGATTGTTTTGCGATTAAGTTTTCAGAGTTCCGTGGTAAAGCAAGCAATCGTTAGATAGTTTCGTTCAGGACGTCCGTGTTTTACAGTAATTTGATTCAAGAAATATTCGAGTAGGTATTTAGTTGTAATCTGGCACGATATATACCTAGTCGTGACCTAGTCAAACATGACAATAATTGTATATTAGGCCGAGTGTAAACTTAGAACAAACTACTTAGGATCCAAATATCGCTCTTCGAGTCAATACAATTAAATCTTCAGGGTAAGTAATTTGGGAATGTCTCGACTCTCGATACTGTATTTCGTCCGGTTCGTTTGCGGAGAATTTATTCGCAGTCATACAATGACTGAATGATAAAGAAATACAATGAAAAACAAAATTATTTTTATATAATCCGTTAACAGTGACAAATTCACCACAAAACAAACTCGACGATCGTTTCCCTCCAACACCGGAGCAGAGCATCTTCAGATGTCGGAGCGCACGATTGCAAAGTCAACTTTGCAATTGTATATCATGAAATTCCGCAAAGTAACGCCTGCTTCTATTCAACATACGAAAGAAAATCAATCATTTAATTTTTTTTATACATATTGATAACTAGCGGCCCGCCCCGGCTTCGCCCGTGGTACATATTATATAGCCTATAGCACTCAAGGATCACGTACCTACATACGTATCCAACGGTGAAAGAATTTTTGAAATCGGTCCTGTAGTTCCTGAGATTAGCGCGTTCAAACTTACAAACTCTTCCGCTTTATTATAATACTAGATACTAGATGATGCCCACGGCTTCGCCCGTGTGCATTTAGGTTTTAAAATCCTGTGGGAACTTTTGATTTTCCAGAACAAAAAGTAGCCTATCTGTAGTAACCCGTCCCCAAAACGGAAAAATCCCGCGGGATCCCTACGATTTCGGAATGCAATTTCTTACAGCATCAGGGTTGAGGAGTAGGATATGTACCTACTCGAGTTAATTCAACGATAAAGTCTTTAATTGGTACCCCCAATATCAATTTAAATAACCGAGAGTTCCTAAATCCCATTAGTTTTGGGGATCAGGTCCCCTACAGCATCAGGATTGAGGAGTTGGAATCCAAGTTTTTTGTAAGACAGTGTCGCAATTTTTCTTTATCGATTACAAAAAAAATTACGCAAATCGGTTCATAAATCTCGGAGATATCGGTGAAAAACACAACTCCTCAGACAGACAAAAATTTTAAAAACGTGTGATTCGGTTATGGTACCGTTCAAATAACCATATGAACTAGTTATTTCGAAATTACAGACAGACACTTCAATTTTATTTATTAGTAAAGATTAAATCGTACCAAGATTCGTTTCAATCCATTCAGTAGTTTTTGCGTGATGCGCGCACAAACATACAAACATACAAACAGACAAACAGACAAACAGATAAACAGACAAACAGATAAACAGACAAACAAACAAACAGACAAACAGACAAACAGACAAAAATTTCAAAAATAGCTTTTTTACGTTCTATTACTTATCCCTAACATCCCCCAGTTATTATTTTGCAAAAATCGTCAATGTACAGATACGGCAAGTCTACGATTTTATTATATGTATAGACTAGCGGTCCGCCCCGTCTTCGCCCGTGGTACATATTATATAGCTTATAGCACTCAAGGATCACGTACGTATCCAACGGTGAAAGAATTTTTGAAATCGGTCCTGTAGTTCCTGAGATTACCGCGTTCAAACTTACAAACTCTTCCGCTTTATTATATTAGTATAGATACTAGCGGACCCGGCAGACGTCGTCCTGCCCGCTATTAGCGCCACCTACCGGGTCCAATTTTTCTACTTATAAACCTTCCTCTTGAATTACTCTATCTACAAAAAAAACCGCATCAAAATCCGTTGCGTAGTTTTAAAGATTTAAGCGTACATAGGGACATAGGGATATAGGGACAGAGAAAGCGACTTTGTTTTATACTATGTAGTGATAAGTACTTAGTAGAAAAAATACTTTATTCATGTATAAGCATTATTATGGAACCCTATCTTACTTGTGTTCTGACGCGCACTTGACCAGTTATTTTCTTCCTGTCTAAATCGCCTTGCACCGCGAATAAAGGACGTATGTATATTTAATTACAGATTACAACTATTGTATATCCAAATAAATTGGCAAGTTCCGCTATATCAAGAAAATTTATTGGTGCAATTAGTATTAGAATTTTTTGTTTGTATGATTATTCAAATAAGTCTATTTTAGAAGTGGCTAGACTATTATAACTGTCAAATATGGCACTCGACGCTTCCACATTTAAATATATTACCCGCGAGCGGAACAATGCGCAATATTTTCTTCGGCGTATTTTTTTTATTTTTTTTTTACACGCTTTATATTAGCTTCACCGGTATGTATGTTTGTAACCGACTTCTTTGAACGCGATTTTGACCCACTTTAAACGGTCAGATTTCATTCAAACTTTGTAGATTTATCGAGGACCGATGACAATACACTAATTTGATAAGATTATTTCATTATTCAATTTGGAAAATAAGATTTTGTGTTCATTTATCAAAAGTCGTCGGTAAGGAAAAACAATAAACATTCAAAATCGCACGGTAACTAACTGTAACCAGGGTAAACAGAATAGATGTCACACACAACTAAAATTTAGATTTTAGTTGTGTGTGACATCTATTCTGTTTACCCTGTTTGTGCTTAGGCACAAAACGCACGAATGCGAAGATAAAACAATATTAAAACAAAATAATAATATTATTAATTAGTACTTATTTACTTTAATGTACGATTTACAATAAAAAACAAATAAAATAATTTATTAATAATTAATATCTGTTGTATTTTAAGTGACATGATTTTTTAGTGTTTTATAAATAAACCAAACTAAAAAGTAGAAAATAAATAATAGTTTAAAAAAACTAAAAAACACGCTTTTTATAGAAAACCAAACTAAAAAATAGAAAATAAATTTTAATAAATATAAATTAATTATAGTGTGCATATGAAAAAATGTATTTTATTTAAAAAAAGCGTGGGGTGCTTTTAAGATATTATCGAAATGAGTCCTCTATACACCCATGCACCCCACGTTTTTTTTAAATAAAATACATTTTTTTCATATGCACACTATTATTAATTTATATTTATTAAAATTTATTTTCTATTTTTTAGTTTGGTTTTCTATAAAAAGCGTGTTTTTTAGTTTTTTTAAACTATTATTTATTTAATTTTTGTTCACGCAGTATGTCGCTCCCATAACATTTCAATACGTCATTTCATTTTAACTAAACGAGAGATCTATGCCACGGAGATCCTAGAGCAGAAGTTCCCAGACTTTTTATCTCATAGACCACTTTCAAAATTTAGCTGGTTCCGGTGGACCGCTACATTTCTACCATATTCCCAAAACTCGACAAAAAAATGTGGAGATTAGATCTAACTATGCAAATTTGCGTTGCGGCTGAGTTCCAACCACAAATTAATAGTTTTCGAAAAAAAGTGAGAATTGATTGGTTTAATTAATTAATTGATTGTGCTGCAGTAGTGGATGTCAAAAAAGTAAAATTCTGTAAAGTTAAGTACTGAATATGGAATACGCAAGTTTCTACAAGTAACAGTCGCTGAGCTTCTTAAAATATTATTTGCCTACAATATTGATAGGTCAAGTCAAGCCAGCCAGTCAGAAGTAAAATACTTCTTCACTATTGACAGCAGATACATTTTCGTGGATCCCCGTTTACGAACTGTGAACCCCCATTTTTTTGTCACGCCGACGTAGACCCCCGTCGAGTCTCCCGTGAACCGCCACCTAGACCACTTTGGGAACTACTGTCCTAGAGAGTTGGAAGGTCAGGTGTCCCAATGTCGACATCCCGAAGGAACATACACAAAAACTTTGGGTTGTGCCATTGTTTCAGCTGACCATTCCACGCGGGCATTAGCATTTTAATAGTAATTAGTTTATGGTGGCTATAATTTTTATTGTAACATTTTAATAAATAAGTAAATAATTAAAAAAAAAAATGTCACAATGTAGCGGAATTTCCTACACGGATTTCCGTTAGAGTTGTCCCTGTTATAGTCATCCTGTTTGTCTGTTGGGTAACAGTCTACCGAAAAAAGAGGTCGTATTTTTAAGTAGTCTCGTTTGACCAGAAATTATCACAACCATGCGAACATTGTTCACTTTATCGTTTAGTTTAGACCTAGATGGAAGACTGGGATTACCTAAACATAAAATAATAATAATAGTTCAATATCTTTGATTACACCTTTTACCACAATAGAGAAACGAATGATTAATACGGAGTTGTGGTTGATAAATAGAATCAAATCATAAAAACAACATTAAGATCTGGAGGAGGCCTTCACTCAAATTTAAGAGATCCTTAATTTAAAAAAAAAATCAATAATATTAAAATCAAGATTTAAATTATTATTAGTTAATAATTTAATTAAAATAAAAACAATTATTTCATTGTAGTAGATAGTTATTATATACTTAATAGTATTACTTAATCAAATAAATTCTTGGCATTTTATTATATAAGAGCTAACTTAAAAATTTATATCGAATCTACTATTTTTATGATCATAAAATATTAGTTAATAATGCATAGATACAATGAAATTCATCATCATGATCAACCCATTACCGGCTCACTACAGAGCACGGGTCTCCTCTCAGAGTGAGAAGGGTTTTGGCCATAGTCTACCACGCTGGCCAAGCGGATTGGCAGACTTCACACACCTTTGAGAACGTTATGGAGAACTCTCAGGCATGCAGGTTTCCTCACGATGTTTTCCTTCACCGTTAAAGCATGTGATATTTAAATACTTAAAACGCACATAACTCCGAAAAGTTAGAGGTGCGTGCCCGGGATCGAACCCACGACCTCCGATTAGAAGTCGGTCGTCCTAACCACTAGGCTATCACAGCTTAATGATGACATTAATTATGCACACAATGAAATTAATTATTTGTAATTATTTATTAAGGATAAATAAAAGGTTTTTTATTTTTATTTTATTTATTTATCTTTGATGACAATGTAAGAATTTATGTCAAAGGGATTCTTTCGAAGGCAATCAAGTGAAATAGAATGGACAACGTTCTTGCTTTGCCCTCTACAAAATAACTGTTAGACCACTAATTATGGGCAATAAATTGATATGCCGTAATGTAATGTCGTCTAACGGTACTCCGACCCTGCATTCAATGATCGACCGAAAAAGGAAAAGGAAAAGACCCTGTTCATGTAAAACATACATAATATATTCCTATATCTTCCATCTATCTATTTATATATGAGCATCAAAACTACTCGTTAAGGCCCCTGTCACTGTGGCAAATTTTTCTCTAGAGGTGCAAAAGTAAAAAAACCGGCCAAGTGCGTGGCGGGCCACGCGCAGTGTAGGGTTCCGTAGTCACAATCCTCGACAAACAGATATAACTCCTTAACCTGTGAACCCTACTTAGCCATGATAGTTTTCCTTTAAAATTGATTATATACCCTACTGCTGTGAATTTTTTCAAGTTCCCATATACTGTCATTTGGCTGATAGAGGGGGGGGACACTTGACTCTAATAAAAATTTGCACTTTAAAACATCATATTTTACAAACGGATCTAGAAATCGAAAAATGATGTTCCCACACCCACAGTATTTTTAAAAGACCTATTCAACGATACCCCACACTATGGGGTAGACGAGAAAAAAAATATTCATTCCCACTTTACATGTAGGGGAGCTACCCTAAAAAAAAATATTTATCAAAATTTTATTTCACCACTTAATATTTATACTCATGCCAAATTACGGATTTCTAGCACTAATAGTCTCTGAGATTAACCGAGGACGGACAGACGGACAGACGGACAGACGGACAGACGGACAGACGGACAGACGGACGGACATGGCGAAACTATAAGGGTTCCTTGTTTACTACGGAACCCTAAAAAGGAGGTGTACAAAATGTTAGAATCCGTAGTTTTTAATCTCAAAATATCCAAATCTAAAAGACATAATATGATCGCTATTTACCTTATGCCCTACTCTAGAAAAGATTTAACACTCAAATGGGTCTTTACATCACCAACAAATGAAATGCAAATTTTACGTAGCCTAGAAGTGGGCAATAGTGGCACAAGTTTATATTTTTGTTTCTAATATTTAGATTATGACACTGACATGTCTTCTTAAATTTATTGATGTTTTTATGCACAATAAATAATATATTTAAGGTACCTATTAAAGTAATTATATGTACTGTCAAAATTTTAACTTCCTTAAATTTATTTCTCAGTGACTCTTGGTTTCGTATTAGAGGTAGGTATTTTATGGCTCTAGGCCGTTGAAACCGCCGGTCTACATTTCTATGTATCAAAAGTGACAGCAAATAACCCTGCTTTTTAATTAACCTCCTCCTCAACCTTTTAAATCCTCTTAATGCCAAGAGAGATAAGAATGCATTTTTTTCACCTTAATCGACATACTTACTTCAATGCAAAATCTTATATATGCGAAAATTCTGTCGACTGTGAAAACTTTTCATAGAAATAATATGGAATGAAAATATAACCGCTGAAATTATCTTAATGAAATTTGACACAAGGACAGCTTGCATCCTGGTGATGGACGAATGGACGGATAAGATACTTTTTATCCCATAAAATCAAAAAGTTCTTTAAATCCAAACTGGCGTGGCCGCGGCCCGCGGGCATGACTAACACCAAATGAAAATTATTATTAAAATGTATTCAAATAAGTATATAATAATATTATCTATTGTCATTAGAATGTTTCTAGAATCTAGATCAATCTATATTTATCTAAATATAAAAATGAGTGCACTAAAAATATTTTTAGTGCACAAATTTTTTATTACTGGTTATTTTGGGCGTCTGATCATTGACACGAAAATTTGACTTTAAGTAAGGTTAAAAGATTAATTAAAAACTACTACTGAATAGAAGGCATACTTAAATATCCTTTAAAAATGCGGCGCGACCCGATGGATTGCGCCGGCACAGGTCCAACTATTTTTGCTGCTTAGCATAAAGCTAACATAGAGGACTTCGTTCGCGTAAATTTAGGTTTTCAGGTCCCGTGAGAACTCTTTGAATAAAATCCTTATCCGGGATAAAAGTAGCCTGTGTCCGTCTCCAGGACGCAAGCTATCCCCGTGCCAAATTTCATCAAGATCCGTTCAGCAGAAGAGCCGTGAAAAGTTAAAGATAAATTATATTAAACTAGTTGATCCGGCAGACGTCGTCCTGCCCGGTGATATACCGATTACCGGTTACCTGTACCTACCCGGTAATTGTGTTTTAAAACCATCCAGGATCGAAATATACACACAAAACCTCATCCAAATCGGTCCAGTCGTTTAGGAGGGTTAGATGACAAACACACGTAAGGAAGAATTGTATATACCTATCTAGGTACGGGTGAGAGAGTTTAGGTACTGTATCGACGGGATGTTTGACAGCTACGAAACCCGTAAACATTTTGTATGGGAAAAAGTTTTTTCTTTTATTTTATTTTTTTCGTCAATTTTCTAATGTTTTTAGTAGTTATTCTGCTATTCGGGACGGAGACAAATAGATACAACAAATCAATATAACCATGAAAATCACTTCAGCCGTTCTCGAGTTATAAGTGTTCGAACTAACACGACTTTGTTTTTAACCCCCGACGCAAAAACGACGGGGTGTTATAAGTTTGACGTGTCTGTGTGTACACACACATGTCTGTGTGTGTGTGTGTGTGTGTCTGTGTGTTCCCCTGTGGCGTTCAAACGGGTGGACCGATTTGAATGCAGTTTTTTTCGTTTGAAAGGTGAGTTAGTCGAGAGTGTTGTTAGCTATGTTTGATGAAAATCGGTCTAAGATGGCCGCCGCTACAAAATGGCGGATTAAATATTTTTTCACAACTCCCTTAATATGGGCATCAAATGGAAGGGCTTGACTAGTAGAATAGCACTATTGCAAATCCAAGATGGCCGCCGCCACAAAATGGCGAATGTCGGGGGTTTTTTTAATTTTTAATTTATACTTGTATATATATAGATAGAAGAAAATATAGATTATTATAATTACGATACACCGAGTTAGGTACGCATCTTTATGCATATTGCATAGATACCTATTATACTTGGTTGGTGCAGTAATCTACTGTCTACTTACTGCATGCAACATTGACTTATGAACTGATAAGAGTTCATTTGCATATTCATACATAAATATGTACCTACTATTATGTTTGGTAGATACATAATTATCTTCTATACTTATAAAAAGTCTTGTCCTGACTGACTGACTGATTGATCATCAACGCACAGCCTAGAAACTTGAAATTTTCACAGTAACTTCCTTTCAAGATGTAGGCGCACATTAAGAATTGATTATATTGCCACCCGGGGTTAAACAGGAGATGAAAGTTTTATACGAAAGTCCGTCATATCCATGAAAATTGGTATTTCGAGTTTCGGTTAAAAATAAAGAATTATCTACGTATTTTAGGATTTTTGGAAATTCTACTCCCAAGTGGGTTAAATAGGGGATGAAAGTTTGTATGAGATTTATCAGAATCTACGTGGACGAAGTCGCTGGCATCAGCTAAGATACTTAGGGGCTGTTTCACCACTGGTAGATAAAGTGTTTGATAGACTATCCCTAACTTACATGACAGATAGTGTTCAAATTTCTGTTTCACAAGTGTCCGTTAAGTCAATCTAGCACATAAACTCTGTGATAATTTATCAAGTACATCAAGTGGCTGTTATTTTTTATCTGTCAAAATAGCAGTTTCAAAATGAAATGACCCGCGAAGTGTTGCAGTATTTTTGAATTCTTCGAGATACTTGTTGCTAGTTGTGAATAGGTAGACATGGATCGTTTTGAGTTTTTAGAAGACGAGTTTGACGATTTTCTAGAACGCATGTCACGTCCACGGCGGCCAATTTCAACAGAGGCGGGGACTAGCCAACCACGTAGGAGATATTATGACATTCAAAACGTGTACCTACCAATTTCGAATAAAGTTACCTAGGTATTTTGAATTTGGATTTCAGTAGTTACCTAAGTAGGTACCTACCTATAATAGTAATTGGACTAGTAGGGCGCGTGGGTGCGCGGCCCGCAAGCGGACCGCGAGGTTTCGCTTTCGGGTATTTTGGTTTGAGCAGCCTCCACCTATCTCTCCCATATTCCTAATCCTCGATCATTATCACTCTCCATATTTTTTCTTCGAATCATTCTGCTCATCAAGTAGAACTTAAGGTCTTAATCATCTTTTGGCAAAAACCACTCTTCCATCTTTTATACTTGGTGAGATAGACACCGATGTTTGTATGGCCGCCATCTTGAATCCGCCATTTTGGACTTTTTTTCAGCTCACTGCCAATTGGATGATGTTTCGAGTAATTTTTGTTTGAGCACCTCCTACCTATCTTCAATACCCTGCCCGGGCTCCTCAACCAACTTCCAAACCCTCAATCATCATGTCTTCCCATATTTTTCTTTGAGAGTTCTCCAAAAAACCGCATTAAAGCCTTGCATAGTTCACAACTTGTAGTCTCTTCAATATTCGCCATACATTTTCTATGGAAAAATAAATTCCGCCATTTTGAATTTTTTTTCAATTCATCAAGTAGACCTTTGGATCCTCATCATCTTTTGCCAAGAAACCACTCTTCCATCTTTTATACCCTCCGAGATGGAGGGTTACTGGACAACTCGACCGCAATAAAATCGACCGAATGGTCGAGTTGTCCACATTCAATTTTATTAATATTTTTTGATGGTCAACTCGACCGCACGTACAAAGTACAGTCATTTACAGTAGCAGATAGGTTGGGTTGAGGTATAAAAGTACAGTACAGGTATAAAAAGAAAGAGATAGCAAATCTCATTTTCGTTTAGAGACGTACCTATTATTATCTCTTGTATTCAGGAGAAAGAGACGGCTATTGGTGACATTTAAAAAAAATACCTCGTGGGAGCGCCGTATTACCCAACGTGTTTTAGTTGTTTAAAACTGTCAGTTGGTTGGTGACATGCATGTAGGTGCTACTGTGAATTTAGTTTTATTTGTTATGAAAATCATTCATAACAAAAAAAAATCTGATGTGTGATTATCTCCTTAGGTGACCTGTTTGATATTATAGATAATAAGAGGTCAAAAGCTACTAATAATTTGTTTTTGTTTGTTGATATAAGTGGTATTTTTTTAAACTGACTGACTGACTGACTGACTGAAACAATCCATGAAAATAGAAATTAAGGTTTCAATATTGACAGCAATTATACAAATCTGTGATTTTATAAATAAGACTTATTTTTTTATAGCGTAAAATATTTAGGTTTGTACGTTATAATATTATGATGTTTTTGATGACTTACATACAGTATTGCGAAATTTTATACATATACATAATACATATATAAATACTTTTATTTCATATTTATAACCTTTTTAATTTTTGTGATGTTAATTTTTGCTGATGCTACTTATAATTTGTTTCAAAGAATACCTAAATTTTGCTCTTTCAAAAAATACCATTTATTCATAATATCTTGATAATCTATAATATAATAAAACTGTAACAGATCCAATTCTGTACATTGAAGATATTTTGAAAATTTTTATTGGAGGGCACTCTATAATCGATACTGAAGCCAAAACTGCAATTTGTTTCATTTTTGTCTGTCTGTCTGTCTGTATGTCTGTCTGTCTGTCTGTCTGTCTGTCTGTCTGTCTGTATCTTGGCCGCGCATCACGCCGAAACTACTGAATGAATTCGAATGAAACTTGGTACAATTTGAGTTTATACTCCGAGGTAGGACATAGGATACTTTTTATCCCGAAATTCAGCACAGTTCCCTTGGGAGAGGGGATGAAAGTTAAAACGTGTATTTAGCTGTAATTCATTAACGCGTTGCTCGATTTCACTCATTCTTTTTTTGTTAGAAAGGTAGTACTTTACATATTGTCCTGTAAATATTTCAAGGTCATAGGTTTTTTAGTTCAGAAATGACAGGCATTTATTGGGTTCAAATAACTTGGGACCCGGATCTTTGAACGTACGGCTTATTTTAAACTGGTGTGCGTTTAAATTTATGTTTGTCGATCTGTCTATTTGTTCCAGCTAATTTCCGAAACGGCTGGATCGATTTTGATGGAACTTTCTGGTGATGTTATACGGAATAACTTAGGCTACATTTAGTTTAGGTACAAAAAAGGATTATGGCATCCAATCCGATCCTTTATAAAACCTATATCCAGGCGGACGAAGTCGCGGGGGTCGGCTAGTAATTAATAAAACGGTGATAAATTATAAGTAATTTCATATAAGAGTTAATCAAAATATTTGATACGTGAAACACTTTTTGTATTCGACTGTACATAAACAACTCAGTATTCTGCTATTGGCCGAGTTGACCATCAAAAAATTGGATGTGGACAACTCGACCATTCGGTCGATTTTATTGCGGTCGAGTTGTCCAGTAACCCGAGATGGAGACCGACGAAATTTGTATGGCGACCATCTTTTTTTCGCCATTTTGAATTTTTTTTTCAGCTGACTGCCAATTGGATGACGTTTCGAGTGACATTTGCTCGAGCACCCCCCACCTATCTTCAATACCTTAAGCGTGCCCGTCGCTCGTCTCTGAAATCCTCAATCATCAGCTCTCTCCATATTTTTGTTCTACTTCAATTTTTGTCCTCTATACGAAACCATTAGTGAAAAAAAAATTTTTCATACAAAATTTTACAGGAGGGGCGATGAATGAGTGAGTCAGTGAATCAGAACGAACAGCTATATATATATTAACTAGTAGGGCGCGTGGGTGCGCGGCCCGCAAGCGGACCGCGAGGTTTCGCTTTCGGGTATTTTGGTTTGAGCAGCCTCCACCTATCTCTCCCCTATTCCTAATCCTCGATCATTATCACTCTCCATATTTTTTCTCGAATCATTCTGCTCATCAAGTAGAACTTAAGGTCTTAATCATCTTTTGGCAAAAACCACTCTTCCATCTTTTATACTTGGTGAGATAGACACCGATGTTTATATGGCCGCCATCTTGAATCCGCCATTTTGGACTTTTTTCAGCTCACTGCCAATTGGATGATGTTTCGAGTAATTTTTGTTTGAGCACCTCCTACCTATCTTCAATACCCTGCCCGGGCTCCTCAACCAACTTCCAAACCCTCAATCATCATGTCTTCCCATATTTTTCTTTGAGAGTTCTCCAAAAAACCGCATTAAAGCCTTGCATAGTTCACAACTTGTAGTCTCTTCAATATTCGCCATACATTTTCTATGGAAAAATAAATGCCGCCATTTTGAATTTTTTTTCAATTCATCAAGTAGACCTTTGGATCCTCATCATCTTTTGCGAAGAAACCACTCTTCCATCTTTTATACCCTCCGAGATGGAGACCGACGAAATTTGTAGGGCGGCCATCTTTTTTTCGCCATTTTGAATTTTTTTTCAGCTGACTGCCAATTGGATGACGTTTCGAGTGACATTTGCTCGAGCACCTCCTACCTATCATCAATACCTTAAGCGTGCCCGTCGCTCGTCTCTGAAATCCTCAATCATCAGCTCTCTCCATATTTTTCCTCTTAATGAATTTTTGTCCTCTATACGACACCATTATCGAAAAAAAAAAATTTCATACAAAATTGTTCAGGAGAGGTGATCAATGAGTGAGTGAATCAGCACGAGCAGCTATATATATATTAACTAGTATGGCGCGTGGGTGCGCGGCCCGCAAGCGGACCGCGAGGATTCGAGTAGTTTTTGTTTGAGCACGTCCCACCTATCTTCAATACCCTCGCCACAGAATAACCAGAAGGGAAGCTACCTAAGAACGTCCAAAATTTATACCTATTCTGATAGGGTTGTCACCTGTTGCATGTGAAAAATTATGGGTAAAAATAAAAATATTATATACTAGTATATATGTATAGCAAGATATGTAGTAATGATTGGAATAAAATGTTTTTTATATTATACTAGCTTCTGCCCGCGGTTTCGCCCGCGTGACAGTACCTAGATACTTACTTACTTTAGTAAATTGAATGAATTAAGTACCTAGTTACTTAGATAGGTACCTTAGATAGGCCCATCGAAATGGTCCATTGTGTACAGGAGCTATTTTAACTTACCTGGCAATGTTTTACCTAATTCTATTGAGTAGAATCTGATTTCCGTTTTGGTTTGATTTTTTGTGTAGATAATATAATATTATGTAAAGGTAGGTATACTTACTTCACTTGATCTCTAGGGTACAAAAAAAAGAAATATCCTTATTTTTTACTAGATGATGCCCACGGCTTCGCCCGTGTGGATTTAGGTTTTAAATGTTGAATGGAAGCAGGCGTTACTTTGCGGAATTCCATGATATACAATGAATATAAAATTATTTTGCTATAATCCGCTAACAGTGACAAATTTGTAGGCACAACACCACACAGTCTTGTAGGCACAACACCACACAATCTTGTAGGCACAACACCACACAAATTCACCACAAAACAAACTCGACGATCGTTTCGCTCCGACACCGGAGCATCTTCAGGAGATGTCGACTTCACAACTTTGCAATCGTCCGTTGTGAAGTCGACATCTCCTGAAGATGCTCCGGTGTCGGAGCGAAACGATCGTCGAGTTTGTTTTGTGGTGAATTTGTGTGGTGTTGTGCCTACAAGATTGTGTGGTGTTGTGCCTACAAGACTGTGTGGTGTTGTGCCTACAAATTTGTCACTGTTAGCGGATTATAGCAAAATAATTTTATATTCATTGGATTTAGGTTTTTTAAAATCCCGTAGGAACTTTTGATTTTCCAGGACAAAAAGTAGCTTATCTGTAGTAACCCGTCCCCAAAACGCAAAAATCCCGTGGGATCCCCACGATTTCGGAATGCAATTCCTAACAGCATCAGGGTTGAGGAGTTGGTTATGTATCTACTCGAGTTCATTCAACGATAAATATCAATTTAAATAACCGAAAGTTTCTGAAACCCATTAGTTTTGGGGATCAGGTCCACTACAGCATCAGGATTGAAAAGTTGGAATCTAAATTTTTTATAGAACAGGGTCGCAATGTTTCTCTATCGATTAAAAAAAAAATACGCAATTTGGTTCAGAAATCTCGGAGATATCGGTGTACATAGGTAGAAAAACAGAACTCCTCCTTTTTTGAAAGTCGGTTAAAAAATATGTATAAATAGCCTATGTTACTCCCTGGTTAATTCTCGACTTGAATGTGAAAGTCCCGTCAAAATCGGTTCAGCCGTTCCGAAGATTAGCCCGTTCAAACAGACAGACAGACAGACAGACAAAAATTTTAAAAACATGTGATTCGGTTATGGTACAGTTCAAATAACCGTATGAGCTTATTATGAGGTAGTTATTTCGAAATAACAGACAGACACTTCAATTTTATTTATTAGTATAGATATAGATAGTGGAACTTAAACATACTGTACAATACTGAGGCATATTTGTCTAAACACAACACTTAATTTTTTATAAGTATAATTTACACTATTTTAAGTACACAGTTGTCTAAACTCTCGCTAATAACTCTCGCTAATAATTTAATGCTCACGCGACACGACCACACGACAGCCTTGATGTTATTCAACTAACTGTTCACTAGCGGAGCGTCCGTGACAGCCCGTGTGTGCGTGAGCGGCGCTATGTGTGAGTGTACTTGCTGCGGGACGCTTGTAGGTAGCTTCCTCTCTGTTCCTTTTCTACTCGTGTGCCCTCGCTGTGCTCTTCATCCGTCTCCAAAATCTTCGATCATCAGCTCTTTCCGTATTTTTCCATCAATAATTTTTTTTTGTGTAGAAAAATAAATTCCGCCATCTTGTTTTTTTCCGTTCATCAAGTAGACTTTTAGGTCTTGATCATCTTTTTCCCAGAAATCACTCTTCCATCTTTTATGCTTGGTGAGATAGACTCTGACGAAATTTGTATAGCCGCCATCTTGAATCCGCCATTTTGTTTTTTTTTTCAGCTCAGTGCCAATTGGATGAGGTTTTGAGTAATTTTTGTTTGAGCACCTCCCATCTATCTAACATACCCTGCCCGGGCTCCTCATCCATCTTCCAAACCCTCAATCATCATGTCTTTCCATATTTTTCTTTGAGAGTTCTCCAAAGAATCGCATCAAAGCCTTGCATAGTTTACAACTTGTAGTCTCTTCAATATTCGCCATACATTTTCTATGGAAAAATAAATTCCGCCATTTTGAATTTTTTTTCAATTCATCGAGTAGATCTTCCAATCCTGATCATCTTTTGCTAAGAAACCACTCTCCCACCTTTTATACCCTCCGAGATGGAGACCGACGAAATTTGTATGGCGGCCATCTTTTTTTCGCCATTTTGAATTTTTTTTTCAGCTCACTGCCAATTGGATGACGTTTCGAGTGACATTTGCTCGAGCACCCCCCACCTATCTTCAATACCTTAAGCGTGCCATTCGCTCGTCTCTGAAATCCTCAATCATCAGCTTTCTCCATATTTTTGTTCCGAATGAATTTTTGTCCTCTATATGAAACCATTTGTGAAAAAAAAAGTTTTCATACAAAATTTTACAGGAGGGGTGATCAATCAGTGAGTCAGTCAATGAATCAGCACGAGCAGCTATATATATATTAACTAGTAGGGCGCGTGGGTGCGCGGCCCGCAAGCGGACCGCGAGGTTTCGCTTTCGGGTATTTTGGTTTGAGCAGCCTCCACCTATCTCTCCCATATTCCTAATTCTCGATCATTATCACTCTCCATATTTTTTCTTCGAATCTTTCTGCTCATCAAGTAGAACTTAAGGTCTTAATCATCTTTTGGCAAAAACCACTCTTCCATCTTTTATACTTGGTGAGATAGACACCGATGTTTGTATGGCCGCCATCTTGAATCCGCCATTTTGGACTTTTTTTCAGCTCACTGCCAATTGGATGATGTTTTGAGTATTTTTTGTTTGAGCACCTCCTACCTATTTTCAATACCCTGCCCGGGCTCCTCAACCAACTTCCAAACCCTCAATCATCATGTCTTCCCATATTTTTCTTTGAGAATTCTCCAAAGAACCGCATCAAAGCCTTGCATAGTTTACAACTTGTAGTCTCTTCAATATTCGCCATACATTTTCTATGGAAAAATAAATTCCGCCATTTTGATTTTTTTTTTTCTATTCATCAAGTAGACCTTTGGATCCTCATCATCTTTTGCGAAAAAACCACTCTTCCATCTTTTATACCCTCCGAGATGGAGACCGACGAAATTTGTATGGCGGCCATCTTTTTTTCGCCATTTTGAATTTTTTTTCAGCTGACTGCCAATTGGATGACATTTCGAGTGACATTTGCTCAAGCACCCCCCACCTATCTTCAATACCTTAAGCGTGCCCGTCGCTCGTCTCTGAAATCCTCAATCATCAGCTCTCTCCATATTTTTGTTCCGAATGAATTTTTGTCCTCTATACGAAACCATTAGTGAAAAAAAAAATTTTCATACAAAATTTTACAGGAGGGGTGATCAATCAGTGAGTCAGTCAATGAATCAGCACGAGCAGCTATATATATATTAATGTAAGTAAGTAATTATATTTGCATTCCAGAAACGCGGCTATATCCCCAGCAAACAGATTATTGTTAACACTGCACTACTATGCAACCAGATCTTTTACACTTGTAGCCATATTTTGTACACCACACAAAACTGAATTAACAACAAACAATATAAACATAACAAACCACATAAAATAAATATGGTAAACATCAAGTTATATTAGAATTAGATCAATTATTGTCAAGTGACTTGGCGCTTGGCGGCAATGTGCGGTTCGTTTTACGTAATTTTATTTTTTTATTTTAGTATTAACAAATTATTTAAAAGAAAATAGAAATAAAATAAAAATCAAAGTTTTTCAACAATAAAAACATGTAATGCATGTTGTTGCAACCAATACATTTATTAACGCATAAACAAAAATTAAAAAATTAAGATTTCGTTTAATTTGGGAAGGGAGCGTCATCTCGAAACTGCTTGAACAGAAATGTAGCACTCACATAATGCGGCGTTGCCGCTCCGTGCTTTAGATAAACTCAGAGATAGTTACATGGTAGATATTTTAACAGAGACTTGAGCGGTGAAACAGAAAAAATATATCAAACAGATTTATACAATAGATTTTTTATTGGTTAGATATATATCAAACAGTTTAACAGTAAGTGGTGAAACAGGCCATTAATGACTTATTAGGGCTCGTTTTCACCGACAATCCTTTCTTAACCCCCGACGCAAAAACGACGGGGTGTTATAAGTTTGACGTGTATGTGTATGTGTGTGTGTGTCTGTCTGTTCCCCTGTAGCACTCAAACGGGTGGACCGATTTGAATGCGGTTTTTTTTTTGTTTGAAAAGTGAATTAGTCGAGAGTGTTGTTAGCTATGTTTGTTGAAAATTGATCCAAGATGGCCGCCGCTACAAAATGGCGGATTACATAATATGTATTTATTTATATATGTATTTTTATATTAAGTATGTTTTCACAACTCCCATAATATGGGTATCAAATTAAAGGGTTTGACTAGTGGAATAAGCACAATGCAAATGCAAGATGGCCGCCGCCTCAAAATGGTGAATGTCGGGGGTTTTTTAAATGTTTAATTTATATTATTAGGGAATAAATTAAATGATAGATACATAACAACGATTTGGTTTTCACCAATGTTTTGGTTACCTAAACGCTACGAATCTCGTCTAGATGAAGTCTAAGCTTACCTTACTGGGAATTGTTCAGATACCAATGATATAAACGGGCATTAGAGTTGCTCTTTGTTGTTGTTGAGTTATTTTTGCCTATTGATATTTTTTAACCCCCGACGCAAAAACGACGGGGTGTTATAAGTTTGACGTGTCTGTGTGTGTGTGTGTGTGTGTGTCTGTCTGTTCCCCTGTGGCACTCAAACGGTTGGACCGATTTGAATGCGGTTTTTTTTGTTTGAAAGGTGGATTAGTCGAGAGTGTTGTTAGCTATGTTTGATGAAAATCGATCCAAGATGGCCGCCGCTACAAAATGGCGGATTACATATTTTTTCACAACTCCCTTAATATGGGTATCAAATGAAAGGGCTTGACTAGTAGAATAGCACTATTGCAAATCCAAGATGGCCACCGCCACAAAATGGTGAATGTCGGGGGTTTTTTTAAATTTTTAATTTATATTATTAGGGAATAAATTAAATGATAGATACATAACAACGATTTGGTTTTCACCAATGTTTTGGTTACCTAAACGCTACGAATCTCGTCTAGATGAAGTCTAAGCTTACCTTACTGGGAATTGTTCAGATACCAATGATATAAACGGGCATTAGAGTTGCTCTTTGTTGTTGTTGAGTTATTTTTGCCTATTGATATTTTTTAGCAATGCAATTATAACAATGAAACGTTAATAAAACCAATGTATTCCATGAAGCCGGAACTAATTCAGCTACCTACTTTGTAAGCCAATTATGCCAACAATGATAAAATACCTAATAATAATTATCTAAAGACCATTAAAAGTGTCGGTATCTCATTTTAATAACAAATCGATACGTGGTTTATTGTATAAATCCGTGCCGTACAATTTTATTGATTCATATTGTTTCTAGTCGCAAACAAAAGCCAGGTTCCTTATACCCACACCTATAGATAGGCCTAATACTCTCAGTATAGATCTATGTACATAGATAGGACTAATACCATCGACATAGATAGGCCAAATATCTACTATCGATATAGGAAGGCCTAGTACCATCGATAGACCTACATAGATAGATAGAGCTATTACGTATTTATTGGATCCATGAAATTGAACAAACCGGTCACACGTAAAATGTGTAATTCCGTGTATTTTTTGTTTTTCCGAACTTTTATTTGCAAGATTCAATTGTACACAAGCTGAGAGCATCATTATTACAAACCAAGAACACAACGCACAACGTAAGTATAACGTCGTGAACTCACAACGCGTTATACCTAAGTCTGAGAGTGCGTTCGATTGTCTACCAAATCAATCTATAATTGGTATTGATTTTTAGGTGAGTTATTTTATCGTTAAGGGCCTATCTATCGTCGCCTGATGCCCATAACTACTTAACCAAATCTTAAATTCTTGCTGTAACCGCGCAAACAATCGACTTTTATTGACTCTTAAACTTTGATGATTCAAGGAGTGGATCCACAATGAAGGAAACGTATTTTATTTATACGTTCGTTCGTTCGTTTCAACCAATGGACGTCCACTGCTGGACATAGGTCTCTTGCAAGGATCGCCACAGCACACGATCTTGTGCCGCCTGATTCCAGCGGCTGCCAGCGACTCGCTTGAGATCGTCTGTCCAACGAGTGGGGGGTCTACCTGCGCTTCGTTTACTGGTGCGAGGTCGCCATTCAAGCACCTTGGGACCCCAACGTCCATCGGTTCTTCGAGCAAACTCTGGGAGACCTCAATACAAAAATTTTATTTATACACATAATTATTATTGGTAGAATTTTGAATCACCTCAAAAACAAATCCCTTTACAAATACATATACAAACAGTTGGACTGAACAGATTCCTTGTTTTATACTGAAAAAACGGATATAGAAAAAACAAGGCTAAAAAAGGGGAAAAAAAAAACTAAAACTGCTATGTTTTTGAATTGCCTATGTTATGAAACTGCAAAGCGCAACAGCTAAGTAAGTCCTCTATTTACTGCAGCGTTCGTATAGCTCTACTCCATGGATTCCCAAAGTGTAAGAATATTGATATCAAGAATACGTCGTCGGTGAGTTCAGTGAGTAGCTGACTCGCCTCCGAATACCTCAAAAACTAGAGAGATCCAGAGCTATAGAGCAGAGTTGCGACCGATACGGCGCTTGTCATCCAGCGGACAGTTAGCGGCTCACTGTTCGCCCTATGGGAGACACGGTCTTTCGGAAACTTAACTATCACTTTGACGGTTTTGTAAATATTTTCAGTCATTAAGAATTACTTTCATTAGGTATACAATGAACTGTATGTAAAGCTGTGATAGCGTAGTGGTTAGGACGACCGACTTCTAATCGGAGGTCATGGGTTCGATCCCGGGCACGCACCTCTAACTTTTCGGAGTTATGTGCGTTTTAAGTATTTAAATATCACTTGCTTTAACGGTGAAGGAAAACATCGTGAGGAAACCTGCATGCCTGAGAGTTCTCCATAACGTTCTCAAAGGTGTGTGAAGTCTGCCAATCCGCTTGGCCAGCGTGGTAGACTATGGCCAAAACCTTTCTCACTCTGAGAGGAGACCCGTGCTCTGTAGTGAGCCGGTTATGGGTTGATAATGATGATGATGATGATGATGATAGAACTAACTTTATAATACCAATCTACTATACTTAACCTCTGTCAAAATACCTACTACTCAAATAAATCAACAAAAGAGTTTGAAAAGCTCTGCCTGTGGGGGTAGGATAGTAAATATAAACGAGTGGGGGAGGGATGTTTACGCTCTGAAAAGTCTCATGATGAAAGTGGCCCTTACAAGTAATAGAGAACACATCCTCTGATTAACTTTTATGAAAAAAAAAAACTCTTTCGCCGTATTCATTTCTTTTGAAGTGAGTTCGTTTTATTGCAGCCACAATTTTCTAATATCCCTAGTCCCTACTAGGCTACTAATATATATACCTGCTAATACAGGGTAGGTACAAGGAGACCGCTACCGAAAACATAGCGCTATTATTATAATCAAACAATCCTTTGTAGTATTAGTATTTCAGTATCTAGTATTTTTCAAACCGCCAATGTATAGCGTGCACAAGGTAGAATTCGGGGTCAATGCCCCGTGAGCGGCGGGCGACCGGCGACAACTGTAGGTATTTAGACGTCAGCTGATTACATTACATTTCGAACTTTAAAAAATACAGGAAATAGGTATTTTAATTTTTTTTTGCGTTTTTTTAACAAAATACCTACCACATTTTGTCAGTAATCATGACTATTATTTACACCCGTTATTGCTTATTATAAATGCGAAAGGCTATTTCTTTGTTAGTTTGTCTTTCAATCACGCTGCAACAGAGACGGATCTACGTAATTTTTTCCATGGGTAGGTTCCATGTTGATTGTTCGAAAGCGAGTTCACGTGAGCACTATTTCTTGGTAGGAAATAGCAAGTGGATTGTGGACGTAGGTAATTATGATTTTTTTCTGCATATTACCAGATGTCGAATAATTTTATTGTTACGTATAATAATTACCTCTGTAAATTGAACTTTTAATTTTTATAAAAACACGATTCATTTCTACGTAGATAACTACCAGAAGGGTTAATGCGAGTTTATATGCATTTTGATAACGTTCATAGAGTTCGAGTTTCGAAACACGTCGAAGTTAAATCAAACGGAAAATTTACTCCCCAAAGTGTCTGCTGTCGAATGCATGCACTTTAATACACGACACTTTAAGTTTATTTTACTGTGACGTTTTTGTTAACAGCAGGAAGTTCAAGAACCAAACCGAACCGAACCGAACCGAACTGTTCAACTGAAAATAATAGTGGCGTCCGCGTCAACAGCTTTGAGCTTCCGGCGCACCGCCAGCACTACGCCAACACCACCACCACTACAGCCTTGTAACGTCCCACTGCTGTACACAGCCCTCCTCACTTACAGGAGAGGGATTTAGAGCTTAGACCCGCCACGCTGCTCCAATGCGGGATGGCGGGCTATCGGCTATATTAATTACGCAGTAGAGTATAGAGATCTACAAACTTGACTCCCTCTCGTGATTAACTCGCATTTCTTCGATGCATTCGATGCGGCTGACACTTGCAAATGGTGAAACACGCATTTTTATTAGTAAAAAATTGCGTTGCGTGCGCCATTTGCGTGTCTTGAGGCTGTTGCAGGTATTCTTGTGATGAACAATCACCAAGCGGCTGCAGCTATTTAGTACCTACCTGATGCATGTGTGTGTACTCATAAAAGGTAGGAATGAGTGAGTAGGTATTGTTCCATGACGTAGATTATAATATTGCAAGTAGGTAATAATTTTATAGTCAGAGCGCAATTCTTTATAATAACCACAAGATTATTGATATAATTGGGGCAATTTCAACAAAGCCGTTTTTTCTTGAATTTCGGTGGACTTTTTTATTATTAAGTTTTTTCAACTTTGAACTATGGTTTATTGTTCTTCTTGTTATTGTTTATACTCTTATTGAATGCCATCAACATATGTCTTATACAATCGTGAGAATACGTGTTTAAAATTTTAATGCCACCGAAATGATAAAACTTGACACCGAAATGATATAAGTAGCCACCGAAATGATAGAAACTGTCCACAGAAATTAAAATTCACTGAAAATATACACACATCAACACTGTCTAGGGATATTCTGATTTTCTCAATTTATTCAAAATTGGTTATAACTAACATACAATATGTATATATTTTTGTAAAGCCTATTTATCAGACTATCTTTTAGAATAAAACAGAATTAGTTTTTTTTGTGTAAATAATTTTTTATTGAAATAAAGACAAAAAGTGAAATGATGGTAAACTTAAGGATGAATGTCTTTTTAAGAAAAAATATAATTTTAGCAAAATTATCAGGTTTTTTGCAGTTACGTGAAAAATTATTTAAAATTAGTAGTCAGTAAACCACCCATGGACGTTAACCACGGTCCTACAACGGCTTTTCATGCTTTGAATCAAGTTATCAAAGTCTTGCTGTGGGATATTGTCCCAGGTCCTGCTAAGATGCAAAAAAAGTTGCTTTGCAGTCGCAATGTTCGGAGGAAAACTCCTCAAAGCCCTTCTTTGGAGCATGTCCCATGCGTGCTCTAAGGGGTTTAGGTCTGGTGATTCAGCGGGCCAGTCTAAGATTGACACATCGTGCTCTTGTAGCCAGCTGGTCACCACTCGCGCAGTGTGCGAACGGGCTTTGTCGTGCATGAGCGTGAAAACTTGGTGCATTTGCAGTCGATGGGGATAGATTATTGGTGCTAGCACCTGATTACGGTATTTTTCAGAAGTCATGGTGTTTCTGATCCAAACGAGATCTGTTCTTCCATCGATACGAATTCCCGCCCAAACCATAATTGTTTTGCCGTGGTATGGCTGGACTTCCTGACGGTGTCGCAGACGGTTGTCACGACCAGGAGCTCGCCATACACGTACTCTTCGTAAATCAGGATGAAATCCGAATCGGGACTCATCGGTAAACAGCACTACAGACCACTAGTTATCTTCCTAGAGCAAATGTTCGCGAGCCCACTGTAATCTTCGTCCACGATTTCCTCTGCGTAGTGCTGGAGTACGAAGCGGCCTGCGAGCATGAAGGTTAGCCTCGTGCAGTCTTCTCCTCACAGTTTCGTCACTGACAAGCAAATGGTGGTCTGACTGGAGCCTTTAAACCAACTGCATGGCTGTAGCATTTGGTTATCTTCTCGCGGTCATTTGCGAAAATCGGTCCTGCTTTGGGCGGTTATGCGCTTCTCGCCTGGGTGCCGTTCAGCCACTTCACCAGTGGTGCAATAACGTGACCACAACCTTGATATCACGTTTTTTCTTGTTTCAATCGCCTCGGCAATACTTCGTTGAGGAGCCCCAGTTTGGAGCGTACCTACTGCCCTTAACATTTCGTCTCTTGTTAAATGGCGCCTCTGCATGATGCATACAGTTGCATAAATTAGAAATTAACCAATAATTTTCATTGAAACTTTCATTTGATACAAAAATATACCAAAAACTGGGTTAGGTCAATTGAAACTTTCGAACTTCGCTACAATTATGCCCCACAAATCATTTGTTTTCAATTTATTTTTTCAAATTCAAATTTAGAATCATTTAATATGGTCTACAAAATAAGCTTTCATTAAAATAATTTAAAACCGATTAATATTTTTCGAGTTTCAGAACTTTATACAAAATATCCCTAGACATTGTTGATGTGCATATTAAATATACTACTGAGCAGCCTCAACCATACACTTTAACTAAATAGATGCACTCTTAGCAAGTCTGAAAGGTTGTATACTATCATGAGTGACAGTGTGTTAACCTAGTTACGTATGTTCTACTTAATTTTAGATATTCCTCTGGATTTCACACAAAAAATGCACCTACCTACAATAAAAGGAATAGAATAAAACTAAATGAAAAGACATATTTTAATTAACGATTTTAATCTTAGCTTAGCAATAATCAGTCTTTTAATTTCTACTATTCTAATAATTTCGCACTTACTTAAATACAGTGTAAACTCTATATGAGATTTCAGAGTAGTCGTTATATGAAGAGAAAAAAAAATCAATATTATGATGCATACAGTGACTAATAAAGTATACAGTTTGAAAGTCTGTGACCAACCAAGAATATGATAACGTATAGATAATGCAGATGCATTATTTGACTGTGTATTTGAAATTTCCATTAGATTCTAAATCATCATTGATAATTGAGTGTGCCACTAAGGTTTGTCGAGTTGTCTGAATTTTGTATTTTTTTTTCTTATAATAATATGCTTTCGAACTGGCTGCGTTTTTTTTTTGCGTAGATTTCGGAGCTTGTGAGAATTTAATGCACTCCTCGAAAAAATTAATCCTGTACCTTTTCTTCTTGCATATCTCTCTCTATCTTTTCTAAGAAACTCTTCTCGATCGCTTTTAATTCGTTGTTTTTTTTCTGTTTGTATACTTAATCTTCTTTTTTCCTTTCTCTCATCTTTGGTCAATGTTCGTCTCGGCATTCTAAAAAAAAATACGTCAATGATAGTTAGTAGATTACATTTCAACTTTGAATTCACCTGACACTTTAAAATAAATAATGTTATGTGCGTAAGTATTTAAATATCACTTGCTTTAACGGTGAAGGAAAAAATCGTAAGGAAACCTGCATGCCTGAGAGTTCTCCATAACGTTCTCAAAGGTGTGTGAAATCTGCCAATCCGCTTGGCCAGCGTGGTAGACTATGGCCAAAACCCTTCTCACTCTGAGAGGAGACCCATGCTCTGCAGTGATCCGGTAATGGGTTGATCATGATGATTTTACAAAAAACTGATGAACAAAAAATCAAAACTTACCTATATTTTAAAATACATAGGTGCTAAGCTCGTTATCTACTAGAATTTTCCTTTTTGGTTTGGTTTTCATTTATTTTTCAGTGTTTTTGACCACCTACCTTCTACCTACCAACAGTTCATGTATTCTTTTTGCGACCATTTCATAAACTTTCTCTATTGAGTAAAAAAAAAATTAGTGTAGAACCAAATATGGGGAAAATCGGTGTACAGGTTCAATATTTTGATGATATAAGTAAGTGTACACTTATGTCAATTTGTACATATGAATTATATGAACGTAGGTATAATATAGTTACTAAAAACTCCCTGAAAGTATGTTAATTATGATAGCGAAAAAATTATCAAAATCGGTTCATTAGTCTTTGAGATAATTGCGGCCATACATACATACATACATACATACATTCGTACGGGTCAAATACATAAACTCTTTTTTTGAAGTGGTTTAGTTAAAAAATTACCTGCTGGCCTGAATTTTCATCGAAACAAAAAATAATGTACAAAATAATAAAACAATCCACCGAAATGAGACAATTAAACACCGAAATGATAAAGCAATCCACCGAAATGAGATAATTAAGATTTAAAAAAACCGAAATGAGAATTTTTATCATTTCGGTGAGTTTTTTGTCATTTCGGTTGACAATTTAGCCCACCGAATCCACCGAAATGATAACACCGAAATTAGAAATACGGACAAAAATTAGCATTACAAGAAGACTATTTATTACAAGATGATATGAATATTACACAAATAAACGTATTGCCATTACGCACTCTTGAATAGTTTTTTATATGTATTAACTAATTGCAAGACAAGTTATACCTGTACACGGAAATGATAAGAAGTTTGTCACATGCCACCGAATTGAACTACTTACTTTTTTTGCGGGAACACGCAGGCAAGCGGCGCATTTTCTCCCACGATAAGCACATAGACCACACTGTTACGTACATTTTAAGCGCACGAGGGGGGAGCTAGAGTTGTCCTATGCAAAACTACAATCGATTAAAAAAAAAACACCGAGATGAGAGGACTTTCTGGGACACAAGCATTTTTACTTACCAGTTATTAAACTAAGTAGATATTATCATAAAAATATTTTATAACTATACTGTCACTATTCACAATTTAAATAAAAGTAGCCATATACCTAAATAAGCAATACTTTTTGATTTATGAGGGAAATTACATTGAAAAAGGTTGTGAGGACAGCTACCGAAATGATAAATTCGGGGCTTTAAAAATTTTTTATTTCCTAAACTGCAGTCCTAATCAATAAATATTTATTGTCTCGCATAGGTATCTACCTATTCTACCTAGAAAAAAATATTAGATCTTTATACTAACGTTGGACAGTACCGATTTCACCCATGCCGTGTGAATTTTGCTGTTGGGAAATCCACCCAATTATAATATTTATTATAGTAAGTAAGTTGGTACTGAGTATAGTGCAGTTTGTTCGAGTTTAATTACATATTTCACCTATTTACTTTTAATAATGGCTGATCTCATCTCCATTTTGCTTTTCGCCATAGATTTTCCATTATTTTAACAGTCATCTTATCACATCTTATTACAGTACTAGCTGACCCCCGCGACTTCGTTCACGTGGATATTGGTTTTTAAAAATCCCGTGAGAATCATTTTGTTTTTTCTAAACAACTTTGAGCTCATACCTTGCTAAAAACTGTTAAAAGTTCACTGGCGGATGTTTAGGTAGATCAAAATGTAAACATCCGCCAGTGAAAGTCCCATCAAAATCGGTCCAGCCTTTCAGAGATAAGCCAGTAATCTTTAAAGTATTTCCTATCTAACAAAAAAAGAATGAATGAAATCGGACCACCCGTTAACGAATTACAGCTAAGTACACATTTTGACTTTCATCCCCTCTCCCAAGGGAACCGTGCTGAATTTCGGGATAAAAAGTATCCTATATGTAACTCCATAATATGAACTTAAATCGTACCGAGTTTTATTTCAATCTATTCAGTAGTTTTTACGTGATGCGCGCACAAACATACAGACAAACAGATAAACAGACAAACAGACAAAAATGCCAAAAATAGCTTTTTTACGTTCTATTACTTATCCCTAACATCCCCCAGTTATTATTTTGCAAAAATCTTCAATGTATAGATACGGCAATTCTACGATTTTATTATATGTATAGATAGATATAGATGTATAGATAGATAGATAGAAGATAGATATAGAATACAAGAAGAAGATTAATTTCAATCATTTTGTTTTTTGTATTATGTACAGAAAGTAAGTTTTATTATGTTCTTTTGAAAAAAAATTCGCTTTCAAAACATTGTTTCTTATAGTTCTTTATTAGGGTTCCGTACCCAAAGGGTAAAAACGGAACCCTTTAATGACACTCTGCTGTCTGTCTGTCCGTCCGCGTGTCACAGGTCTCTAGCTCGCAGGCGAAATGAGTTACAAACCTGAAATTTTGGTATTTTGTGTAGAACGTTGACCCAAAATCAAATATTGAGTTAGAAATTGAATTAAATTATTTTTTAGGGGGGCTCCCATACACAAGAAAGGAGCCGGAAAAAAAATATTTTTCTTTCCCTAGCTTGTGGGATATCATTGTTTGGAACTCATTGAGTAGAGTAAGAATATATATATTTTCTCAAAAAATAAAGAAATGGGGGGCCATCAAAGTTGCCAGTTTTAGACCATTTTTGTGACGGGGGCTATCTAAAAAACTAAACTAGTTAGGAATATGATATTTCGGTATATTATGTACCATACTATGCTCTATTTAAACAACAAATACTGAAAACAACGATTCATGAAATAGTTTATAAGCTGTGACCCGAAACAAACGAAATTTGTTTGGGTTTTTTCTTTCATGGTTTGTTGCGATGTCTAGCTCGAAAATTAAATATTTCTTAGACCCAAAATATTATATAGTTCATAATTATGTACGGAACCCTAAAAGAGCGAGGCCCGACTCGCACTTGGCCAATTTTTTTCATCAAGGTTCCTCCTTCGATGTACCCTACATACAGTCTGGTACAGTTCATTCATTCGTCAATATTAGCATCACACTACAAATTAAGTAGGTAAATTAGTACATCCTTGAAATCATCTGTACTTACACAAAAACAAAACAAGTATTTGTGCTGTGTTCCTGCTCAGTTTATTGGTCGATTACGGTTAGCTGGTCAATTATCTAGTAGGTACCCACTATCTTAAATGACAATACTAAGCGCTAAATTAAAAAACAAACTTCATTACATTAAAAACAACATGCAATTTTACCATTTCGATGAGCATTGAGATCATAGATCCTTGACTTGATTTATGGTCACCTTAATACTTTAATTAATAAAAAAATGTATGAATGCAGCTATTGATTAGTCACTGTCATACTGTGAGGCTCTTTTTAACCCCCGACGCGAAACGACGGGGTGTTATAAGTTTGACGTGTCTGTGTGTGTGTGTGTCTGTCTGTTCCCCTGTAGCGCTCAAACGGGTGGACCGATTTGAATGCGGTTTTTTGTTTGAAAGGTGGATTAGTCGAGAGTATTGTTAGCTATGTTTGATGAAAATCCACCCAAGATCCACGCCGCTACAAAATGACGGATTACATTATTTTTCACAACTCTCTTATAGTAGGAGATCCCACCTTAGAAATTTCTACCCTCATCTGTTATTTAAACGAATTATATGTCAAATGAAAGATTATTTTATTCTTAATCGAACCGTATTTGGTTGCCTGGTCAAAAGTGGTGCTAAATCATGGTTGCCTGGATTTTAAGATATAAAATGTTCGGTGCGAGTGTTGAAAGTGACAGAAAAGTGTTGCGCGCGCAATTTCATTTGACAGACAAAGATGCAGTGAGGCAGGCGTGCACTCGGCAGGTGCTTAGTCTATACATAGATTAAAACCATAGACTTTCTGTGCCTGTCCATTAAAGATATTTACAAAAAAATAAGTGAGTGACGTAAGGGATAAGTAATAAAACGTAAAAAAGCTGTTTTTGAAAATTTTGTCTGTTTGTCTGTATGTTTGTGCATGTATTACGCAAAAACTACTGAATGGATTGAAATGAAACTTGGCATGATTTAAGTTCATACTACATAATAGCATATAGGATACCTTTTATCCCGAAATTCAGCAGAGTTCCCTTGGGAGAGAGGATGAAAGTCAAAATACACATTTTGACTTTCATCCCCTCTTCCAAGGGAACTGTGCTGAATTTCGGGATAAGAAGTATCCTATATGCTATTATGTAGTATGAACTTAAATCATGCCAAGTTTCATTTCAATCCATTCAGTAGTTTTTGCGTAATACATGCACAAACATACAGACAAAATTTTCAAAAACAGCTTTTTTACGTTTTATTACTTATCCCTTACGTCACTCACTTATTTTTTTGTAAATATCTTTAATGGACAGGCACAGAAAGTCTATGGTTTTAATCTATGTATAGACTAAGCACCTGCCGAGTGCACGCCTGCCTCACTGCATCTTTGTCTGTCAAATGAAATTGCGCGCGCAACACTTTTCTGTCACTTTCAACACTCGCACCGAACATTTTATATCTTAAAATCCAGGCAACCATGATTTAGCACCACTTTTGACCAGGCAACCAAATACGGTTCGATTAAGAATAAAATAATCTTTCATTTGACATATAATTCGTTTAAATAACAGATGAGGGTAGAAATTTCTAAGGTGGGATCCTAGACCATTAATATGGGTATCAAATGAAAGGGCTTGACTAGTAGAATAACACTATTGCAAATCCAAGAGGGCCACCACCACAAAATAGCGAATGTCGGGGGTTTTTTTTTTAATTTTTAATTTACACTTGCAATTTATTTTGATTTAAACAGGTACTATTCTCACTAAGATTAATACTAGTTAGGTATATACCTACTAAGTTTAGGACTATTCTAGACTAGAGGATGCCCGCGACTTCGTCCGCGTGGATTTAGGTTTTAAAAATCCCGCGGGAACTCTTTGTTTTTCCTAAGCTCCTTTGAGCTCATACAGTTAAAAGTCGCGCATTAAAATGTACAGTAATGAGTATTAATTTTTTAATAGCTCTTTCCTATCACAAAAGTTTCCCCAATGAAAGTGCCATCAAAATCGATCCAGCATTTCGGAGACAAACAAACACAAATTTTAATGTATATCCAAATAATAATCCACACGTTAATGAATTACATCTGAGTAGGTACACATTTTAACTTTCTTACCCTCTCCCAAGGGAACCGTGCTGAATTTCGGGATAAAAAGTACCTACCTATCATTATATGTTATTCCGTAGTATGAACTTAAATCACGCCCATCATTTCAGTTTCATTTCAGTCCATTCAGTAGTTTTTGCGTGATGCACGCACAAACATACATACAAACAGATAAACAGACAAAAATTTCAAAAATAGCTTTTTTACGTTCCATTACCTAATACTTATCCCTATAATAAGTCCCAGTTATTATTTTGCAAAAATCTTTAATGTACAGACGCGGCAAGTCTACGACTTTATTATATACTAGCGGTCCGCCCCGGCTTCGCCCGTGGTACATATATAGCCTATAGCACTCCAGGATCACGTACATATCCAACAGTGAAAGAATTTTTGAAATCGGTCGTAGTGCCTCAGATTAGCGCGTTCAAACAAACAAACTCTTCCGCTTTATTAAATTAGTATAGAAGTATAGATGTATAGAGTATAGATGTATAGAGTATAGATAGATTTCAAATTAAGTATCTACTAATAATATCTACTAAATTTTGTTTAGTCTAGTTTTTCTTTTGTTTTTAAGTCTACTTACCTGCCCCGTCCAACGTCTATTTTTTCGTTAATTAAAATTCGTTATTCTTTAATGTGTTTACTTATTAATATTCTTTAATGAAATCGAATTCGAATTCGCGAGAGCTTATACTTACTAGCCCAAATCGAAAAAAAATTGAATTTGACAAATCGGTGTATTGACAACCAAATGATCAGTAATTTTAAAATCACCATAGACTCAATTTTATTTATAGGTATAGATTTATTTTGATACACCTTACTAATTATATGCAACATTACAATTTATGTAGAAATTATCTCTGTTCACGCCTAAATTAATTGACGTCCAAATTAATTATAATTAAACACCTTACGTATATAGTATATGTAATTATGTACGCTTCATTTAGAATTGCATTGAAGGTCCTGTACACTTAAAAACCACAAATAACTGTTTACCTGCTTCCTATTAGTAGGTTTTCGACTTACTTACTTACAAGGTGCTTGCAAAAGGGGTGATTTAGGACTGATAGCCTCAACTGGGGTAGGAAACTGACAAATTCAGATCCTTGTCTATAGGTACACATAAATAAAATTAAGTGTAGGTATATGTCTGTGATTTAGAAACAATTGCCTCCTATTGTGCTCATATTGTAATTTTTTTAACTAAATCATAACCAAAACACGCGTTTATTTAAATTTTTTGTCAATTTGTCTGTCTGTCTGTTTGTACGGGCAATTCTTCGGGCATTTGGCATGCATCAAAATCGAATTTGGCATCGATTTTGATGAGATTTTCACCGACAGACAGAGGATTGACAGAGGTTTACCAATTGTTAATCTGCCTTTAATGTGTGATTGAAGGGCGCGGATATCAAATTCCGGCTTACAACATGAACGTTGCCACATACATAGTTTGGTTTTTGCTGTCATACAAATAATAACCATGTGGACGTAAAAATAGCCATGAGCTTAAAAGTTAAAAGGCATTAATTTCGAAATCGTATGTGTATTCAATTTTATTTATTTGTATATAACTATATAGATTAGTTTATCTTATTTACAATCTGTGGATTTCTCAATCCCGTCCGTTATCTAAGCCGATTGAATAATGCTTAATTACCATGATATCCTTTTCCTAAGTAGATAAGTAAATAGTTTGTAAAAAAAATATTACTTAGTGTCATAATAAATAAGGGCACAAGGCTGCGTACCAAAAATAATACGTTTATTATTCATAATATAAAAATGCATTTCAGTATCATAATAATTTCGTTCGCAATATACTTAATCGAGACGAAAAATAATTTAGAACACACATAATATGTACGTACACAAAAACAAATTCAGTCTAGAAATCTTAGAACGTGGTGATTTGTCAAAATTTGGGATTCAGAAAATCGGTCCCACTACAATAACTTCCCACTGGAAAGTTAACTTATAATAAATTACAGTATCTACTATAACGGAATGCGCATCACACTATGGTACAATTGCAAAATTTTAAAGTTGAACAAAAATGTGACAAATAATATTTTTTAAATAGTACAATTTTTAAAGGTTAATAAAATTGTATGTACCTACATATTTTTAATAAAACAACCAATAATGTAAGCAACTATCTATTTTACAAATATAAAATATTTCATTAAAATAATGTTAATTAACTTCATTAATAATATAATATGTACATACTTATTATTATTATATTACGTATATAATGTATGTAGTGAAACCGAGTTTACGACTAGTAAACATTATACAATATAAAATAACAAATCATTTTTATTAACTACGCACCTTTCAAGTGATTACGAACATTCGCATAATCTAAGGGTGGCTCCACATCTGAAATCTGAGGCGAATATCGAAGATACTCGTAAAAATGACACGGTAAAGTTCGCAGAGATTTATTTAGATGTTCCATTTAGCGTATAGTCAAAGCTGCACTAATTTCAGCTTCTGGCATACAAGCTCTTCAATTATTGATTTTTGCCAACAACTCCCTATCTAAAAGCTGTACCGTAAAATGTTACAAGCAATGTTAATATGTTAATATTACGCTTGATGCTACCATGAGGACGTAGGTTGGAACTCACGTCCACAATAAGCGTATCATAACATGGCACGGTTAAGGAGTTCGGTTCGATATGCAGCTCAGATGTGGACCCACCCTAAAATCATAGATACCACATAAGGCTAGCCTAAATTAAGCTCTTTATATTCTTGTTTTATTTTGGCTAAAGGTCACTGCACAATTCATAGGGTTACGCAAACTAAAACTGCAATTGATAATTATATATTCCAATTTGAGATTTTAATAAAATTAACATTGCAAAAAATTATAAGCCTATACAAAACAAAAACAAAAAATTAGTGTAAGTCCGTAGTAAGTCCGAGGCACGGAGAAACCGAAAAAACCTAATTCGGACTTCCAAAGTAGGTCACCCATCCGTTATCCACTTGGGTCAAGGTTGATAAGTCGTGTGATCGACTGATAATGTGTACCTACTATCGCAACTAGGCCACTCGTCCATCTGCCTGTCTTTTATTCTTGTTACACTATCGTAAGAGTTGCGATAGCGATATAGTTGCGATAGTGATATGATAGCAATATTTTTGTCCTTAGGTACCTAAGCACCAAATACTTAGGTAACTACCTAATGACAATAAAGACTATCTGTTCTGGTGAATTGTGCAGTGAGATTGCATTTTGATTGATTTTACGCTTCTAAGAGAATGCAGAATACCCGAAAAAGAGTTTATATTTCGGGTATAAATTGTCACCACCACCACTGCCACTACTGCCTTTTATCGACCCACTGTTGGGCACAGGCCTCCTCTCTCTGGAGAGAGGGATTTAGAGCTTAGACCCGCTACGCTGCTCCAATTCGGGTTGGCGGGCTTTAACGTCTATTATATTTATAATAGTGATAATAACCGGGACCGACTGCTTAACCTGCTCTCCGAGGCACGGGGGTGAAACACCGCCAGCTAGCAACTCTGGGCTCGCACAGAAAAACTCAATACCTAACAATTATTTTCCCAACCCGGGAATCGAACCTGGGACCTCGTGATCTGCAGTCGAAAATGCTAACTATACCAACGAGGCAATTTGATTCACGATTGGACACAACCCTCTTTTAAGTAGCTCCAACGTTCTTTGATGCGTCCCCGACTTACTTACTTTCCGTTTGCCAAGGCGCGTTCTGCACTCGGGAAGCTTTGGCAGCTATGTCAGGCACTTTAGTTCTTTGGCGAATTACTCATTACTTCATCCCTCAAAGAAATTCCGAGCATAGACTATAGCCTCTATGTCAGTGTTCATGTGTTAATACAGAACAGCTTTCTGGATTTGACAAATTAATTAACTACCGAGGCTTCGCTTGTAAATCATAAAAGATGCCTATTCACTACCGGCTCTTACGTGACAAATGCTGCAAAAGTGAAAAGAAAACTTCGTCGTCGTACTGTACAATTTTCTTGTTTTATGTTTTTCTCGTAATTATTTCTGGGTTCCGTACAAAAATATATTCCAATTTCTCTTGAAATGTCTACTAATCATTGTACATTCGACAACCTAGGTCTAATCCTACAATATTTAGAGGTTACATATTTCAACATCCGAGATAATATAAATAGTTTCAGCCGTCATATTTGACTAGGTGAATTATATGCATTGATTTATTTCCTTGTCGGTTCAATCACGTTTGCTGATAACGATCTCAATTAGTTAATTAAGGCTTTCGTGCTGTGATCTATTGAGCGTTATTTGAGTTTGTTCAGACATAAGACCGAGATAAAACAGGACACTCGTGTCTCGTCTCCTAGAGGATATATAATTAGAATTTAAATGCGTTTTTTTTGGTAAGCTGAAACTTTGGTAATAGTTAACTTTGGTAAACTTGAAAACTGTAAAGACATTAGTACTTAGGTCCTACTTTATTTTAATATTTAAAAATATGCTTTTTGGGTTTTTAAATTCGCTATGGCATAGAAAAAATTTACTGGAAACAATTTTCTCGATAAAAAGTTTACTCAAACACTGCTACAACTTTTTAGTTTTAATCGGAAACAGTATAGGTACTTACCTATTGTGTAATTGTTTTATTTAGGTATGTAAATAATTACAATGTGCGTTATTAATTTACTGCCACCTCTTTCTCACTGCATCATCTCACATCTCACATTTTTAGGGTTCCGTAGTAAACAAGGAACCCTTATAGTTTCGCCATATCCGTCCGTCTGTCCGTCCGTCCGTCCTCGGTTAATCTCAGAGACTTATAGTGCTAGAAATCTGTACTTAATTTGGCATGGGTATAAATATTAATCACGCTGACAAAGTGGTGAAATAAAATTTTGATAAATATTTTTTTAGGGTAGCTCCCCTACATAAAATAAAGTAAAGTGGGGATGAATATTTTTTTTCTCGTCTACCCCATATTGTGGGGTATCGTTGAATAGGTCTTTTAAAAATACTGTGGATGTAGGAACATCATTTTTCGATTTCTAGATCCGTTTGTAAAATATGATGTTTTAAATTGCTAATTTTTATTAGAGTCAAGTGTCCCCCCCCCCCTCTATCAGCCAAATGGCAGTATATAGGAACTTGAAAAAATTCACAGCAGTAGCATATATAATCAATTTTAAAGGAAAACTATCATGGCAAGTAGGGTTCACAGGTTAAGGAGGATTGTGACTACGGAACCCTACACTGCGCGTGGCCCGTCACGCACTTGGCCGGTTGTTGATAAAAATTAGGATCGTAGTACCTTCGTAAGGGCCTACGCAGACGACGGACAGTCCTCGGTGTACTTTTTGTCCCTTAAAATGGGTCCCTCTAAACTGTGCCGCATAACCAGGGGAGGGGATTATAAATATAGGAATACGAGGGACTTACGACGACGACAAGAAATAATGGAACAATGGAGTATTCGCCTTCCGCGGACAAAAGTCTCTCGTCTGCACAGATTTAGTCCTAGCAATGTCGCAGTAACTATGCCCTACAGATATAATTTTTAATTTGAATTTTTGAATGCATTTATTAAATGTTAATTTAATATTATATAATATTATCATATTCATTGAAAAATATAACTTTATTTTCTTATTGTTTCAATTCCTATCTATACTAATAAATAAAATTGAAGTGTCTGTCTGTAATATCGAAATAACTACCTCATATTAAGCTCATATGGTTATTTGAACGCTACCATAACCGAATCACACGTTTTTAAAATTTTTGTCTGTCTGTCTGTCTGTCTGTCTGTCTGTCTGTCTGTCTGTCTGTCTGTTTGAACGGGCTAATCTTCGGAACGGCTGAACCGATTTTGACGGGACCTTCACATACAAGTAGAGAATTAACCAGGGAGTAACATAGGCTACTTTTTTAACCGACTTTCAAAAAAGGAGGAGTTGTATTTTTCTACCTATGTACACCGATATCTCCGAGATTTCTGAACCGATTTGCGTAATTTTTTTTTAATCGATAGAGAAATATTGCGACCCTGTTCTATAAAAAATTTGGATTCCAACTCCTCAATCCTGATGCTGTAGGGACCTAATCTCCAAAACTAATGGGTTTTAGAAACTTTCGGTTATTTAAATTGATATTGGGGGTACCAATTAAAGACTTTATCGTTGAATGAACTCGAGTAGGTACATATCCAACTCCTCAACCCTGATGCTGTAAGGAATTGTATTCTGAAATCGTGGGGATCCCACGGGATTTTTCCGTTTTGGGGACGGGTTTCTACAGATAAGCTACTTTTTGTTCTGGAAAATCAAAAGTTCCCACGGGATTTTTAAAAACCTAAATCCACACGGGCGAAGCCGTGGGCATCATCTAGTCATAAATATAACCGGTGAGCTACATTGTAACTTGCAATGTCCCATCTATTTTGTTTTTCTTTTTATAAACACTACATACTTAATAATATTATTATATTTTGCCCGCACTAGGTCTCGATATTTATAAATATTTTTAACTATTGTAATAAATTACAATTAAAGTACATACATGAATTAATAATTAACACACATAAAAAAATATATAGCTATATATACCTATTTCACGAAAATTACAAGTGATAATAACAAGATTTATTTTTGCGGTAGTTAAAACTTCAATTAACTATACCGGAAGTGCAAACACGGAGTGTGGTGGAAGTAAGCATTTATCGAAAGGTAAAATTATACCTTGGATGGACAGCACGATATCCGACCCATTGCACTATTTGAATAGAAGCAGACGTTACTTTGCGGAATTCCATGACATAATATCTACAATGAAAAAAACAAAATTATCCTGCTACAATCCGCCAATAAATTTGACACTATTGGCGAATTTTAACAGGATAATTTTGTTTTTCATTGTACCTACCATTGGGTATATGCCCCGTCACCGACATCGTACAGGACCGCTTAATCGCTTATCGGGCCGGCTCTGCCGGTAGGGTGGTATCTAGTCACGACCGAAGATTCCCAGAGACAATAATTAAAACATGATTTCCTAAATTGTCCCTGCAAAGATCAAACCGGGACCTGTCTGTGAATAAGACCACAGCGCTAATTACTGTGCCAGGGAGGTCGTCAAAATCATGAATAGATAGATATACCTACGTCATATTACATTAGTGCATCTTATTATCTTGTTGAGAACTATATTTAGTTGTCAACAAGATGATAAGATGCAATTTAATTGCCCGCTTATGAGAATCTTTAGGAGTACACGCCACAGATAATAACAATTACCTATGCAAGTAGGTAGGTGTGCTCTGAGGTTGCAATTGTGTTTCTTCAAAATCAGGTCATTACTTCTTAACCTTGAAGTCGAACAAACTAAAGATTAATTAATTATTATCAATCATTTCTTGAAAATATTAAGGTAATTATAAGTAATACATAAGTAAATAATGTAAATATCTATAGTAAATCTATATAATATAATAAAACTGTAACAGATCCAATTCTGTACATTGAAGATATTTTGAAATTTTTTGTTGGAGGGCATTCTATAATCGATACTGAAGCCAAAACTGCAATTTGTTTCATTTTTGTCTGTCTGTCTGTCTGTCTGTCTGTCTGTCTGTCTGTCTGTCTGTATCTTGGCCGCGCATCACGCCGAAACTACTGAATGGATTCGAATAAAACTTGGTACGATTTGAGTTTATACTCCGAGGTAGGTTATAGGATACTTTTTATCCCGAAATTCAGCACGGTTCCCTAGGGAGAGGGGAAGAAAGTGAAAACATGTATTTAGCTGTAATTCATTAACGCGTAGTTTGATTTAACTCATTATTTTTTTGTTAGAAAGGTAGTACTTTAAGTATTGTCCCGTAAATATTTCAAGGTCATAGGTTTATTAGTTCAGAAATGACAGACATTTATTGGGTTCAAATAACTTGGGACCCGGATCTTTGAACGTACGGCTTATTTTAAACTGGTGTGCGTTTAAATTTATGTTTGTCGATCTGTCTATTTGTTCCAGCTAATTACCGAAACGGCTGGATCAATTTTGATGGAACTTTCAATGGCAGATAGGTGATGTTATAAGGAGTAACTTAGGCTACCTGCTACATTTAGTTTAGGTTCAAAAAAGGATTATGGGATCCAATGCGATCCTATATAAAACCTATATCCAGGCGGACGAAGTCGCGGGGGTCGGCTAGTATTTAATATGTTGATATTAATGTTAGTGTAGGTACCCACTAGTTGGTGTCCACGACTTCGTCTTTGAAACCTAACTGACGGTTTTTGAAACTGAAATGCATGCAAGCTTAGGGATGAATATCCAAAAATACTTCTTTACTAGGTTTTGCCCGCGGCTTCGCCCGCGTGAATTTCGATTTTTCACAAATCCTGAGGGAATAGTGGATTTCCGTTTCCGTTCCCGCACCCTTTTCCAACCTTTATACCTACTTTCAAGGGAGTTTGCTATAGTAATCTACCTATAGCTGTAGATATAGATTTCGGGTTTTTCAAAATCCCGCGGGAACTGTGGATTTTTCCAGGATATAAAGTAGATATACCTATATAGCCTATATTTTAAGTCAGGGCGTAATCTATCTTCATTCAAAATTTCAGCCAAATTGGTTCAGTAGTTGCGGCGTGATTGAGTAACAAACATCCAAACATCTAAACATCCAAACATCTAAACATCCAAACATCCAAACATCCACACTTTCACATTTATAATATTAGTAGGATTGCACTTCTAACATGCACAAGAAATATTTTCTCCAAACTTCAAATCGGTACAAATCGGAACCGGTAGACCGGTCTACCGGTTCAGGCTTTGCGCTTGTCTGTCTGTCAGTCAGCCTCGGTACTGTTGTATTCATATAGAAGATAAATAAAACTCTTGCAGTAAGTTTTCTGAAATTTCGAAAACATAAAAAAGTAAATTTTAGTTCACGGAAATATAATTTTTTTAATGTTTACGGAAACAAAATTTTTTTATGTTTCCGTAGTTTATAAGTACCTACCGATATAATAACCCATTTGACTATTCGTCCGTCAAATCTTTTACTACCTCTGCGTCTCATTCCTCATGGCTAAGGGTCGTGATCGCTCCAGTTCTCTTCTTCTCTTCTCCAAATAGTAGAAAAGAGAGTCACTATCCGCGTTCGTCTGTCTCATTTCTATTTCTCCGCTTACTTCTTCTTAACCACGCAACTAATTTACGATACGGCTTTCACTGTCACTAAGATTTAAAGCAAGGTTAGTATGTAAAATACAATCTAATTAGTTATTGTATAGTAGAAAATTCGGTGTATTGTAATCAGCAGGGCGATTTAGAGCACTTCGATTACAGTTCGATTCGGTTTCGGTTTCGATAACTACCCTGTCGATATACGGTTATTCTGAATTGAAAATACATCATAACGTACCTACAATAACTTACCGAATCGATCGATAATTACTTTATCGAAGTGTTCTGAATCGCCCTTTATTCATTTATTCATCATCAAAAGCAAACCATTTAAAATATAATTTATATATTTTTTATTTCAACAAAAATCACATTAAGTATAACTATTTCACAAAAAAATAATATTTTTTATTAATTAATAAAGTACTTACATACACATACCATACAATACATTTTATCAAACGTTTTTATGCCGTGCGTTTTAGTAATAAACTGGAATATTAACAATAAACAGATCAATAAATAATTATATTGTTTGTCGAATGATATATTTTTGAAATTAAAATTTGTCTGGTAAGTAATTATAATTTTCTATAATTTTCCAAAATTAATTGTTCATAGAATCAGCATTTTGTATGAATATGAAAATATGCCAACCGTCTTTGTAAAATATTTGTTTTTTTATCAAACGGCAGGACCCCCTCAGTCCAGTTTAGATTGTTTACAACCGAATCGGCTTTCGGACAGTTGCATCTGAGTACTCGCAGTTCTAAACGCGATCGGTATCACACGGCAATATTGCGCTCGAATATGAAAGGGACAGGAGCTAGGGGCAACTTCAGTTTACAGTTTTATATATAAAAGAACTGCGATTTCGCAACCATTCCGCCTTGGAGTCTCGCTGCGATCCCGCCTGGGAGTGCGTGAGAGCTGAGCGAGTTCGCGCGCGAAAAGTGACATTAATCCTTTTGGTTTTTTTTTTAATTTTCAACATGGCCGTCACCAGTGCTAGGAATATTATGAACATGAAGGAGAGGCATTTCGAACATGAAAGCCGGATTGAAAAATATACGGTAGGTAGTCTAATTTTATCATCGCTCATTTTAAGGGTTAGAATAAAGGAGATTTTGCATTAAAAAAAACAGGAAAATTTCTAATACGTATCTACCTAATAACCGTTATACCTTAGCTAGTTACCTACATATATGTAACTTATTAAAAAAATTAAGTGTGTGGTAAAAACATTAAACAAGCTATCTAGGTACTTACATTGGTAATTTTGTTGAATTACCAATCGATACCTTCATAGGTATATTCTTGCACAGTTAAAATTAACTAAGTAGGTAGATAATAAAATTCTACTGAAGTTGTGTTGCATTGCTATTAAATGCATAAAGCAACAAAAAGTATATAAGTAGAATTTTATTCTATGAAGAACAATTAAATTTTTATTCACATACCGTGTGCATATTAATTTAAACTGATGCATCACTTACAATTGAATGCATACATATTTTTATCGTCTTTAAGTTTCCGAGTCTACCGTCAACGGTTCTCATTAAAACTATATTTTTTAATACAAATAAAACAATGTTTATAACAGAGTTATAGAGGCTCTTATATATAATATATTTAATTTATATATATATAAATATTTAAAAAAATATTAAAAAAAATATACATATATTATGTGTTTTAAGAAATCACCAAGAAATACGTAGTTTCAAAATTCTATCCTAATAAATGCCTTCAATTTTGAAAATACCTATGTACCTACCCCAATTTAGTTAAAATTTAAAAATCCTACCGTTAATTTTGTTTTTAGGGTTCCGTAACAAAATGATAAATAGCCATCATTTAGCTGTCATTTAGCTCTAACCATAGATTACAGGTATAGGTTATATACCTACCTTGTTAATCTATGCACACGCCACACTGCGTGCATGCACAGTTTTTAGAAATCAGCAATACTAACAAAATAAGGTCCTTTATAAAGGAGGTTTGTTTTTGAGGCGATCGAATAATCTTACCAAATAACTATATTTATATTATGTTTCCTTCTAAGGTACGGAACCTCGTCGATGAGCGAGTCGGACTAGCGCTTGACCGTTTTTTTTTTATTACCGTTACACGTAGGGAAGTTAAAAATATTCATAAAATAAGTATAGAATAATTAACTATACATAGATATTGCTAATGTTATGTCATATTCTGTGTTTCTTGTTTGTACGATTTCTTTGTTCATTTTGACTGTAAGTAGGTAGGTACTAGATTGTTTAAGTTACAATTTTTAACCCCCGACGCAAAAACGACGGGGTGGGGATAAGTTTGACGTGTCTGTGTGTGTGTGGGTGTGTGTGTGTGTGTGTGTGTGTCTGTCTGTCTGTTTCCTCGTAGCGCTCAAACGGGTGGACCGATTTGAATGCGGTTTTTTTCGTTTGAAGGGTGAATTAGTCGAGACTGTTGTTAGCTATGTTTGATGAAAATCGATCCAAGATGGCCGCCGCTACAAAATGGCGGATTACATAATTTTTTCACAACTCCCTTAATATGGATATCAAATGAAAGGGCTTGACTAGTAGAATAGCACTATGCAAATCCAAGATGGCCGCCGCGACAAAATGACGAATGTCGGGGGTTTTTTTAATTTTTAATTTATACTGGTTTAACAATACCTAGTGTCTAAGAATTCTTTATGTATTGCACTTATATGAGTCATTCGCAATGTCAAGGTGCTTTCTAAGACAACCTTTGCGATCTTACATCAAGGACACGTACAATGTTGTATACAGTAGGGCAAGTTTCGCCCGTCGGTTTCGTCGTTTCTTTTTATGACCGGCCGAGTTGAACGTACGCAGACAAACAAACAAACAATATCTTTATTGAAGTGGCGTTTGAAATTGGTTTTACGAAAACCATCTCGCTAACTTCGTGAAACAAGTAAAACAAATTATTTAGTAAATCGGTCCAGAAATTTCAGTCTAATCGAAAATCAGTGTCTTCCTGCTTTTTTAACCCCCGACGCAAAAAACGACGGGGTGTTATAAGTTTGACGTGTCTCTCTCTCTCTCTCTGTGTGTGTGTGTGTGTGTGTGTGTGTGTGTGTGTGTGTGTGTGTGTATGTGTGTGTGTGTGTGTGTCTGTCTGTCTGTTCCCCTGTAGCGCTCAAAAGGGTGGACCGATTTAAATGCAGTTCTTTTTGTCTGAAAGGTGAATTAGTCGAGACTGTTGTTAGGTATGTTTGATGAAAATCGATCCAAGATGGTCACCACCACAAAATGGCGAATGTCGGGGGATTTTTAATTTATACTTGTTTGACGTTGTTTAAAATATTGCTCTAACTTTAATCAGTCAAGTAAACCAGACCCGAATTTTACGCGGGACAAGTCGAAGGCTAAGGTTAGGCTTTACCCAAGCTTTACCTAAGCACGAGTATATTGAATTTACCAATTATTGATAAATAAGTTCGTTTCATGGAGACGGAATACGGCATATGTTCATGTTAAAATAGTCGTCGTACGTTATTGTACGCGTAACATACAGTATCTGATGTGGAAAATTTAATATATACCTAACTTTATTAAGTACTAGATGATGCCCACGGCTTTGCCCGTGTGGATTTAGGTTTTTGAAAATCTCATGAAAACTTTTGATTTTCCAGAACAAAAAGTAGCCTATCTGTAGTAAGTAGTAACCCGTCCACAAAACGGAAAAATTCCGTGGGATCCTTACGATTTCGGAATGCAATTCCTTACAGCATCAGGGTTGAGGAGTTGGACATGTACCTACTCGAGGTCATTCAACAATAAAGTCTTTAGTTGGTATCCCCAATATCAATTTAAATAACCGACAGTGCCTAAATATCCCATTAGTTTTGGGGATCAGATCCCCTACAGCATCAGGATTGAGGAGTTGTAATCCAAATTTTTTGTAGGACAGTGTCGCAATGTTTCTCTATCGATTAAAAAAAAAAATTACGTAAATCGGTTCAGAAATCTCGGAGATATCGGTGTACATAGGTAGAAAAACACAACTCCTCCTTTTTTGAAAGTCGGTTAAAAAAGTAGCCTATGTTACTCCCTGGTTAATTCTCTACTTGTATGTGAAAGTCCCGTCACAATCGGTTCAGCCGTTCCAAAGATTAGCCCGTTCAAACAGACAGACAGACAGACAGACAGACAGACAGACAGACAGACAGACAGACAAAAATTTTAAAAACGTGTGATTCGGTTATAGTATCGTTCAAATAACCATATGAGCTTAATATGAGGTAGTTATTTCGATATTACAGACAGACACTTCAATTTTATTTATTAGTATAGATAATAGCGTACCCGGCAGACGTCGTCCTGCCCGCTATTAGCGCCACCTACCGGGTCCAATTTTTCTACTTATAAACCTTCCTCTTGAATCACCCTATCTATTAAAAAAAAACGCATCAAAATCCCTTGCGTAGTTTTAAAGATTTAAGCATACATAGGGACATAGGGATATAGGGACAGAGAAAGCGACTTTGTTTTATACTATGTAGTGATAATGGCGTACCTACTTAGAAACAGAAATATTATAAAATCCAAATAACTAAGCACTTACTTACTTAGCCATTTTTAAAAGATTTCGAAAAAAGGGAGGAGGTTCTCAATTCGGCATGTACCTACCTATGTTTCTTTTCAATGTATGCACTATGCACATCGATTTTTTCGAGATATCTAGACCGATTTGCGTGTTTTTTTTTTGTGGAAAAGTAATTTAATAAATTTTTGCGAGAACATCGTAGACGTACCTACCTACCTACTCGCCCTTTTTAAATGTATAAATGATTTTTTAAATTTAATTAAGTACCTATGTAAGGTCAGAATAAGCAGGAGTAATGTATTTTGTCCTTTGTAAATTGCTGTAAAGAATTTACAAAAAAAAATAATGTTGTCGGAAATACTCACTCACTCAGTTTTCAAAACTCGAAAGTCTTCCTGGTGCGACAATGTTTTTGGAAAAGACCAATTATTAAAAAAATAATTATATGTCATGTTTGATTTTTTTTTATTCGAGACTGGTTTTGAAAATCCTTCAAGGCTGCAGTAGGCAGTGAAGGTTTGTGATACTTATAAATACAAGCTATTATTTAAGAAAAATAAAACCGACTGTAATATACCTATATGAAAATTTGTATATAATAATAATAATAACTTTTACATATATTTAAGTGTCGAATTGATAACCACAATTTTTAAAGTCGGTTAAAAAATATATCCATAGGTACTTAATTTACCTTCGTACACTGCGAGTCTATTAGTTACAATGGTAAGATTATTCTGACCGGATTGTCCTGATTTGACCTCCAAGATGTAGATTAAATCGAATACAGACTTCATCTGACCGACCCAACATTTAATCTAAGTAGTATTAAAATGTCGCATTACTTTGCACCGACACAGCACAACCCCCGCCAGTTCAATAGGTGAATTACTTAGTTTAGACATTAGGCATTAAAACCTTAAAGTTTCATCATCATCATCATGATCAACCCATTACCGGCTCACTACAGAGCACGGGTCTCCTCTCAGAGTGAGAAGGGTTTTGGCCATAGTCTACCACGCTGGCCAAGCGGATTGGCAGACTTCACACACCTTTGAGAACGTTATGGAGAACTCTCAGGCATGCAGGTTTCCTCACGATGTTTTCCTTCACCGTTAAAGCAAGTGATATTTAAATACTTAAAACGCACATAACTCCGAAAAGTTAGAGGTGCGTGCCCGGGATCGAACCCACGACCTCCGATTAGAAGTCGGTCGTCCTAACCACTAGGCTATCACAGCTTATTAAAACCTTAAAGTTTAGTTTAGACATTTGTATACCTACATGTTTTCTCCACCTCTGCCATACGTGTACCTACGTTCAGATAAAAAGTTTATTAGGTTTATCGAAAATAGTTTTTACACGGCAACTGGAACTGAAGTTATGATGATGAAAAATTTAAATGGAAACTTTTTTTTTAATTATATCATCATCATCATCATCATTATGAACCTATTATTATCGGTCCACAAGCCACCCTCCTCTCAGAAAGGGTTTAGGTCGTAGGTAGTCCACCACGATATTGATTTACTTATGAGTCATCATGATCAACCCATTACCGGCTCACTACAGAGCACGGGTCTCCTCTCAGAGTGAGAAGGGTTTTGGCCATAGTCTACCACGCTGGCCAAGCGGATTGGCAGACTTCACACACCTTTGAGAACGTTATGGAGAACTCTCAGGCATGCAAGTTTCCTCACGATGTTTTCCTTCACCGTTAAAGCAAGTGATATTTAAATACTTAAAACGCACATAACTCCGAAAAGTTAGAGGTGAGAACCCACGACCTCCGATTAGAAGTCGGTCGTCCTAACCACTAGGCTATCACAGCTTTCCTACTTATGAGTAAATTGATGAAAATTAAAATATTATGTTTATCTTCATTTTTATTAGGGTTTCGTACCCAAAGGGTAAAACGGGACCCTATTACTAAGACTCCGCTGTCCGTCTGTCCGTCCATCTGTCAGCAGACTGTATCTCATGAACCGTGATAGTTAGACAGTTGAAATTTTCACAGATGATGTATTTCTGTTGCCGCTATCAGAACAAATACTAAAAAACAGAATAAAATAAATATTTAAGGGGGCTCCCATACAATAAACGTGATTTTTTGCTTGCTTTTGCTGGATATTGATAACGGCAACAGGTAGACGCTTGGAATATTCAAAAAATAAATAATTAAATTAAAATAAAACAAATATGTAAGGGGGGCTCCCATACAACAGACATGATTTTTTTGCCGATTTTATAAATACCTATAGTATGGAATCCTTCGTGCGCGAGTCCGACTCGCACTTGACCGTTTTTTTTTATGTTTGAAACACTTTTCAAAGCAAGTAAGTATCTCACGGGTAAGTAAGTCACGGGTTTATCTATCTTGCACCAATTGTTTAAGGGTTTGTTCAATTTTCTATAACTAGCGGACCCGGCAGACGTCGTCCTGCCCGCTATTAGCGCCACCTACCGGGTCCAATTTTTCTAATTATAAACCTTCCTCTTGAATCACTCTATCTATTAAAAAACCGCATCAAAATCCGTTGCGTTATAGTTTTAAAGATTTAGTGATTTAAGCATACATAGGGATATAGGGACAGAGAAAGCGACTTTGTTTTATACTATGTAGTGATGGTACGGAATCCTTCGTGCGCGAGTCCGACTCGTACTTGACCGTATTTTTATGTTTGAAACCCTTTTCAAATCAAGGCAATCTCCATCGCATACCGCAGTAAGTCGCGGGTTTACCTATGTATCTTGCACCAATTGTTTAAGGGTTTGTTAAATTTTCTATAATATCCGTAGTACATAAGTAGTGTCAGTGCGGAATCTAAAAGCTGCATCAATCATTGCTACGATCTCAGTTGTGACGATTGGCTGAATTTATGGTTTTTCTCGGTGCAACGATGCATTAAGCCGTAAGCGGCGGTCAATCAGAGGTGAATGCGAACGTCACTGCACTGTAGCTGTTTTTACATGATTGACACCTTGATCTTGTCTCATCAACTCAGGAATAAACTTTTCAAAAATTCCTTGCATTAGGTAGGTACTAACTAAGTTTTGACTAACCCGTTGGCGCGGTTGGCAGTGACCCTGCTTTCCGCTCCGGGGTTGCGGGTTCGATTCCCGCCCTGAGTCTGAGTGTATTTATGTAAGTATATAAGTATGTATTATGTATATACTATACTTACTATATATTTAATAAAAAATTATATATATCTATATTGTATATATGTAAATATGTCTATCAGTCGGCTGTTACCTATAACACAGGCATTAAGTTGCCTACTTTAGGAACAGACGACCGTGTGTGTATGTGTGAATATTTATTTATTTATTTATAAAAAAAAAAAAATATTTATAAGTACCTACTTAAACTTAAGTGCAGATTAAGCAATTTGATATATACGTGGCCCAAGGCTTTTGAGCCGAAAACTACAGTAAGGATACTTGAACTCAATATTGAGTTCATCAGATTATCAGCTTATCAGTGGTGTTATTATCAGCAGCTGCAGTCATCTGAGCTCACTGCAAAATATATTTTTAACCGACTTCCAGAAAAAGGAAAAGGTTCTCAATTCAGTGCCCATTTTTTGTATATATTTTCTGGACCGATTTGTGTGATTTTAAATCGTTTGCGCAAAAGAAGTTTGCGAGAGGTTCCGTACAAATTTCTGCAACTCATGTGTTGCAGATGTGCTGCTCACCTAAATTGTGGAGATTTAGCTGTTGACATTATATGTAACAATAAAAGTATAGACCCCGAGTCCCAATACCTCAATTCTGATGTTGTAAGGTACCTACTGTACTCATAAGCTGGAAACCGAGGACGTGCGACTTCAAAATACGCGTACTTTACTTCATCTTTCTTTCTTAAATATATAAAAGGAAAAAGTGACTGACTGACTGATCTATCAACGCACAGCTCAAACCACTGGACGGATCGGGTTGGACATGCAGATAGCTATTATGACGTAGGTGTCCGCTAAGAAAGGATTTTTGGAAATTTAACCCATAAGGGACCGTTCAGATAGACCGGCGCGGAGAGCGTCGGAGAGCATTTTTTTTTTTCACACAGACCGGCCGTTCAAATTTGCTCTGCTCTCCGCGCCGGTCTGTGTGAACGGACAACGCGGATACGTTCGGAGCCGAGCGTACGCTCTTGGGCCAGACGGCAGAGCAATTTGGCCTACGGTCGGCTGTGCGAGCATGAAAGAGCACGCGAACGGAGCCGGTCGGATGCTCGAGCGCGAAAGAGCACGAGCATGGAGCAGCCGACCGGCAGGACGAGCAGCCGAGCGGCTGCTCTTAATATTTCACACCGAGCGTATTAGGAGCATCCTCGAGCATCCTCTTATCATAAAAGAGATAAAATGTAAAAACAAGCTTATTTCAATGTCTTAAGATTCTATTTTAAATGCGATTAAAATTTGCTCTGCTCTCCGCGCCGGTCTATCTGAAAGGTCCCTAAGGGGGTTAAATAGGGGTTGGAAGTTTGTATGAGATTTATAATATGAATCATTATATAATTAGTATTATTTTTTGAAAAAAAAAATTAAGTAATTATAGTATTGATTAGTAGATATCACCAAGTTGGACAATTTGTAATTTTGGTTCTGCTAAGTAGATATTACTATAATAATTTAAAGAAATGAGAACGTGTTACGAAATTCTGCTCATCCAATTGCAATTCAATGGCAACACGTAGATCCAATTTGAATGAAAATAAATTCGGCAATCTTTCACGAAATTTGTGCATAGGTAAGTATGTAGTTTGTTTTTATGCATACAAAGTCGTCAATTAACCTTGATTGAAAAAACTTTGATCAAAGCGTGGTTTTACCACTTACTTCACCTAAATCTGAAGTTTGCTATTTGCGTGTCTGTCAGCGCAGTCGTTAAAAACTGTAGATGAGGTTAATTTATCTATTAATATATCAACCCAAGGTTAGGTAGCTAATTAATTCTTAAGATTAACAAGAAAGCAATCCGCTACGTATTCACAGCACAAAACTTGTGACGAAACTTGTGAACTTGTGAACTAAATGCACTTGGTCTGTGTAAAAAATAGATAATTAAGAATTTGTGGTCCGGATTGATAAGCGAACAAAACAACAACACAAGAGGTGCCGCGTGTTATTGCATCGACTGAATAATAATAATAAATAAATAAATAATCTATTAAGTTGTTCTGTCTTGGTCTAACGTCCAAGGGCTAGTTCAAACGTGACTAAATTCACGCAAATGTTATCCGCCTGGACCAAAATACAGAATTATTTATTTGTTAAGTACGCCATTCACCAACTTGTAGCTCTTATGATATAAGTCAAGAGTACCAGCGATTCGGAAAGTTGATTCTATGGAGAAGAGCTGGCAAGAATGTCAGCACTTGTTCTTTTCATAACACAAAGTTACAATTTGTAACTCTACACACGTTTCACTCTGACAATGGAGCATCCTCAGGAGAGGTGAGAGGACGTTGCCATCGTGCATTATAAAGTCAACATCTTAAGGCGCCTCTACACGTTGGCCAACATGATGGCGGATATGTTGGAAGGTGTTGGGCGAGGAGTTTGTGTTCGCGTCCACACGTTGGAAGGTCGTTCAGTATGCTCCGGGCCAACCTGCGGGCCAACTTGCGGGCCATCGTTCCAATACCTTCCAACTCCCGCTCTACACGTTGGGCCAACATATTGGGCTATAACGTTGGCGAACGTGTGGATGAGCAGTTATAAGGATGCTCCGGTGTCGGAGGGGAACGTGCTAGTTTATTTTTATACATAAAAAGCTAATTATAGCAAAATAAGTTCATTTTTCCTTGTTTATATCATGACTTCCGCAAAGTAACGCCTGTTAGTTATTCAACAATACGTAAGCAAAAATAATTAAATGTAGGTAGGCAGGTTGTTTTATTTTATATTGTTCTGTATTAAACCAGACAGACTGCTCCATGACTAATGTCCTTTAATAGGATACAATGTTGTCTTGTATTTTAATCAATAGGATATCGACGTCGTTCTTAGAATCTGGACATGTTCCGGTTGCAATTCGATTAAGTAAAATATATTTGTAACAATACACTAGGCATATAATTTATTTATCTTTGGTACCTATATACTATATACAGGTCTACTTTTTGCTATCTACTTACCTGTTATAAAAGAATTAATGTTTTGATCAAAACACAATTTAATGTTGTTATTATACCTAACTAGTTAACTACCTACCTACGCATGTTTCAACATTAGAATGATTGTCCTTTTCTCCTCCGAATAATTTATTTAGTTAGCATATTATTTTATTCGTTGATTTGCATGAAATATTGAAAAATTCACATTGAGTAGGTACCGTTTACTTTAGATTATTTTAATTATGTTGTTTAACTTAACATGTAAATTAATTATATAATATGTATTACATATTTTTATGTATGTATAATGTATATGTATATCATAGCTGTTTCTACATCGAGATTAATTAACTTGTCAATGACAAAAATAGCTCTGAGCAGGGATTATATAAGTTTTTAATTGCCACCTCCGATTTATACTAATTCTAATTGTATCCAGTTATCCTTTAGGCAAACTAGGCACATATGGGCGTGAGATTACAAAGGGGCGCCCGCGCCAGAGGAAGAAACACCCAAAGGATATAAGGAATAAAGAAGTTGAAGCCAACTTTGGCATTATTGCCAATGAGGTACTGCTTAGAGGTTTTTATTCAAATAAACTTTTACAAATACTTTTGAATCATCAAATTGAATCTACCACTTGTTCGGAATGCCGTTCCAACAGAGAAGAACCAGTAAGAAACTCGGCGTAGTATTTGCAACTGTTACTGAGGTAGAACAAGAACTTCAATAAAAGAGTTTCACTAGAGACATATTTTATATTTTCAATTTGTTACTCGGGCCCAGTAGGGTTATGCCGAGCTTGCACACCTCGATAACGCTACTAGATTTCGAATATCGAAACACTACAATATGAGAGCAGAGTAATTCAGTACTTCCGATATTTATTTTGCAAAATTTCCGTTTGGGGTGCTGGATGTAGATGTGCCTATATGGAGTATGGAGGAACTCAAATTAACTATAAAATAATAACACTAGTTTACAAAAAAATATTTTTTTTTGTTCATGAAATGAAACATAAATTTTTTATATCGGCTATGGACGGTTATTGAAAAAATATTTTTTTATTTTTCGTAGCACGTCACAATTCTGAGATACAGAGGTCTTTATTTTTTATCTACCCGCAGTTGTTTAAATACGTTTATCGTTCTATTTTGTAAGCAACTATGCGATTCAAAAGTCTTATTTTTATATAAAACGTCATCTAGAGTATGTAAACTACATCCAAATCGATTTTGTTATGTTTGTGGGAAAATTGTTCAGTTAAATCGTGGTTTCCCTATAACAAAACCATTGCAAGAAGCCTATTTACATTATTTTGGTGTCAAATCAAGATAAAAATTGGGTTCCTCATGGGATTTGCACTAATTGCAGATTGGTCCTTAGTTCCTGGTATTCAGGTAAAAATAGATCATTGAAATTTGATAAATCAATGATATGGAGAGAGCCAACTAACCACGTAACCGATTGTTTACTTTTGTTTAACAAAAACTTTTGGTTTAAACTCAAAAAATAAAGATTGTATAAAATATACAGACGTTCCATCACTGACTAAGTTGGTCCTTCATTCAGAGGATTTACCAGTTCTCATACCATCCGGCAGAAGTGACCAAACTCAGTATTGCAATGCACGATCATAAAGCTTTGGATAAGTTCAAGTCATTTCAATACCTCTGCTCTGTATTTCCGAATCTGCGGCTAAATTAAAGGAAGGAATATTTGTGGGTCCTCAAATTACTAGATCATAGGAAGATACAAAATTCGAGAGCCTTTTAACCGAGGTAGAAAAAGCATCTTGGAACTCTTTCAAAAGTGTCGTTAAAATTTTTTTAGGCAATAAAAAAGTGATAATTACAAAGAGATTGTTGAAAATCTATTGCAAAATTATGAGCGTATGGGTGTAAATATGTCACTGAAAATCCATTTTTGCATTCCCATTTGAAATTTTTTCCGGAAAATCTTGGTAGTGTGAGTGATGAACATGGTGAGCGATTTCACCAAGATTTAAAATCATTTGAACAAAATTATCAAGGTTTTTGGGAGCAAAGTATGCTAGGTGACTATTGTTGGTCTGTTGTAAGAGATACCGATGAAAATATTTATAAAAAAGAGCAAAAATTATCCATTTTTAACTGTCTATTGTTTATTTAGATGTAGTTTTTTGTAAAAAATCTTCTTAGTAAATATTTCAAAAAACTGACGTGCTGGATTTTTTTAAATATTTTTTCCGAGATGTAGACACTCACAGTAACGTAAACGTATATATTCCATTTCATGAACAAAAGTCATGTAAACTAGTGTAATTTAGTGTGCAGAAAAGGAGCAAGCAGCTAGTACCGACATATTATATCTATCCGAAACTAAATAATATTTTAGTTTTGCCGCTTTGACATCGCTTCTCGATTTTTAGGGTTCCGTACCCGAAGGGTAAAAAACGGAGCCCTATTAATGTCACTCGGCTGTCTGTCTGTCTGTCTGTCTGTCTGTCTGTCCGTCTGTCCGCCGGTCACAGGTCTCTAGCTCGCAGACGAAATGAGTTACAAACCTGAAATTTTGGTATTTAGTGTAAAACGTTAACCCAAAATCAAATATTGAATTAGAAATTGAATTAAATTATTTTTCAGGGGGGCTCCCATACATGAAAAAGGAGCCGGAAAAAAAATTTTTTTTCTTTACCCTAGCTTGTGGGGTATCATTGTTTAGAGCTCATTAAGTAGAGTACAAATATATATTTTTTTAATTTTTATCTCAAAAAATAAGGGAATGGGAGGCCATCAAAGTTGTCAGTTTTAGACCATTTTTGTGACGGGGGCTATCTCAAAAACTAAACTAGTTGGGAATATGATATTTCAGTATATTATGTACTATATGCTCTATTTAAACAACAAATACTGAAAACAACGATTTATTAAATAGTTTATAAGCTGTGACCAAAATAAACGAACATTTTTTTGGGTTTTTCTTTCACGGTTTGTTGCGATGTCTAGCTCGGAAATTAAATATTTCTTAGACCCAAAATATTATATTGTTCATAATTATGTACGGAACCCTGAAAGAGCGAGGCCCGACTCGCACTTGGCTGATTTTTTGTATATAAAATGTACTCTATGTCACCCGTAATTAATTGACACTATATTCATCAAAATTGGCCCAGTAGTTTAGGCGCTACGATGATACACAGAATATCATACAAAAATTGGATATACATACATACATACATACATACATACATATATACATACATACATAAATACATACATACATACATACATACATACATACATACATACATACATACATACATACATAGACTGCTAAAATCATAACCCTTCCTTTTGGTTTTGCCGTAGTCGGGTATAAATAAGCCAGTTTAGGTCCATTTCACTCTGAAGTCATTGTATTTCGATACTCGAATTCGAACAGCGTTGCCACAGTGTGTAAACTTGGCTTTATCCCCACTGTATGAGCACGAGGCAAGCGAGCTTCGATCGGTTCATGTTTGTTTTTACTTTTTATTGCTCGACTGTCGAGTTCTTTTCCACGTGCACTTTCCGACCTAGTTTTGTTCAGTTCCTTTGTTCCACAAGTAGCTACAGGGTCACAATGTTTCTCTATCGATTAAAAAAAATTACGCAAATCGGTTCAGAAATCTCGGAGATATCGGTGTACATAGGTAGAAAAACACAACTCCTCCTTTTTTTGAAAGTCGGTTAAAAAAGTAGCCTATGTTACTCCCTGGTTAATTCTCTACTTGTATGTGAAAGTCCCGTCAAACTCGGTTCAGCCGTTCTGAAGATTAGCCCGTTCAAACAGACAGACAGACAGACAAAAATTTTAAAAACGTGTGATTCAGTTATGGTACAGTTCAAATAACCGTATGAGCTTAATATGAGGTAGTTATTTCGAAATAACAGACAGACACTTCAATTTTATTTATTAGTATAGAAAGGTAGTCGATCGGTTCATGTTTGTTTTCACTTTTTATTGCTCGACTGTCGAGTTCTTTTCCACGTGCACTTTCCGACCTAGATTTGTTCATTTCCTTTGTTCCACCAGTAGCTACCAGCCTAGCTCCAGTGCCTGAAGACGAAATTCTTTGAACAGTGCGTGTTGCCAGTGATGACATATGGCTCCGAGACATGGTCGCTTGACTCATAAGTTACCTCCTGGTCTAAGATCCCGCCATACAACGACCTTCACCGAGCTGTTTATTTGATGAAACATATTTTATATTTAATTTAATATGTCAATAAATATATTGCATTTGGGTTGTCTAACAAATTTCAGTCCAGGATATGATTCATTAATAATTTTTAAAAAAAATTTTTTTAAACGTTTCACCGGTTTAATTATTAGACACATTCTATACCAATCGAAAGTATGAAGCCCAAAGAATATGCAAACGTTAGGTTACCTATTCTTTTCCGGTCACAACTCTCGGGTAGCCAGGTGTAAACAAGTAAATAGATACTAGCATTTTGCACCGGTCTGATTATTGAATGAAAATTAAATGAAAATAAAGATTAATTCATTATAGAATTTGTCTAATATAATCAAACCAGTGAAATGTTTAATTTTTTTTTTTAAATAATTAATTAATCATATCCTGGACTGAAATTTGTTAGGCAACCCATGTGCAATATATTTATTGACATATTAAATTAAATCTATACTAATAAATAAAATTGAAGTGTCTGTCTGTAATATCGAAATAACTACCTCATATTAAGCTCATATGGTTATTTGAACGGTACCATAACCGAATGACACGTTTTTAAAATTTTTGTCTGTCTGTCTATCTGTCTGTCTGTCTGTCTGTCTGTTTGAACGGGCTAATCTTTGGAACGGTTGAACCGATTTTGACGGGACTTTCACATACAAGTAGAAAATTAACCAGGGAGTAACATAGGCTACTTTTTAACCGACTTTCAAAAAGAAGTAGTTGTGTTTTTCTACCTATGTACATCGATATCTCCAAGATTTCTGAACCGATTTGCGTTATTTTTTTTTAATCGATAGAGAAACATTGCGACACTGTCCTACAAAAAAACTTGGATTCCAACTCCTCAATCCTGATGCTGTTGGGGAACTGATCCCCAAAAAGAATGGAATTTAGGAACTGTCGGTTATTTAAATTGATATTGGGGGTACAAATTAAAGACTTTATCGTTGAATGAACTCGAGTAGGTACATATCCAACTCCTCAACCCTGATGCTGTAAGGAATTGCATTCCGAAATCGAAGGGATCCCACGGGTTACTATAGATAGGCTACTTTTTGTTCTGGAAAATCAAAAGTTCCCAGGGGATTTTTAAAAACTTAAATCCACACGGGCGAAGCCGTGGGCATCATCTAGTATAAAATAAGTTTCATCAAATAAACATCTCAGTGAAGGTCGTTGTATAGCGGGATCCTATACTATCCGAGTCACTCAGAAAGCAACGGAGAGACTTGATTTTTCCATGGCCTTAACCTGTCATGCTTTCCTTAGAAACTGTATTATTTAAATTCAACCATATGTCACGTTTTAAACCTTCATAGGTAATAACCGAAGGTATACCTATTACCTGCAAGCAATGAAAGTTTTTTGCAAATAAGGTCTACAAGTTTTTTTTTTCAAAATCAATAACGACATCCAGTTTTTAAAAGATCAAGGTTTTCGAGATTTTTTTGTATGCATAATATCAACAAACAATTCATTTTCAATCCACTGAATGCAAACGGACACAAGTCATAATTTAGAAAAACGTAGTTGGCTGAAGATTTAGTTTCGCATATTCTATGTATATATAACACGTTTATTTATTTAAACAACACGGGAACTAATTTACTCGATAGCCTTAATTCCCAATTACAACTTAAGGGATGTGAAATTTGAAAATCAGTTGATTCAAACTTTTCTATTGAACTATACCACCTACTCGTAATAATAATGTCGTACTTACGTACGTATGTACGCCTAAGAAATATTTTTTATAATTTTAAATGTAGGTATTAACTGATATTATATGTGAATATGTTACCGGACAAACCCGATTTCAGGACAAACTAGTTTGGCCTAGGCTAAACTAGTTCTTCCTATACGCGATAGGATTAACTAGTATAGCCTAGTCCTAACTAATTTTTCCTAAGCCTCATAGGATAAACCAGTTTAGCCTAGGCCAAATTAGTTGATCCTGATACATAAGTTAGGTTAGGTTAGAACATAAATATTCATGGCACTTAGGTTCTATTGGGTCTTGGGGTTCTTGGGAATAGGTTCTATTGGGATTTGGGAACTCTCGCATGTGCAAGTCCTGACATATTTGATCAATTTCAACTCAGCTAAATTGATTTAGACTAGGCCGTACGAGTTTATCCTAAAGTGTGCGTATTTATATCAGGATCAACTAGTTTGGCCTAGGCTAAACTGGTTTATCCTATGAGGTATAGGAAAAATTAGTTTGGACTAGGCTATACTAGTTAATCCTATCGCGTATAGGAAGAACTAGTTTAGCCTAGGCCAAACTAGTTTGTCCAGAAATCGGGTTTGTCCGATAACAAATATAACGAAATTTTAAATAGGCGTAATAAACTGCGCTAATAACAACTGTAATATTGGGTAGTAGAATTTATGGGATTTTTATTTATTCTATTTATATTATTTATATATCTTCATATTACATAAGAAAATAATATATTGTTTTCTGAACATAGCCTAAACTCTGCAGTACAACTCGAATTAATAACTCTTTAAGTTGTGCCACTATTGTATTCGGTCGATAACTATAGTTAGGTATTTCCTTTCCAGTTGAATAAAACCCGTTGACTCGGTGAGCGGACCTCGCTCACGATCAATACCAAGGTCTAAGGTTCGATGATCGCCTTTCTCGTATCGCGCCCAAGCACTTGTCAATCAATTTTTAACCCCCCACGCAAAAACGACGGGGTGTTATAAGTTTGACGTGTCTGTGTGTGTGTGAACCGATTTGGATGCGGTTTTTTTTTTGTAAAGGTGAATTAGTCGAGAGTGTTGTTAGCTATGTTTGATGAAAATCGATCCAAGATGACCGCCGCTACAAAATGGCGGATTACATAATATTTTATCAAAACTCCCTCAATATGGGTATCAAATGAAAGGGCTTGACTAGTAGAATAGACTAGTAGATATGGCAGGTTGTTATTAAACCCATACCCCTGATCGGTTTGTAAGCAGCATCGTACTGAACTCTAAAGCGCTTGGTGTCAAGGTTTTGCCTGTAGGGTGTAACTAGCCATGGCCGAAGCGTCCCACCTAACCAGATTATAAATTCCAAATTTAGAATTTCAGATTCAAAATTTAGAAATTGTAGTAGGGGAGCCCAAGAGGTGATTTTGGGATTTACTCGAGCGCAGATATCTTTCATCCTGTTGAGTAATCTCTACGATATAATATAAGCCCTTTATATAGGGCCGCGCGTCTAGGGTAGCCCATCAAATTAGTAAAAACAAAACGATGCGATGGTCAAAAATAATGTGGGTTAATAACCAGCTAAAAAAAGTAATTTAAGAAAATTTTAACGTAACATACGAGAGTGGAAGGGTTACAAAGCTGCAAAAAAAACGTTATTTTGACACTCTCGAATCTCGAGATGAATTTTTTTTATTGTGAAGGAAATCATTTGCAAAAATAACAAAAAATTTAATCTGCCAATTCCACAAGCTGACTTTTCCTAATAAAAATCGTCTATGAAGATAAGAGCATTCAGCTAGACGCTTTCCTCACCACTGGAAAGGGAAACATTAATATTATTCTTCCTATCAACTAATTTACAAAATCTAATAGGTCTCATAAAAATAAAATTGCCCCTGCCAGGAATTGGTCCCGAGACCTCCCATTTATACAAGTGTAAATTGAAAATTTAAAAAACCCCCGACATTCGCCATTTAGTGGCGGCGGCCATCTTGAATTTGCAATAGTGCTATTCTACTAGTCAAGCCCTTTCATTTGATACCCATATCAAGGGAGTTGTGAAAAAATATATCATCCGCCATTTTGTAGCGGCGGCCATCTTGGACCGATTTTCATCAAACATAGCTAAGAACACTCTCGACTAATTCACCTTTCAAACAAAAAAAACCGCATTCAAATCGGTCCACCCGTTTGAGCGCCACAGGGGAACAGACAGACACACACACACACACACACACACAGACACGTCAAACTTATAACACCCCGTCGTTTTTGCGTCGGGGGTTAAAAACCATAGAGCTCACTAACGCGCCATTACCTAATTTACTTAATATAAATAAAATAACGTTTACAATAAAAACATTGTGGCATATAATAAATATTATTTTTTATCATTTACGTAGCCTGAGCTTGCAGTGATCCTAAGGTCAGTGGCACACCGAGCGCTGGTCAGCTGTCAAAACGTATTATGTGTCGCGGAATCAAATAGTCTTATCTATTTAATCACACTGGGTGCATAATATTATGACTCGGCTGTGACCTATTTTTTGTTATACTGTATGGATAAATAATTACTAAAATAATTTTTTAACGAAAGATAAAACAAAAATTTTTTATTCCACAGATGTAGAAATATCGTATGTTTCAAAAAATACAAGCATAGTATAAGTGAAAGCATAGTTCAATTAATTTGCGTTTAATAAAACCTTTGAACTTATTGAGAGACATATCCAAAATGTTCTCTGGCAACATATTATAAAAAAGTACTGAATTACCAACAAACGATTTTCCAACTTTTCACAGCCTAGTAGTGGGCAACACACGTTTATCTTTATTTCTAAGATTAATGTTATGACAGTCACTTTTTAGGGTTCCGTAGTAAACAAGGAACCCTTATAGTTTCGCCATGTCCGTCCGTCTGTCCGTCTGTCCGTCTGTCCGTCTGTCCGTCTGTCCGTCTGTCCGTCCGTCCTCGGTTAATCTCAGAGACTATTAGTGCTAGAAATCCGTAATTTGGCATGAGTATAAATATTAATCACGCCGACAAAGTGGTGAAATAAAATTTTGATAAATATTTTTTTTTAGGGTAGCTCCCCTACATGTAAAGTGGGGATGAATATTTTTTTTCTCGTCTACCCCATAGTGTGGGGTATCGTTGAATAGGTCTTTTAAAAATACTGTGGGTGTGGGAACATCATTTTTCGATTTCTAGATCCGTTTGTAAAATATGATGTTTTAAAGTGCAAATTTTTATTAGAGTCAAGTGTCCCCCCCCTCTATCAGCCAAATGGCAGTATATAGGAACTTGAAAAAATTCACAGCAGTAGGGTATATAATCAATTTTAAAGGAAAACTATCACGGCTAAGTAGGGTTCACAGGTTAAGGAGTTATATCTGTTTTTCGAGGATTGTGACTACGGAACCCTACACTGCGCGTGGCCCGCCACGCACTTGACCGGTTTTTTTTCTTAAATTTATCGATATTTTTGTGGACATATATTAAATTTTCAAGAATATATTGGTTATAAACTGTCATAATTTTAACTTCCTTAAACTTATTTCTCAGTGACTCTCTGGGTCCCATATTATATATGGCACGAACAGCCCTCTTCTGCAGCACGAAAATGGAATTAATATCAGCAGCATTACCCCATAATAGTATGCCATATTATGACATAATGCTGTGAAAGTAACTAAAATAAACTAACCTCGCAGTTTCAATATCAGTTAGTTGGCGAATCTTTTTAAACGCATATGCAGCAGAAAAATGAGTTTATGAGTTCTTGTCTACAAAAGACGCATACATAATATAATACATATTATATTATTTAAACAATGTAATTTTATAATGTTATCCTTACGTGTGAAGTCAGACACCTGCTTCCGTTACCGCGTATTGTTGTCGTGATTCGTGACCTGCCATCCAGCTATCACTGCTTCCGAGTACGAATAACACAATATGTTACTGCCTCATTGGTCTTGTGGTAAAACTTATGAGGACCCGAGGTCGAGGTCCTGCAGTGTTATTCTGTAACTTAGTTACCAACTGAAAATAGTTGCCAATGAATTAGTTTGATATACATTGCTGCTTTACTGTGTGAAATATAAAGTGTTTTCATAATTTCACACAGTAAAGCAGCAATGTATAACGAACTAATTTGTTGGCAACCATTTTCAGTTGGCAACTAAGTTACAGAATAGCCCACCTGCTGGGTTATTCTGTAACTTAGTTAGCAACTGAAAATAGTTGCCAACGAATAAATTTGATATACATTGCTGCTTTACTGTGGGATATTATAAAGTGCTTTCATAATTTCACACAGTAAAGCAGCAATGTATATCGAACTAATTTGTTGGCAACCATTTTCAGTTGGCAACTAAGTTACAGAATAGCCCACGATCGGGTTGAAAAGTTATCGAGTTTTCCATCAAGAAAACAGCAACAGCTCGGAGGTGGAAAGCTGGCGGTTTTACACCCTCGTGTCTCTGAAATGCGCCTTATCTCACTCCGGTCGTGTTAGAGTGCCGTCCCAACAAACTATGAGAGTGAGGGAACAGAAAGTGCACCTGTCACACCTGTGAATTCCTACGCAGTGTGTCCTCCGCTTTAGTTAGCCTTCGTTCTCGACCTGGTCGAAATTCGAACCGATCAGGGTTCCTTTCCATTCATACCAACCATCTTAGACTGCATCATCACTTACCATCAGGTGAGATTGCAGTCAAGGGCTAACTTGTAGATGAATAAAAAAAAACCGCTCGAACGATCACACGTTAATAGCGATGCACTATCATCCAATGATGAGCTTTGAATATACATATAAACCAGTTTGGCCTTCAGAATTCTAATTAGGTTAATAGAAATGACGTCTACTGTTCTTTAATAACGAGACAGCGTGTCGCCGATTTGTAGCAACTCGCTCGTTTAACTAGCAACTGCCTGCGGATTCAAGTGTGTGGAATTGTAAATTCCCTATCCTGTGGGAACTTCGAAAAATCCGGTCTTATTCAGTGGCGTAGCGTACCTTGGCGGGGCCCCGTATAAAAATTTGTTTGGGGGCCTTTATGAAGGGTAAATACTTCTCACAAAAGAAAAAAAAATGTTTGCATAAAATTAAAAGCAATATTTATTCATCATAATTATTTATCTGTCACTTTTTCTAAAATTTTTACAAACAATTATTCTAATTAAATATATAGGGTAAAACCCGGATAGACGCCCCACTTTTTGAAATGGCCTCATAACTTTTAAAATATTAATTTATCACAAATAATATTTATGAATATAGCTAGTTTAATCTTTTGGGTTCCATTATGACTTGTTTTTGTTGTCCTAACGATTACAGATTTTGCAGAATTTAACTTTTCGCAGACCCTTTTTTCTGGGGATAGATGCCTACCTGTGTGGATAGATGCCCCACTATGAAAATACTAAAAAGGATAGATGCCCCATGAAAAAAAATAAGCAAAATGCAATTGACTGGCCCGTTGGCGCGGTTGGCAGTGATCCTGCCTACCTCTCCCGGGTCGCGGGTTCGATTCCCGTCCCGAGTCTGGGTGTATTTATGTAAGTATATAAGTATGTATTATGTATTTATACATTTATTAAATATTTATATGTGTAATATATGTAAATATGTATATCAGTCGGTTGTTACCTATAACACAGGCATTAAGTTGCCTATTTTAGGAACAGCCGACCGTGTGTGTATGTGTGTATATTTATTTATTTATTTATTTATTTATTTATTTATTTAGTTTCATAAGGTTTTATTATCTAAATATATAAAAGGAAAAGGTGACTGACTGACTGACTGCCTGACTGATCTATCAACGCACAGCTCAAACCACTGGACAGATCGGGCTGAAAGAGATAGATGCCCCGAAGTATATTAAAACTATCAGGAATTTATTGAAAAAAGAAATAATAATATAAAAGAACATTAAAAATATTTAAAAAAATACTTGATATATCTATAGGTATATTAGGGGATAGATGCCTCTAAGGGCACCTATACCTCGAAAAATCGAGGCAACTATCCTTTTTGATATGGATAGATGCCCTTTTATTTATTAAATAAACTAAAAACTAAAGAGCGATTATTTACACTTAAGTGTACACTTATTGAACCAGTGTATTGACGTAATCTATAATATAATAAAACTGTAACAGATCCAATTCTGTACATTGAATATATTTTGAAAAATTTTATTGGAGGGCACTCTATAATCGATACTGAAGCCAAAACTGCAATTTTTTTCATTTTTGTCTGTCTGTCTGTCTGTCTGTCTGTCTGTCTTTCTGTCTGTCTGTCTGTCTGTCTGTCTGTATCTTGGCCGCGCATCACGCCGAAACTACTGAACGGATTCGAATGAAACTTGGTACGATTTGAGTTTATACTCCGAGGTAGGACATAGGATACTTTTTATCCCGAAATTCAGCACGGTTCCCTTAGGAGAGGGGAAGAAAGTTAAAACGTGTATTTAGCTGTAATTCATTAACGCGTAGTTCGATTTAACTCATTCTTTTTTTGTTAGAAAGGTAGTACTTTAAGTATTGTCCCGTAAATATTTCAAGGTCATAGATTTTTTAGTTCAGAAATGACAGACATTTATTGGGTTCAAATAACTTGGGACCCGGAACTTTGAACGTACGGTTTATTTTAAACTGGTGTGCGTTTAAATTTATGTGTGTCTATTTGTTCCAACTAATCTCTGAAATGGCTGGATCGATTTTGATGGAACTTTCAATGGCAGATAGGTGATGTTATAAGGAGTAACTTAGGCTACATTTAGTTTAGGTACAAAAAAGGATTATGGGATCCAATCCGATCCTATATAAAAGTATATATCCATGCGGACAAAGTCGCGGGTGTCAGCTAGTAATATAATAAAACTGTAACAGATCCAATTCTGTACATAGAAGATATTTTGAAAATTTCTACTGGAGGGCACTCTATAATCGATACTGAAGCCAAAACTGCAATTTTTTCATTTTTGTCTGTCTGTCTGTCTGTCTGTCTGTCTGTCTGTCTGTCTGTCTGTCTGTATCTTGGCCGCGCATCACGCCGAAACTACTATATGGATTCGAATGAAACTTGGTACGATTTGAGTTTATACTCCGAGGTAGGACATAGGATACTTTTTATCCCGAAATTCACCACGGTTCCCTAGGGAGAGGGGATGAAAGTTAAAACGTGTATTTAGCTGTAATTCATTAACGCGTTGTTCGATTTCACTCATTCTTTTTTTGTTAGAAAGGTAGTACTTTATATATTGTCCCGTAAATATTTCAAGGTCATAGGTTTGTTAGTTCAGAAATGACAGACATTTATTGGGTTCAAATAACATGGGACCCGGATCTTTGTACGTACGGCTTATTTTAAACTGGCGTGCGTTTAAATTTATGTTTGTCGGTCTGTCTATTTGTTTCAACTAATCTCACAAACGGCTGGATCGTTTTTAACCGAACTTTCAATGGCAGATAGGTGTTGTTATAAGGAGTAACTTAGGCTACATTAAGTTTAAATACATAAAAGAATTATGGGATCCGTTCCGATCCTATATAAAACCTATAAACACGCGAACGAAGTCGCGGGGATCAGCTAGTAAAAAATATAACAGAATCTTCTACTACTTCAAAAGTTATACAACGGCAAATACTCGCCTCTAAAACTTTGAAGGATTTGCCGCGTTCGCTGCGGAGATAATCACACGCACAAGCGAAACAAATTGTTTTAATACAAATGTATGTAGGGGCCTGAGGTTTGGGGGGCCTGCGCTTCTTATTTAAACTATCAATTTTTAGTCGCGAGTTTGGGAAGTCAGGTTTTTTGACACTGAGGCATCTATCCAACTGCGGCATCTATCCGGGTTTTACCCTACTCACCTTGCCTTTTTTTCGGCAAACTGATTTATTAAATCATTTATAGCTGATGATGACTTTAGTTTTTCTAAAGATTCTGCTTCTATGGACAACTTTTTGGACAACATTTTTCGACTTTTGTCATTTCTGAAATAAACAAAAATTTGGGAAGTTTTTGTTAATTTTTGCTTACGCTCGTTGGGGGCCCCCGTGGCTTGGGGGCCCCGTATAATTGATACGGCATATACGGCGGTAGTTACGCCCCTGGTCTTATTCCTTGTCTATATTATAAAGGGAATTTCAAAAATTAATTGCGCAAAAATTAATCTAATTTCAGCTGTCTTGAACTTGATCCTAGGATTTGGGATGAGCCTTGATGAGTCAGTCAGAATGAGACCTTTTCTCTTTATAGATAGGTATTATTATATATTATGTTGGATTATTGTTAGCACCGCCTGCATCCTATTTTTGTCTCATATTTTCCTGATCTTAAGTGCCTGGCAGAGATCACTACTAAGTGATAAAACTGCCTTTTTTATTTAATATTTTTCTATTATTTATTTAACTATGTTTCCCTTTTTTCATGTAATTTCATAAAAAAGTATATTATCTATCTATATAGCGTAAATTAAAAAGTTATTAAACGCTATGCAAACGTTTTCTACAAGTTTTTTATTAGTTGTTCAATGTTCATTATAATATTATGTTATAACAAGCTTTTTATTAGCTACTCATAATATGTTGTGTTTCCGTCGAAATTAGTAGGTACTTAACTGATTTAATTCGATCATTTCAAAGATTTAATTAGGTAAGCAAAATAGATGAAAATAACATACCTATATAATATATTAATAGTATAAGTACTTATTTCTAGAACTTAGTTCACCGAACTGCGGAAATCAATTAGTTTCACCTAATTAAGAAGTTTAAATTCGATTGCTCACAAGGTAATGTTTTTGCTGACAATAGATTTAACTTAAACAAAGCCAACCGCAAAAATTAATTGATTAATTTAAGTTGTACTTAATAATTATTCACATCAATCAAAGTTCCTACTACCAGGACAGATTTAATATAAAATTGGTCAGTGTGCTAGATCACATACAATGCAGAGTTCCGTATAATAATTCTCAATGATGATGAAGACAATATGTTAATATTATAAATTACAAGTATAAATTGAAAATTTAAAAAGCCCCCGACATTCGCCATTTTGTGGCGGCGGCCATCTTGGATTCACATAGTGCTATTCTACTAGTCAAGCCCTTTCATTTGATACCCATATTAGATAAGGGAGTTGTGAAAAAATATGTAATCCGCCATTTTATAGCGGCGTCCATATTGGATCGATTTTCATCAAACATAGCTAACAACACTCTCGACTAATTCACCTTTCAAACAAATAAAACCGCATTCAAATCGGTCCACCCGTTTGAGCGCTACAGGGGAACAGACAGACACACACACACACACACACACACAGACACATCAAACTTAAAACACCCCGTCGTTTTTGCGTCGGGGGTTAAAAAGTAAGTAAAATTAAAATTATAGAGATAGTTCACAGGAGTAATAATAAACAATTCAAAAGAACACATAAAATACTATTTGAATAATATTTTGCCCTAAAATTTTCTAAAAATTGGTTAAGGAGATATTAGTAAGATTTTTTTATAATTTTAAAAATAAAAATATAAAATATCTTCAGTCTTAGTTAGTCTTACTACGATACTACTCGATAGTTTTACTATGGAACCCTAAAAATGACAGTAAAAAAACAATGCTTGCATATTAATATTACTGCATTGTTTTTGTGGTCAAATCCACTTCTGCTAAATTTAGAACCAGGAAATTTGACCTAACGTGTTGGATAAAATGTGTTAATTGTACAGACACCGCAGTTGATTAGGTATTACGTTACTTCGTCTATTACTTTATTAACTTTTTTTTTATTAATGAGCTATAATAACATATTTCCGCTTGAATAAAATCAAATAAGTATAGACAATATTATTTTGTAGATACCGACAGATAGTCTGATAGCGCGTACAGACCAAGCAGCCAAGACTAGCGAACGGCAACGAACGATAGCAAACGAATAGATGTAGACGCACAAGTGAAAGCAAACGAACGTTCGCTCGCTCAGCCGAGTCCAGGCACGTCCGACAGTTGTGTCTGTTTCCATATTTAGATTACAATAGGGCTTGCGTATCCGTGTCAGACAGAACTCCCTAAAACTATAAGATAATAAAAAAAAACACGGTAATCGTAGTCCGTACGCTCGCTCGCTTTCGCAAATCGCAAGCCTTCGCTTGCCATTGTTCGCTTGCGGCCGTTCGGTCTATGTGGTGCCTCCACAGCGAAGGGGAGCAAACGTTCGGTATCCATCGACAAACGCCCACGATTTGTCTTCTTTGGCATTGGTCTGGTCTGTACATTGCTGATATAATACAACGGCAACTGACATGACGTCATACTTAACGCACCCGTTCGATTTGTACACAGGGAACTGTATAAAGCACATCATACAGAAGCGTGCGCTACAGGAGCGGGCTGCACACTGCACAGTTCCTTGTATCTACACAGTTCCGTCGTTGTCGTCGTTAGACCGATAAACGTCCACTGCGGGACATAGGTCTCTACTTCCACACACCACGGTCTTGTGCCGCTTGTATCCAGTGGCTCTCTACGACTCTTTTGATGTCGCCAGTCCATCTAGTGGGGGTCTACCAACACTGTGATTTCCGGTGAATTTCTGGAACTGATTTCCTTGGAACCCCAACGTCTATCGGTTCTCCGAACTATGTGCCCCGCCCATTGCCACTTCAGTTTCGCAACCCGCTGAGCTTTGTCGGTGACTCTGGTTCTTCTATGGATCTCCTCATTTCTGATTGGATCGCGTAGAGGAACTCCGAGCATAGCTCTCTCCATCGCTCTCTGAGTGACTGAGCTTTCTTATGAGGCCCATATATTATCTAGTTAGCGACCATGTCTCAGATCCATATGTCACAACTGGGCAACACAGTTCCTTGTACGAGCCTATTACAACTTCTAGAACCTCCGCTGGACACGCTTCTGGCGCATGTTGTTTGTATCCAAGCCTTTGTTAACAAAACAATAGCCCATTTACGATATATCTAATAATATTAAGGTATCTATTTAAAATCTAGAAAACCCTGTTATACTGTACGAGACCTCGTCTGCAGGGTTAGGAAAAACGAAATAAAAACTGTATGGGAACAGTTTTATTGTTACATTCATGTTTGTAATATTATTTAGATAAGATTATTATCATATTATTTTGTTGACATTAAGTGCTACCCACCAATGGAGTCGACTTTGAGTTTGACTTGTAGTGAGTTGTACCTGGAAGGAAAGTATTTGTATTTGTAATAGGAACTTACTTGTATAATTTACGCGATAAATAAAAAAATGTCGCTCTCAACTCTCTATCCATACTATTTTAATATTATAAATGCCAAAGTGTGTCTGTCTGTCTGCTAGCTTTTCACGGCCCATCCATCCGTTTAATCGATTTAAACGGTATAAGAGGTAGCTTGCGTCCCGGAAATCGACCTATATATAGATAACTTTTATCCCGGAAAAGAAAAAATAGTTCCCACAGGATTTCAAAAAAGTAAAAACTTAAATTCCCTCGGACGAAATCGAGGCCATCATCTAGTTTCAAAAATAAACAAAAAAGTTAATTGTTGTTTCAACCGTGAAATAAACACACAGCTAACTGGTCTGTGAATAAACAGCAAAAGGTGTTGACAATCATAAACGGTGAACAATAAAGTGTAATTGAGCAGAAAAATGCGTAAGGTCAAGGCGCAAGAAATAAATCAAAACCCTTTTTATTACAATGTAACTAAGTAGTTATTATTACTGTAAGGAACGTGTTACATTTCCGCGCACAGTGGTGCTTAATTAAAAAAATAAGGTTGGGTTTTATTAATGTGTGACCATCGACAACCTGCAGCGTGCGACAGAACACGGGCCACGGCGCTATTATTAGGGCGGTTAGACTGGCGCTTTTTTGCATATTTAAGATCATTTTATAGGCTCGTATATAGTCTGTTCGTTTTCTTACGGTCGCCTTTTGTGTCTAGCCGCCTCCGCCGCGCGGTGTTTTGCCAAAGACACCGCCGTGACTTCAAAGCATGCCGCGCGGGGTGTACAGGCACAAGGGGTTTTGGCGTTTTATACCTACTCATATTTTTTCATTAAAATTCTCTTTCCTTTTTATATTTTTTTATATTCGTATTTTATTACAATAGGTATAACCATAGACATAAAATATAATATTCTCATGAACACGGGTCATCTCTCAAAATTAGAAGGATTTTAAACATAGTCTACCACGCTGGCCAAGTGCGGATTGGCAGACTATTCGGAGATTCTGTGAGAATAGAAAAAAATTACAAACAGAAAAAAAGTAATAAAAATAAAAGCAGAATACTAAGAGCACCTGCGCCTGTACCGACACTAAGTTACCGAACGAACTATACACGTGCTTTTACGCGTCATACGCATCTCATATAGCTTAGACGCGCTTAAGCATAAACTCATAGAGCCGCGAATAAAGTCGCGGAATACGCGATTGAGGAGTTCGGACTTCGGACTTGATGTCCATCAGCAGTCGGTCCCGGTTATTATCACTATCATGTGACAATAGTCGTTAAAACTCGCTAACCCGCTTTGAAGCAGCGTGGCGGGTATAAGCTCTAAGCTCCTCACTGCTATGAGAGAGGAGGCCTGTGCCCAGCAGTGGGACGTTAAAAGGCTGTAGTGGTGGTGGACCATCATGAAGACTAGAGCTACCTGGTATCTACAATATCAATTCAAAATCGACAGTTCTTGAATCCGTACAGTTAAGGTGGGCAGTAACTCTGCGGCATCAGGATTCCTATCTGCCTACTATATGACCATCTCGCAAACTTCCTCTATCGTAGAAAAATATCAAGCAAATCGGTTCAGAAATCTTAGGCAATGGATGTACGTCTACATAGAAAAAAATACCCACCTACTTAATTGATAGCTTGTTCTTCTTTTGAAAGTCTGATAAATAGCCTTTTTAACCGACTTCCAAAAAGGAACTTTGGAAGTCCAAAAATGACTCCTTTTTGGAAGTCGGTTGAAGGTTTATTATTTATAATATTTCTATATTTATATATTACTAGCGGACCCGGCAGACGTCGTCCTGCCCGCTATTAGTGCCACCTACCGGGTCCAATACGATCCGGTTTCTACTTATAAACCTTCCTCTTGAATCACTCTATCTATTAAAAAAAACCGCATCAAATTCCGTTGCGTAGTTTTAAAGATTTAAGCATACATAGGGACATAGGGATATAGGGACGGAGAAAGCGACTTTGTTTTATACTATGTAGTGATTTGTCATATTAGTGCGAAGCCACACTAAGTCGAGTCATGAATATATTACCTATACATAATATATCACCGCTAACGTACAATTAACCGTCCTTTTATTTAATTAAGTCTGTCGTCAAGTAAACGGATAATTAATTTAATTGGCGGCATAAATCAATAAGCAATCCCACCTGCCTATTATTATCGATGTCATTGTTGTAAAACCTTCGGTCAATCTTTAGGCGGATGCTATATTATGATCTATGAATGCGATTTCATGGTTGGTATTATGGTACTAAGGTGTGGTCAGGGCTGATGACGAAGAACATAATGAATAGTTTCGCCTGTGAAAAGCTGCACGTAGTTATGCTGAATTTTCACAACGCTACTAGACTTCGAATATCGAAAAACTACAGTATCAAAACAAAATACACCCAAAGCTTCGTCTTATTTTGATTAATTGAGTAGGTATTTCCAATTTTTATTTTGCATTTCCGCTCGGGGCGCTGGCTATTATAGATATATGGACGAATGCAAACCTTAAAACGAGCCCATTTAGGTCCATTTTACTCTGAAGTCATTGTTCAGTTCATTTAAGTCATCGTTAACATTGACGCAATGTGCAAACTCGGCAGATCTATAAAAATATGACCATAAAGGGTCGAAATAATTGATTTTTGTTTTATTTTATTTTTTATTTATAATTCCAATACACGCTCCGGTCTACCAGTGCAGGCGCACTTGCACAGGTAGACCATTCCGGCTGTCTGTAGCCGTAGCTCCGATCTATCTGAGCAAAAAATGTCAAACCAAGGGCAAACTAGGGTTTGGCGTAGCTTAGCTTTTAAGGTGGGTCCAAATATGTATCACTTGCCCGATCCGATCACCGTATCCGTATCAGCGTATCACGTATCAAGCCCCGTACAAGTTGTGGACGCCTCGATTTGCTCCGTATCCGTATCTTTACAATAATACAGTTTACAGTAGTATCACCTTTGATGATCGGACAAAGACCGACACGAAATGGGTCGGGCCGTTTCATAACGGCGTATCGAGATCGCGTATCATGACGCCGTATCATCACCCGTCCACATATGCGATCATGATACGCGTCGGCGATACGGATACGGTGATCGGATCGGGCAAGTGATACATATCTGGACCCACCTTTAGAGTCTCAAGCGAGTCGCATTTCTCAGAAAAGTTTTCGCGAATTAACTAAATACAGCTTTGTAATAACTAATGCTTTCAATAAGATATTTATTGAAAAATTACATAATTATGTAATACATTACGGCATCGACCCGCTATGCGCACTATTTGTTGTTGTCATGTCACAACAACAACATTCATATCAACATTCATAAAATATTAATCATATTATTATCGCACACCGGCAACGAAAACGACTCAACGCTGGAAAATAAGATTTCTATACCATACCAACATAGAATTTTATCGGATAAAAATGGTTATAGTTAATTAGGTAAGTATAGCGCGCTTATTATATATATTATATTTGCAGAGAGGTGGCTGCAGGAAAGTCACTTTTTCACTAAGTAGCCACTAGGTTTAGTAAGCTCACCTTTGCTGCATTAATATAGTGTCTTAAAAGTTATCACTTAATTATTATCAGTATAACACATCATCTTTTTATTTTTGTTCTATAAGTAAATTAGCTTCTGATGAATGATGATGAAATAAAGCTCAGTTATGTTAAAATGTCATTCCTGAAAATTTTAAACGGACACTGAAATTAAATTAAAAATAACATTTGTCAAATATGATGTCCCAAAAACTACAATTTTTGTATTGCATCACGTTTGTTTTCGATATGCGTCCGTACATGTACATTGTACATATACATTATATATATATGCAAAAGTTAAATAAAAACCTAGATAATGTTTGGCATGAGGACATAGTACCTATTACAGATAGTTCAACAAGAATGCTACAATGCTTGGAGTCACAACAAAACAAAAGGGGGAGAATACTTCAACTATATCAAGGTTACACGACGCTATATGTAAATGCAGCGAATACTTAGATTGGTAACCTACTTTGTAAAGCCTATCTGAATGATACCGGAACAATTAAGCTGCTGTTAAGTGCAAACCTAGTCTCTATTTCAAACAACATATTGATCAAAATCGAATAAATTAAGTTATGGGAGATACTGCATTTGGTTGTTTCACTTCAAGTCACGAACTTATTCATTTAGTAATTTAGGGTTTAAGAGAGAGGCACAATGAATAATTTTATCTTATTTATGCATTGCCCTGTTTTACGTACAATAACAACAATGGTAACTAGCATAAAGACTTAATTAAGCTTCATTAACTTAAGTAAAGTTATAGGCAAAGCGTGGCAAAATATATAGATATTTATATAATATTATTAAAAATATTATTATAAAATATATATAAAATATATAACTAGGTTAGATAGTACTTACTATAGTTCAACTTTTAATTATCTGCAGTAATCTGACGTTTCCTAATGTCATTCCGTAAAATAATGTTGCCAACCCCATTTCTATAGTGATGTGATACGTTCAATTCATTCAATTTCATTCTCAAAAGTTTCGTTCAAAGTTACTCTTTCATTAACATCATAATTTTATTTATCTACTAAGTAAATGGATGGCTCCTACGTATAAAAGCCAACTAATTTTGTCGTCTTGACTTTTTGTGGCAAACTTTTTTTTTTGTTAATTTGTGATTTTACTAACAAACAATGTGAAAGACTTTTTGTATAATTTTAGGTAATTTTATTGATTAAACTGTGATCTTTAAAAAAAAGCTTGCTTTTGTTAACTAGGTATTTCTTAAGAAAACACAATACGTTTTAAATACGGGTCCATAACTATACGTTTTAAAGAGTAAAGACTATAGAACTGAAAACCAGATCATAAATAATTTATATTTATTGTGTGAGATAACAACTTAATTTAACTTTCACTATATGATGAGTAAAAATATAAAAAAATTACATATTTTAACGGCCACTTTGGCACATTGGCCTTATTAGGTTGTTTTTGGAGTAAAAAAAAGTATAATAAAAACTAATGTACAAGGGTTAAAGTGCAGTAAAAGAATAACTTAAATATATACAAATATAACACTATATTGTAAATAAGGACGATATCTGTCATAGTTAACATGCTGCTGCCCCTTTATTTAAAAAAATGATATTTTTAAAAGAATACTTACTAGTTATTCAGAAAAAAATATATTGAACAGTAGTTACATATTTTTGGAATCTACTTATAATTTTCTAGATGATTTTGACCTTCCTGGTGCAGTGGTGAGCGCTTAGGTCTTATAAGTGGGAGTTTCCGAGTTCGATTCCCTGCAGGGGCAATTTGGGATTTTATAATTTCTAAATTGTTTTTGGTCCAGTCTGGTGGTAGGCTTTAGCCGTGACTGGTTAGCACCCTACTGGCAAAGCTGTGCTGGCCGGCTGCCAAGCGATTTAGCGTTCCGGTGTTCCGGTAGGATGCCGTGTAGAAACCGATCAGGGGTATGCATACCTCTTTCAAGTCTGCCCCCTTCCGTATTCGACTGCATCATCATTTACTATCAGGTGAGATTGCAGTCAAGGGCTAACTTGTAGTTGAATAAAAAAATAGATGATGATTATGAACTTAATCTGATTTTTGATAATTTTTTTTCAACTTTTGTCATCATACGGGTGAAAGAGTTCCGTATCGACGGGATGAACATTCAATGTTTGACAGTTACGAAACCCATGAACATTTTGTATGGGAAAATGTTTTTTCTTTTATTTTTTCGTCAATTTTCCAATATTTTTAACAGTTATTCTGCTATTCGGGACGGAGACAAATACAACAAATCAAAAACCATGAAAATCGGTCCAGCCGTTCTCGAGTTATAAGTGTTCTAACAAACCAGACTTTGTTTTATATATTAAAAATATATGTATTTATATATATACATATATATAGGTACACTTTGTACATAAAATATAATAATTACTTAAAATATAAACTTTAATTTGAATAAAATAATTGAATGATTCAAATCAATCAACTGTACCCCATCCCTATTTTATTTTCGTTAAAAAGTGACAACCCACGAAACTTCACATTAGTGCATACAATTAAAAGTCGAAGTATAGTTACATTTAACATCGGCAATATCACTATTATAATATTATTTTCTCTACCTACGAATATCATATTAAGAGCCCTCTCCATGGGAGCGACAAATCGTTGGTGAGTGGAGTCTAAAACAGTGATTTCTGCATTTAGAGAGCGAGACGTCTTCAGTATAGAAGAGTACTAAAAATATATACATAAATAAATAATAAATTAATGAAATAAATAAATTTTGCTTGAGATATCATGATTTTTAGTGAAAAACGGCAAAGTAAAAAGATGCAAATCAAGGTTTGGAATTTCGCCTATTTTAGCAAATATTTGGCAATTTTTTACATGAACTAAAGACATTTGTAATTATTATGAAGTAACCTATGATAAGACTTCGGTCGTTTTTCAATTTTCTAGTTTCTTATATAAATAGTTTATTTACGCACGAAATTGCCCCAAAATGTGCCCAAAAATAGTGATTTTTCAAGCGTCATAACTTTCAAAATAAATATAATTTTACTAATATTTTTATTTTATGGCATAGGTAATGGAGATATAAATTGATATCTGGCTTAACTTTAGACCTATTGCGACAAATATTAGAATAATAGGCGTAATACGTTTGTATGGAAAAGCGCGTGAAGAGAGCGGCCTAAGTCTTTAAACTAAAATTGTAGAGTCTAAAGCAGGCCTCAAATATTCGGAATCAGATCCTGAATTCAGAAACAGAACTCATATTATTCTAAAAACGACTGAGTGTTTTGTTTCAGAATCGGAATTATTTACAATTTCTTAATCCTTGCGTACACATTCTGAATTTTTCGTCAAGTTTTTACTGAATAGGTACCTGGTACACTCAATAATATTAGTTTACAAAATTTCTGAACACAATTATTGAACAATCTAAAGGAAGAAACGTTTGAGGGAATTTTTCGATTTAATTCCTATTCTGAATTCAGAATGTTTAAATCTAATTTTATTATGATCGAACTTCCGGAATGTTTGCGACTGGGCTCAAATTCGTTTTTTTATAGACGTAGCTCTATGTAAGCTGTAGGTTCCAATCCTATTTAACCTAAAACCAGCTTATACGTTTAACCGCCACGCTTAACAGAACCTTTATTACCTACCATCACTACATAGTATAAAACAAAGTCGCTTTCTCTGTCCCTATATCCCTATGTCCCTATGTATGCTTAAATCTTTAAAACTACGCAACGGATTTTGATGCGGTTTTTTTAATAGATAGAGTGATTCAAGAGGAAGGTTTATAAGTAGAAAAATTGGACCCGGTAGGTGGCGCTAATAGCGGGCAGGACGACGTCTGCCGGGTCCGCTAGTTTATCTATTTAAGTAAATTCCAACAAAATAACGGTTGTTGGATGCATTAAATTATAACTCCTACTTTTGATAGGGGTTGGAATTAGATCATTCCAGTTTCAATATCGTCATCTCTAAATTGATGATGAGTAAGAAGATGACAATAAGGCACTTTATTATGTCTTCTGTTACCCCATATCGGGTGACGGTGACGCATACAATAGGTCATACGCGAACACGATCCCTCATGGGATGCTTCCCATGTCAGTCTGTTACCACCTTTATTTGTGGGTTGGCACTTGCACACCATGGAGAAAATTTCGGTACATATTTTTTATATTCTTAAGTAATATTCCGTAATAATTAAAGTATTTAGGTAAATATCCTAATAATGAAATCAAACTTTTTGGATCGGTAAGAAATAAAAAAAGATATTTTTTTTACAAATGTTAAATGCAATCAATTTTCAATACCAATCTATTCCAATGTAACATATTATTGTCTAATCATTCGACAATAATTAAAGTTCTTTAGACTTTAACTCATTAGACTCTAATGAGTTAGTTAAACTATTTTGGTGTGACTAACTAGTCGATGCAGAGATCAATGATAAAATAAAATATGTTCGATTGTTTTAACAAGTAAAAGGTGTCCTTAAGAGCGCTCTCCATGGGAGCGACAAATCGTTGGTGAGTGGAGTCTAAAACAGTGATTTCTGCATTTAGAGAGCGAGACGTCTTCAGTATAGAAGAGTACTAAAAATATATACATAAATAAATAATAAATTAATTAAATAAATAAATTTTGCTTGAGATATCATGATTTTTAGTGAAAAACGGCAAAGTAAAAAGATGCAAATCTAGGTTTGGAATTTCGCCTATTTTAGCAAATATTTGGCAATTTTTTACATGAACTAAAGACATTTGTAATTATTATGAAGTAACCTATGATAAGACTTCGGTCATTTTTCAATTTTCTAGTTTCTTATATAGTTTATTTACGCACGAAGTTGCCCCAAAATTTGCACAAAAATAGTGATTTTTCAAGCGTAACTTTCAAAATAAATATAATTTTACTAATATTTTTATTTTATGGCATAGGTAATGGAGATATAAATTGATATCTGGCTTAACTTTAGACCTATTGCGACAAATATTAGAATAATAGGCGTAATACGTTTGTATGGAAAAGCGCGTGAAGAGAGCGGCCTTAACTATTTGGTCGTACCAACGTGTAACGTATGTATTTCATTTTTATATTATGTAGTTTAAGAAGATGTAAATACTTACTACAAAAATGAGATAGATTGTCTGACGAAGAGATTTATAATATGAAAGTCTAGGTATGAAATATTGTTAATGGAAAAAGTGTCAGAGGCGAATGATTTCAATCAGCGGCAATTTTACTTAAAAACCCAGCAACAGTGGTACTTTTTTTTTTAATTCAACTCCAAGTTAGCCCTTGACTGCAATCTCACCTGATGGTAAGTGATGCTGCAGTCTAAGATGGAAGCGGGCTAACTTGGAAGAGGTATATACACCCCTTGATCGGTTTCTACACGGCATCGTACCGGAACGCTAAATCGCTTGGCGGCACGGCTTTGCCGGTAGGGTGGTAACCAGCCACGGCTTAAGCCTCCCACCAGACCAGACCAGAAACAATTTAGAAATTATAAAATCCCAAATTGCCCCTGCCGGGAATCGATCCCGGGACCTCCCACTTATAAGAACACAGCTCTCACCACTGCGCCAGGGAGGTCGTCAAACTTCACTTAAGTATATCAACTTCTGGCACGCTGTCTAACAACCAACATTGAATACAGCAAATTATACAGAAGCGAAGAACATCAAAATATACCAAAAGTACTTAATATTATAGTTAACATTTTTTTCTTCTTTATTGCAGTTGGCAGACAACTTACCGAAACAGCTTTCAGAGCTGAACATTCGGTCACGGGCGATAACACAGGGCTACACCTTGCAGAAACTTACGCCAAAGGATAAGGAGGCTGTGATAGAATTTTTAAGAAAGTAAGTTTAATGATTGAAATATTATTTATTACACCATTTACAGATACTTTTAAAACCGTTAAGCAAAGAGGGTAAATTATTAAAATCAACGCTTATTTTTCCTATTCTACTTTTTAATAGCAAAGAAAAACTACGATATTGTTATTAGGTAGTTATTAGGTACCTACCTATTCTCAAAATCGACCTCATGAAAATAGTTTTGGCTTTTGTACCTCCACATTTCTCTTTTCTTTTTAATGTGCACATCTGTGGTGCACACCATCTTTTGAAAAATCGAAGTAAACTACATTACGACGAAGTTTCAAACGATTGAATAAGTGAGGGTATACTGCGCATTTAGAGACCTTTAATAGCCAAACAATTAAATAAAATATATATATGTTACCGGCTGAACCCGATTTCAGGACAAACTAGTTTTGCCTAGGCTAAACTAGTTCTTCCTATATGCGATCGGATTAACTAACTAGTATAGCCTAGTGCAAACTAATTTTTCCTAAGCCTCATAGGATAAACCAGTTTAGCCTAGTGCCATTTTATTTGATTTCAAAATTATTTATTTTCTTCAGAAGCTAGGTTAGGTTAGGTTAGAACATAAATATTCATGTTTTATGTTCTAACCTAATTATAACCTAATTATAATTATATTCTGGCCGCAGGCCGGGCACTTAGGTTCTATTGGGTCTTGGGAATAGGTTCTATTGGGATTTGGGAACTCCCGCATGTGCAAGTCCTGACACAGTTTATCAATTAATTTCAACTCAGCTAAATTGGTTTAGACTTAAGACTGGCCGTACTAGTTTATCCTAGAGTGTGCGTATTTATATCAGGATCAACTAATTTGACCTAGGCTTAACTGGTTTATCCTATGAGGCTTAGGAAAAACTAGTTTGGACTAGGCTCTACTAGTTAATCCTATCGCGTATAGGAAGAACCAGTTTAGCCTAGGCAAAACTATTTTGTCCTGAAATCGGGTTCAGCCGGTAACATATATTTATATCTTTTATTTAATTATTTGGCTATTAAAGGTCTCTAAATGCGCGTAGTATACCCTCACTTATTCAATCGTTTGAAACTTCGTCGTAATGTAGTTTACTTCGATTTTTCGTTTACTTCGACCTGAAATCGGGTTTGACCTGTAACATAGGTATACATATTAGGTACTATGATTTGTTTTCAGATTCTTCTTCCGCGACGAGCCTCTAAACCAAACGATCAACCTGCTAGAGACACCCGAGTCCCGCTGCTACGAGCTAGAGGAGTACGCTTCCAGTTCGCTCGCCGACGGCGCGTCTATAGCGGCGGTCGACGACAACGGCGACTACGTAGGCATTGTCATCAACGGAGTTGTTAGACGAGAGGTATGTACATTAAAACAAAAACATTATGTAACAAGTATAAATTAAAAATTTAAAAAACCCCCGACATTCGCCATTTTGTGGCGGCGGCCATCTTGGATTTGCATAGTGCTATTCTACCAGTCAAGCTCTTTCATTTGATACCCATATTAAGGAAGTTGTGAAAAAATATGTAATCCGCCATTTTGTAGCGGCGGCCATCTTGGACCGATTTTCATCAAACATAGCTAACAGCACTCTCGACTAATTCACCTTTCAAACAAAAAAACCGCATTCAAATCGGTAAACCCGTTTGAGCGCTACAGGGGAACAGACAGACACATACACACACACAGACACGTCAAACTTATACTTAACACCCCGTCGTTTTTGCGTCGGGGGTTAAAAACAAAAACATTATGTAAAACTAAGTCCCTGACTACATTTCGATGGATATAATAAACAGACTTATAATACTTTTAAGTTTTTTTGCTCTTAAAGAACTGAAAAATAGAATGTCAGATTTCGATATTTTCTGCAATTCTGAAAACTGAAGCGAAGACTTACTTAGTCTTTACAAACCATTAACGCATTACCGTGGGTAAATATAGATCTTGGATTGCAAGACAACTGCAAGGGAGTACAATTTCGCTGTTAAATGTACTTAATTCTGTTGCAGTTGACAAACTGATATGTTTAATTGCTTCGCACCGGCCGAAAATGCATTATGAACTGCATGCGGAGTCAATCCGCATTTACAGTCACGTTAACTGCAACTGCAATACAACTGTATCTAAACTGTTTCGTAGTCGTTTTTCAGTCCATATGCAGCATATCCATATGCACTCAGTTACGTGTATGACCACTAAATACCTTGCAATCACTACATAGTATAAAACAAAGTCGCTTTCTCTGTCCCTATGTCCCTATGTATGCTTAAATCTTTAAAACTACGCAACGGATTTAGATGCGGTTTTTTTTAATAGATAGATTGATTCAGAGTGAAAAAGCTGTGATAGCCAAGTGGTGAGGACGACCGACTTCTAATCGGAGGTCGTGGGTTCGATCCCGGGGCACGCACCTCTGAGTTTTCGGAGTTATGTGCGTTTTAAGTATTTAAATATCACTTGCTTTAACGGTGAAGGAATACATCGTGAGGAAACCTGCATGCCTGAGAGTTCTCCATAACGTTCTCAAAGGTGTGTGAAGTCTGCCAATCCGCTTGGCCAGCGTGGTAGACTATGGCCAAAACCCTTCTCACTCTGAGAGGAGACCCGTGCTCTGTAGTGAGCCGGTAATGGGTTGATCATGATGATGATGATGAGAGTGATTCAAGAGGAAGGTTTGTAAGTAGAAAAATTTGACCCGGTAGGTGGCGCTAATAGCGGGCAGGACGACGTCTGCCGGGTCCGCTAGTAGCCAATATGAAACACACAGTCGGTATTGCATATCGGTATGTAGGTAGGTATTACTGCAGGGTATGCAATGCGCTCTGTAATGCAGTAATGCATTATACAACATTAGTATAGGTATAATGTGTCGGTAGTTACCTAATTAAAAGTGTTGTTAATTAACTCGAAGGAGGTGCCGGTGCACAACACTATTAAATGGGCGTGGCGTAACTGAATCTTAAAATGATCTTTCACGCAAGGTATTTTATAAGAGTTGTTTTAATCTCTAAATTGAACTGCATTGACAGCTCGCAAAATAATGCTATCCTTTTCAAAATGTTCCCTACGAAAAAGGACAGCACGCTAGATCTGTCTATTCAGTTTAGTTTAGAGTTATTTTTTTAGCTGTTGTGTCAATTACTGTTCTGCATCGCTTCTCTCATAGTCGAGGGTCGTGACCTTTTCGCATACATGTGTACATCCTGTGGTTGTGGGGTCTTTGTGATGTGTTGATAAATGATAGATTTGATTATAAGTAGATGATAGTGAACTTGTATTGATATTAATGATTTATGATGATATTGATAGTAGCGTACTTTCCGCGCGGATGACCGATCCTTCTTTACTGTCTTTACCACAACACACTCGCGAGCAAGAGGCAGTGGCGTAAACTGCTGAGTACGCGGTGTTCGCTTACACGCAGTGACCCGAACAGTGGTTTGTGATGATGCTGATTAAGCAACGTTGACTCTAGTCGGTATCAGGGTGGGTGACTGACTTTAGAGATCCGAATTTGCTTTAATACCTCCTTGCCTCGGAGAGTGCGTTTAAGCCTTGCGCTATTGAGTATTCTGAGCTTTCGGTCCATGGTCTTTATCACCATCAGTCTAGAAACCATCTATTTAATAATAATTTGTCAAACTAAAAACCGGTAGGCATTAAGTAGGTATAATTATTTAGCCTGGGACGTATACAACGGGTTCCCCAGGCGTCCAGCATAGTCAGCGAGAGGGAACAGCCGTGGTGGTTTTAGTTAGGGTATACCCATAGGGGGAGTCCCACATAACCTCCGTTCTGCCCAAAGAACGGGGGTACCTATAAAAGGTTTCCACCACGTAAAAAAAAAAAAAAAAAAAAAAAAAGGTATAATTATTTAAAACAAGAAAACCCCTACGATTATGTGAATGTATCTTATCAGAGTGTTTTGTGTCAACGAGCCCTAACGTCAATTTTGTCGTGCCAGTAATAATTGCAAGTCCTTTTAAGCTTAACAACTGTAAAATAATGCTGGTATTGTAAGCTAATCGGTCTTGAAACTTCCGCCCAGGTGTTGATTGAATGTCAACCGTTGACAATGCATCCAATTACGGTATAACCAATAGCTATATCACCAGTAGATAATTAAATAGTCACACTTTTTAATTACCCCCGTAAATTATACAGGGAGATCTGCAAACATATAATTAGCAAGTATATAAATTATGTACTATATATTATATTTTCATTCACCTGTAATTAGCATTTTAAATTTTCCTAGTCTTTTCCGGGATAATAATAATATAATATGAAGACTATATCCATCCATATATCCATCGCCAGGATGCAAGTTTAGGGTTCCGTACATAATTATGAACAATATAATATTTTGGGTCTAAGAAATATTTAATTTCGAAATATTAATTTCCGAGCTAGACATCGCAACAAAAGTGAAAAAACGTGAAAGAAAAACTCAAAAAATGATAATTTATTTTGGTCACAGCTTATGAACTATTTTATAAATCGTTTTTTTCAGTATTTGTTGTTCAAATAGAGCATATGGTACATAATATACCGAAATATCATATTCCTAACTACTTAGTTTAGTTTTTGAGATAGCCCCCGTCACAAAAATGGTCTAAAACTGACAACTTTGATTGCCCCCCATTTCCTTATTTTTTGAGCAAAAATTAAACAAAATACATTTTTACTCTACTGAATGAGGTCTAAACAATTATACTCCACAAGCTAGGATAAGAAAAAATTTTTTTTCCGGTTCCTTTTTCATGTATGGGAGCCCCCCTGAAAAATAATTTAATTCAATTTCTAATTCAATATTTCATTTTGAGTCAACGTTTTACACAAAATGCCAAAATTTTAGATTTATAATTTTAGATAGACCGGCGGACGGACAGACAGACACACAGCCAGCAGAGTGACATTAATAGGGCTCCGTTTTTACCCTTGTGGTACGGAACCCTAAAAAGTAAGACACGTAAGGGCCTGTGCAGACCAGGGACAGTCCTCGGCGTACTTTAATGTTGTCCGTCAAAAATAAATAACTTAACTGCATAACGCACACAATGGACTGATAGTACCTACAACGACTATTTAGTTGTAGACTATTATTGCCCTTCGCGGATATACCTTGTCCAGATAGATAGACAGTGATAGAAACACTTTGACGTGAATACGTCTTTAAAGAGGTTGTTTCGCTGCGTCACATAATTTCCTTTTATAGTTGACATAATACTCACATAAAATTTTATTATTTCTGATAATATGCGGTTGGCCTTAGACCATAGCGCTGAACAGTCAACACTGCGCCCGTTGAGGCCGTTTTTTGCTTTATTATCATCACAATCAGTACAGGATCGGCTTCTATAGAAAGGAATTTCGTCTCATTCACGTTTCAGGAAGACAACAGCCGTTACCGAACTAGTTGTTCGTAACCTGTTCTATTAACCCATTATTATATTGAGATTGGATATAAACGAATATGATAACATTGTCTCAGAAGCCTTGACAATATTATTATGTTATTGTTCAGTACAAGTTTTTTATTAAGTACATTGATTTTTTTCGTATGTCGAAAGTAAATGATTTTATTATGACACCAATGCCCACTTCCGTAGAGCCTGTCATAAGATGAAGTTTGGACTAAGTAGGTATAAGTTCTGGGCACTAGAACACCTTTATGGCTTATTCTAGAACCGTTAACTTTGAACTCTTTTTTTCATGTTGTTTTCATGAATACTAGATAATACTATAAGGTACATATTCATAATTATAATGTCAAGTTTCTCTTTTAGTGCAGTACATTACATGTACCAAAATATATATTTAAATTAATAATGTTTCTCGGATCGATTACATGTTTTGCAAGGACTTAAAAGATCTTGAGATTGATGTAAGATAGGTACCTACTTTTTATCTCGATAAACAAAAGGTTACTGTGGGATTTTTTTTAAATTAACTTCACGCGGACAAAGTCGCGACGAAATAAAAACTCTTCATCATAAAAGTTACATTTTACTTATTTGAAGGTATAAAGTAAATGTGTTATTTACGTGAAATGATTCTTAAAAAATGTTAACAAAAGATATTTAATAACATCCTTAAAATAATTTAAAAAAAAACATTAACATTAACGTTTTACTTGCTATTACGTATAAATCATTTGTGAAATTAAAATTGTAATTTTCTGTCCTCCAGGAAGTAGACTACACGGACAAATCGGACGACTGTCCCCACCCGAAGTTCAAGCGGATCCTCAAACTGTTGGGACACTTGGACCGCGAGGCGAGGATCTGGGACAAACTGGACCCGAGCTGCCACACTGTCGTGGAGATCAGGATAGCGTCCACTCACACCGGCTGGAGGGGACGAGGCTTGATGAGGGTGCTCTGTGAAGAAACTGAGTAAGTATTTGTAAAAAAACCTGTCCGAGAGTGGGACTTTCCTACCCAACAGAAGCGAACCTACCTGTTGAATTTCTCTTTCTTGTCCCCTGTCGCCCTGTCTTGCGGTTTCCTTATATGGACACGCTGCCCAGACAGCTGGCCGTTGCGAGTAGGGTTAGGTACATTTCATTTTGAATATCATAAAACTATTTCATTAAAATTTTTCATGGTTCATTAATAATTAATTAATCCAAAGAAGATTTTAATTTCTATGTTAATTTATACAGTTATTAGTCTTTAAATCAGCTCTTTAGTGTACTCAGATGATTAGTTTTAAGCATACCGTGCTGGAATGAATTGTTTTTTTTTTTTCTGTTTCTTTGTAAATTTTAAAGCCGTAACTATTATAGTTAACTGTTTTTACTTAATCAGCAAATGAAACTACAGTAATAAATTGTGTCCGACTCACTCATACTGAGTCTCATACATGCTTTTCTAAAATCGCCCGCATCCGGATTGCGTTTTTTTTTTTTTAATTAAAAATGACCTCAAGACCAGGCCCAAATCAAGTGGAAAATGTTGGAGGATAATCCGCGAGTGGAATTTTTCTTTCGCGTGTCGTCCGCAGTCCGCAAAGATAAAGGCGCGTCTCTAAATATGACAGTGCAGCGGAATTCCATACGAGGAGCTGGCGAACAAAACGGCATAACTACACCTCTGCGCTCTGGTCAAAATATATTTTTTTTAACCCCCGACGCAAAAACGACGGGGTGTTATAAGTTTGACGTGTCTGTGTGTGTGTGTGTGTGTGTGTGTGTGTGTGTGTGTGTCTGTCTGTTCCCCTGTGGCGCTCAAACGGGTGGACTGATTTGAATGCGGTTTTTTTTGTTTGAAAGGTGAATTTGTCGACAGTGTTGTTAGCTATGTTTGATGAAAATCGGACCAAGATGGCCGCCACTACAAAATAACGGATTACATATTTTTTCACAACTCACTTAATATGGGTAGGTATCAAATGAAAAGGCTTGACTAGTAGAATAGCACTATTGCAAATCCAAGATGGCCGCCGCCACAAAATGGCGAATGTCGGGGGTTTTTTAAATTTTTAATTTATACTTGTTAATTCGGTGGTTTTTGGCCTGCTGAACAAGAATCTTACTCTAACTTACTCTAACTAACTAATATAATAGGGGAGAGTCCGGCAGTACCGCCACCCTAAGGTTTATTTGGTATAAAATTAAAATCTCCAAAGTAATATGTTATATATTTGCTGATTTATGTAAAATAACTCATAATGTATAAATAAAAATAATGTAACATCAATATATTTGGAAAGAATCAAATTTATTAATAAAATCGAAAGACACTAAAAATTAATAGTAAAAAAATTGTCCTCCAGTACGGGCCAGAAACAAATACCATTTATACTAGGCAATAATCACATATTTTATTGGTTTAATAGTTCCAAAATGTTTGCGTAAGCCTTTTGCACCCAAATCTTGCAGTTTCCACACTGAATCCAATCCTCTTTATGAGATTTGAGGCACAGAGGGCATATTGTTTCTTCCTAAATCTTTCTTTGAAAAAGGAGCTAGTTTTCATTCTTTTTCCTGTCTTTTTTGTCGGTATCGTTGCCTGATAGCAAAACATCCTTGCCTTTTTTGTTAACTTCTTTATCTTTAACCGTGAAAAGTTTACTAAAAGTTTGCTTATGGGCATTAGCCTATTGTCTAAATCCTTAATATGTTCTGCCAACACTTTTTCGTGTTCAGGCGAGAATGTGTCGTGGAAACGACCCATAGCAGGCTTAAAGCTTTATTATTTTTCTCTTTATAATTTTCAATAGCTTTAATTCTACATTTAAAGTCATTCTTGGTACTTTGAATCTCAGCCTGACGCGCATTCATTTCTGTGCCTACTTAAAACTTTTCCACGGCTCTATGCATTATGGCAGGATCCCAGGTGCGCTTCTTTGTCTTCCTTTCACGTCCATTGTCATCATCTAACATATTTATGTACCTATAAAGAAATTAAACCATTTAAAATAAACTCAACCAGTGGCCGGTACTGACGGATAATTTCGTGGCCCGTACTGGAGGAAGCGAAATAAAATTTCGAGATCGCTCAATTATAAAATGTTACGTATAAAGCATGAATTAAAACATTATTATTGTAGCTATATAAATAATAAATACATACCACGATTAACTATTGTCGATATATTCCAATAATATTCAATTATCACCCCCGTTACAATACTTGTGTAACGAATGTCACCGCGCGCAACGCAATTCTTTGCACTGACAGTTAGTCGGTAGCTGACAGGTCGCCCCCGTTTTGGGCATAGACTTGTCAAAGTGAACTACTTAAATGGAGCTAATGGTGTCAGCGTTAGCTGTTATATAATCTTAGAAATAGCAACTGGCCGGTACTGGATGCCGGCCCGTACTGCCGGACTCTCCCTTATATATAATCTAACTTAATCTAACTTATTTCTATCGAAAGTGATCTAAAACTGCATTAAAATTGCATGCAAAGTTCGTTGGCTTCGAACAAAATATTTTAACAGCTTTGAATACGTGTTTTGCTTCTCCTGTAAAATGTTATTTTACGTAATTATGCCGTTTTGTTCGCCAGCTCCTCATACGAGACATTGCTCTGTCCCTGTAGTTAATGGGTATAGGTAACATAATTAGCTGTTTATAACTACGTCACGTTCCGAAACGTTCACGTTAACAGGATACATTTCGGCGGCATTATAAAGCTTAAAGGATTTTAATGCCAAGCAAGGTCGGACTAATTGTCTGTCTCACTAGGTCACAATTTTAGACGTACCTAATATACGTTATTAAACGATGCAGCTAAAAATAGAATAAGGTTGTATGCTTTGTCTAGATTTTTTGCTTTCAAACAATAATTATTATAATATGAAGGTATCGCAGACAGGACATTGCGTGTCGCAGTTATAGTTTAATTTCCGGCATATTATGATACGACTAGTTGCTCTACAAAATAGAAGTTTTTAGTTAATTGTGGGTTATTGATATTTAGATCCGTTTGGGTAAGAAATTTCGCTGCCATTACCAACGTACGAAGTTAATACACACCGATAATACCTACATATTATATTCAACACAAACAAAAAATAAAAACTTGAAAAGTCTAATCGCTATTCTATTAAGGAGGGTCGCATACTACGAGCAAAAATCTGTTTAGTAAAAAATAAAAATTGACTTTAGGAAATTATCAGAAAATGATATAAGCAGAAGTTGATACAAGTTTACTTCATGAATCATAAAATATTAAAATTAGATGAGATTTTTTTGCTTTTAAAATCAGCCGCATACTTCAATAAATAAAATGATTTATCATATAATATAATAATTAATAAATATATATATATAGTAATAATAATAATAAATAAAGTAAATAATTTAAATGCTATAATTTTTATAATAATATAATATAATGCTATAAAAAATTTTTTTTACTTTTTTTTCAAAAAAAATCAATGGGACCATTTTGTAAACATCCTCAGCTGTCGATCGAAAATAGAATCACGCAAATCGGTTCAGTAGTCTCTGAGAAATTGGTAAAACAAGTAAATTACATGGAAAAAATACCTCCGAATAGACGCGATGACGTCATACTCGAGTGAGAAATTTTGCGCTAAAATACATGAACTTAAATAATTAATTTCTCCGTCATTTATTGATGTATTTAAAAAAAAATTCACTGATTTATTAGTTTTAATCTATATTTTAATACCATTGCGTTCAATATGATATTTTAAACATCAGGAAACTTCCTCATTGCTAGTACTTAATGTTATTTTAAAAATAATATTTTAATACTTATTAGGGAGCACCTAATTTCCATAAAATTACAGTTAAGAACATATAGGAAATGTTTCTTATACGAGTAGGCATCCATATAACATGATTGTTCTTCGAGAATTATATTTTTATGTTAATGAATATTTAGACCAGGGTTGATAGATACCTTTAAAAATAATAAAAAGTGAAAGAAAATCACAGTAGGATGAAACCCATTGGAAAAGGAGGAGAATATTATAAAAATACTTGACTTAATATCGAAAAAGTAATATTATGTTAGTAATAAAGTAATATTTTCTTTAAAAAAATAACATGCTTAACGTAACATAACCTAAAAAATTTAAATTGAATGATATTTTAATACAAGATTTAAAAAATTCAAATTACGGTTTTTTTTTCGTTTTCTAAGAAGATTTACTATAGTAATATATATATTTTTTATACTACACCTGCTCTGAAAGTACCTTCTGGTTTTTCTCTAGGAACAAGTATCTATGGAACCGAAATATTTTAGACGAAATCAAACATCTCTTTGACTCACTCACTCGTACCGATTTTAAGCATAAGAAAGAAAGAGAAGTCTGCTACTATCAGTTGTCCTACTTTAAACAAAAATAACCACTTTTTCCTACAATCTGACGTAGTTCAACCGTGGATGTAGTTTAGCAGAAAGGACCCAATCCACAAAATGGTAAAAATGAGTTATACAGGGTATAAGGAGACCGCTTCCGAAAACTTGTCGCTATTATTAGACTACCTAAACACAATCCAGTATAACCGCAATAACCTTATAGCGTAGGTATCACGCGCAACAACGTGACTGCGCGAGGTCAAGGTAATGCAAAGTTCGCTGTCCTCCAGCGTCAGCTGATTTTATTTGGATTACTTTTAACTTTTAAAAAATACAGGCAATATTTTTTTTATTCCCCAAAAACGGGAATTGCACAAAAAATGCATTTTTTGTAAAAACGACTTTTTTCACATTTTTTTTAATAATATCTTATCAGTAATCTTTGGACACGTCTCCCAACGTGAGAATGACTCCATAGAGCGACTTGTCGTACAGGGCAAAATAGAGGGCACCAGAGGGCGAGGAAGGTCGCCTATGCGATGGACCGACCAAATCAAATCAGCTGTGGGCGGTTCCTTGCACGATTGCACCAGGCTGTCGGCCAGCAGGGAGAAGTGGCGAACACTCGTGTGGCGCATAAATCTGCCCTTAAAGACGTCACTTCTGGATGACCACGACCGCTCTGTTAAGAGTGAAACGAAGAAGAAGATCAGTACTTATCAGTACTATCACCTATCTTCGTTTTCGAGAGCGTTTCGCATACAACTATTCAAAGAGATCCTAAAGGTTGTTTCTTTCACTCAGAAAAAAAGATCCCTGATCCTACAATGTTATCATGGTTTTTTATGTTATGTATGAAATTATGTGTGCGTTGGGCGTTTGGGGGTGCCTAATAAACTCGTATGTTTGCTACGAGAATTTCTTATAAATCATACCTTTCGTTACCGCCTGGACCAAGAGCGTCACCAGCTGATGGGCAAAGGGGGGGACTAGATTAATAATATATACGGAGGATGGAAAGAAAAATGAATTTTAGGTCCAGTCGAGAGGTTATGAAGGTGTAAAGCAAGTATTACAAGTTCTTGAATTGACGTGAAAATCATCATCATCATCATCATGATCAACCCATTACCGGCTCACTACAGAGCACGGGTCTCCTCTCAGAGTGAGAAGGGTTTTGGCCATAGTCTACCACGCTGGCCAAGCGGATTGGCAGACTTCACACACCTTTGAGAACGTTATGGAGAGAACTCTCAGGCATGCAGGTTTCCTCACGATGTTGTCCTTCACCGATAAAGTAAGTGATATTTAAATACTTTTAAGACGCACATAACTCCGAAAAGTTAGAGGTGCGTGCCCCGGGATCGAACCCACGACCTCCGATTAGAAGTCGGTTGCCCTAACCACTAGGCTATCACAGCTTTTATTTGGAAGACGTGAAAATAGTTATTAATTATAAGTAAAGTGAGTGAATTTAGGACTTTGTTTGCATTTGGCTATACTCTGATTTTTAATTCGGTGGAAATCTGACGTTTCGTAATGTTACCAGAGATAAAACAATTCTCACAAAAGAGATAAAAAAATCAAAACTTATTGTTATAAAAATCAACTGCCTCATGTAGCAAGTGCCAAGCGGGAGCAGATAGACATCTGCCCCCCTAGAGATTTGATAAAATTCATAATTTTATCAAATCTCTAGGGGGGGCAGATTTCCCTATCTGCTCCCGCTTGGCAACACCCATGGCCTGGACGGCATCTTATCATCTCCGAGACCACTTGGTGCTTGAATCCCCCGGCAGTGCTGTTCCCTCTCTTGTATGCGCTATTTACCAGCGACATACATTGCACCCCAGATGTTATGTTAGCCTAGTTTGCGGACGATAAGATGACATATACGACCCATAACCAATTCTCGGTCATTCGATCTCGACTCCAAGTTACGGCTAACATCTAGGGTCTAGGCGAATGGTTCCGCCGCTGGAGGATAGAGGTCAACGGTGAAAAAACGGAACTGTGCTTTTTACAGGAAAGCGTGGTAGCAAGTACTCCGGCAAACGTGCCGAAATAATTTCTATACGGCGTTCTTTTCCCCTGGCAAGACAAAGCCAAATATCTAGGTGTGAACTTAGACGATAAGATGAACTTTGCCGCTCAAAGACGTAAAGCCCCAAAAGGCAGCATTTGTGCTCAAGTTGTGCATTGTGATCGAGCAAAGAACCTGTATTCGCTCAATAATGTCCTGCACATGCATAGTATTTGCACATATCCCTCCCTTCTCGATTAAAGCAGACTAGGTAGTTTTGCAAACACTGCAGAATAAGTTTCTGCACACGGCAATGGGTGCCCCGTGGTTTGTGCGCAATATTGATCACCAAGATCTCGATCTCCCTGTTCTAGCCCAACACTTTAAGCAGTTTTCAAAGAATTACCTTGAGAAAGCTGCCCGCCATACTTTGACGTGAATCCCTTCCTCTGTTACGGGGACGTATGGATTAGTCTATTGCAAAACTAGCATTCCAACGTCACGTAAGCCGAGTTTCGAGACTCACAGGAGACGCTCTTAAGACGATGTTCTCCCCGATTTTTTTCAAGCCCTTGGGCTCTAGCTCCGCTGGCAGAGTTTCTGCGCTCGCTTCCCCCTAAGGGCCTAAACATTCCGAAATAAATCATTTTTATTTAAAAATATCAATTTGTTTAGAAAGTTTTGTTTTTAGTTCCTTTCTGAGCATTAAGAAAAATACGCCGTAGTGTTAAAACCAATTTAGCAGAAACGACTCAAACCCAAATTTTCCCCGATAACCGTAAGATACGTCAGTCTTTGAAGTACAATAAAAATATTAGTATTTTTGCCCATATTTGACAATATTTTCAACTATTCCAAAGATAATATCATTGCAGCAATTACCATCCAAACTTCAAACCTCGATTACTCAGAATAACTTTTTATGGGTTGGGTCATTTCTACTAAGCTACGTCCAGTTGACTGTCAACACAGAATAACAATTTCTCGTAGGGTAAACGGCAAGTATTAACGACCCCCTTAAGATAATTTTAAAATCGATATCAGTTATTAACAGTAGTATATTACTAAGTAAATTACAAAATAGCACTAGCTTTCACATTTTTATTTGTTGTTTGTTATTTTATGTTACTTTCATATTCTATAGTTTATTTGCACTACCTTAAATGCTTTTAAATATAAGATTACCGTATAATAAATATCCATATGCCTATTTGTAGGTACTAACTATAACATGTACTAATTAAAAAGCGGTGATAGCCATCATTTGCTGTAACAGTGAAGAAAAACCTGCATGCCTGAGACTCTGCATAATGTTCTCAAAGGCGACCAATCCACACTTGGTCAGCATGGTGTACTACGGCATAAACCTTTCTCATTCTGAGACGAGATTCGTGCCCTGTAGTGGGCCGTTAAGGCGTTGATAATGATGATGATGAATTATAACGTGTCTGAGAAGTAGTCTTTAATAGAATCATATCGCGTTTGAGCATTAGTGAAACTTAACCGCGTGTTATTCTCTCATAATACACCTATTCGACTTTTACAGCGAAGCTGCATAAACCGTGACTAATTAATAAAGGGATTGTCAGATAAAAAATTTCGCACAACAAAGCACTTAGAACTTAAAAAATTACAAAATAACGTAATTTGACTTAGTTATGTGGATGCTCTATAAGTCGGCAGTTTAACGTCTGTGTCACGTTTAAAAATTCGTAGACATGTCAAACGAAGTAATTTCAGTACAATATTTTTTCTTCTAATACTTGATTCTTTTGACTTTTTGAGTCAACTTATAGTATTTGATTTTTGTATAAAGAAGTAATTTTCAATTTATTTAAAAAATAAGTACTAATTTGCCTAAGCTCGGCACCTTTGTGCCTTTTTCCAGCATTTGTGTCCTCAAAGTCGGCCCTCACGTGTCTGAAAGAAAATCATATTTTACCCGCGACTTCGTCCGCGTAAATTAATGTTTTTCTTAATATTTATAGGAACTCTTTTCTCCTTTTCATTTTATTTTATTTTCCCGCCAAATAAAAACCCTTCTCCAAAATTAATAGAACTTTTGAAGAAATGGATAGAATTTTTTTCAACAGACAATTTTTTTGTATAGACAACATCAAGTTTATCCAATAGGATAAACAGGATACCTCACAATAGGATACCTTAGAAATAACCCAAATTCTAAAAGGTGGCACCCCCTGCCGACCCCAGGTACCTCATATTACTGGTTTTCCGAAGTCCACCACCCTTGTTTTTTCTTTAAATACGTAAAATAATCGTGTTATACTACTATTACAAGACATCAAATATTATAACAAATTAAATTGCAACAACAAGTCTTAAATATTATTCATACGTAATTTATATCTTGTCAAACGACGCTCGGAAAGCAGAAATTTTATAAGAAATTAAGCGATTGATGCACTTGCACTCGTTCTAAGCGATAATTGAGGGATAGGGATGCAAAAAAATGCTGCCTTATTCTAAAACTATTTTCCCATTAAAGCAAGCTATATGTACACATAAAATACTCAGTGTGCCTAAGCGGCACCCAAAATGTTAATATTTACAAACATATAGAACTGAGTGCCGACTTTTGCTGGGCGGCTTTAGGAGCATCCACCCTATCACCAGACGGTTAGCAAAATACAAAATTATTCACAATCTGTCTTTCAAGATGACACTGAAATTATATTGCGATCTTTTTTTTGACAGTGCATATTGACATAAGCAAAAACGAAAGATATAATAACTATTTCTTCGTCTTAAATACACGCCATCTAGGAAGAAGAGGAGGTACTTATACTTTATCTTAGGTTTTTCTCATATCGAAAGTCAAAGTACGTCATTACTGTCAAACAAATAGGCGGGACGAAAAAATATATGGAATTTCATTGTTAACGTGCTAGAGCGGAAGTTCCATTTATGAAATTCCATTACTAACGTGCTTTTTTCTTTTTAATTTTTGATCAAATCCGATCAGTACATGAAAAAAAACCTATGTCGACAAACACGACGTAAAAAGCACCCAATAAATAACAACCGTCACGGTAGGCGGCGCTGATGTCGCTATGTCACCGGGCAGGACCGGGCTCTGCTAGTTTAAATATATTTAATTTTAATTATTATAATTACATATGAACATAAAATAAAAGTAAAAAATACAAAATAGATTTTTTTTCGCGCTATTTTCTTTTTATTTTGCGAGTCGCTTTCTTTTGTTTTACCTATCCAAATTTTCAATTTATAAAATTACAAGTAGCTATTATGGAAGTCAAAGTGTCTAGTAGTGATAGTGAAGATTTGATGACGCCGCCCAACGCCGCCAGAATTAAAAATATGTGGCTAAGTAGTTATTTTTATATTGAAAATCTTTTACCCAAGATATCTAAAGATAGATAGAAATAGTTACAACAAAGCATATGAAGAAGAAGACAATGGAAACCCAACCTCTTCTTCTGATTGATTTACGGTAATAATTTTAATATTTTTGATTATTTTCCTCGCAGGTGTAGTATAAAGCACTATGTATCCCTTCGGGAGAAAGTGCGATTCCTCTCGGGCGTATTGCGGCCCTACGGCCTACGGCCTCGGGCCTCAAACTACACCCTCGTAGTAATCGGTCACTTTCTCCCGTCGAGGAACAATGTACTATTACACAATCGGAAAGTAGAGATTTCAACGAACAGAACGCACACCTACTTTTTGAAAAAAGCTGATATTTTGACGGATGAATTTTCGATTGAATATTAGGGTGCTTTTTCGATATTAAGTCAAATATAAGGAGAAAAACTGTTGCCTTAGGGTGGCAACAGGCGACCCTCGCGCGGGCAGCTTTCTCGCGCAACGGCTTTCAATAGCCATTCAACGCGGGAATGCTGCCTGCATAATGGGCACCCTCCATAGGGCACAAAATTATGATTAATTTTAATTAATTTTTAATTTTAGTTTTTAATTTTTAATTTTAGTTATTTTAATTTGTTAGTATACTTAATTTATATAATTTAATGTTAACGTTATATGTGTTTTATATTAGAACTTGTCTAATTTAGAGAAATAACTACCTATATATTATTAATTATTATTAAATATCCTGTGACATATACATTTTATGTGTCATACTATAAAAAAAGGAGAAAAACTAAATCTAAACTAAAAACTAAATATAATCCAGTGTATTTGGGACATAAAAAGGTAAGTTTTCACGAAATTCCGTGAAAAAAAAATATTTATTGTAAAAGATAAAAATAAAAAACCAAAAACTTGGTTTTTTGAATTTTTCACGTACATTTAGAGGTTATGTGAAAAAAGTGTAAATACATAAGTTGTAGATCTTTTTATTACCAACAACTTTGCCATTTAATTTTTTTCCATAGGACTTGTAGTTTTGCCGGAAATCGAGATAAACCGTTTTTTACCCTGAAAACTCCCCTCCTTTTTTTCCCGAGCTCAGATCGCCCGTAAATTATTTTTCCTTTTATTTTTATAATATTCTCCTCCTTTTCCAATTGGTTTCAAATCATCCTACTGTGATTTTTTTTGGTTTCAAAAATTATCGACACTGGTCTAATTACTTATTGGCTTTAATTATAATATACTAGCGGACCCGGCAGACGTCGTCCTGCCCGCTATTAGCGCCACCTACCGGGTCCAATTTTTCTACTTATAAACCTTCCTCTTGAATCAGGAGGAGGAATCCTTCCTCCTATTAAAAAAAAACCGCATCAAAATCCGTTGCGTAGTTTTAAAGATTTAAGCATACATAGGGACATAGGGACATAGGGACATAGGGACATAAGGATATAGGGACAGAGAAAGCGACTTTGTTTTATACTATGTAGTGAATAGCTATTCCAATATTTATGTTGTAAGTAGCTATCTTCCCTTATACGCCTTTGATTGCCTGGAAGCCTAACATTATTCACACACTGCAAATATAAATAAATACTTACAGGAAATGATACGGTTTCAAACGTGAATGTTTTTCGCCTCAGTTTTTCAAAAAGTTTGCCATCACAATTTGCACAAGTAGGTAGGTATACCGACATACGACCCCAAAAGAAAACATATTATGCGGTAGTGATGCGATGACGCTAACCAGTATTATGATCTAGTATCAAGATCTAGTATCATGGATGACATACGACTCCAAATATACGCGGTAGTGAATAGTGATGCAGACACTAACTAGTATTATGATCTAGTATTATGGATGAAGGCTTTATTTACAGAAAAAAAACCTAAATATTAGCATATCATCATCATCATCATCATGATCAACCCATTACCGGCTCACTACAGAGCACGGGTCTCCTCTCAGAGTGAGAAGGGTTTTGGCCATAGTCTACCACGCTGGCCAAGCGGATTGGCAGACTTCACACACCTTTGAGAACGTTATGGAGAACTCTCAGGCATGCAGGTTTCCTCACGATGTTTTCCTTCACCGTTAAAGCAAGTGATATTTAAATACTTAAAACGCACATAACTCCGAAAAGTTAGAGGTGCGTGCCCAGGATCGAACCCACGACCTCCGATTAGAAGTCGGTCGTCCTAACCACTAGGCTATCGCAGCTTTAAATATTAGCATATAATAATAATTAATTAATATACAATTAAAAACATAATTATTTTGTTTTAGCGGATTATAGCTAAATAATTTTATTTTTCATTGTATTCATGAATTTCCGCAAAGTAACGCCTGCTTTTATTCAACATTCAATGACGTAAATATTTTTAAGGCTCTAATCCAATATGGAATTTAAAATGCATGGAAATGATGATACGCACTTGGTCGATTTTATTTATTTACTTTCCTGGAATCCAAATCCAGGTGGCTACGCCCTGATCAATAGGGACACATTAAACTCATGAGTCGTATTAGTAAATTGGGGGAAGATTGCTGAGGACTGATGAACTAAACAAATAGCCTATTATGGTACCTGATGTACATATCCACAAAATCTGATTTTTCTATCTTATACATATACCTACCTATCAAATAAGTGTTAATTCCTTTTTATAGACAACCACAATCTGCAAAAAATCATGTTTTGATTAAACACGAAATCAGTTATAGTCCGTTCGGTAACATAGTGTCGGTACAGGCGCTTTTATTTTTATTACTTTTTTTCTGTTTGTATTTTTTTTTCTATTCTAACAGAATCTCCGAATAGTCTGCCAATCCGCACTTGGCCAGCGTGGTAGACTATGGTTAAAATTCTTCTCATTTTGAGAGAAGACCCGTGTTCATGAGAATATTATATTTTATGTTTATGGTTATATTGTAATAAAATACGAATATAAAAAGGAAAGAGAATTTTAATGAAAAAATATGAGTAGGTATAAAACGCCAAAACCCCTTGTGCCTGTACATCCCGCGCGGCATGCTTTGAAGTCACGGCGGTGCCTTTGGCAAAACACCGCGCGTCGGAGGCGGCGAGACACAAAAGACGACCGTAAGAAAACGAACAGACTTTACACGGATCCCCTCAATAATAATAAGACACCGTGCAATGTGCATCATATACCTACCTAGTTTTTGAAGACTTCCCTGTGGTAGATTCAGTTGACGATTCAAAAGTACTTGTAAAAGTTTATTTGAATAAAAAACTTTTCTATTCTATTATATTCTAATCCCAGTGCAGTGCTCTATAATATTATAACTGGGAGGTCTTATAGAAGAATAAAAAATAAATATACTTATAGTTAACAGTAACAGTATTCTGTATAATTTCTGGGTCACTGTAACAAGGATCATTGTCCTCAGAATGAAACTAGGTACCTACTCCATCTCGCCACTTGTTGATCACTATTAATAAAGTGGCATGTAACAATACAATTGTGACATTATTGCGCGCGCGCTTCACACATGCAATTCACAACACAAAACAAGCCGGCTGTCACAGATTAAATATGACAGTATAACCACATAACTATCCCATCACATTATTATATTGTGTGCATTTAATATAATTATTGCGTCAAAATGACGGAACCTCATTCTTATAGTCATAATTCATAATATTAACATTTTATATGACCTCTAATAGGCAAATTAGCAAATTATGGAGATGAACAAAGCGATTGTTGTTTTAAACACGCGTAAATTAGGCTTTATAAGTTAATTTATCTGGTATCTTATGCTTAAATAAAAATAAGGTTTCTTTTTTTTACTTATGGTTTTAATGATATGTTAAGTAATTATAAATAACCTACTAAGGTAAAGTCACCCAATTCGGAGGTATTCTAAAATTGGCACCCAATTCGGAGGTATATAGAAAAACAGCGTTTTCAACCGATCAACAAGCTCTTTTTTACTGCAACATATCTTAATCAATTGATAGTTTATCATTCCATAGATAAATGACGAAATAATTGGTTTTATATGTATATGTTTTAAAATAACCGGCAAGTTTTACACTTGCAGCCGGCCCGAACGCATGTTTCATACATTTCGGACCTTGTGCACGAAATACCTACGTTTTTTTAAATAGTGTTTATCCGTTAATTTTGAGCTTTATTTGTTTTTATTTAGATATGAATATTTGAAGGACTATATTTGCAATCGTAAACAATCAACTTTTGTGAATATTTGTAAAGAAATTAAGGTGAAAATACGTTTTGAAAATACCTCCGCATTAGGTGCCAAATATTTTAGCCGGTTCCTAACGCGGAGGTATACCGCAGAATTGCGATTTCATAGACTTAATAAGTTTTTCAATTTTTAGGGTCATTTTATGTTAAATACGTGTTGTTTCAGTTTTGATTATTTAAATAGGCTATTAGGTTAAAGAGCCCTAATTATGAGGTACACTTTGGCCTCTAAATCACTAGTTATACCGTATCAAAGTTTACCTATTTAGGTAATTTATTGATAGATTGTATGGGGAAGCTAAAGAAAATTAATTAAAAAGAAAATTAAATTTATGCATATTTCGATGCAATTTTGAGAGAGTATTGTACATATTTACGAAGGTAATCTAATTAAGCTTTAAATTATTTGTTTATTATGGAAAAATCTTTTCTTTTTTAACACTCAGAATTAGGAAACGTGTTTTTTGTTACAAAACCCAATTCCGAGGTATTACCTCCGAATTAGGTTCTATGAGCCCCTAATTATGTGGTATGGATAGAAATATATGTATATATATATAGCTGCTCGTGCTGATTGGATGACTGACTCACTCACTCACTCACTCATTGATCACCTCTTCTGTTAAATTTTATATAATTTTTTTTCACAAATGGTTTCGTATGGAAGACAAAAATTCATTCAGAGGAAAAATATGGAAAGAGCTGATGATTGAGGATTTTGGAGACGGGTGAGGAGCACGCTTAAAGTATTGAAGATAGGTAGGGGGTGCTCAAGCAAATGTAACTCAAAACGTCATCCAATTGGCAGTGAGCTAAAAAAAATTCAAAATGACGAAAAAAAGATGGCCGCCATACAAATTTCGTCGGTGTCCATCTCGGAGGGTATAAAAGATGGAAGAGTGGTTTCTTCGCAAAAGATGATCAGGATCGGAAGGTCTACTCGATGAATAGAAAAAAATTCAAAATGGCGGAATTTGTTTTTCCATAGAAAATGTATGCATCAAAGTTTCTTCAATATTTGCCATACATTTTCTATGGAAAAATAAATTCAGCCATTTTGATTTTTTTCAATTCATCGAGAAGACCTTCTGATTCTGATCATCTTTTGCTAAGAAACCACTCTTCCATCTTTTATACCCTCCGAGATGGAGACCGAAGAAATTTGTATGGCGGCCATCTTTTTTTTACCATTTTGAATTTTTTTTTAGCTCACTGCCAATTGGATGACGTTTTGAATGACATTTGCTCGAGCACCCTCCACCTATCTTCAATAGCTTAAGCGTGCTCTTCAACCGTCTCCGAAATCCTCAATCATCAGCTTTTTCCATATTTTTGTTCTGAATGAATTGTTGTCCTCTATACGAAACTATTAGTGAAAAAAAAAATCATACAAAATTTTACAGGAGAGGTGATGAATCAGTCAGTGAATCAGCACGAGCAGCTATATATAAATTAATATATAATATTAATATTTTACACACAAACATAAACAATTACATACGTATCGAATTGATTTTGAAATATATTAATAAATACAGTTCATTTTTGAACACCATGTAGAATTCATTCTACTCGTTTCCCTTTGTATTCTGTACCTCCGAATTAGGGGCCATTTGCCTCCGAATTAGGATTTTTACCTCCGAATTGGGGGATTCGGACTTTTTTCATATTTTATTTAATTTTACATTTAAATCAAGTTTTAATTGTTGTCCTTTTAGGATATTTCAAGAGTTAAATAAATAACGCTTCTGATAAAAATAGCCAGTTCTTCAGAAAGGTGTAGTAAATGCTTATTTTTTGACGTTCTTTCGAGTTTTGATGAAAATACCTCCGAATTGGGTGCCTTTACCTTAGGTATATCATAATTGATCGCATCAGATTATATTTACAAAAGAGCTAAGCTAACCTTAGATACATCTTATCGCATTACAAGTTTATAATACCTAGCTACATAATATTGTTATGTGTTTTACGGCTTCTTCAGTCTAGTAGTTAATTGTTCGGCGACGGATCACGAGGTCCCGGGGTCGAAACCCGGGTAGGGCCTAAAAATTAGAATTTTCTGACATTAAATTCTCAGTAGCAGCCCGAAGTTGTAGGGAAGTTGACAGTGTTTTTTGGCATTTTCTTTCACGGTTTGTTGCAATATCCAGCTCGGAAATAAAATATTTCTTACACCCAAAATATTATGTTGTTAATAATTATGTATGGAACCCTAAAAGAGTGAGGCCCGACTTGCAATTCGCTGGTTTTTGACGTAAAACATCTTATAAATCGATGAACGCCAGCTAGACGCACGAAAAAGCATGACTCATTGTCACGTACCGCATGCAAGCGAGAGCGCGGAACGAGCAATAAAGGCAATGTTTTCTTACGACGTTATTACGTAAAATTAATTATTCGTCCGTAAACCGACTTTATAGACAACCAATTTTTTTTAAAGTATTTTATAGTGTTTATTCATATTTCTTTACACTGTGGTTTTGAATGTGACTCAGTCGCGCTCGCATAACACCTCATAACTTTCCTGACCATTCTCGTTTACAAACAACGAGCCCGAGATAATGACCTACGTTTAACGTTAATTGAATTATCAAATTACCTACTCGTGAGGCAAAAAATGACTGCATTCCGTATTATACCGTGACTGACGGTCGATACATACTGGGAAGTGTTAAGGTGCGTCCAGACTTGAACATTTCACCGAACCGAACAGCGAACATTTCGGCGAACTTGTTACGCTCAATGTGGACGGCGCGCTTGGAGCGCTTGAGATGGGTTACTGCGTAACAGTTCGGCGAAACTTTTTCGCCGAACTGTTACGCAGTAACCCATCTCAAGCGCTCCAAGCGCGCCGTCCACATTGAGCGTAACAAGTTCGCCGAAATGTTCGCTGTTCGGTTCGGTGAAATGTTCAAGTCTGGACGCACCTTTAAGTGCTAATTCGGTTGCACAAATGCTTAAAACTAAATTAATTGGTCTGAAAATAGTGCTACCATTTTCACGATGCACGTATTTTTAACCCCCGACGTAAAACGACGGAGTGTTATAAGTTTGACGTGTCTGTGTGAGTGTATGTGTGTTGTGTGTGTATGTGTGCGTGTGTGTGTATGTGTCTGTCTGTTCTCCTGTAGCACTCAAACGGGTGGACCGATTTGAATGCGGTTTTTTTTGTTTGAAAGGTGAATTAGTTGAGAGTGTTGTTAGCTATGATTGATGAAAATCGATCCAAGATTGCCGCCGCTGCAAAATCAGCTTACTATGGGTATCAAATGAAAGGGCTTGACTAGTAGAATAACACTACTTATGCAAATCCAATATGGCCGCTGCCACAAAATGGCGAATGTCGGGGGTTTTTTAAATTTTTAATTATGTATACTTGTAAAGCACAAGAACGTCGTAAATAGGTACTTATTGAATATTTGATTTTTTTTGCATTTTGTCCTTACAAACTACTAATATCAAAAATCTCAATCAACCATGGAAGTAGGAGATATGATCTAACGTTATAGGAGCAAAGAGCTTACAGGAAGCTTACTTATAGGAAATAGCTACAACAGAGCTACAACATACTAATAGCTTGTTTGACTGATATCACACTTAATAATCACACTTAATAAAACAAAGAATTTTATTACTAAATTAATTGTAAATAACAAAACCTATGTAAGTAATGAAAAAGTAACTTACAGCCAAATACTGAAATGCACTTCATACTTACGGTCAACGTTCGTTTACTTACCACGTTCGTTTACTTACCACGCTGGCCAAGTGCGGATTGGCAGACTATTCGGAGATTCTGTTTTATTCTTAGAATAGAAAAAAATTACAAAGTGTAAAAAAATAATAAAAATAAAAGCAGAATAATAAGAGCACCTGCGCCTGTGTGACACTATGTTACCGAACGAACTTTTAAGTGCGTTTCTGCAGTATTCGGCTGTAGGATATTTATATAGGTACTCATTTTAAAATGTATATACGTAGGTCTGTAGATGTATTGTATAGGTACATACTACATAGGTATTAAGTACTTAAGTAATAAAATTCTTTGTTTTATTAAATTTGATTAAATTAAAATAATTAGCAATTGCATATACCTACTTGAATAAGGCAATTCTAGACATTGGCTAGACCAATGAAAATAAGTAGTAATTGCAATTAACTTGAAAATTTATATTTTTGTTAATATAATTACGCATAATCTTATCAATAATACGTCCTAATATTTGCATATTATGCATAAAGTATGTTAAGTACCTTTTTGTTTTGTGATAGTCAAGGTTAATTTGAAGTCTTAAATCACAAATATGTTTTGGCGTTAGCTAAATATTTCATGATCTAGCCGGAAGAACATAATATACATCACAAACATATTGATATAATATTGTGGCTAATTCTGTTGTACACAAATCTCTAAACTAAACTAAAATGACAGGTCTAAATCTATTGCTATCCTTTTCCGCAGTGAGCACTGTGAAAGAGATAGGAATAAAAGACCTGTCATTTTAGTTTAGGTTTAGAGATTGTGTACAACAGAATTAGCCACATTGTGTACAGTGGCGTGTGTAAGTAATAAAATAATAACAAAGAATTTGTTAAAATTCATTCTCAACTACCTATATTTTACAAACATATTTTATGTAGGTACGATACGATAAATAGACCTTTACAGTAAGTATTGATGCATAATATTATAGGAACACCGTACCATCGGTTCGGAAAGCAGATTTTACTAAAAAACCAGCAAAAAAAACTAAACAGAACAGAACCTACTCAAACATGCTATTATTAATAGTTCCCACGGGATTTTTAAAAAATAAATACACGCGCAAAAAGTCGCAGGCATCAACTAGTGATGCCTAAATCACGGAATGCTAGTTAATTAATCATGTGTTTCCGCCTGTTGCTTTGTCTTAAACACGAAGCAAGTTCACAAACAAATTCATGATCATAACTCACAAGTGAACCACTTCCAGCTTCCTAATAGACTTTTAATAAAAGATAGGAAATCTTTATTAGGTTGTGTTATAAATTATTGTAATATTTAATGCATCCGTTTGAAAAAAAAAATATTCTATAAACACGCATTCATGGATCATGATCGATCATTTTCCATCCGACACATTCATATAATTTTAATTAAGTATAAAATAAAAGATAAATCAATCCTGCCTACTATTTTAATTTAAATATTGAAATTTATCGTCCTCTAAACACCGACAATTTTTTTTCTACTTACACGTGCCTTTAAATGAAGGAGATACATACTAATTTGAATGTATAATATTAAACTTATTTATAATCAAACTAGCTGTTGCCCGCGACTTCGTCCGCGGTATTAGATTTTTCCCACAGTCACAGTTTTTTCCAAAGGTCAAGTTCTATGTAACTTCAAAAACACCCCTTTCTTTTCTACCTTTCTACCCCCATTTTACCCCATTAGGGGAGGATTTTCGTAAAATCTTTGCTATGCCCTAGAATGAACCTACCTTCCAAATTTCAATTTGATAATAACAATAATCAAAACTTCACATAAAAACTTTCATCCCTTATTTTACCACCCTAAAGGGAAGATTTTTCACAATAAAATATACAGGTTTTTATTATTTAAAACTAATAATCTAAATGCTGATTTTCAGGTCTGTAACTTTAAAAACACAGGACTTTCATACAAACTTTCTACCCCCATTTTACCCCCTTAGGGGAGGATTTTAGTGATATTAAATAGCCTATATAACCTTCCTCAACAATTGTACTACCAAATGCAAAAATAATTTTTCAAATCCGACAGGTACTTCCAGAGATTAGCGCGTACAAACAAACAAACAAACTCATCCGCTTTATTATATTAGTATAGTATCGATAAGTAATACCGAAAAGTAGTTCACACGTTCCTGTTTTGCATGAATTGCTTTTAATTACTTACTTACCTAAATAAAATTTAAGGATTAATAATCTTCTATCTATAATATAATAAAACTGTAACAGATCCAATTCTGTACATTGAAGATATTTTGAAAATTTTTATTGGAGGGCACTCTATAATCGATACTGAAGCCAAATCTGCAATTTGTTTCATTTTTGTCTGTCTGTCTGTCTGTCTTTCTGTCTGTCTGTCTGTCTGTCTGTCTGTCTGTCTGTATCTTGGCCGCGCATCACGCCGAAACTACTGGATGGATTCAAATGAAACTTGGTACGATTTAAGTTTATACTCCGAGGTAGGACATAGGATACTTTTTATCCCGAAATTCACCACGGTTCCCTAGGGAGAGGGGATGAAAGTTAAAACGTGTATTTAGCTGTAATTCATTAACGCGTTGTTCGATTTCACTCATTCTTTTTTTGTTAGAAAGGTAGTACTTTATATATTGTCCCGTAAATATTTCAAGGTCATAGGTTTGTTAGTTCAGAAATGACAGACATTACAACCCTCAGTATTGGATTCAAATAACTCGGGACCCGGATCTTTGCTTATTTTAGCTTATTTTAAAATGGTGTGCGTTTAAATTTATGTTTGTCGATCTGTCTATTAGTTCCAGCTAATTACCGAAACGGCTGGATCAATTTTGATGGAACTTTCAATGTTATAAGGAGTAACTTAGGCTACATTTAGTTTACATACAAAAAAGGATTATGGGATCATATCCGATCCTATATAAAACCTATATCCAGGCGGACGAAGTCGCGGGGGTCGGCTAGTTAATATATATATCACGTCTACCACCATCTCAATTGATAGAAATACTGGACATAGATTGCTTGCAATGATCGCCACAGAACTCGATCTTGTGTCGCTTGTATTCATCGGCTACCAACGACTTTCTTGAGATCGTCCGTCCACCTAGTCTTCCAATGCTGCATTTCCTGGTGCGGGGTCGCCATTCGAACACCTTTGGACCCAACGTCTATAACGGTTCTTCGAGCTATGTGCCCTGTATTGTCTCTGATCTGATCTGATCTCTTCATTTCTGATTCGATCTCGCTGGGATACTCCGAGCATAGCTCTCTCCACCACCCGCTGAGTATTTCAAACAAAAATAATTAATTATTGAAATTAATATTGAAATTAATTATTTATCTATTCTATCTTCTATACATATAATAAAATCGTAGACTTGCCGTATCTGTACATTAAAGATTTTTGCAAAATAATAACTGGGGGATGTTAGGGATAAGTAGTAGAACGTAAAAAAACTATTTTTGAAATTTTTGTCTGTTTGTCTGTTTGTCTGTTTATCTGTTTGTCTGTTTGTCTGTTTGTCTGTATGTTTGTGCGCGCATCACGCAAAAACTACTTAATGAATTGAAATGAAACTTGGCATGATTTAAGTTCATACTACGGAATAACATATAGGATACTTTTTATCCCGAAATTCAGCACGGTTCCCTTGGGAGAAAGGATGACAGTTAAAATGTGTACTTAGTTGTTTTTTGTTAGAAAGGAGATACTTTGTAGATTACAGGCTATTCTCTGAAAGGCTGGATCGATTTTGATGGGACTTTCAGTGGCGGATGTTTATATTTTGATCTACTTAAACATCCGCCAGTGAACTTTTAACAGTTTTTAGCAAGGTATGAGCTCAAAGGAGCTTAGGAAAAATAAAATGATTCCCACGGGATTTTTAAAAACCAATATCCACGCGAACGAAGTCGCGGGTGTCCGCTTGTTAATAATAAAGCAGACTGGTTCGTTCAATTTTACTGTTGTTTCATTGGAATTTAAGAGGGTTTTATAATATGGTAAATGATAAAAAAACCGTGTTTTACTTTTTTTAAATGGTCATATTGTATCTACTAAGACTAAAAATTAGGGGTGTCTGGCCTTTTTAACCCAAATATCCAGCTAGACTAGCAGGTCTGTCCGGCTTTTCGGTTTTTCGACCTGGCAGCCCTAATTGTACCTATAATTATTTAGGTTAATCTTTGTTGAATGTTGTAGTAAGCTTAGAGCAAATAGAACAAAACGGTGCCGTCTTCATGCGATCCCTCAATACATCTTATTCGACCTCGTTTGAAAATCAGTCAGTAGGACGTAGGTATCTATTTTGTTTAATTCACGTTTCGTGATTGTACCTGAATCTTTAACTTATTACTGGTCATTTTAATTGCGTGCAACAGATTATAATGCTAATAGTAATTTCAGTAAAATTGTAGATTCAATTGTAAATTGACACTGTCACGAGTACTTTGTGCTACAACTCGACGATCGAAGCGTTACCTTATAAGTCGTTCTCACGCAAGAGTTTTTTGCTTTTAGGTTCGATAATTATTATAATAAGCGGTTAGGTCATTTTGTGAAATGAGCAAGCTTGGCTAACTTGCTCGACTGCTGATGAGGTCCCAGGTTCTAGTCCTGATTCGCGTCAAAAATATACTTCGGCCATGATGACTTGATGAGCTGAAGATCGCTGTAGCAAACGCTTTTTTCAAAATCCCGCGGGAACTATGGATTTTTCTGTTAGGTACCTACTCTTTGGCTGAAATTTAGAATGGAGATAGATTATGCCTTGACATATCACATAGGCTACTTTTATCCTGGAAATGTCCACAGTTCCCACGGGATTTTGAAAAAACCGAAATCTACAGCTACAACTATAGGTAGATTACTATAGCAAACCTTGAAAGTTGAGGTTGGAAAGATAAAGGTTGGAAAAGGGAGCGGGAACGGGAACCGGAAATCCACGATTCCCTCGGGATTTGTGAAAAACCGAAATTCGCCACGTATGTACATTGTACATACACACAAACTTTCGCTTTTATAATATTAGTGTGATTATTAGTGTGATAATTATTATTTATTTTGTTCCAGACGTATAGCGCGAGAGATGGGCGCGGGCGCTCTCCGCATGGACACGACGTCGGCGTTCTCCGCACTGGCGGCCGAGCGGCTCAAGTACAAGAAGGTGTACGGGCTGTTCTACTCCGAGCTGCCGTACGCGCCGCACCCCGACCCGCCGCATCTGGAGGCTCGCGTCTATCTCAAGGAGTTGTTGTAACTACTCTATAGTTTAATAAGACCCTGTTTCACCACCTTGTGATACTTAGGTGTCGAATAGCTTAACAGCAGCCGCACACTGGGCCACTAGTTGCGACGACTAGTGGCCGGCCACAAGTTGCGGAAGAGGTTTTTCATGCATTCTATATGGTACCGCCGCAAATTTGAGCGCTCGAGTGGCCGCGTTCGAGCCACAAGAAAATGTATGAAGTCTCTTCTGCGACTTGTGACGGCCACTAGTAGTGGCCCAGTGTGCGGCGGCTGCATAGGCTGTAAACGGAAGTCTTGTCACTTTCTTACTTTATGTCAAGTGACACAGACAAAAGTTGTGAATAAGCTATCCGACAGTTATCAGAAAATGGTGAAACAGGTCCAAGAGTTGTTAAGCTTCAAGTATGCTATGTTGCTCCGCATCAGTCTAAGAAACGCCGCGTTTATGTAACGGCCTGTTTAAAGAATGATAAACAACAAAATTCACAAAATCAAACCACGACCTAATAACTGTGATAGGGTTCAAAAGATTTTTTTTATTTCGCTAATAACAATAGCTCTGGCTCTGACTTAAAAACACTCTGTAAGTTGACGCCTAAAGAAAATTAATAGCAAAACCAAATACTTGTGATATTGATATTAGAAATGCAGCTGTTAATCACTGGCGTAGAGAAGCTTTAGAAATCATAATATTATTATTACCATTTTGTATATTATTATTTAGTAGTTCCTTTAATCAAATAGTGTTATTAGCAATTAGTACCTGATAATTCCTATAATTGTGTATTGCACCAATCGTCAATTTGTTACGGCTGTAGTCAAAATCAATGTGATTGTAATCAAAACTAGATTTAATTTCTATGTGTTTTATATGGTATGAAATTAATTAAGGAATATGTGTATAATAATTAACAAATAATAAATGATATAAAAATATAGTTTGTTTCATTTCTTCACATATTTAAGTAAGTAGGTATCTACCTACATCTCATATTCGTTTGAATATGAGATGTAGGTAGATACCTACCTACTTACTTAAATATTTCAAAAATATCCAGTCTATGTACTAACCTAGGTAATTACCTAGGTAATTAGGTAGGGTGGTAGGTACCTACCTACCAGAGAATATGTATGGAGAATACATTTTATAACGATATAGTTACCTACCTACCTATCAGATAACTAGCAATAAGTAGATAGGTACCTACATATTATTATTATATGATTTAGATTTTAGATTAGATCCCTATTCCCTACTATGCTAGGGGAGTTAGGACATATCTGTACTGCGATACTAATCACTTGGTAGATTAATTAATTAGAAGGTATCGGTGTTGGTTTTCACTAGGCACGTAAATAGGTACCTAATTAATAATTATGTAATAAATACAATAAAGTTCAATAGAATCACCAGAACAGGGTGACAATCGGCTGGTTCATTTTTGCGCAAAGAATCAACCTGGCTGTTCAGCGTGGAAATGCAGCCGGAAATTCTTGGCACCATTAGGTAGGTAGGTACATTTCAATTTAGTCCTTGATGCATAATAAAGTGCTTTCATAATATCATCAAGTGAATCTACCACTTTTTTTTTTTTTTTTTTTTTTTTTTTTTTTTTTTTTTTTTTTGACGTGGTGGAAACCTTTTATAGGTACCGTAAACCCGGGTAACTTGGCCCGAATTTCTTAAGTTTTTTGGTTCAATGTCGAATATTTAAAAAACTATTATTAGTTTTACTTTGTTTGTGAGCTACACTACTGTTAAATGTACTCTTCTTTTCATATAATTAAAATCTATAACAATCAAATGGAAATGTATATGATAAAAAGCTAAATTTAGAGAGCGGGCCAAAAATTGATCATTTTTTACAACTTTGTCCATTTTGGGAAAACTTATATAACTCCAGTATTTTTAACCGTAAGATCATGAAACTTAGGGTTACTTTAGAAAAATAGTTTATGTAACATAGGATCTTATTACTAAACATTTAAATGTTCATATTAGCTGCCAAAATTGAGTGGGCAAAGTTGCTATAATTTTTTTGTAACTTTTCATACTAATAAAATGATAAGCTAGGGTTGTCATTTTTTATTCTTAACCAGGTTTAAGGTAAGGTACGTAAGTTATTATAATTTCAAACCAAAAATATTAAAACAAATATGAAATGAAGCTTATAAAAATCTTTAATTTACTTATAAGAAATTTAATAAGTATATTTTAAGTTAATACTTATAAAACATTCTAGTAAGGAATCATCAAAAAATTAAATCAAAAATATTCAGTCAGTAAAATCATAAAAATTATTATTATTAAGGTAGGTATTAAGGAATAATGAGAAAAAACCTATGACCTTGAAATATTTACGAGATAATTTTCAAAGTACCGCCTTTCTAACAAAAAAGAATGAATGAAATTGGACTACACGTCAATGAATTACAGCTAAATACACGTTTAGACTTTCATTCCCTCTTCCAAGGAAACCTTGCTGAATTTCGGAATAAAAAGTATCCTATGTCCTTCCCATTTCGGAGTGTAAATTCAAATCGTGCCAAGTTTCATTCGAATCCATTCAGTAGTTTCGACGTGATGCGCAGCCAAGATACAGACAGACAGACAGACAAAAATAAAAATATATATATATTTTTGGCTTCAGTATCGATTATAGTGCCCTCAAAAAAAAAAATTCAAAATATCTTCAATGTACAGAATTGGATCTGTTACAGTTTTATCATATTGTAGAAATAAAAACTTTCTCATAACAACAGAGATAGTTCCAAAATGAACTGTGATAAACAAAACGTAAACGAAAGTAAATGTTAATGTCAATTTAAATTTACTGTACAGGTGACAACCCTAAGGGCTATATTTTGGTGGGCAAAGTTAAAAATGTGCGTCCGAAACAGCAATATAACATTGCCCACCAACATATTTCTGAAACTGAGAAAGCTTCCGCGCTGATTATTCGATCTATATCGTTTATTTGATATCAAATAACTGTAGTTTAAAAATTACTTACCTGTTGCAATTACCAAGCGAGTTACAACAAAAGTTTTTTACACTATTTTTGGCCCGCTTTTTGTACCATCAACTTTGACTGGTGCTCACTGCTAACTGAAGTGAAATTGGTAACAGTTGCTTATGCAATTTTGCCAGAAATATAATCAATTTTGTACCACAGATTAAATAATAAACGTAAGTAAAATATCTTTCCAGATTATTCAACATTTGTAAAAAGTACTGCGTCGGGCAAAGTTAGGTTAGTTGGGCGAAGTTACCCGGTTTTACGGTACCCCCGTTCTGCGGCCGAATGCGGCAGAACGAAGGTTATGTGGGAGTCCAACCGGGTACCCACTAAAACCACCACGGCATGACCCTCATGCTGTGTGCTGGACGCCTGGGGAACCCAAAGTATGCATCCCAGGTGTCCGTCAGCCGCCCCAGCTGGGGCTCCCGCTCGCCTCTGGGCTGTCCCTCCAGAGGCTCGCGCCCTCCCGTAATTTTTTAACGAGGTTTTCTTCCTCCCGCGATGGGCATCGCTGCCCCCCGCCCCGGGGTGTCTCACCCCCAGTTTCATCCGCAGTGCCCTCTGCTAATCAGAGGGACACGCGGAGAAACCTCCCTCCGCCAGGTCATTGGCCATGGCTAACAATATCCCCGAAATTATTAACCATGTTACCGGGGTGCACCGGCCCGAATACTGCTCTTCCCCTCGGACGTATCCAAGAGGACCAGCAGCACCCAGGCACACTTGGAGGTTACCTGGCTAGCACCCCAAGTGAATCTACCACTAGTTCGGAATGCCCTCCCAACAACAAGTAAGTATAGGTAGGTACCTAGGTACTTAGGAAAAATTATTATCATAAAATCATAACTTTATCTTTTCAATACTATAAGATAAATAAAAAAACGACAGTTGATAAATAGTGATATGACCAACGCATTGTCCGCACACATTGACATTATAATTTATTAAGGGGCGGTTGATGCACTGTGATAATATACTTTTTAATGATAATATAAATACCTACCTACGCCACCTCATCTTATGAGACCACAATTATAAGAGCACTAAGGTCAGCAGCCTATTAACATTATGCCTAGTAGGTATTTTGGTAAAACAAATTTCATTCATTCATTGCGAATTGTGATCGAAAATGTCGTGCATAACATTAGCTGGTTCAGGTTAGGCTACCACCGCCACTACAGTCTTCCCCACTCGCACTACAGACAGTCCCACAGCTGGGCACATGCCTCCTCTCTTAGGAGAGAGGGATTTAGAGCTTAGACCCGCCACGTTGTTCCAATTTTGGGTTGGCAGGTGTGGAGGATCGGGTGATCGGAGCCACAGTGGGAGGGGTGAAGAAAAACTCACAATGATATTTTAGCTCCAGAGTAATGGAGCCTTCCAAGTCAGGCGTTGAAGTGCGTGCTGTGACCAAAAACGGTCGTCTTTTATAAGGTCCATTACTGGATAGTTTTATTAAATATTAAACACGAAACAAAGAATAATTTGTATACAAAAAATGAGATATCAGATGTAAGTGAAACAATGCTATAAGGTAAAGTGAGATGCACTAAGTATAAAACTCTTGGCTATTTTAGAATGAGACACACGCTGGTTTTGACTATACAAAAAAAAGGGATAGCAAATTAGTTTCTAGTATTACAATATCTTAGGTTTCTAGGTTCAGACTTTAAATCTAGGCTTACATAATAGGTTTACGTCTAAAGGATAATAAAACATAGCTATTTATTAGACATTTTTATGTACATTTCTTTCTTACGTTAACTACTGATTGAAAAATACTTACAACTAAGATTCAATGTAGGTATGTATTTTATAAGCGTTTTACATTAGGTATTTAGGTATCGCATAAAGTCTAACGAATATAATAAAAATAAAACAATACATATCTATGTATCGCAACAGTATATAATGCAAATATTGAGTTTGCTTTGGTCTCGCACATAGTATGAAGTAAAAAAGAAGTGTAGAAAGAGATCGGCTGTAACGATTTTGATGCAATCTTCAACAGTCTCCCCCTCGTGCGAAGATGATGTCATCTGGAGCACCTCATTCTGAGGAAGAAGATGAAGAAGTGATTTTTACTAATCGGGAAACAGGTCTCTTCAAAATACCGGCTGGGGTACGGACTAGTGTTGTTACGAATACTCGCATCCGCATCCGCAAATGCGGAATATTCGCATTAATTCAGACATCTGCATCCGCATTCACATCCGCATCAATCAATGCGGAGTTTTTACGGATGCAGATTCACATCAACAAGTAACAACACGTAAAGAAAGTGGGCGGAGTCGTGGCACGTTCTTCGCGTTTGTTTTGGTGATTGCTAACTTCATTCGGGACGCGCAGGAAGGCGCGTAACAAGATCTTACAGGTTTTGTTTGTTGTGTTTTTTCTCATTGTCAATAAATTATAGTTATAGTGAGTGTTTATTGTGTGTGTAGTACACAGACACACAGTGTGTACTTCATAGTTTATTTTATTGCGTGTTTAATGAACTTGAAGCTTTAAATTCTGTTGTGTCATAAGTAAAACAAACTTGTGTGATTTTATTCTAGAAATATGATTACATACTAAAAAGTTAATTTTAAATTGATTTACATTTATTTATGCACTTAAAATTAAAATAATTGTATTTTTTAATCCCAAAATCCGCATCCGCATCCGCATCAAATCCGCATCCGCATCAAATCCGCATCCGCGGATGTGAACTTCTAATAATCCGCATCCGCATCTGCATCCGCGGATGTCTAAATATTTGCATCCGTAACAACCCTGGTACGGACATCGACTATACGTATTTGCCCATCTGGTCCAGGGTAAATTTGGGTGATTTCACCCTTTGGCCACGTGCCTCGTGGGAGTGAGCTGTCGATAATAATTACTATGTCACCCACAGCTGGGTTTATGAATCCATTTTGGCCGTTATTATATCTCGGCGTTATTGTTGGTAGGTATTCAATTAGCCAGCGCTTCCAAAAATGGTCGGTGAGTCGTTGCACGGTTTTCCAGGTGTAGGTGCCGATGAGCTCGTTATCGGTGAATTCTCCCATGCGATAGGCTCCACTTGACCTTCCTATTAGGAAGTGGTTGGGAGTTAGTCCTTCTTCGTCGTCTGGGTCCAACGACACTTCAGTTATTGGTCGTGAATTTATGAGGTGTTCGGCTTCCAGTAGTAAGGTATGTAGTATCTCTTCGTGAGGATGCCGGGTGTTCAGGGTCGAGGTTAATGCAGTCTTCACGGACCGGACTAGCCTTTCCCATGCACCTCCCATGTGGGGGGCTCCAGGTGGAATAAACTTCCATTGAATACCCTTTTCTTCGGTTTTGTGTTTCATTTTTTCGAACTCCGCCTGGAGTTCCTTGTCAGCCGCGCAGAAATTCGAAGCATTATCAGAAAATAAAATCTTTGGGGTGCCCCTTCTACAGCACATTCTTCTAAATGTGAGAATCATATTATCGGCGGATAATGATGTAGCGATTTCCAAGTGTACAGCGCGCGTAGTTAGACACGTATATAACGCTACCCAACGTTTTTCGGTTTTTCTCCCAACCGTTATAATTATTGGGCCGAAATAATCGACAGCTGTACAGGTGAATGGATGCTGCTTTTGTTTCAACCGTTCGGCCGGTAAGTCTCCTATAGGTGCTACGGCGGGGACAGCCTTGTGCGTTTTGCACCATTGGCACTCTCGTGCTATCATTTTTACGGTGTTCCGTAGCGATGTCACATAATATTTTTGTCTTATTTCGTTCATCACAGTGTTGTGATTGCCGTGGTTGTATTCGTGATGATAGTGCTTCACGAGCAATCGGGTTATCGAATGTTTCCCGTCGAGTATTATGGGTTTTTTGTAGGTTGTCGCTATATCATAAGCGGTGGACAGGCGAGTTTCCAGGTGCATAATATCGTTATTCATGACGGCGGTAAGTCGCTTTAAACGAGATTGTTTTCTGAACGGTTTATTTTCTCGTAGGTTCTGAAGTTCTGTCTTGAAACTATCTTGTTGGATTTTAATTATTATTAATTCTTCGGCTCGTTTGATATACCTGCTGGGCAATTTCGTGTTAGTATTTGCGGTACTTTCTTGAGTTGGCGCGGTTTTTGGTAGTTTAGCCATTTTCCTGGCTTTACGTGGCTTCCAACTTGTATCTTTTGTTATACGTTTTGTGGCGGCGACGTTGGCATTTTTTCTGATAAGATTTTTGAAATGATCGATGCTTTGTATAAAGCGTGCCGTCGCTCGTAGGAAGCGAGTCCATGAAGAGAATCTATTTACGTCGGGCATCGGTGTTTCATAATGGTGAACGGCGGCGACCGTCTTGATTCTTTCCTCTCCAGTGAGCGGTGGCGGTCGTTCGCTTTGATCTTCCGGCCATTCTCGTATCTCGCGCGATAAGAATTCCGGTCCGTTGAACCATCGATGGTTTGAGTCAAAATTACGGGGTGCCGATCTAGTTGCGTCGTCGGCGACGTTATGTTTCGTAGGTACATATCGCCATTCTGATGGTTTCGAAAGATCTTCTATTTCGGCTAGTCGATGTGCGACGAAAGTCTTGTAAGTGCGTGGATCGGATTTAATCCATGCTAGCACTGTGCGGGAGTCTGACCAGTAATATCTCTTCGTGATGGTGTTGTCCATTTCGTTTTGGATACTTGACGCTAGGCGGCAGCCTAGCAAGGCTGCTTGGAGCTCGAGGCGCGGTATTGAGGTGGGTTTCAATGGCGCCACTTTCGCTTTTGCTGCTATCAACTTGACGTTCGCTCGGCCTTTTTTTATGGTTCTGTAATAAGTCGCGGCGGCGTATATATTTTCGCTGGCGTCTACGAACGTATGAAGCTCTCCTTCGTCTTTAGAGTCCGTGCATCGTGGTATGTTCAAATCTTGTAGGCATTCTAAGCTTTTCAGCCATGTCGACCAGTGCTGTAGAGTGTCTTTTGTTATATAATCGTCCCAACTTATTCCGGTGCGCCACAATTGTTGAATTAACATCTTTCCTTGTATTAGTACCGGAGTGGCCAACCCTAGGGGGTCAAAAACGGACATTACAGCGCTCGCTACTTCTCTTTTCGTCGGCGGGCGTAACTCTTGTCGCACGTCTTCCGGTGTGTTACGAAGGTTCATGGTGAATTTCAATGCGTCGTTACTGATTTGCCATAGCATTCCTAAGGTTTTTCCATAGGTGTCGTGGTCGCCCAGTTTGATGTGGTCCGGTTGAACGGTTTCCAGATCTTTGACGATTGAGGGGTGGTTTGACGTCCATCCTCTCAACTCAAATCCGCCACTCTTGTGAATGAGATCTACCTCTTTGCTTATTCTTACAGCCTCTTCGACTGTGTCGAAACTCTGTAGGTAATCGTCCATATAGTGACATCGTTGGATGGCGTTTACAGCTTCCGGATATTTTTCTTGGAATTCTTGTGCATTCTTGTTTTTTACGTAAATAGCTGAACAAGGCGACGAAGTTGCTCCGAAAATCAAAGATTTCATTCGAAATTCTTTTGGCTCCGCATCTGTCTCGTTCTCTCTCCACAAGAATCGTAGGCTGTCTCTGTCTTCCTCGCGAATGAATATTCTTAGAAACATTTCTTTTATATCGGCCGCTATCGCGACGGGTCCTTGTCGGAATCTTACAAGTACACCGAATAATGATTGTAATAAATCGGGTCCGGACAATAACGCGTCGTTTAGGCTTTTTCCGCTCGTACGTTCGGCGGCGTCGAAAACTAGTCTTAACTTTCCTTTCTGTGGGTGTATCACCGCGAAGTGAGGTAAGTACCAGGTTCGTGGCGATGTGGGTTCGTTGGTTGCCGGCTCAGCGTATCCACTCGCTAACAGGTTTTTTATTTGTTCGCTGTATTTCAACTTGAAGTCTTCATTCTTTTTTAACTTGTTTTCTATACCTTTCAGACGACGTAAAGCGTTATTTCTGTTCATAGGCATTGTTTCGCTGTCGGTACGCCATAGAAGGCCGCATTCGAATCTTCCTTCGGGTAACCGTTGAGTTGTCTTTTCTAATATTGCTAAAGCTCGTTGCTCAGGATCGTTTATCGGTTTTCTCGGAGTTATTCCTAACGAGTCCAGGCTAAAATGAGCTTTAATCAACTCGTCTATGTCTTCCGTTTTCTTTTCGTAAGCGTGGTTGACGAATAACACGGGTTTAGTCACTTGCGTTTTAAGGCCGTGCAGTATCCATCCTAAACTAGTTAATGATGCGACTGGCTTAGATGGGTCGCCGGCTTTCAGGTCTCTTGTCACTATTAAGTGCCAGTTATCTTGTCCAATGAGTAACTTGGGCGGGGCGCCGTGGTATATAAGTTGGTCTTCTATCTCTTGCAAATGAGGGCAGTCTTCTAAGTCTTCTTTCCTTACGGATTGAGGTCGTAAGTTGAGTTGATTTATCGTGTGTGCTCGTATATCTTCGTAATGTCTTGAAAATAGACCTTTGATTCTTAACTTGACTTGTTTTGACTGTTCGGTCTCTACTTGATGTCCGCTTATCCCTTCGATTATCAAGCTTCTAGTTGGCCCGGTGGCTCCTATCTGGTCTGCCACGTCGTCCAAAAGGAGAGTAACGGTGGAGCCTTCATCTAATAAGGCTGTTACCGTTGTTGAGCCGTTCGGTCCGCTCAATTCGACGGGTATAATTTTCAAGTAGGCTCTTGAGGTACCTACGTGATTCACTGAGACTATTTTGTTGGTTTCTGGTTGAGGCTTGTCCTGATGCAGGAGTTCATGGTGTTTTCTTGAACACCCATCTTTGCCGCATGGCTTTGCCTTACAGCCAAGATGTCTATGATCGGTTTTCAGGCATTTGAAGCACATTCTGAGCTTCTTTACTGTCTCCCATCTGTTTTTTACCGTTTCGTTTGTGAACTGGCTGCAATTAACGATCCTGTGTGCTTTTCCGCATAGAAGACACTTCTCTTCTTCAACGGTGGAGGCGGCTAAGACGATTCTCATCTCTTCTTCGAATTCACTGTCGTATTCCGATTCGGAGTCGCTCTCATCGCTTACACTTTGATTGGTGGCAACGTTGACTCTGGCTTTCCTAAAAGGTCTGAATTTGCCGGGTTCCTTCTTGAATTTTGGCTTTTCACTTAGACCAGGTTCATCAAAGTCGCTTGATAACTTGGTGAGAAATTCGGCTAGTACGTTGAGCATCGGCTCTCTTTTTCTATTAGCTTTGAATTCCTGCCATCTGAACTTGACTAGTGTACTCATTTTGTCCACGATCTTGTCTGATATTTCCGTAGAGTATAGGTATTCTAGTTGATCGAGTTGTTTGATGGTATCCACAGTGTTAAAGACGGCGCTTGCGAAAGATCCTATGCCTTTGAGGTCTTCACTCATTCTAGGCAGCTTACTGAGTTCCGCAATTAATCCTTTGACGATATACGTTGGCTGTCCGAATCTTCGTTCTAATTCCGTTAGTATATGCTCGGGCGTCGAGCTTGTATATAATAGCGATTTTACCGCTTCTTTCCCTTGTCCTTTAAGCGCTTTTCTTATTCGCGCTATGTTCTCTATTTCGATGAAATATGACGCGGTACATTCGTAGTGTTTTATAAACGGTATCCAATTGACCGGGTCTCCGTCGAAAGGTGGAAGTTCGCTCATATAAGCTGGTGGTTTCTTCGGAGTGATCTCTTGTTTGTTGTCTTGGTTATTGTTCGAATGCTTTATTACCTTGGACAACAGCTTCGATAGTAGGTCGACACTTTTGTCGAGTTCGCCGCTCTGTGCGGATTGAATTGGTGTTTGTTTCGTGTCGTCGTCGACTAAATCGACGTGTTCGTCGTTATCTTCGAGGTCGGAGTGTTCGTCGAGTTGTGCCAGCTCTAATCGTGTACGAGCAGCAGCAGCTTCGGCGTCCGCCTTCTCTATTGCTATCCTTTGTAGCGCTAATCGGGCTTCTAGTTCGGCTCGTCTACCTTGAGAGGCACGTGACCTCGTTGCTTTCCTCTCTGGATCCGTAGAGTCCATTCTCGAGTCGCTCGGTCTGATGGTTCTTGCTGTGCTCTTGGTTTCCGAGGTTTTTTCCGTACCCGCGGTTCTGCTTGTACTGGCAGTTCTGTCTGTGTTGGCAGTTCTGTCCGTACTGGTTGTTAAATCTGTACTGGTTGTACAGGTTGTTCTGTCGGTACTGGTTGTTTGTTCAGTACTCGTGGTCTGCTCTGTTCCTGAAGTCCCTTCAGTGTTGGTCGAGCTCCCCGATATATCTTCGATATCTTCCTTCCTGCTGTGTAGTGACTTCTTGCTTCGAGTGTTGCTCATCTTGTCACTCAGGTCTTCCGTCTTCTTGACCCTAAATGCCCTACCTCCCTAACGGCCCTACTGCCCTAGCAGTCCTGTTCGAGTGGTCTCGAGAGACACGCTCTCCCAGGGATGGAACGAAAGGGTAAGGTAGGTGGGAACCGCTCAGCAGAGAATACACGTAGAGTAGTGTGCAATCGGGTATCGGGAGGAACGCCCGTACCGTCTGCGTGCCTTCCAGGAGGCCACCCTCTTGCGTGTACCGTACTGACGCGGTCAGACTATACAGACTTACAGCCGGTTAAGGCGCGCTGGCAGTACCGTCTGGTATACTGCTCCCGCCGTTAGGCGTTAAACTCTTTGTTTACCGTTTGACACCGTTAGGTGGTAAACGAAAGAGCCGCGGTAAACCGCTTGAATAGTTCGATCTTCAACTCGGCGAAGCGATCTTCCCAACAGGCCTCGCGGTCTTCAGCAGCGTCTTCGGAGCGCCACCTCAATGCACCCGCAGCGATGGTTGATTCCTCTTCGTGGTTGAAGATTCTTGAGGGTCTGCAGCGCGACGAAACGATCTTCCCAACAGGCCTCGCGGTCTTCAGCAGCGTCTTCGGAGCGCCACCTCAATGCACCCGCAGCGATGGTTGATTCCTCTTCGATCTTGCTGAACAGACTTCTTGACGTTGACTTCGTCTGCAGAGTCTTGAACGATCTTCCCTGCCCGCAGAACTCGTTCTGAAGCGATGGGTCGATTCCTCTTCAAGGCTCGCTGATGCAGAATTTTCCCTGACTTGGAGCTTCTTCTGGGTTTGCCGACTCTTGATATCCGGCGCTCGATGGACCATGCACTGTGGAGGATCGGGTGATCGGAGCCACAGTGGGAGGGGTGAAGAAAAACTCACAATGATATTTTAGCTCCAGAGTAATGGAGCCTTCCAAGTCAGGCGTTGAAGTGCGTGCTGTGACCAAAAACGGTCGTCTTTTATAAGGTCCATTACTGGATAGTTTTATTAAATATTAAACACGAAACAAAGAATAATTTGTATACAAAAAATGAGATATCAGATGTAAGTGAAACAATGCTATAAGGTAAAGTGAGATGCACTAAGTATAAAACTCTTGGCTATTTTAGAATGAGACACACGCTGGTTTTGACTATACAAAAAAAAGGGATAGCAAATTAGTTTCTAGTATTACAATATCTTAGGTTTCTAGGTTCAGACTTTAAATCTAGGCTTACATAATAGGTTTACGTCTAAAGGATAATAAAACATAGCTATTTATTAGACATTTTTATGTACATTTCTTTCTTACGTTAACTACTGATTGAAAAATACTTACAACTAAGATTCAATGTAGGTATGTATTTTATAAGCGTTTTACATTAGGTATTTAGGTATCGCATAAAGTCTAACGAATATAATAAAAATAAAACAATACATATCTATGTATCGCAACAGTATATAATGCAAATATTGAGTTTGCTTTGGTCTCGCACATAGTATGAAGTAAAAAAGAAGTGTAGAAAGAGATCGGCTGTAACGATTTTGATGCAATCTTCAACAGCAGGCTTTAACGACTATTGTCACATGATAGTGATAATAACCCGAACCGACTGCTTAACGTGCTCTCCGAGACACGGGGGTGAAACACCACTAACTACCAACTCTGGGCTGACACTGAGAATTTCTTGACAGAAAACCCAATATCTAACAATTATTTGTCCAACCCGGGAATCGAACGATCATCCGAGTCTAGAGATATGCAGTCCAGATATGATAACCACTAGACCAACGAGGCAGTTTTTTCACCAAGGTTTAATGGCCACATTCTGGTGATAGGTAGATGATGATGGCTCATTTTTGCGCAAAGAATTATATGCTTCTCTGGAATTATGCAGTCATTATTCTCGGCAGAACGTGACAATGAGTCATGCTTTTTCGTGCGTGCGTTCGGCTTTCATCGATTTATGAGATATCACGTCAAAAAACCTTTAGAACTTAGAATAATAGTTCGATGCTTAAGAACATCTCTACATTTTCCGGCCGTCTTATTCTTATCAGTGAGCGTCAAGCTTGGCCTTAACACATGAGGACTATTTTTATCACAACCGTTATGTTAAACAGTAAAAACATCAGCCATTCCATTCGAAAGACCAGTTGGTCGCGCGCGAGCTCCAAGCAGACTCATACAGTGTCGAAATACCATTTTAATATTCACGATAATTATCTTATTTCATTAAGAAACGTGTGCCAAATGCAATAAAACGTATGTAAATGTTTACCTAATTATCTTTAATGGCCAAAACAAACAACAAAGTTACAAAATAGTCATTTTAGTACCTATGTACCTACCTTAGGTATTTAACTATTTACGGATATAAGATAAGAAACAAAAAGGTGTTTTAGCTATTTTGTATAATATTTTAATTTTTATACCTATACCTATTCAGTTATCAACTGAATAGGTATAGGCAACATTGTCTTAAAAATATTATTTTAATGCTCATTACTCCCTAATTTCCATAAAGTTACAGACTACAGTTAGATAGATACCTACCTACCTACTTCCCTATAGGAAATGTTTCATAAGCTTATCAATGACAGATAATGAAGGTTATCTGTGTTATCAATACAATTGCATAGGTAGGTTACCTACCTATAGTATAATTTGTATAAAACTAGTTATTGATTTTAAGTGGGAGACAAGATAACTCATGCGATCTGTTTTACGAGAGCTCGGTAACTTATTGATGATTATGCAAGATGATGTCATATTATGGTAGAGCAAACAGCTAACTAAAAGCATAATATTGATTATGAACAAGTTCTTGGTCATCATAAGTTATTTTTAAGTATCTAAACAGGTTTGCATTCAACTTCGATGCTCATTCATGATGAATCTCGAATCTCGATGAATAGTTTGGTTTTGTTTCCGCGTTCTATAGACTGCAGTCTATAGAACGCGCAAACGAAAGCAATAGTTTTACATAATAAGCATTAAGCAGATATTTACGGATTTGCCTAACTAGATAGTACCTAAATGTACTTAAAGGTACTTATGATTCTAATTTCTACAAAATAAACGACTATAGTTGGGACATTACAAACGTGCGAACCAAGTCATGAATCATTTTTATCGGACTTCTCGTTCGCACTTACGGGCCTTATGGAACTGGAACTTGATTCTGTGCTGTTGTGTGTAACAATAATGAAGGATTCGTCGATAGTCGACAACATGTTATAACGAGCTAGAGAGAGCCCTCACAACTGTTTTATGGTCTAATGATCGTAATGCTTTATGAGTCAGTTCGCACGTTTGTAATGTCCTACTCCTAACTATAGGTATGTGCTCCCTAATTTCTACGTGGCATTATTATCGGATCCCTAAATCGCTCTGTGCCTAAATTGGCCCAAAGAGTGCGGTCTTACATTGGTATAAGGGCCGGCCCGCACTTACGCGGCGCTGCGCGTCGCTGCACTGCGCGGCACAAAGCGTCAAAATATTCTTTCTATCATTTTGTATGGGGCATATCGCACTTACGCGGCACCGCGCAGCGCCGCTCTGGTGCGATATGCCCCATACAAAATGATAGAAAGAATATTTTGACGCTTTGTGCCGCGCAGTGCAGCGACGCGCAGCGCCGCGTAAGTGCGGGCCGGCCCTAAGTAATATGATTGCCCCAACTAAATAAACGAGCTAATCAAAAAGTCTAACTACACGAATATCTTTTAAATAACAACTGGTACCTTTTCTTTGTAGATATACCCATCCAGCAGGCATCTAGCAGTTGAAAGTATTATTTAGACCGTGCAACAAGGATCACTTGTTAGGATTCAAATACGGCCATCTAAGGATAAGTTATGGCAGAGAAAAGACCCTATCACATAAGCCCGCTGACGAAGGAAGATGATGAAGCCGTAATGAGACTTGTTAAACGGTAGGTAAGCCAGTAAGCTACTACCCTTAGGGCCTGTTTCATAACCTTCTGATAAGTGTCGGATAGCTTATTCACAACTTTTGTCACTTGACATAGAGTACGAAAGTGACAAAACTTACGTTTAGGCTCACTTATCAGAAGGTGGTGAAACAGACCCTTAATAAACCAAAGCATAAATACCTACTTGTTAAAGTAAAAAAAATATCCTT